>CM054057.1:249517569-250117569 GCA_028641055.1 Alopecurus myosuroides | reverse complement strand
AAGAAATTGCTGAATCTAGAAGCTCATTGGATGAAAAAGAGGAGGAGAGTGGTGATCAAGAGGTAGAAGAATGGAGTAGCTACCCATGTCTACCTCCCAATGAGATTAACTCTTTAACTCATGCCTTATTTGATTGCCATCCATGCTTACCAAGGGAGGATGAGTGTTATATTCATAATTGTGATGATCCTATTGATTCTTTTGAAATATCCTTTTTTGATGAAATTGATACTTGTTATGATTGTGACCTTGGTACTACTATGAATGAAACTTGTGATAAGGATATTGCTATTGTTATTTATGATAATCCATGCTGCTTTGATAAATCCTATGACACTTCTCTATTTATTCCAACTATTGATATGCATGGTAATGAGGAAGTTTGCTTAGAAAATTTATATGATAATGCTCTAGATGATGGTCCTATGTTTCTTGATGTTATAAATTATAATGATACTGAAAATAAGATTGCTATAATATGTCCTATACCTTTTAAGAGTGACCAATCATCTTGTTTTGCTAGTGCTAAAAGTGGGAAAGAAGAGGTCTTTATTTTTAATTTTGATCCCACTATTTTTGAGCTTGATATGAATTGTGTGCTTTTAGACCATGACTGTCAGATATATACCGTTTAGGGGTATATAATATGGTAGTGAAAGTGCCTGGTTACCAGGGTGGCCCATGTGGTAGTGGGCTGTGGTCCATTGGGCGGCCCAGTAACCTGACGCATAGAAGCCGGATTCTAGAAGAACCCGGATCACGGCCCATGTGATCTGGCTTGGAGGAGAAGACGGATTCCTTACTTTCCAAGTTATAGTTACCGTAGTCTTCTAGGTTTCCTATTCTGTAAGCCCTAATCCGGCTATTATATAAAGCCGGACGGGAGATAAACAAACCAACGAATAACAGAGAAGATATAGACCAACTCGCCGAGAAGTTGATCCTCTGCGAGTAGCTAGATCCAAAACCTCACATTGTAATCCTGTTTCCAGGCTTTAGTCCTGATTAGTGAGAAGTGCAGGAGTAGGCACGTCGTACTGTCGCGACGTACCGAACCTGGGTAAATCCTATGTTTACTGTCTACCACGCGATCCCGTTACCCCACGTCTCTACCGTAGTCTCATGGCACTCCCGTCTATGAAAACTACTACGATGTCTCGACAGTTGGCGCCCACCGTGGGGCAAACGACGTCAGGCGTGAAGTTTCGATCTGGGATACTTGGCGGAATTGGAAGATCAATCACTGTCGGAAGCTTGGAATTCAACGATGATGTCGGACGCTTCCTCGACAACGGATCCTACATACCGGCGCAAAACCACCTGGTAAGTGCCTGCGTGTTACCGATAGGATCTGCTAACATCTTTATCGGACTAACTGCAGAAGCAATGGGGTTTTGCGGTGGAAGCAAATTTATCCCACCCGCCCTATACCCAGTCGAGGATGACTATGATGTCGGATTCTGCTCGGATCGCCGACAAAAAAGTGACACACACTTTATCGGCATGGTGCAGTCCGAAGTCGCCGAAAACACGGATGATGTAAACCCCGTGCAAGAGGCAGACAAAAATACACCCGTCACAGCAACGGAAGACCCGATACGTCATACGGGCGGAAGATCCGACATCCGTTAACGAGGCGGTGAACTCGGAAGCAGAATCCGTGCTTGCCGCCATTGAGGCAAGATTAGAGTCGGAAATCGGATCAGAGGATTTTGATTCCGAAGACGAAGACGCGGACGCCTTCGAAAGGAAAGTTAAATCTTTTCAATAGGGATTCCATGAAGTGCTAATGGCAAAACCAGCTGATACCACGGATGCCGGCAGCCAGGAAAGCCCTAAAACCCCTCCGCCAGAGGAAGAGAGAGAAGACGGAGAAACTTCTCCGGTATTTCCCAATGTTAAGGAATTGACAGAAGATGAGCCTGTCAAAAAACCTCCCTCTTCCAAGAAAAAGCATCGTGCTGCTAAGAAACTTCAATACAAAATCCGGAAGAAAAAATCAGCTGATCAAGCTGATGAAAACTTGGAAGTAGGAGATGCTAGCGGAACAAAAGCTGCGGAGAAGAAAATCAAAGAAATCCTCGTTCCACCAATGACGGAACAGGAAGAGCAAGAGCTGTTGCAAACGCCAGTGGGAGCAAATGAACCCCCTGAGATGCTGGAAGCCAGGAGACAAGCTTTCCAAAGGCAACAGCAAGATCTACTCAGATCTCGGCAACACCTCCAAAAAACCCAGGATGACATTAAGCTCATGAAGGAAGAAATAGAGGAGTACGAGAGAAAGAATAGATCTGGCATTAAACCTACAAGGTTACCCGGAATCGTAAGACCGGAAGTACTGCCGCCAAAAGAAAGGTTTCACAACCCATCTTGGCAAAAGCAGGTAAACGGCAAAGATGCCAGAGGCGAACCAATTTATAAAACCGCAGCAGAAAACGCGGAAGCAGCATTCGCCATCCTGAACAATGATATGTACTCCAATGGTGAAAAACTTCAAGGGGTGTATGCTTTCCTAGGAAAAGCATTGCAACAACAACAGCGGGCCCAAGAGCGATCAGGAAGACTACAGGATAACTCCGCCCTATGCAAAACAGCTACTTGCGCCGCTGGAGCACCTGGACCAGAAGAACCTGGAGATTCAGACAATTCAAAGGATAAAAAATAGGATCCGAGAAAAGACAAGAAAAACCCCGACAATAGGGATGAAGCGTCCCGAACCGGATCCCATCCCCCGAAAGGTGGACTTAAACCCCACGATCGGGAAGAAAAATACCGGAATGACGGCAAAATAATGCCACCTCCGAGAAACCCAGCTGAGAAAGCCGGAAGATACGATACACCTCACAGGCGTGAGAGATCCCGGACACCCCCTAAGGATAAAGAAAGGAACAGGAGCAGGACTCCGTCTAATCCAAAAGGACGTGATCATGGAAGAGATAGGTACAATCCCGCAAAAACGCGCCCGCGCAACAATGGAACAGAAGGGAGTAGATCCCCTTCTGTCCATTCAGCCGGAAGATATTCCGCACACATTGATAGAGCGGAAAAGGATGATCTATACTTTGGTCCTAAGTGTTTCACTGACAGGATCCGAAGGATAACCCTGCATTCTGGCTTCACCAAAGTTGGTCCAACCTACCAAAAATATACCGGTAGCACAAACCCGGACACCTGGCTCTCAGACTATTATACAGTCGTCCAAATCAACAATGGGACAGACCTGGAAGCTGTCAAGTTTCTTCCCCTAATGTTACTGGATGGAGCCAGAGATTGGATCAATGGATTACCATCAAGAACTGTCGACAGCTGGGATGATATGGCTAGAGTATTCACTCAGCATTTCCGGGGAACATACAAACGCCCGAACAGCATCAACCAGCTGAACCGTTGCACCCAGTTCGAGGATGAACCATACGTGGATTTCATCTCCAGATGGACTGCAATGAAGAATAGTTGCTCTGGAGTAACTGACGTACAAGCAATGCATGCTTTCGTCAATGGCCTAAAACCCGGACTTGTAGCGTTCATGGTTGGTTCCAAACAGCACAAAGATCTTGGATCTATGCTTACAACCGCCAACGAGCACGCTGCAGCCGAAGACGACATCAGAGCAAGAGGAGGCAATATTGATACACTGATACTTGCTAAGAAAACTCCTCGTTCTGACAAAAAAGGAACTCCAGAAACAACGACAAAACCCAAGGAAGTCAACATAGCCTTTGGAAGCGAAAAAGGGAATAAGTGGAAAGGACGCAGCCCAGATCCAATCAATTACACTCTAGAGGAGTGGGAGAGGATTAAGTCGGAACATTGTGTCCACCATTCACAATTTGGGAAACCCACCCATACAAACGCACAATGCCGGCTGAATAAGCACATGAAAGGCAGTGCAGGATCCGGAAATAAGGAGAAGGGTTCCAAAAGGAAACCCGCCAAACAAAAGCCAGAAGCTGACAAAGAAGACAGTGAATCGGACACTGATGAAAAAATACAGGAACAACAGCGAAAAGGCGAACCCAAATTTCCGAGAGTTGATGGAGAAGCGATGCTAACATTTCTAGCAACTCCGTCAGCAAAGGTGGCCAAAAGAACACTTCGAGAAATAAACGCGGTTGTTCCGGCAACCCTGAAATTCTTGAAGTATTCCAACACACCAATTACCTGGGATCAGTCTGATCATCCCGGGAATATCCCTGAACCCGGCACACAAGCTCTTGTCTTAAGCCCTATTGTCCAGAACACTAGGTTAAGAAGAGTGCTGATGGATGGAGGATCCAGCATTAACATAATGTACTTGGATACACTGAAGCATCTGAAGATTTCCGAGTCCCAGCTCAATCACAGCAACATACGCTTCCACGGTATTGTTCCTGGCAGACAAGCACGATCCCTAGGAGAAATTTCCCTAGATGTCACCTTCGGAGATAAAGATCATTTCCGGCAGGAAAAAGTATCCTTTGAAGTAGTGCCGTTCGAAAGCGTGTATCACGCAATACTCGGACGTCCAGCTTTCGCCAAATTTATGGCAAGATCCTGTTATATTTATAACAAGCTGAAGATGCCAGGACCCAAAGGAGGGGTAATCACCATAGCTGGTGATTTTAAGCTAGCCAATGAGTTGGAGAAAGAAAACGCCCTTTGCGCTCAAAGAGTCATAGCAAAGGAAGAACTGAAGGAATTGGCCAAGGAGGTATCGCCGACAGAAATGCCGGCAGGAAAAGAAACCCAGAAGCCAACAGACAGCTTCAAGGCATCCGAGAATACAAGACAGGTAATCCTAAATCCCAAAGATCCGACAAAATTCGTCGTTGTAGGGACCGGGATGACCAACAAATAGGAAGGCGAGCTCATCAAGTTCCTCCGTGAGAACTGGGATATTTTTGCCTGGTGTCCAGCTGACATGCCAGGCGTACCCAGGGAACTTGCTGAGCACCAACTCAAGGTGATTCCAGGATCAAAACCCGTTAAACAAGGTCTCCGTCGATTTGACGGAAGAAGACGGAAGGCTATTGGCAAGGAAATTATCCGGCTTTTAGCAGCGGATTTCATCCAGGAAGTAATCCACACTGAATGGTCCGCAAATCCGGTATTAGTACCGAAGAAAGACACTACTGCTCTTAGAATGTGTATAGATTACACAGGCTTGAACAAATTGTGTCCAAAAGATAGGTTTGCGTTACCGCGAATCGATCAAATAATAGATGCCACTGCAGGCTCTGAGCTTTTGTGCTTTTTGGATGCATACTCCGGGTACCACCAAATACGCATGAAAAAGGAAGATCAAATTAAGACTTCTTTCATAACCCCGTACGGGACGTATTATTACGTAACCATGCCATTTGGCCTGAAGAACGCAGGTGCAACCTACCAGCGTTGCATGCAACGTTGCTTGCATAGTCAGATTGGCAAAAATGTCCATGTTTATGTGGACGATATTGCTGTCGTAACCAAGGAAAAAGATACGCTCCTTGAAGATCTGCGAGAAACTTTCGAAAACTTGCGCACTTACAAGATGAAGTTAAATCCATCTAAGTGTGTATTCGGGGTTCCCTCAGGAAAACTTCTGGGTTTTATCGTTTCTCACAGAGGAATAGAAGTTAACCCGGAAAAGATAAAAGCCATCTTGAACATCTCGAAGCCTACGTGCGTAAAAAATATCCAAAGATTGACGGGTTCCGCCGCTGCCGTCAGCAGATTTATCAGTAGGCTGGGGGATAAAGCCCTACCACTCTACAAGTTGCTGAAGAAATCCGACAAAGACAAGTGGATAGCAAAAGCATTGGAATATCTAGCAGTTATGTCTCTTCCGTACTTAGTTCAATTTCTATGTAAACATTTTTTGAGATCATGAAATAAAGTTGTTGGAATTTTGGTTTCCATGTTTTTTCAGTACAAAGCATGTTTCCACCTTATCTATTTCCCAATGATCTTACAAAATACTCAATGTTAACCTGAATTGTGCCTGCGTACTCGGCGTTAAGAAACTGAATGATTTTTCAGCCTGTTAATGGCTAAAGGAAACTTGAATTGCCTGCGTGCCCAAGTTTCATTTAAAATTCCTTGCTTTTCTAAGCATTTTCTGATTGCTTATATGTTGGGTCACTGGAGCTAGTTAGTAAAAATGCCTTTAGTATGATCCATGTTTCCGAGTTTTAACTGATTGGTTATACCCAGTTACTCGACATGACGATACATAATGCTATCGAGCCATTTCAAACACTAAGGACAGTCAAAACACATATGCCAGAGAACTTAGAAGTTAAAGGAACAATAAAATCCGAACACTTTGCAAAGAATTTCATAATTAAGATTGCAAAAGGCGGACTTTTCATTCATACAAATAGAAACATTACATTTTGGATTACATTGTACGAACAGTAATGCTCCTATTGTCTACTTCCGCTATCCAGGTTCAAGGTAGCCCTTCAAGCATCCGACTCCTCCTCGCTGCTGTCGTCCTCGGGGATTGGAGGGATCTCCTCTTCTGGATAATTGACGGAGATATTTACCATGGAGGCAATCTGGGTGGCGTGGCCTTTGATTTCATCAAAGATGGTATTTCGCTGAGTATCCGTGTATCCTTGAGGGACACCGGACGCCACGCGCCAAGATTTAGCACCAGGGTAGTGCATGCGCATAAGGTCGAGTGCCATGCGCGCACCACCCCGTGCAGCGGAACGCAGGATGGAATCCCTGGATTCCGCCACCTCCATGATGGCTCCCGGAAGTTTTTCAACCTCCGAGAACTCCCCAGTCCTTGCGGGAAGGAACTTATTCACCAGCTGCATTCCAGCAGCTCGGATCGAAGTCCATGTCTTCCCAAAGGCTCGGATTCCTTCAAGCCGAGTACCATCTGGGGTATCTCCTGTTTTTTCGACAAAGCAACCAAAAGTGTTAGGTGAAAAACAGAGAAGAAAAGCAAGATATGGAAAAATGGTAAAGATAACAGAAAGTTACCGATAAGCTTGTCGATCTCGGAGACTTCCTCCATGCGAAGATTCAGAGCATTTTCTAAATCCTGAATGGTGGATTTATCCTTCTCCGCCTGCTCGGAAGCCTTGGAATTGGCAACTCCAAGGGCCAAGTTGCTGGCCTCCAGATCCTTTTGAGCCTTCACAAGATTCTTGTGAAGATCCAAATTCTCCTTTCGGAGATTCTCGGCATTGCCGGCATCTTCAGCATCTGCTTGGCCTTAGCCAAAGCAGCTGGAAAGCAAGGAAAATTCCGAGTTTAGAAAATTTCCGGAATAAGTACTTAGACAAGAAATTGAATCGAAAACCTCAGAGGAAAAATGTTTACCTGCTGTTTCCGACAAAGCGAGCTGAGACGATGCCAGCTCCGCCTCTCTCTCCTCAAGAATAGAAAGAAGATTTCTAACCTCTTTATTCTTGATGGAGAGTTTGTTGAAAACTTCCATGTTAATGGCTTCGGCGGTTTGCTGAAACATAGCAAGGAAAAGAATGGTTACTAAAAACATCAAAGCAAAAAAGAATACATTTGGTTTAATGCTTGGGGGCTAGAGTTATATACCTGGCTCATTCGTTGCAAACCCGCCAAGTTTTCATTGAACCCTTTTGCGTATTCCGCAAAAAGGGTTCCGGCCGCGCTTAGGTCGTCATTGATAATCTTGAATTCCTTGTCAAAGGTGGGAATCTCCTCGTCGAATGTCCGAGAAGGTTTTCCCACCTCTGGAGTCGCCCTTTCCCTCGTGTCCGAGTTCGACACAACAGGCTGGCTGGGCTCCAGTGGCTTGGTGGTGGGGGCTGCAGCGTGCTCTTCAGCCATTGTGGATGGTGTATCTGGGGCGATGACGGGAGAAGGTTGGCTGCCTCGGCTGGAAACAACTTTGTGTTTTTTCAGCTTCTTCGGCTTTAGGTTGGAGGGGGGCAGGCTGAAAACAAAAAACCCGGAAAAGTTAAAACTCCGAAGAAGGAAGAAAAATTTCCATGTAAGAAAAGAACCCAGAAGAAAAGAACCTGGAAGTGGCGACGGGGATCCCGTCAAGGTCGATAACTTCCTCAGAGGAAGAAATCTTCTTGCGCTTGCGCCCACCAGTAGTGGCAGTACGCAAGGCATCCAGCTCAGCTTCGGAAGCTAACTCCGAGTCTGGAAGTTCAGCGAACTGTCGAAAAAACAAATCAGAGTCAGAAGCTAGGAAATCCGAGAAAGAATGTTGAAACTATACCCAAATGACGGAAAAAATACCTTGGGAGCCGGATTGTCGGCCGTGTACATTGGCCGACTCGCTTCGTATTGGTCGCGGGATGCGACCAACTGGTTTGCGCGCCGTCGAAGATCCCTTGGAGACCAATCCTTGATGGATGTCCGCATTGGGTCGTTGGCTCCCGTGTATTCGCACAGGAGGCGGCCACCGTGGTTGGCCAGCGGCTGGATCCGCCTATTTAACCAGCAAAGGACCGTGTCCATGCCAGTTAGTGGTGGATCGGAGGAGGTGAGTTTGGCGATGCGCCGCTTGATCCTTAGAAGATCAGGCGGCAGAACCTGGACGGCTTCCGTTCCCCAATTGTCTTGGGGAATGGCAGCGGTGTTGGAAAAAGGTGGAACCCCGATGGCCTTTTTTGGGAAAGGCACATCGGGATGGTAGAAGAAAGAACCCGTCCAAAATTTGACGGATTCTGATGTCTTGATCTTGGGGAACCAATCTTCCCTAAACCTCCGAAGAGTAAAGGAGATGGTCCCGCAAGTCGGGAGTGCGCCCTCCGAGGAGTTCCGCTTAACCCCGAAACAATACATCCAGAAATCTAACATAGGCTCTAAACCTAAGTAACCCTCGAATAGGGCCTGGAACCCGGCCATATAAAGAATGGAGTTGGGAGGCAGGTTATGGGGTTGGATGTTGTAGTGGGAAAGGACTTGGATGAAGAAAGCGGAAGGCGGAAGTCCCATACCTCTCAGGAGGTGGGAAGAAAGAAGAACCCTTTCGCCGTCTCTCGGCATTGGCTAGTTCTCGTCTTCAGGGAGCCGCCATTTCCCTTTGAGGATCAGCCCCTCCTTTTCCAGGTTCGGAAGGAGAGCTGGCGGAATGCTGCAGGCAATCCAATTGCCTGCAGTTTCCACCTCTTCCTCCGCTCCGGCGGCGGCGGACGCGGCAGCTTCCGCAGCGGCAAGCTCGTCGCCGAGGAGCTGGATCTTGTCCTCCGCCGTTTCGGGAGCAAACGGTGGAGAGGGAGCGGAGCTTGAGCCCGCAGCGTTCGCGGTGGCGGAAAGATCCTCTCCGCCCGCCGCAGAAGCCGCTGTCTTTTCCGGCTCGTCGCCGGCGTGCCTTGGAGACCCGAGCTGTGGATCCAGATCGTTGATTATGTCGTCGACGGTGAGCGCGGCGGAGCGAGTGGGAGACGACGGTGAGGTTGCCATTTGGTGGCGGCGCGGTTGCGTTCGTGTGCTCTGGGTGCGTTCGCGCTCTCGGAAAGGTTCTTCGCTCGGGAGCTTGTGCGCAGCAATGGCGTGACAGTGAGAGTGCGGAAGGTTTTTGACGAGGACGAAGACGGCTATTTATAGCCAGAAATCCGTCAAGATACGTGCCAACGGCTATTTTGACCGTTGGATGATCAACGCGTGTCACTCGCCGGAAGATCCGGGAAATGAAACGACAGGATAATGATGGTTATCTCCTCGTTTCCCGCGAGAATCTGTCAGAGATATGTTTCTGGGTTTTCCGAGTAAAACCCAAACGTCCCTTACGTCAGCATGATTAAGTGCGCTGACGTAAGAAGTTCCTTCTCCACGAAGGATCGTGAGAGAAAAGCCGGATTTTCAGGATTCCGAGTTTCACATTATCATCTTTTTCAAAAGAAGAAGAATAAGAAGAATCAAGACTGTTGATTGAAATTTCTCGGACAAAGCACATTTGGCGGAAGATGGCAAATCAGAGTTTTAATCCTTCTTGGGGGCTACTGTCGGATATATACCGTTTAGGGGTATATAAGATGGTAGTGAAAGTGCCTGGTTACCAGGGTGGCCCAAGTGGTAGTGGGCTGTGGTCCATTGGGCGGCCCAGTAACCTGACACATAGAAGCCAGATTCTAGAAGAACCCGGATCACGGCCCATGTGATCTGGCTTGGAGGAGAAGACGGATTCCTTACTTTCCAAGTTATAGTTACCGTAGTCTTATAGGTTTCCTATTCTGTAAGCCCTAATCCGGCTATTATATAAAGCCGGACGGGAGATAAACAAACCAACGAATAACAGAGAAGATATAGACCAACTCGCCGAGAAGTTGATCCTCTGCGAGTAGCTAGATCCAAAACCTCACATTGTAATCCTGTTTCCAGGCTTTAGTCCTGATTAGTGAGAAGTGCAGGACTAGGCACGTCGTACTGTCGCGACGTACCGAACCTGGGTAAATCCTATGTTTACTATCTACCACGCGATCCCGTTACCCCACGTCTCTACCGTAGTCTCATGGCACCCCCGTCTATGAAAACTACTACGATGTCTCGACAATGACAAACATGCTTTATGTGATAATTATGTTGTTGAGTTTGTTCATGATTCAACTTAAAATTATTATGAGAGAGGAAAATATGGTTGTAGGAATTTTCATGTTACTAAAACACCTCTTGAGATTGCTCATGTTCTAACTTCCCATGATTTCTAGTTTGAGCTTCTTTAATTTATTTATTTATAGGATTGTTATACATAGGAAGTGGGTTAGACTTAAATTTTATTTATACTGTCGAGACATCGTAGTAGTTTTCATAGACGGGGGTGCCATGAGACTACGGTAGAGACGTGGGGTAACGGGATAGCGTAATAACACAGAACACAGGATTTTACCCAGGTTCGGTACGTCGCGACAGTACGACGTGCCTACTCCTGCACTTCTCACTAATTGGGACTAAAGCCCGTAAACAGGGTTACAATGTGAGGGTTTTAGATCTAAGCTACTCGACGAGGATGAGCTTCTCGGCGAGTTGGCGTAGATCTTCTCTGTTCTCTCGTTGTTATGTTTATCCCCCGTCCGGCTTTATATAATAGCCGGATTAGGGCTTACAGAATAGGAAACCTAGAAAACTACGGTAACTTGTAACTTGGAAAGCAAGGAATCCGTCTTCTCCTCCAAGCCAGATCACATGGGCTGTGATCCGGGTTCTTCTAGAATCCGGCTTCTGCGCGTCGGATCACTGGGCCGCCTAATGGACCTAAGCCCACTACCACTTAGGCCACCCTGGTAATCCGGCACTTGGCCTACCATCTTCTATACCCCTATTTGGTATATATCCGACAGTAGCCCCCAAGAAGGATCAAAACTCTGACTCTCCGCTATTCGCCAAATGTTCATTGTCCGAGAAATACTGATTCAGCAGTCTTGATTCTTCTTATTCTTCATTTGAAAAAGATGGTGGCATGAAACTCGGAATCCTGAAAATCCGGCTTTTCTCTCACGATCCTTCATGGAGAAGAAACTTTCTACGTCAGCGCACTCAACCATGCTGACGTAAGCGACGTCTGAGATTTACTCGGAAAAACCCAGAAACGTATCTCTGACAGATTCGCGCGGGAAACGAGGAGATAATCATCATTACTCCGTCGTTTCATTTCACGGATTTTCCGGCGAGCGACACGCGGCAAACATCCAACGGTCAAAATAGCCGTTGGCACGCATCTAAACGGTTTTCCGGCTATAAATAGCCGTCCTCGTCCTCAACGAAAACTTTCCTCACTCCCCACTTCCCACGCCATTGACGCGAACGAGCTCGAGAGCAAAGCACTTGTCCCAGGCGCTCGCAGCAACCAAGCACACCGAAACGCACCACCACAAGATGGCCTCCTCGCCGTCATCGCCAACCCGCGCCGCCATCAACGAGCTTATCAGCAATCTAGATCCACAACTGGAATCGCCCAAGCGCACCGGCGACGAGCCGGAGAAGACCACGGCCTCCGCGGCGGGTGACGCAAATCCTTCCGCCGCCGCGGACGTTGCGGGATCAAGCTCCGCAGCCTCCCCGCCGTTAGCTCCAGAAACGGCGGAGGAGAAAATCCAACTCCTTGGCGACGAACTCGCCGCCGCGGAGGCTGCCGCCTCTGCCGCCGCCGGAGCAGACGAAGAAACGGAGTCTGCAGGCATTCCTCCGGCTCTCCTTCCAAACCTGGAAAAGGAGGGCCTGGTTCTTAAGAAGAAATGGCGGCTTCCAGAAGACGAGACCGAGCCTACGCCAAAAAATGGCGAAAGGGTCCTTCTCTGTTCCCACCTTCTTCGAGGTATGGGACTTCGACCTTCTTCCTTCTTCCTCCAAATCCTTTCTCACTACAACATCCAGCCCCATAACCTTCCTCCCAACTCCATCCTCTACATGGCCGGCTTCCAGGCAACGTTTGAGGGCTACTTAGGGCTAGAACCTAGGTTAGATTTCTGGACTTACTGCTTCGGGGTTAAGCGGAACTCTTTGGAGGGCGCACTCCCGACTTGCGGGACCATATCTTTCACTCTTCGGAGATTCCGAGAAGATTGGTTCCCCAAGATAAAAACTTCGGAATCCGTCAAATTTTGGACGGGTTCCTTCTTTTATCACCCCGACGTGTCTTTCCTTAAGGAAGCTGTCGGGGTTCCTCCTTTCGTGAACTCTGCCGCCGTTCCCCAAGACAACTGGGGAACGGAAGCCGTCCAGGTTCTGCCGCCAGATCTACTAAAGATCAAGCGGCGCATCGCCAAGCTCACCTCCATGGATCCGCCTCTAACCGGCATGGACACGGTTCTATGCTGGCTGATTAGGCGAATCCATCCATTGGCCAACCACAGCGGCCGTCTCCTGTGCGAATACACGGGAGTCAAGGATCCGATGCGGACAACCACCAAGGATTGGCCCGCAAAGGAGCTTCGCCGGCGCATCAACCAATTGGTCGCATCACGCGACCAATACGAAGCGAGTCGGCCAATGTATACGGCCGAAAATCCGGTTCCCAAGGTAATTTTTCAGTCATTTGGATACAGTTTTATTTTTTCTCGGATTTTCTAGCTTCTGATTTTGATCTTATTCGTCCGACAGTTCGCGGATCTTTCAGATTCGGACTTGGTATCCGAGGCTGAGCTGGACGCGCTGCGCACCGCCGCTACAGGTGGACGCAAGCGCAAGTAGATAACTTCCTCGGAAGAAATTATCGATCTTGACGGAATCCCCGTCGCCACTTCCAGGTTCTTTCTTCTGGGTTCTATTTTCTTTTATGGGAACTTTTCATCCATCCTCGATTTTTTAACTTTTCCGGGTTTTTTGTTTTTAGCCTGCCTCCCTCCAGTTTAAAACCAAAGAAGCTGAAGAAACACAAGGTTGTTTCCAGCCGAGGCGGTCAACCTTCTCCCGCCGTTGCCCCGAACACGTCGTCCACAATGGCGGAAGAGCAGATTGCAGCCCCCACCACCAAGCCCTCAGAGCCCAGCCAGCCCGTTGTGTCGGACCCGGACACGAGGGAAAGGGCGGCTCCAGAGGTGGAGAAATTTTCTCGGACTTTCGACGAGGAGATTCCCACCTTTGACAAAGACTTCAAGATTATCAACGACGGCCTAAGCGCGGCCGGAACTGCTTTTGCGGAATAAGCAAAAGAGTTCCAGGAAAACTTGGCGGGTTTGCACCGAATGAGCCAGGTATGTAACTCTAGCCCCCAAGCATTAAACAAAATTGCATGCCTGTTTTGCTTTGATGTTTTTTGTAACCATTCTTTTCCTTGCTATGTTGCAGCAAACCGCCGAAACCATAAACATGGAAGTTTTCAACAAACTCACCATCAAGAATAAGGAGGTTAGAAATCTCATTTCTATTCTGGAGGAGAGAGAGGCGGAACTGGCATCGTCTCAGCTCGCTTTGACGGAAACATCAGGTACACATTTTTCTTCTGAGGTTTGCAATTCAATTTTTTGTCTAAGTACTTATTCCAGAAATTTTCTAAATCCGGAATTTTCTTTGCTTTTCAGCTGCTTTGGCTAAAGCCAAGCAAATAGCTGAAGATGCCGGCAATGCCGAGAATCTCCGAAAGGAGAACTTGGAGCTTCACAAGCATCTTGTGAAGGCTCAAAAGGATCTGGAAGCCAGCAACTTGGCCCTTGGAGTTGCCAACTCCAAGGCTTCTGAACAGGCGGAAAAGGATAAATCCACCATCCAGGATCTAGAGAATGCTCTGAACCTTCGCCTGGAGGAAATCTCCGAGATCGACAAGCTTCTCGGTAATTTTCCGTTACCTTTTTTATTTTTCCATATCTTGTTTTTCTTCTCTGTTTTTTGCCTAACCCTTTTGATTGTTTTGTCGGAAAAAACAGGAGATATCCCAGATGGTACCCGGCTTGAAGGGATCCAAGCCTTTGGGAAGATGTGGACTTCTATCCGTGCTGCTGGAATGCAGCTGGTGAACAAGTTTCTTCCCGCAAGGACTGGGGAGTTCTCGGAGGTTAAAAAACTTCCGGGAGCCATCATGGAGGTGGCGGAATCCATGGATTCTATCCTGCGTTCCGCTGCACGGGGTGGTGCGCGTATGGCACTCGGCCTTATGCGCATGCACTACCCTGGTGCTAAATCCTGGCGCGTGGCGTCCGGTGTCCCTCAGGGATACACGGACACTCAGCGAAATACTATCTTTGATGAAATCAAAGGCCACGCCACCCAGATTGCCTCCATGGTGAATATTTCCATCAACTATCCAGAAGAAGAGATCCCTCCAATCCCCGAAGACGACAGCAGCGAGGAAGAATCTGATGCTTGAAGGGCTACCTTTGACCTGGATGGCAAAAATAGACAATAGGAGCATTACTGTTCTTTCAATGTAATCTGCAATGTAATGCTTCTATTTGTATGAATGAAAAAATTCCGCCTTTTGCAATTATTAGTTATGAAATTTTTTGCAAGGTTTTTCGGATGTTACTATTCCTTTATCTTCTAAGTTCTCTGGCATATATGTTTTAACTGTCCTTAGTGTTTGAAATGGCTCAAATAGCAATATGAATCGTCATGCCGAGTAACTGGGAGTAACCAATCAGTTTAAACTCGGAAACATGGACCATGCTAAAGGCATTTTTACTAACTAGTTCCAGTAACCCAACACATACGCAATCAGATAATGCTTAGAGAAACAAGGAACTTTTTAACCGAAACTTGGGCACGCAGGCAATTCAAGTTTCCTTTAGCCGTTAGCAGGCTGAAAAAACATTCAGTTTCTTAACGCCGAGTACGCAGGCACAATTCGGGTTAACATTGAGTATTTTGTAAGATCATTGGGAAATAGAGAAGGTGGAAACATGCTTTTAATATAATGAACATGTAAAAAACATGGATACCAGAAATCCAACAACTTTATTTCATGATCTCAAAAGATGTTTACATAGATATTGAACTAAGTATAGAAGAGACATAACTGCTATGTATTCCAAAGCTTTGCTATCCACTTGACTTTGTCGGATTTCTTCAACAACTTGCATAGTGTTAAGGTTTTAGCCCCCATCCGACTAATAAATCTGCTAACGGCAGCTGCGGAACCCGTCAATCTTTGGACATCTTTGACACAGGTAGGTTTTGTGATGTTCAAGATTGCCTTGATCTTTTCCGGGTTAACTTCTATTCCTCTGTGAGAAACGATGAAACCCAGAAGTTTTCCTGAGGGAACCCCGAATACGCACTTAGATGGATTCAACTTCATCTTGTAGGTGCGTAAGTTTTCAAAAGTTTCTCGCAAATCCTCAAGGAGTGTATCTTTTTCCTTGGTTACGACAGCAATATCGTCCACATAAACATGGACATTTTTTCCAATCTGACTATGCAAGCAACGTTGCATGCAACGCTGGTAGGTTGCACCTGCGTTCTTCAGGCCAAACGGCATGGTTACGTAATAATACGTCCCGTATGGGGTTATGAAAGAAGTCTTAATTTGATCTTCCTTTTTCATGCGTATTTGGTGGTACCCGGAGTATGCATCCAAAAAGCACAAAAGCTCAGAGCCTGCTGTGGCATCTATTATTTGATCGATTCGCGGTAATACGAACCTATCTTTCGGACACAATTTGTTCAAGCCTGTGTAATCTATACACATTCTAAGAGCAGTAGTGTCTTTCTTCGGTACTAATACCGGATTTGCGGACCAGTCAGTATGGATTACTTCCTTGATGAAATCCGCTGCTAAAAGCCGGATAATTTCCTTGCCAATAGCCTTCCGTCTTCTTCCGTCAAATCGACGGAGACCTTGTTTGACGGGTTTTGATCCAGGAATAACCTTAAGTTGGTGCTCAGCAAGTTCCCTGGGTACACCTGGCATGTTCGCTGGACACCAGGCAAAAATATCCCAGTTCTCACGGAGGAACTTGATGAGCTCGCCTTCCTATTTGTCAGTCATCCCGGTCCCTACGACGACAAATTTTGTCGGATCTTTGGGATCTAGGATTACCTGTCTTGTATTCTCGGATGCCTTGAAGCTGTCTGTTGGCTTCCGAGTTTCTTTTCCTGCCGGCATTTCTGACGGCGATACCTCCTTGGCTAATTCCTTCAGTTCTTCCTTTGCTATAACTCTCTGAGCGCAAAGGGCGTTTTCTTTTCCCAACTCATTTGCCAGCTTAAAATCACCAGCTATAGTGATTACTCCTCCCTTGGGTCCTGGCATCTTCAGCTTGTTATAAATATAACAGGATCTTGCCATGAATTTGGCAAAAGCTGGACGTCCGAGTATTGCGTGATATACGCTTTCGAACGGCACTACTTCGAAGGATACTTTTTCCTGCCGGAAGTGATCTTTATCTCCGAAGGTGACATCTAGGGAAATTTCTCCTAAGGATCGTGCTTGCCTGCCAGGGACGATACCATGGAAGCGTATATTGCTGTAGTTGAGCTGAGACTCGGAAATCTTCAGATGCTTCAGTGTATCCAGGTACATTATGTTAATGCTGGATCCTCCATCCATCAGCACTCTTCTTAGCCTAGTATTTTGAACAATAGGGCTTACAACAAGAGCTTGTGTGCCAGGTTCAGGGATATTTCCGGGATGATCAGACTGATCCCAGATTATCGGTGTATTGGAGTACTTCAAGAATTTCGGGGTTGCCGGAACAACCGCGTTTATTTCTCGAAGTGTTCTTTTTGCCACTTTTGCTGATGGGGTTGCTAAGAAAGTTAACATTGCTTCTCCATCAACTCTCGGAAACTTGGGTTCGCCTTTGCGCTGTTGTTCCTGGATTTTTTCGTCAGTGTCCGATTCACTGTCTTCTTTATCAGCTTCTGGCTTTTGTTTGGCGGGTTTCCTTTTGGAACCCTTCCCTTTATTTCCGGACCCTGCAGTGCCCTTCATGTGCTTATTCAGCCGGCATTGCGCGTTTGTATGTGTAGGTTTCCCAAATTGCGAGTGGTGAACGCAAGGTTCCGACTTAATCCTTTCCCACTCCTCTAGAGTGTAATTGATTGGATCTGGGTTGCGTCCTTTCCACTTATTTCCCTTTTCTCCTCCAAAGGCTATGTTCACCTCTTTGGGCTTTGTCGTTGTTTCTGGAGTGGCTTTTTTGTCAGAACGAGGGGTTTTCTTGGCAAGTATCAACGATTCAATATTGCCTCCTCTTGCTCTGATGTCATCCTCGGCTGCGGCATGCTCATTGGCGGTTGTAAGCATGGATCCGAGATCCTTGTGCTTCTTGGAACCAACCATGAACGGTACAAGTCCGGGTTTTAGGCCATTGACGAAAGCATGCATTGCTTGTACGTCAGTTACTCCAGAGCAACTATTCTTCATTGCTGTCCATCTGGAGATGAAATCCACGTATGGTTCATCCTCAAATTGCGTGCAACGGTTTAGCTGGTTGATGCTATTCGGGCGTTTGTATGTTCCCCGGAAATGCTGAGTGAATACTCTAGCCATATCGTCCCAGCTATCGACTGTTCGTGACGGTAATCCATTGATCCAATCTCTGGCTCCATCCAGCAGCATTAGGGGAAGAAACTTGACAGCTTCCAGGTCTGTCCCATTGTTGATCTGGACGGCTGTATAGTAATCCGAGAGCCAGGTATCCGGGTTTGTGCTGCCAGTGTATTTCTGGTACGTTGGACCGACCTTGGCAAAGCCAGAATGCAGCGTTATTCTTCGGATCCTGTCAGTAAAACATTTAGGACCAAAGTATAGATCATCTTTTTCTGCTCTGTCAATGTGTGCAGAATATCTTCCGGCTAAATGAACAGAAGGGGATCTGCTCCTTTCTCTTCCATTGTTGCGTGAACGCGCTCTTCCGGGATTGTTTCTATCTCTTCCGTGTTCACGCCCTTTTGGATTAGGCGGAGTTCTACTCCTATGCCTTTCTTTGTCCTTAGGCGGTGTCCGGGATCTCTCACGCCTGTGAGGTATATCGTATCGTCCAGCTTTTTCAGCTGGGTTTCTCGGAGGTGGCATTATCTTGCCGTCTTTCCGGTGTTTGTCTTCCCGATCATGGGGTTTATACCCGTCTTTCGGGAGATGGGATCCGGTTTTAGACGCTGCATCCCGGTTGTCGGGGTTTTTCTTGTCTTTTCTCGGATCCTCTTTTTTATCTTTTGAGTTGTCTGAATCCCCGGGTTCTTCCGGTCCAGGTGCTCCAGCAGCGCAAGTAGCTGTCTTGCATAGGGCGGAATTATCATGCAGCCTCCCTGATCGCTCTTGAGCGCGCTGTTGTTGTTGCAATGCCCTTCCTAGGAAAGCATACACCCCTTGGAGTTTTTCTCCGTTGGAATACAGATCGTTGTTAAGAATCGCGAACGCTGCTTCCGCGTTTTCTGCTGCGGTCTTGTATATTGGTTCGCCCTTGGCATCTTTGCCGTTTACCTGCTTTTGCCAAGATGGGTTATGGAACCTTTCTTTTGGCGGCAGTTCTTCCGGTCTTGCCATTCCGGGTAACCTAGTAGGTTTTAACGCGGATCTATGCTTTCTCTCGTACTCCTCTATTTCTTCCTTCATGACTTTGATGTCATTATGGGTTTGTTGGAGATGTTGCCGAGATCTGAGTAGATGTTGCTGCTGCCGTTGGAAAGCTTGTCTTCTGGCTTCCAGCATCTCAGGGGGTTCATCTGGTCCCACTGGTGTTTGCAATAGCTCTTGCTCTTCCTGTTCCGTCATTAGCGGAGCAGTGATTTCCTTAGATTTCTTCTCCGCAGGCTTTGTGCCGCTAACATCTCCAACTTCCAGGTTTTCATCAACGAGATCAGCTGATTTTTTCTTCCGGATTTTGTATTGGAGTTTTTTAGAGGCACGGTGCTTTTTCTTGGAAGAGGGAGGTTTTTTGACAGGCTCAACTTCTGTCATCTCCTTGACATTGGGGAATATCGGAGAAGTTTCTCCGTCCTCTCTCTCTTCCACTGGCGGAGGGGTTTTAGGGCTTTCCTGGCTGCCAGCGTCCGTGGTATCAGCCGGTTTCGCCATTAAGACTTCATGGAATCCCTCTTGAAAGGATTTAACCTTTCTTACGAAGGCGTCCTCATCTTCGTCTTCGGAGTCGAAGTTATCCGATCCGGTTTCCGACTCTAACCTCGCCTCAATGGCGGCAAGCACGGATTCTGCTTCCGAGTTCATCGTCTTGTTGACGGATATCGGATCTTCCGCCTCTGTGACGGGTGTTTGATCTTCCGTCTCCATGACGGGTGCGTTGTTGTCTGCCTCTTGCACGGGATTTCCATCATCCGTGTTTTCGGCGATTTCGGATTGCACCATGCCGATAAAGTGTGTATCACTTTTGTGTCGGCGATCTGAGCAGAATCCGGCGTCATAGTCATCTTCGACTGGGTATAGGGCGGGTGGGATAAATTTGCTTCCACCGCAAAACCCCATTGCTTCTGCAGTTAGTCCGATAAAGATGTTAGCAGATCCTATCGGTAACACGCAGGCACTTACCAGATGGTTTTGCGCCGGTAGGTAGGATCCGTTGTCGAGGAAGCGCCCGACGTCGTTGTCGAATTCCAAGCTTCCGACAGTGATTGATCTTCCGATTCCGCCAAGTATCCCAGGTCGGAATCTTACGCCTGACGTCGTTTGCCCCACGGTGGGCGCCAACTGTCGAGACATCGTAGTAGTTTTCATAGACGGGGGTGCCATGAGACTACGGTAGAGACGTGGGGTAACGGGATAGCGTAATAACACAGAACACAGGATTTTACCCAGGTTCGGTACGTCCCGACAGTACGACGTGCCTACTCCTGCACTTCTCACTAATTGGGACTAAAGCCCGTAAACAGGGTTACAATGTGAGGGTTTAGATCTAAGCTACTCGACGAGGATGAGCTTCTCGGCGAGTTGGCGTAGATCTTCTCTGTTCTCTCGTTGTTATGTTTATCCCCCGTCCGGCTTTATATAATAGCCGGATTAGGGCTTACAGAATAGGAAACCTAGAAAACTACGGTAACTTGTAACTTGGAAAGCAAGGAATCCGTCTTCTCCTCCAAGCCAGATCACATGGGCTGTGATCCGGGTTCTTCTAGAATCCGGCTTCTGCGCGTCGGATCACTGGGCCGCCTAATGGACCTAAGCCCACTACCACTTAGGCCACCCTGGTAATCCGGCACTTGGCCTACCATCTTCTATACCCCTATTTGGTATATATCCGACATATACTTTCTTCTTGATGCTCTCTTTTTCTTAATTCATATTTCTTATGTGAGCATCTTCTTTCTTTTTGCCTAGTTAAAAGGCGTTAAAGAAAAACACTTCTTAGGAGATAACTCATGGTTTTATTTTTTGCTTTGTTTTTCTATGTTTTTTCTTTGAGTCAAGGTGTTGTATACTTCTGTAGAAACTCTTATGTATCTTTATTTTCATGTATTAGTTGTCTCAAGTAAAGTTTCTAGCGAAAAGTGGAGTTGGTTTTGGATTCCTGGCAGAAAACAGATTTCTGCTGTCCACCATAAAAAACCGTATAATTCACAGAAATATCAAAGTGACGTGAAAATTTTTGTGCTTATTCCTAGGCTAATTCCAAAACTTCGGTGTTCTTTATATTTTTCTATTTGAGAAATTGAAGTGCCCCGAAAAAATTCGTCATTATAGACTGTTCTGGTTTTGGCAGATTCTGCCATTTTTCTTGCATTTGCTCTTTTACTATGTCAAGTGAATTTATTTGCTTCACGAAACATCAGTGGATGTAGATAATATTTAAAATTATCAATAGCACTTGTGACCATGCACAACCCATGATTTTTTTATTGTTGCACTAACCCTCTGATGCGAAGTGCTTTGAGTGTGGTGTGAAGGAAGTTTTCAAGGGTAAAGAGAAGAGGGTGATATAATGTGATCAAGAAGAGTGAAAGGCCAAAGATTGGGGATGCCCCCGTGGTTCACCCCAGAAAATTATAAGAATACTCAAGCGTCTAAGCTTGGGGATGCCCAAGGCATGCCCTTCTTCATCAACAAACTATTTGGTCACTTCTAGTGAAACTATATTTTTATTCGATCACATCATATGAAATTTACCTGGAGCGTCTTTTCTTTTTCGTTTTGTTTTCTTTTTTTCCCTTGCTGCAATAAATATCATTGGAAATTAGCATTCTTGTTTGGGAGAGATACACGCTCCGCTTTTTCATTTGAATACTCGTTGTGCTCGTGTTCTTAGTTTTTCTTCTAGCTGGTCCAATCCTTTTAGCTCATGTTTGTTTTCATGCATCTCTTATTCAGAGATGTTAGTTTTAGTAGAGTTATGTTATTACTCTCTTTCTTAATTTTTTTATCACTTGGATAGTTTTTGTTAAAACATATATTGAATGGTGCTTGTTAGACAGAGAAATCGATGCATGTGGTAGAATTTATAACGATGCAAAAAGAAGCTTGTATAGATTGTGACTAGATTTTTCATGTCATGTTAGATGTTATTTAATTCTAAGTCTAGTGATTATTTTTGTAGCATGACTTGTATCAAATAGCTGAGAGTGTTTAATGTGCATTGAAATAATCCTGAGTTGTTTTTATCACATTGAAGCATAAATTTGTGGTGTTCTCCTTTAAATGTTTTATTTGGTTGACTTGGCGCATGCTTACACCATGTTTATGAATAAAAACCAGTCAGTTATAGCCTCCATGATCATTTAGTTTTTTACTTGCAATACCACTTATTCTTTGATTTATAATGTTTTTGTCGCTATGCATGATTCTGGCATTATGCTCTCTTGATTTGTGGCTGTCAGTCTTTGCTAGCCTCCACCTGTACTGAGTATGAGCTCTAGTCGTGCATATAACTCCCAAAAACTAAAGTTTTCCCATTGTGTCCATCATACCTACCTACATGTGGTGTTTAATCACCACTCCAAAGTAAATTGCTCATGTGTTATCTTTAAAACTTTCAAAATTACTCGTGTTTTGTGCTCTTGTTTTAGCTCATGAGGACGTCAATACATAATATTTATCTCACTTGTTGATTGGGTTTCACACCCTGGACTAGTGGCTTCATCCGCTTATCCAATTGATAGAAGAGCTGGCAGCGGGGTGCCCAGCCTCAAACTTAATACAACAAATTATCTTCACTATTTTTGCCCGTGATTTATTAGTCAAAGCATAATTGTGTAAACAAAAGAGAAAGACGGACGACCTTCTACCCAGATCCTTCCTTCTATGGGAGCCGCTCTTGTGAAGTCTAGTTGGCTTGTGACGTACTGTATTTTCTGTTTACCGTTCGTTGACATAACCATACACACCTCCCTAAAAATTAGACACTCCTCCATGGTATGTGATTGTTGGCAAGCACCCGAGGATTTGGTTAGCCATGGTTTGTGTAAGAAAGGTTGGGAGGAGTGTCAAACATTTTATACCTCTGTTTAATAAAATAAAAATCTCTAGCACATGAGTGATCCCTGCTTCCCTCTCCGAATGGCCTTTCTTTTACTTTTATGTTGAGTCTCCATCTTCTAACTTTATGCACAATTGAGAGAGCATAGTTGTCGAGACATCGTAGTAGAATTCATAGACAGGGGTCCCATGAGACTACTGATAGAGATTTGGGGGACGTGGTAGTATGACGATCAAGGACACCAAGGTTTTACCCAGGTTTGGTACGTCGCAACTAGGCGGCGTTCCTACTCCTGTAATCTCACTAAATCAGGGCTGAAACGTGAAGTATACAAAGTACAATGTGAGTTAGGTTTAGATACTCGACAAGGATCAACCTCTCGGCGAGTTAGCCTCTAGCTTATTGTCTATCTTGTTCTTCTCTCCCGTCCGGCCTTATATAATAGCCAAGTTAGGGCTTACAGAAAAGGAAACCTAGAAGACTACAGTAAGTTCTAACTTGGAAGGCAAGAATTCGCCTTCTACTCCAAGCCGTACCGCGTGGGCCGCGGTCCGGGTTCTTCTAGAATCCGTCTTCTAGAATCAAGGACACCAAGGTTTTACCCAGGTAGCAGCGGGTTCTCCTCACTTCTCATATCTCACGAGGTATGGGATTTCCGCCATCCGCCTTCTTCCTCCAGGTACTCAATCACTACAACATCCAGCCTCACAACTTGCCACCCAACTCCATTCTATACTTAGCCGGGTTCCAGGCCCTCTTTGAAGGGTATCTAGGTTTAGCCCCTAGGTTATATTTCTGGATGTACTGTTTCGGGGTTAAGCGAAACCCCTCAGAGTGCGCACTCCCGACTTGCGGAACCATTTATTTCACCCTGCGTAGATTCAGGGAAGATTGTTTCCCCAAGATAAAAACTTCGGAATCCGTCAAATTCTGGACGGGTTCCTTCTTCTACCACCCAGACGTCCCGTTTCCTGGAAAAGCAACGGGGATTCCACCTTTCGCCAACACCGCTGCCACTCCCCAGGAAAACTGGGCAACAGAAGCAGTGCAGACCCTGCAGCCGGATCTACTTAGGATTAAGCGGCGCATCGCTAAACTCGTCACTTCCGATCCACCTCTGGCCGGCATGGATACAGTTCTATGCTGGTTAGAGAGGCGAATTCAGCCTTTGGCTGACCACGGTCCCCGGCCCTTATGCGATTACACGGGAACTGCGGACGCCATGCGGACGACGAACAAATCCTTGACGTCAAAGGATTTGCGAAAACGCGTGAACCAGTTGGTTGCAGCACGCGACCAATATGAGGAAAGCCGACCGATGTACAGGGCGACAAACCCGGCTCCAAAGGTACATCTTTTACATTTTGGGTTTTGTGTTCTTTCTTTCTCGGATGATTGTCTTAACCCGGACTTTGTCTTTTTTGACAGATTTTTGATCTTCCTGAGACGGACCTCGCAACTAATGCCGAGTTGGACGCACTGCGTGCCAACTTTGCAGGCGGACGGAAACGCAAGAAGGTTTCCGTCTCCCAGGAAATAATCGATCTTGACGGGTTTCCCGTTGTGTCGCACCCGGACTTCTAGAGGATACTCATCGTACGAACTGAGCAGTATTTTGATTGGATTACGGGGCTTACCGGCACCCGCGTCTTCTTACGAGTAGGCCAACACTTATGTGTGACAACCAACCGTTACTGTTCACCGTCGATGTAAACTATCCCGTAGAAATCAGGACACTACCATTGACGTACTTCATACCATACACACACGGTACGTCAACGGCTTTGAACAAGATGGTAACACAACATATCTCTAAGACACAAAAGATTGAAATAAGTTGCAACTGGCCCTCACTAGGGCAGAGAATAGCAAATACAATCATCCAGAGGACACATGTCCCAACATAACATCATTACAACTCAGCGGAAGCATTCAAATGGGTCTGAGTACAGACAAATCCAACTAGGCTTAAGAAGCCGGGAATGAAAAGAAAACGGAGCCCATCCACGATGTCTCGGATCCTGCCCGGGTCCGCTAACTACTCGTCAGCAGCCTCGTCAAACTCCACGTAGTAGCCGTCACCTGGATCCTCGTAAGCGTAGTCTGCGGAAACCACAGCCCCAAAGGGGTCAGTACATAAACGTACTGGCAAGCAAGACTCACAGTTCACCCAAAGTGTAGCCCGTCAACACCAAGCACCGATGCCTTGGGATCAACGGAAGAAATGGATATAAAAGATGCTGCAACTGGCTGCACTAACCAACTACAGAACAAACTACAACTTCCGGTCTAACAGAAAGAGATAAGATAGCGTATCGTAACCAACTATAGCTAACCACCACACAACCCATCCTGGATCTCGCCCCTTATCCGAAGAAGCAATCCTAGGATAACTCACACAGATGTATTAATGATGGATCAAGTTGTTGTATCAATAGGCCTATTACTAGTCAAGTTATCATTAGTTAGGTGTAAGTTGTTCAGAGTACTTGTTAGCCAGTACTTTCACCAAGTCAACCATAACCGCGGAAAACACGGCTTCTCGAGAAGATTTATCCCTGCAGGGGTGCACCAATTTGGCCGTACACGTAAGAATAACCCGCCAGATGGGAAGGCCTTTCCCACCAAGCGGGGCACTCAACACAACTCAACTCTTCTTCGCATCAAGCCCAAAGCACCACGTGCTGTGCGTGCGCGGCTAATCGAGCCCCACGAAGAAAAGGGGACCCTCATAGCACTGGAAGACCACGCCGCCCTAAATGCCGACTACAAAAGTTCCACCCTGGCCTCGGGTTCGTACCTGCATATGCGTGCATCAAATGGAAAGCCCGAACTAAGTGTGGTGATTTGGACGAGGTGCGAATCGAATCAAATTGAGGGGGCGCCCATACACGCTTCCCACATGCGGATAGTGCGCTCATCATGGATCAGTAGAAAAGACCCTTTTCCTATTAGGGTCGACACTAGCAGGCCTCAAAACCACGCCGGGCCTCCTGCCGGTGCCTTATCAGCAATTTATTATTACCTCAAAATTAACAGGTTGTTGTTTAACATCGAGCCCCGGAATATAAACAGATATGATAACAGAAAGTAACTGATAACAGACTCGAGCAAAACAACCCTAAGCATGCTAGTAAAACACAGGCTCAACCAAGGGGTGATGGGAGTGGAGGTGAGGCAATATCAGGGTTCAGGGTATCATGTGATAGGTTCGTAACAGAAGCAACGATACATATGGCTAGCAGAAATAGACAACGGAAAGTATCGGTAA
Organism: Alopecurus myosuroides; assembly: GCA_028641055.1. NCBI lineage: Eukaryota > Viridiplantae > Streptophyta > Magnoliopsida > Poales > Poaceae > Alopecurus > Alopecurus myosuroides. Next base: position 250,091,589 of record CM054057.1, on the reverse strand, counting down.
CTGTCGAGACATCGTAATAGTTTTCATAGACGGGGGTGCCATGAGACTACGGTAGAGACGTGGGGTAACGGGATAGCGTAGTAACACAGAACACGGGATTTTACCCAGGTTCGGTACGTCGCGACAGTACGGCGTACCTACTCCTGCACTTCTCACTAATTGGGACTAAAGCCCGTATAACAGGGTTACAATGTGAGGGAATAGATCTAGATACTCGGCGAGGATGAGCTTCTCGGCGAGTTGCGTAGAGCTTGAGCTTGTGTCTAACTTGTGCTTGGAACTTGTTTAATCTATCTCCCGTCCGGCTTTATATAATAGCCGGAGTAGGGCTTACAGAATAGGAAAACCTAGAAGACTACGTTTAACTTGTAACTTGGAAAGCAAGGAATCCGTCTTCTCCTTCAAGCCAGATCACGTGGGCCGTGATCCGGGTTCTTCTAGAATCCGGCTTCTACGCGTCGGACTACTGGGCCGCCCAATGGACCTAAGCCCATTACCATGTAGGCCACCCTGGTAGTCCGGCTCTTTGTCTACCATCTTCTATACCCCTATTCAGTATATATCCGACAGTAGCCCCCAGGAAGGATCAAAACTCTGATTCTCCGTCTTTCGTCAAATACATCTTGTCCGGGAAATCTTGATTCAGCAGTCTTGATTCTTTCTACTTTCCTTTTGAAGGAGATGGTAACATAAAACTCGGAACCATGAAAATCCGGCTTTTCTTCTCGCGATCCTTCGCGGAAAAGGAACTTCTAACGTCAGCGCTTTAATCATGCTGACGCAGGCGACGCTTGGTTTCACGCGGGAAACCCTGCAACGTATCTCTGACAGATTCTCACGGGAAACGAGGAGATAGCCATCATTCCCCTGTCGTTATATTTCCCGTAGTTTCCGGCGAGCGACACGCGTCGAGCATCCAACGGTCGAAAGAGCCGTTGGCACGTATCTAAACGGTTCTCTGGCTATAAATAGCCATCATCGTCCTCCTCCGAAACTTTCCTCACTCCCTCACTTCCTACGCCATTGCTGCGAACGTGAGCTCGAGAGCAAGTCCTTGTCCTAACGCACGCATCCTTCGTACGCCGAACGCAAAGCACCACCAAAATATGGCCTCCTCGCCGTCGTCACCAACCCGCACCGCCATCGACGAGCTCGTCAACGATCTGGATCCGCAGCCGGGATCGCAGACGCACGCCGGCGGCGAGCCGGAGAAGACTGCTGCTTCCGCGGCGGGCGGAGAAAACACTTCTGCCGCCGCGGACATTGCGACATCGAGCGTCGCAACAACCCCGCCGTTTGCACCTGAAACGGCGGAGGAAAAAATCGAGCTCCTCGGCGACGAACTCGCCGCCGCGGAGGCCGCCGCCGCCGCCGGAGCGGACGAGGAAGCGGAATCTGCAGGCAACTGGAGTGCCTGCAGTATTCCCCCGGCTCTCCTTCCAAACTTGGAAAAGGAGGGCCTGGTTCTCAAGAAGAAATGGCGGCTGCCAGAAGAAGAAACCGAACCCGCGCCACGGGATGGCGAAAGGGTACTCCTTTCTTCCCACCTTTTGCGAGGTATGGGACTTCTGCCATCTTCCTTCTTCCTCCAGGTTCTTTCTCATTACAACATCCAGCCCCACAATCTTCCCCCCAATTCCATTCTATACATGGCCGGCTTTCAGGCCTTGTTCGAAGGCTACTTAGGGCTAGAACCTAGGTTAGATTTCTGGATGTACTGCTTTGGAGTTAAGCGAAACTCCTCGGAGGGCGCACTCCCAACTTGCGGAACTATATCCTTCACTCTTCGGAGATTCCGAGAGGATTGGTTCCCCAAGATAAAAACTTCAGAATCCGTCAAATTTTGGACGGGTTCTTTCTTTTATCATCCCGACGTGCCTTTCCCTAAAAAGGCCGTCGGGGTTCCACCTTTTGTGAATTCCTCCGCCGTTCCCCAGGATAACTGGGGAACAGAAGCCGTCCAAGTTCTGCCGCCAGATCTACTAAAGATCAAGCGGCGCATCGCCAAGCTCACCTCCATGGATCCGCCTCTAACCGGCATGGACACGGTTCTATGCTGGCTGATTAGGCGGATCCATCCACTAGCCAACCACAGCGGCCGTCTCCTGTGCGCACACACAGGAGTCAAGGATCCGATGCGGACATCCGCCAAGGATTGGCCCGCAAAGGAACTTAGGCGGCGCATCAACCAGTTGGTCGCATCGCGCGACCAATACACAGAGAGTCGGCCAATGTACACGGCCGAAAATCCGGTTCCCAAGGTAATTTTTCAGTCATTTGGGTACAGTTCTATTTTATCTCGAATTTCCTAGCTTCTGATTTTGATCTTGCCTGTTCGACAGTTCGAGGATCTTTCAGATTCGGACTTGGTGTCTGAGGCTGAGCTGGACGCGCTGCGCACCGCCGCTACAGGTGGACGCAAGCGCAAGAAGATAACTTCCTCGGACGAAATTATCGATCTTGACGGAATCCCCGTCGCCACCTCCAGGTTCTTTCTTCTGGAATTTTCTTTTATGGGAACTTTTTTCATCCATCTTCGGTGTTTTAACCTTTTCCGGGTTTTTATGTTTTTAGCCTGCCACCTTGCACCCTGAAGCCGAAGAAGCTGAAGAAACACAAGGTTTCTTCCAGCCGAGGCAGCCAACCTTCTCCCGCCGTCGCCCCGGACACGCCAAGCACAATGGCGGAAGAGCCTACTGCAGCCCCCACCACCAAGCCCCCAGAGCCCAGCCAACCCATTGTGTCCGACACGGACACGAGGGAAAGGGCGGCTCCAGAGGTGGGAAAATTACCTCGGACTTTCGACGAGGAAATTCCCACCTTTGACAAGGATTTCAAAGCTATCAATGACGGCTTGGACGCAGCCGGGAATCTCTTCGCGGAATACGCGAAAGAGTTCAAAGAAAACTTGGCAGGTTTGCAGCGCATGAGCCAGGTATATAACTCTAGCCCCCAAGCATTAATTAAAATGCGTGCTTTTTTCTTTGATGCTTTTTGTACTCATTCTTCTCCTTGCTATGTTTCAGCAAACCTCCGAAGCCATAAACAGGGAAGTTTTCAGGAAGCTTACCATCAAGAATAAAGAAGTTAGAAGTCTTCTCTCTATTCTTGAAGAAAGGGAAGCAGAGCTGGAATCAGCTAAGCTCGCATTGTCGGAAACACAAAGTAAACATTTTCCTTCTGAAATTTCCGATTCAATTATTTGCCTAAGTTTTTTCCGAGGAGCTGGCTAACTCGGATTTTTCCCTTGCTTTTCAGCTGCATTAGCCGAGGCTAAACAAGCAGCAGAAGATTCTGGCAATGCCGAAATTCTCCGCAAGGAGAATGTTGAGCTTCACAAGAACCTTGTGAAAGCACAACAAGACTTGGAAGCCAGTAATCTGGCCCTTGGAGTTTCTAATTCCAAGGCTTCCGAGCAGGCGGAGAAGGACAAATCCACCATTCTGGATTTGACCGACTCTCTGAACCTTCGCCTGGAGGAAGTTTCCGAGATCGACAAGCTCATCGGTAAATCTCTTACTCATTTGTCGTCTTTCCATGTTTTACTTGCTCTGTTTTTCCGTCTAACCATTTTAGGTATTTTACTGGAAAAAACAGGCGATACCCCAGATGGCACTCGGATTGCAGGCATCCGAGCTTTCGGGGAGACATGGAATTTGATCAAGGCTGCTGCAACGCAGCTAGTAGACAAGTTTCTTCCCGAAAAATCTGGGGAGTGCTCGGAGGTTGAAAAACTTCCGGGTGCCATCATGGAGGTGGCGGAGTCTAAGGAATCTCTCCTTCGCTCCGCTGCACGGGGTGGTGCGCGCATGGCTCTTGGCCTCATGCGCATGCACTACCCTAGTGCTAAATCCTGGCGCGTGGCGTCCGGTGTCCCTCAAGGATACACGGATATGCAGCGAAACACCATCTTTGGTGAAGTCAAGGGCCACGCCACCCAGATTGCCTCCATGGTAAATATCTCCGTCAACTATCCAGAAGCGGAGATTCCTCCAATCCCCGAAGACGAAAGCAGCGAGGAGGAGTCAGATGCTTGAAGGGTTACCTGGAACCTGGATAGAAAAAATAGACAATAGGAGCATTACTATTCTTTTAATGTAATCCAAAATGTAATGCTTCTTTTTGTATGAATGAAACTTCCATCTGTTGCAGTTTAAATTATGAAATTCTTTGCAAGTTTTTTGGGTTTTATCATTCCTTTATCTTCTAGGTTCTCTGGTGTGTATGCTTTAACTGTCCTTAGTGTTTGAAATGGCTCAAATAGCAATATGAATCTTCATGCCGAGTAACTGGGGACGAACCAAGCAGTTTTTGAAACTCGGAAACATGGACCATGCTAAAGGCATTTTTACTAACTAGTTCCAGTAACCCAACACACACACAATCAGATAAGACTTAGAGAATTTAAGGAAAGTTTTAAGTGAAACTTGGGCACACAGGCAATTCAAGTTTCCCTTAGCCGTTAACAGGCTGAAAAATCATTCAGTTTTGTAACGCCGAGTACGCAAGCACAATTTGGGTTAACGTTGAGCAATTTGTAAGATCATTGGGAAATAGATGAGGCGGAAACACTTTACACTTATAAAGAATATGGATGACAGCATTCCGACAACTTTATATCATGATCTCAAAAGATGTTTACATAGAATTGAACTAAGTACGGAAAGGTACATAACTTTCTAGACGTTCCCAGGCTTCCGCAATCCACTTGACTTTGTCGAATTTTTTCAGCAGCTTGTAGAGTGGTAAGGCTTTATCCCCCAGCCGACTGATAAATCTGCTGACGGCTGCAGCGGAACCCGTCAATCTTTGGACATCTTTTACACATGTAGGTTTTGAGATGTTCAAGATTGCCTTGATCTTTTCCGGGTTAACCTCTATTCCTCTATGGGAAACAATGAAACCCAGAAGTTTTCCTGAGGGAACCCCGAATACGCACTTAGATGGATTCAACTTCATCTTGTAAGTGCGCAAGTTTTCGAAAGTTTCTCGCAGATCCTCAAGGAGTGTATCTTTTTCCTTGGTTACGACAGCGATATCGTCCACGTAAACATGAACGTTTCTGCCAATTTGACTATGCAAACAGCGTTGCATGCAACGCTGGTAGGTTGCCCCTGCGTTCTTCAGGCCAAAAGGCATGGTTATGTAATAGTACGTCCCATACGGGGTTATAAAAGAAGTCTTGATTTGATCTTCCTTTTTCATGCGTATTTGGTGGTACCCGGAGTATGCATCCAAAAAGCATAAAAGCTCGGAGCCTGCAGTGGCATCTATTATTTGATCGATTCGCGGTAACGCGAACCTATCTTTCGGACACAACTTGTTCAATCCTGTGTAATCTATACACATTCTAAGAGCAGTGGTGTCTTTCTTCGGTACTAGGACCGGATTTGCGGACCAATCAGTATGGATTACTTCCTTGATGAAATCCGCTGCTAAAAGCCGGATAATTTCCTTGCCAATAGCCTTCCGTCTTCTTCCGTCAAATCGACGGAGACCTTGTTTGACGGGTTTTGATCCGGGAATAACCTTGAGTTGGTGCTCAGCAAGTTCCCTGGGTACGCCTGGCATGTCAGCTGGACACCAGGCAAAAATATCCCAGTTCTCACGGAGGAACTTGATGAGCTCGCCTTCCTATTTGTCAGTCATCCCAGTCCCTACGACGACGAATTTTGTCGGGTCTTTGGGATCTAGGATTACCTGTCTTGTATTCTCGGACGCCTTGAAGCTATCTGTTGGCTTCCGAGTTTCTTTTCCTGCCGGCATTTCTTTCGGCGATACCTCCTTGGCTAATTCCTTCAGTTCCTCCTTTGCTATAACTCTCTGAGCGCAAAGGGCGTTTTCTTTTTCCAACTCGTTTGCCAGCTTGAAATCACCGGCAATGGTGATTACTCCTCCTTTGGGTCCTGGCATCTTCATCTTGTTGTAGATATAACAGGATCTTGCCATGAATTTGGCGAAAGCTGGACGTCCGAGTATTGCGTGATACACGCTTTCGAACGGCACTACTTCGAAGGATACTTTTTCCTGCCAGAAGTGATCTTTATCTCCGAAGGTGACATCTAGGGAAATTTCTCCTAGGGATCGTGCTTGCCTACCAGGGACAATGCCATGGAAGCGTATATTGCTGTAGTTGAGCTGGGACTCGGAGATCTTCAAGTGCTTCAGTGTATCCAGATACATTATATTGATGCTGGATCCTCCATCCATCAGCACTCTTCTTAGCCTAGTGTTTTGAACAATAGGGCTTACAACAAGGGCTTGTGTGCCGGGTTCAGGGATATTTCCGGGATGATCAGACTGATCCCAGATTATCGGTGTGTTGGAGTACTTCAAGAATTTCGGGGTCGCAGGAACAACTGCGTTTATCTCCCGAAGTGTTCTTTTGGCCACCTTTGCTGACGGGGTTGCTAAGAAAGTTAACATTGCTTCTCCGTCAACTCTCGGAAATTTGGGTTCGCCCTTTCGCTGTTGCTCTTGGATTTTGTCATCAGTGTCCGATTCACTGTCTTCCTTTTCAGCTTCTGGCTTTTGTTTGGCAGGTTTCCTTTTGGAACCCTTCCCCTTATTTCCGGATCCTGCATTGCCTTTCATATGCTTGTTTAGCCGGCATTGCGCGTTTGTGTGGGTTGGTTTCCCAAATTGCGAGTGGTGGACGCAGGGTTCCGACTTAATTCTCTCCCATTATTCGGGAGTGTAATTGATTGGATCTGGACTGCGGCCTTTCCACTTGTTCACCTTTTCTCCTCCAAAGGCTATGTTGACCTCCTTGGGCTTTGTTGTTGACTCTGGAGTTCCTTTTTTGTCAGAACGAGGGGTTTTCTTGGCGAGTATTAGTGACTCAATATTGCCTCCTCTTGCTCTAATATCATCTTCGGCTGCAGCATGCTCATTAGCGGTTGTAAGCATAGATCCGAGATCTTTGTGCTATTTAGAACCAACCATGAACGGTACAAGTCCGGGTTTTAGGCCATTGACGAAAGCATGCATTGCTTGTACGTCAGTTACTCCAGAGCAACTATTCTTCATTGCAGTCCATCTGGAGATGAAATCCACGTATGGTTCGTCCTCAAATTGGGTGCAACAGTTCAGCTGGTTGATGTTATTTGGGCGTTTGTATGTTCCCCGAAAATGCTGAGTGAATACTCTCGCCATATCATCCCAACTGTCGACAGTTCTTGATGGTAAACCATTGATCCAATCTCTGGCTCCGTCTAGCAACATTAGGGGAAGAAACTTGACAGCTTCCAGGTCTGTCCCATTGTTGATTTGGACGGCTGTATAATAATCTGAGAGCCAGGTATCCGGGTTTGTACTGCCGGTGTACTTTTGGTAGGTTGGACCAACTTTGGCGAAGCCAGAATGCAGGGTTATCCTTCGGATCCTGTCAGTAAAACACTTAGGACCAAAGTATAGATCATCCTTTTCTGCTCTATCAATGTGTGCAGAGTATCTCCCGGCTGAATGGACAGAAGGGGATCTGCTCCTTTCTTTTCCATTGTTGCACGGACGCGCTTTTCCGAGGTTATCTCTATCTCTTCCGTGTTCACGTCCTTTAGGCGGAGTTCTGCTTCTATGCCTTTCCTTATCCTTAGGAGGTGTCCGGGATCTTTCACGTCTGTGAGGTATATCATATCTTCCAGCTTTTTCAGCTGGGTTTCTCGGAGGTGGCATTATTTTGCCGTCATTCCGGTGCTTGTCTTCCCGATCGTGTGGTTTATATCCATCTTTCGGGAGATGAGGTCCGGTTCTAGACGTTGCGTCCCGGTTGTCGGGTTTTTTCTTGTCTTTTCTCGGATCCTCTTTTTTATCCGAATCTCCGGGTTCTTCCGGTCCAGGTGCTCCAGCAGCGCAAGTAGCTGTTTTGCAGAGAGCGGAATTATCATGCAGCCTCCCTGATCGTTCTTGGCCTCGCTGCTGCTGCTATAATGCTTTTCCTAAGAAAGCATACACCCCTTGGAGTTTTTCCCCGTTGGAATACAGATCATTGTTTAGGATGGCGAACGCTGCTTCCGTGTTTTCCGCTGCGGTTTTGTATATTGGTTCGCCCTTGGCATCCTTGCCGTTTAACTGCTTTTGCCAAGATGGGTTATAGAACCTTTCTTTTGGCGGCAGTTCTTCCGGTCTTGCGATTCCGGGTAACCTAGTAGGTTTTAAGGCAGATCTATGCTTTCTCTCGTACTCCTCTATTTCTTCCTTCATGACTTTGATGTCATTATGGGTTTGTTGGAGATGTTGCCGAGATCTAAGCAGATGTTGCTGTTGCCGTTGAAAAGCTTGTCTCCTGGCTTCCAGCATCTCAGGGGGTTCATCTGGTCCCACTGGTGTTTGTAATAGCTCTTGCTCTTCCAGTTCTGTCATTGGCGGAGCAGTGATTTCCTTAGATTTCTTTTCCGCGGGCTTTGTGCCGCTAATATCTCCAACTTCCAGGTTTTCATCAGCGAGATCGGCTGATTTTTTCTTCCGGAGTTTGTATTGGAGTTTTTTAGAAGCACGGTGCTTTTTCTTGGAAGAAGGAGGTTTTTTGACAGGCTCATCTTCTGTCATCTCCTTAACATTGGGGAATATCGGAGAAGTTTCTCCGTCTTCTCTTTCTTCCACCGGCGGAGGGGTTTTAGGGCTTTCCTGGCTGCCGGCACCCGTTGTATCAGCTGGTTTTGCCATTAGCACTTCATGGAATCCCTCTCGAAAGGACTTAACCTTTCTTACGAAGGCATCCTCGTCTTCGTCTTCGGAGTCGAAGTTATCCGATCCGGTTTCCGACTCCAACCTCGCCTCAATGGCGGCAAGCACGGACTCTGCTTCCGAGTTCATCGTCTGGTTGACGGATGTCGGATCTTCCGCCTCTGTGACGGGTGTTTGTTCTTCCGTCTCTATGACGGGTAGGTTGTTATCTGCCTCTTGCACGGGATTTCCGTCATCCGTGTTTTCAGCGATTTTGGATTGCACCATGCCGATAAAGTGTGTATCACTTTTTTGTCGGTGATCTGAGCAGAATCCGGCATCATAGTCGTCTTCGACTGGGTATAGGGCGGGTGGGATAAATTTGCTTCCACCGCAAAACCCCATTGCCTCTGCAGTTAGTCCGATAAAGATGTTAGCAGATCCGATCGGTAACACGCAGGCACTTACTAGGTGGTTTTGCGCCGGTATGTATGATCCGTTGTCGAGGAAGCGCCCGACGTCGTCGTCGAATTCCAAGCTTCCGACGGTGATCGATCTTCCAATTCCGCCGAGTATCCCAGATCGGAATTTCACGCCTGACGTCGTTTGCCCCACGGTGGGCGCCAACTGTCGAGACATCGTAGTAGTTTTCATAGACGGGGGTGCCATGAGACTACGGTAGAGACGTGGGGTAACGGGATAGCGTAGTAACACAGAACACGGGATTTTACCCAGGTTCGGTACGTCGCGACAGTACGGCGTACCTACTCCTGCACTTCTCACTAATTGGGACTAAAGCCCGTATAACAGGGTTACAATGTGAGGGAATAGATCTAGATACTCGGCGAGGATGAGCTTCTCGGCGAGTTGCGTAGAGCTTGAGCTTGTGTCTAACTTGTGCTTGGAACTTGTTTAATCTATCTCCCGTCCGGCTTTATATAATAGCCGGAGTAGGGCTTACAGAATAGGAAAACCTAGAAGACTACGTTTAACTTGTAACTTGGAAAGCAAGGAATCCGTCTTCTCCTTCAAGCCAGATCACGTGGGCCGTGATCCGGGTTCTTCTAGAATACGGCTTCTGCGCGTCGGACTACTGGGCCGCCCAATGGACCTAAGCCCATTACCATGTAGGCCACCCTGGTAGTCCGGCTCTTTGTCTACCATCTTCTATACCCCTATTCAGTATATATCCGACAGTAACCAATGTTGAAAGGAACACAATGGTTCATGTGAGTGATAACTTGCCTGCAAACTCAGGAGCCGGGTACTGAGCTAGATCCTCAGAAGGGGTGTCGTAAAGATCGTCGGTCTCAACGTCGTCGTCTATCCGAGAAGAAGCAAACAAACAATATAGGAAAAATAAACAATCAATATCATGGCATAGTGCACAATCATGGGATGATGCATGTCAAGTTAATGGATGCATCATAATAACCTAATTGTCATGGTAACACAATTTAAATGGACACATATGCAATTTTGAGTTGCATATGAAAAGCCCATGGATTTTGGTTAGATTATTTGTTTTCCAACTAATCAACAGGTGCCAGTGGTTTAGTATGATGCATGCATGAGAAAAACAACAAAATAACAACATTAGAACCAATTTGAAATGAGGTCTAGCAATTTAGAATTTTTATTTATTAAGTTAAAGAATTTTTTGGTTCCTTAAAGGTGACACACACAAGTAGTTGTTGTTTTCACCAATTTAAATTGTGCAAAATAAATAACAAAATTCATATTTGAAAGATCATGAAATTTTGGGTGGATTACATGTTTCAAATATTGAAAAAGGAATTTGGATGAATTTATTATGACTTAAACAAAATTAAACAAGTTTTAAATGAATTTTAAACAAGTTTGAATATTATTTGAATTTTATTTATTCCAAACATAAATTCAAACTCATATTTGAAAAGGTTATGTTTTTCTAGTTTGAAAACATATTTTATATGTTCAAAAATAATTTAATTTGATTAAGTTATGAATTTAGCAAATTTAAATGATTTAAATAAGGTTTAAATTATTTAAGCAATTTAAATCATTCAAACCATGAAACAAAAATTATATTTGAATAGGTGTTTCAAAATGGTATGGAAAACATATTTTATTTGCACTATTTGGATTAATTATGATTTAGTTATGAATTTTAGCAAAATACAATTGAACTATTTGAATTCAAATTTGAATTGCATTTTGAAAATTCAAAACAGGAAACAAGTGGCATAGTTGGATAGACAATTTAATTTAGAACAATAAACATATTTTACTTTTGTTATTTAGAGTTATATTTTGAAAGTTATTATCAAATTAAAACAGAGGAGTAATCTGTAATTTTAAAGGACCTGGATTTGAAAGTAATATGCTGGGAAACTTTCGTTACCGCGCTGCCAGCTAACCCTAGCCACTGCCGCGTGGGCCAGGGGCCAGCATGGAGTGCCTGCGCGCGCGTGGCAGAGCAGCCCGCTGACGGGTGGGGTCACGTCTAGGGGATAAATCCCAAAAAAGGGGTTGCGGCACCTGGGAATCGAACCCGGGCCGCTGCGCATCGCGCGAACGGAACCATGCCACTGTGCTGCTAACTGAATTCTTGTCAGTTAGGAGCAGGCAGACAAGGTAAGCTTCAACAAACGCTAACTGAATTTTCTCGGTGCAGCTAACTGAAACTATCGACGGCGCTCGCTGGCCGGCGACGAGCTTCCGTAGGGCATCGCTGCCGTGGTTCGCTGTGGTGACGATCGAACGGAGGCGTGTGCTAATCGCGAGGCGCAGTACAGGGGAGGGAAAAAGAAACGGGGGAACGGCCGCTCACCAGGAGGTCGGGGCAGTTGTCTCCGGCGACGTCGGAGTTGATGGCGGCGGCGAGCTGGCCCTCCTCGGGCTCGACGGAGAGCTGGGGGTTGGACAAGGAACCACGGCGGTTCCGTTCCCACGGTTCAACAGGGGCTAGGAAGGCATCACGACGATGAAACCTCGCCGGTTCAGAGTGGGAACCGCGGGGGTGAGCATCAGAGAAAGGAGGGAGGCGGCAGAGATAGCGAACGGCGGCGAGGAGGGGGGTAGCTAGGGGGTAGGAGGTTTAGGGTTTCGAGGGATGGAACCCTAGGGGGTTTTGTAGGGGAGCTTGCGCGTCGATGGCCGTCCACGGGGGTCTGCCGCCGACGTGGAGGCACGGATTCACTGCCGTACTGCAGGACAACGACGGGGAAACAGACTGAACCGGTACGCGGCTGGGAGCGAGAGAAAGAGGGCCGGGCTGGCGCAGGAGAAAAGGGTAGGTGGGCTGGGAGCAGCCCATTTACCTTTTGGCGCCAGAAAAACTGATTTTTTTAAATTTTCTTTCTCCCTTTTTTTTTGCTGAAAAAGTAATTGGAAGAATTTGATAGATTTTAACTTAGTAAAAATTGTGGGAAAGTTAGGGTAACCTTTTTAGGTCAAAAGCAAACAAATGGTAAGTTTTATTTTCAGAAATTTTGAAATTTGTTTGCTGTTTGAATTTAAACCAAATTTTTGGGTGAATTTTAATATTAAATGATCATTAATAAAAACAAACTTTTAAATAGGGTGACCCCTATGTTAAAAATAACAAAATGAGTTGATTTGTTTTGACATCATCATAATTTCAAAGTGGTTCTGTTTTGGGTGCTTTGATTTGAAATCTTGAATGCAAGTTGGAAACAATTGATTGATCAAAACCAATATTTTAATAAGTGATCAACATGGAATAAAATGAAAAAAATGGTTGTTTTTATTTGTGATTTTTATTTCAAATGTTGTAACAGAGCAAGTATGAAACAATCATTTGAATAAGGTTTGAATTTGAAATGATTTGGAATTAATTGATTGAATTAATTGTTTGATTAAAACCAACAATTTAATAATTGTTCATTATGGAACTAAATGAAAACAATTGAGGTTTTGATTTGCATTTCTTTATTTGAAAAAGATTGTAACATGACAAGTATGAAATAAACATTTGGAATTGTTTGAGTTTCATTATGAAACAAAGGTAAAACAGATGCAAACAGAAATGAAACAAATGCAACAACATGATGATATGATGCAATACTTTAATAAACATGAAACAAACATTCTAAGGGGATGGTTTTTCATACTTGGGATGTTACAAAACGCCCCCCCTTGAAGGAATCGCGCCCCGAGATTCCTACTGAGAAAGGAAAAGGTCCGGATACTTCTTGCGAAGATCCTCTTCGGTCTCCCACGTTGCCTCTTTATCGGAATGATGCGACCACTGCACTTTCAAGAACTTTGTGCTCTTGTTGCGAGTCTTACGCTCGGTCTCATCGAGAATACGAACAGGGTGCTCCTCAAAAGATAGATCATCTTGCAGTTCAATGGAATCATGATCAACTGCACGATCTGGATCTTTGAAACACTTCTTGAGCTGTGACACGTGGAACACATCGTGCACCTTGGATAGCTTTTCTGGAAGTTCAAGACGATAAGCATTTTCTGCCCGCCTTGAGAGAATGTTGAAAGGACCAATGTATCTTGGTGCAAGCTTTCCTTTCACACCGAAACGATGAGTGCCTCTGAGGGGAGTTACACGGAGATATGCCTTGTCACCAGGTGCATAGATCATATCCCTGTGCTTGCTGTCATAGTAACTTTTCTGACGAGACTGAGCAATCTTGAGATTGTCACGAATGATGCGAACTTTCTCCTCGGCTTCCTTAACAATGTCAGGGCCTAAGAGTGAACGTTCACCAGCTCCAGACCAATTGATTGGACTCCTGCATCTGCGGCCATAGAGTGCTTCAAATGGTGCCATGCCTAGGCTTGCCTGGTAGCTGTTGTTGTAGGAGAATTCAGCATATGGAAGGCAATCCTCCCATTTCATGGCAAAGGAGATACCACATGCTCTGAGCATATCCTCGAGAATCTGATTGACTCTTTCGACTTGCCCCTGAGACTGAGGGTGATAAGCTGTGCTGAACAGAAGTTTGGTGCCCAATGCTTCTTGAAAGCTTTTCCAGAAATGAGAAGTGAATATGCTTCCACGGTCTGAGCTTATTTCCAATGGAACACCATGAAGAGGAACGATCTTTGATGTGTAGAGTTCTGCTAACTGGCTAGCTGAGATCGTTTCTTTGACAGCAAAGAAGTGAGCTACCTTAGTGAGACGATCAATAACAACGAAGATTGCATCGTTGCCCTTCTTGGACTTTGGAAAACCAGTGACGAAGTCCATTTCAATCATGTCCCACTTCCACTCAGGGATTTTCAGAGGTTGGAGTAGACCAGCTGTTTTCTGATGGACTGCTTTAACACGTTGACAAACGTTGCATTCAGAAACGTATTGAGCAATTTCACGTTTCATGCCAGGCCACCAATACAGTGTCTTAAGATCCTGGTACATCTTTGTACTTCCAGGGTGAATGGAAAAAGGAGTTTCATGAGCCTCCTTGAGAATGATATCTTTGAGACTTTGAACTTGAGGAACTGCAATGCGTCCTTCAAAGAACACAGTTCCTTTATCATCAACTGAGAAGGACTTGAATTTCTCCTTGCCTTCCTTGATGTGTTCTACCATCTTCTTGATTTCAGCGTCACGAAGTTGTTCAGAACGAATCTTGTCCTCGAGAGTTGGACTGGCTGTCAAGCTAGCAAGATAGCCTTGAGGAACAAGACCAAGGTTCAGCTTCTGGAATTCTTCATGAAGTGGAGGTTGGCTTTCCATGATCATGAGATTATTGCAATAGGACTTGCGACTGAGAGCATCGGCCATAACATTAGCCTTGCCTGGAGTGTAAGAAATGGTGAGATCAAAGTCTTTAATCTTTTCAATCCATCTCCTTTGCCTGAGGTTTAGATCTGGTTGAGTGAAGATGTACTTCAGACTCTTGTGATCGGAAAATATTTCAGTTTTGTTACCCAACAAGTATTGTCTCCATTTCTTGAGGGCAAACACAACTGCTGCAAGTTCAAGATCATGAGTGGGATAGTTTTGCTCATGTGGGTTCAACTGACGTGAAGCATAAGCCACAACTTGACGTTCTTGCATAAGAACTGCACCTAGACCTTGGAGAGATGCATCACAGAATATCTGGAAGGGTTTGGTAGTATCTGGGCCAACCAGAACAGGGGTAGAAGTTAGCTTAGTCTTCAAGAGATTGAAACTCTCATCACACTGTGGAGTCCAAACAAACTTCTTGTCCTTCTTTGTTAGATCAGTGAGAGGTTTGGCAATCTTGGAAAAGTTTTGGACGAAACGACGGCAATAGCTAGCCAAGCCTAGAAAGCTTCTAACTTGTTTTACCGTCTTAGGAGGTTTCCAATCAACAATTGCTTTAACCTTTTCTGGATCAATGGCTATGCCCTTGGCAGAGATGACATGACCAAGGTAAGCAACTTCTGGAATCCAGAACTCACATTTGGAGAACTTGGCATATAGACGATGCTCGCGAAGTTTCATGAGAGTGAGACGAAGGTGTTCTCCATGCTCTTCCTCAGATTTTGAGTAGACCAGAATGTCATCAAGATATACCACAACGAACTTGTCGAGGTATTCATGGAAGACAGAATTCATGAGTCTTGAGAATGTCGCCGGTGCATTGGTGAGACCAAAGGACATGACGGTGTATTCATATAGACCGTAACGAGTGGTGAAAGCTGTTTTTGGAATATCTTCCTTTCTGATCTTTATTTGATGGTAACCCATCCTCAAGTCCAACTTTGAGAATATTGAGGCTCCAGCAAGTTGATCAAAAAGATCATCGATACGAGGAATTGGATACTTGTTTTTGATGGTTTTCTCGTTGAGAGGACGATAGTCAACCACGAGTCTTTTTGTTTGATCCTTCTTGGCAACAAACAGAGTTGGGCAACCCCAAGCGGAAGAACTAGGATGAATGTAACCTTTCTCCATGTACATATCGATTTGCTCCTTCAACAATTTCAGTTCAGGAGGAGCTATCTTGTATGGATGCTTAGAGATTGGAGCAGTACCTGGTTCAAGCTCGATCACGAACTCAACTGCTCTGTCCGGAGGCATCCCTGGCAACTCTTCTGGAAAGACGTCACGGAATTCACAAACCACCGGAACATTTTCAAGCA
Organism: Alopecurus myosuroides; assembly: GCA_028641055.1. Taxonomy (NCBI): domain Eukaryota; kingdom Viridiplantae; phylum Streptophyta; class Magnoliopsida; order Poales; family Poaceae; genus Alopecurus; species Alopecurus myosuroides. The sequence continues at coordinate 250,075,848 of CM054057.1, read as the reverse complement.
GAGGTAGAGGTTTAGCATCGTGGGTGTACAGCTGAACATAACTTGATTCACTTGGAGAATAGATTATCTGGCCAGACGGGTGGAACAGAGTTATCGACTTCTTAGCACAATCAATCGTAGCCTTATTGGCCTTCAACCAATCCATGCCAAGAATGACATCAATGTCAGAATTGCCAAGCAGAATGAGGGAAGCAAGGAATATGTGACCTCCAATTAGAATCTGATTTTCATGACTGATCTTGGAAGTTTGCATAGTTGCTCCCGGGGAGTTTACTACCAGCGGGGAACCCAAACCAACAAAAGGTAGCTTAACTGTTGTCGCAAAGATCTTTGACACGAAAGAATGCGATGCTCCGGTATCAAACAACACTTTAGCTGGGTTAGAGTTAACGGGGAATGTACCGAGAACGACGTCAGCAGCTTCCTCAGCTTTGTCGGCCTTGATATGATTCACCCTCGCGGTCCTCCCGACAGGCCTGTTGTTGGAGTTGAAGGCTTTAGCCGGGGGAGCACGAACCATTGCCTGGTTGGTGTTGGGGCGAGGAGGTGGTGGAGGTAGCTGCCTCTGAGTGCACTTATCAGCATAGTGCCCAGTCTGCTTGCATTTGTAGCAAGTGACGACACGAGGTGCATCTGGCCTTGGCTGCCCCATTGAGAACCTCTGAGCCTGCATCTGATCTGGGTTGGGTGGGCGGGAAGCAAAGCCTTGAGAAGCTTGGGCATATGGAGCCCTAGTGACAGCACCATTTGGCACCCAGATGCGGCGCTTCTGCGGAGGGGTGGTCATGTTGGAGGAGGAACCACCCTCACACGAGTGCTTGCGGGACTCTTCGAACGCCTTGCGCCCATTCTCCTCATTGAGCGCTGTGTTCACGAGCTCCTCGAAGTCCTTGCACTTGATGTTGGTGAGAGGGTACTTCAGTTCCGGGTTAAAACCTCGGCGGAACCTTGCCATCTTCTTGGTCTCAGTGGACACCTCATCACCAGCATAACGAGCGAGGCGATTGAACTCATTCTGGTAGCCAATGACGTCCAGCTTGCCCTGCTTAAGAGAGCAGAACTCCTCACGCATCCTTTCCATGAGACCATCTGGGATGTGGTGCTTCAGGAAGGCATCCTTGAAACAACCCCAGGTGATAGGGTATCCAGCTCTCATGGTCTGGTAGTTCTCCTACCAGGTAGCTGCCTGACCCTTCAGTAGGTAGGTGGCATACTTGACTTTATCCTCCTCAGCAACGTGAGCAATGTCGAGAGCCCTGGCCATCTCCCGGACCCAGTCATCAGCATCCAGAGGCTCCCGTGTTGCCACGAAAGCTCTCGGCCCCATACTCAGAAACTCCTTGATGCTGACTCGCGGAGCATTCTGGTTGTTGTGCTGGTTAGCCTGGATCTGGGCCATCTGAGCCACGACCTGAGTCATCTGAGTCAACATCTCCGTGAGCGGAGGTGGTTCAGGCGGGTTGCTCCTTGTTGGCGGCATCCTGAATATACATGCATTTTAGCACAACAATAGAAAAGGATAGACTTGGTAACCGAAAGATAGATTATTCCGACGCATGAATAGATAACCAACAGGTACATCATCACATGTTCAAATACATCAGAATATCCAACACATCAATACATGGTTCGAAAGCCAAAGGATAACTAAACATAGCTATGAATGGATACATCGGTACTCCCATGCTCATCACGCAGGACGGCGGTGAGTAGTACGACGAGAGATACGGTGAGGAGGAATCCCACGGAAGTAGGTAGAACGACGATCCACGTAGATCGGGACTGCTCTGAGAGCGACTCTCGGTGTGGTGAAGTAGAAAGCGTCGTCTCCCTGTGCTCCAAAGCGTGGAATCCCGGTGTAACCAGCTCCGAGGTTGAGGAGTGGACCTCTGATCGGCTCGTAACCTCCAGCATCTGGCAAACTACGTCCAACTGTCTGATGGAAACGTGCAAAGCGCTCATCTCCAACAAAGTCTGTGGTGTACGTAGCCAGACGAGTCAAAGCAAGGTAGAGCTGCTCCCTGACTGAGGCCAACTCCTGAGAAAGTGTGGTGGCAACAATGTCACTGTGCCTCACAAACTGAGCGGTGGTGTGCAGCCTGGTGTTATCATGCTCGTAGACATCCAGGTTGTCGTAGAGGGTGAAGTGAGCTCCCGCTGAAGTGATGCAACCACGGGGGATGTGGCGATAGATAGAATCGTCAAACCCCCAGTAGTCAGCACGAAGGACGGTGAGACTCACATAAGCTGCCTGCTGCACGGCCATATCCACTGTGGAACCTACTGCCTCGTAGCGGTGGACAACGCTCATGCCATCATCTGACAGAATGTAGACGATAGCCTGGTAGTAGGTCTGGTCAAACTCTCGCTGCTGCTCGTAGACCTGGTACTCTGGTGCCCAATGGAACCCCAGATAAGTGACCATGTCTCTCAGCATCTCCGGATAACCGGCAGTGCTCTCGCAATGAGTCATCCGAACCACCTGCGGGAAGAACCTGAGATCCATCTGCAGATGATCGGGGAAGTTTTGATTAGACGCCGGTAGAGAACTGAAGTGGAAAGCAACAACAAGGTTTCAACGGAAGAAAAAAAGTTCTTTTAGAAGAACAGGATATCGAAGCAACATCGGGAAAACAAGACCAAAAATCCTGAGGTACTACGGAGAACCCAAAACATGTGAAATCCTAACTTGAAAGTTTAGGTGAGAACAGAAAACAACGTTGCACTTCCTTACCAGAAAAGGGTGGGTGGGTGGGGAAAGAAGAAAAATGGCAGAATTCCTACTCTCACGTTTCATTTTTCCTATATAGCTACAAAAATAGTTTCTAGACTCAACTGCGACCAGTAAACGGGATCCTACAGGCAGACAGGCTCTGATACCATTTGTCGCACCCGGACTTCTAGAGGATACTCATCGTACGAACTGAGCAGTATTTTGATTGGATTACGGGGCTTACCGGCACCCGCGTCCTCTTACGAGTAGGCCAACACTTATTGTCGTGGGATAATCACGGCAGATGTTACCGGGGGTAACTGATCTAGGGGCAAGTCGACACAGGTATTTGGGAGAGGGTTTAGCTCGAAGGAAGACATGGCGGAAAGCAATCTAAGAGCCGGAAAACAACTCGCCGGATCTCGATATGATTATACTGGATACTCGATAATAGGTGTTACAGTTATGACTTGAATCTCTCTTAGGCGAAGCCCAGGGGTTGGTTTATATAGTACTCATATCCCCCTTGACTTGCCTTACAAAGCGCTTCTCGAGTCCTATTCGAACTCTTCATACGAACCCTAACTTTCTTTACCGTAACCCACAATCCGGGTTACGATCCTTACAAGTCCTGGGCCTTCTAGAAGCTTCTTTGTCCTTAGCCGGATTTGATCCATCCGTCGTTTGGGCCGGATCTCACCTGAGAGTCGGCATACCGGGTTACTATCCCCTCATCAGTAGTCCCCAGAATAGCCTGGGCTTCCAAGATTTACTCTTCGAAGCGCCGGCTATTCCCTACAGAAATATAAGACACAAACATATGAAAATCAGGACGCAGCGCGCTGATGAATAGCCGTGACTGGTACCAAGGAAGCCAAGTAAAAGCCCGGCTCTCCCTCAAGGGTTCTCCTTTAATCTTCCAGACTCGAGCTTTAGTAAGGAACTCCATGACTTCGCACCTTCTTCGATAATTATTGCTAATACCAGGAAAGAGATTCCCCCCTTCTCTTTTCTCGGGACCATATCTAAGTGCACATAAAGCACGTCTTCAAATTTCAAAATGTCCAACTATTACTCCGCAACCCCCGGGTTTCGCCCGTTAGGATAAGCTTTTCCACCCGGTTTATTATAAATAAGCCCCAGGAGGCAAACTCAACCCTTAACGGCTCACTTTCCCCATTTCTCTTCTCCCCAAGTTCAAGCTCGCAGAGCGCCACCACGGGAACCCCACGCATCTCGCCGGAGCCCATCCGCCTTCGTTTGCGCTCCGCCGCCGCGCGAGCCGCACCAGCTCCCGAATCCACCGTCAAGCCTCCGATTCGCCGGCCAACGACCACGAAAGGACACGAATCTTGCGCCATCTGTCTCCGCAAGGTCTTACTCCAATCTCCTTCAGTAAGTCCCTTACATCCTCCAACTTACCCCGCAATTTCTTAGTTCTTCCTCTAATTAGATCTGAATCGAGCGGTCCGCAATTTCTCGGGCTGCGCCGGATTAACTCACTGATACTTACCATAAACATTCCTATGGATAGGATTCATAGCTTATATTACTCCCCTAACTCCAGTAATCGTTAATCTGGTCACAATTTTGAAATAGGATCCCAATCTAAGCTCGGGCCATCTGAAATTTCCGCTTGTTCTCCTTCCTCAGAAAATCTTACTTTTCCGACTCATTCGCAGATGGTAAGCATATAAGCATCCCCCTAACTCCTCCAAACATTTGCTTTTACGGAAGCTCCATGTATTTTGTAAGGTCACTTGATACCCGGATAAATCATTCTTGACCCAGCCGAGGCAATAGCCGGGTTATGTTCAAATTGCGGGTAATTGCTTGCCTGCTAATTCCAGTTTTTGTTCCTTACGTCCTTTCCTTTGATGTTTTACCAGGGTCAATCCCATGGCACCCAAGAGGCAGGGGAAACAGCCGAATAAGGCTAAATCCACAAGCTCCATATCGGCCAATTGGGGGAAGTTCCTCCGTCACCAAGGCCAAGCTGGAGGAGTTGGTCGAGCTTGGAACCCTACCTCCACAGGAGTCTATCCACTGGCGAGTGCCAGGCAATGAAACCCGGCCTTCTCCAGCGACGAATGAGGTAATATGCTTCGTTGAACATGTGACCCGGGGCTTTAGGCCTCCGGGTCACCCCTTCTTCCGTGACGTCCTAGACCATTACAACCTCCGTATCTTCGATATAGGTCCAAACTCCATTTTGAACATCTCCCATTTTATTGTTCTTTCCGAATCTTACTTGTGCACACCGCCAAGTCTAGCCCTCTTCGTCGAACTTTTTCAGTGCAAGCCGTGTCGCGAAAGCGGCGACGGCGCACTTCTCACTTGCGGCGGGGTCTCTATCCAGCGCCGCAAGAACTCCCTGATGCCTCCTATTTCTCTCAATTCCCACGTAAAGCACTGGCAGCTTTCGTACTTCTACTGCCAGGACACCTCTCCACCCGGCGAAAAGAAGTTGCCGGGTTACTCGGAGGGTCAACTTGACATCTCCGAGAAATTCAACGCCTTCGCGTCTGAACCGGACAGGGAGGCGATCTTGCCTTTATTAGCTAGGATCTCCATCTTGTCCGCCCGAGGCCTCATCGGGCTAAACCTGGTGAAGACCTGGGTTAGCTTCCGCATTCAGCCAAACTCCATTCGTGAGAAACTGATGTGCGAATACTCGGGTCAAACCACGGACCCAATCCGATTCTCCACCCGCACCCTTGCTCCGGGTGACATTAACAAAACAATTAAGGGTTTCCTGACAGAGAAGCTCGAAGTAATCCGGAGCATAGCCGGACTAGAACCTTTTACCCTCGAGAATCCAACCCCTGGAGTAAGTTTTCTGCCTTTTGATTTTGACTTCTAACACTTACTTTTATTCGCTTCTCTTGACTCGATATTAATCACTATCCTGGCATCTTCTCCTCAGGCCGATGATGACTTTTGGACGGTCGACTCCACTCCTAATTCCGAAGACGGGGAGGAGGAAGACGATATCGTTGACTCGAATGAAGGTACCTACTTGATTCCTTTGCACACGTTATATCCTGCCTTTTCTTCTTCTTTATGCTGTAACTCGGACATTTCTCAGAGCGAGAGGACCAAAGCGAAGAAGAAGAAACGGACAGCAGGGGCGGGTCCACCAGCGAGGAGGAAGAGCCGGAGCCAGCCACCAGAACCGGAACTAAGAGGAAATCCCAGAGGATAGCCCTCCAGGTTTTTACTTCATCCCCTTACACTTTGGTTTTTTGCTCCCATAACGTCACTCCGGGGCTAACCCCATCTTCACCCCTTTTGATCATAACTGAAGGAGCCACCCATGACTAGGCGCCGAGTAACCCGGAATCATCCGGGCAACGAGACCCCTAACCCGGTTGCTTCGCCGCCCCCGGTTCAACACCCTGGTATTTGTTGTAAACAAAACTTCTTTCCAATCATTCCTTTGTAACGTAATCCCAGACCTCTCTTGCCATTTCTCAGTCTCTTCCGGGTCTAGTGACGGCTTCCCCTCGGACTTCCCAGTAAACACCGGGTAAACGCCTTTTCCGGATATTATACCGAACTTTCATCCCCTTTCTTTCCATAACCAAAGATTAATTACGCCTTTGCACCTTCTTCAGAGCCACGGTTATTAGTAGCGACCAGGAGGACACCGAAGCTAAAGTCCGGGTCGAGGGCGAGTCGGCTGATGATGCCTTCACTACGGCTGGCGACGAGCAAATGTCGCCACCGGAGCCAGCTAGGCATGACGCCGAGTATCCAATCGCTTCGCACACGAGCGAGAAGGAGAAGGGGGCAGCTTCAAGCGCGGGAGGGGGACCAGACTCCGACATTCGGATGACCCGGGTGCCACCTCCTGTTACAAGAAATGCTCCTTTTCCCACTTTCCAGGTACCCGAGCCATCTAACTCGGATAACGCTGACTTTAACCAGCTGATGAGCGCTCTTCTTGCCATGAAAGCTTCAGAAGGGACTGTCTTAGAACGTATGGCTGCAGCACATCAGGTAATTTTCACTTGATACTCCTTATTATACATCCAGTCCCCAAGTCCCGAGTATAATTTTTTTTTAATTATCCTCGGTACTTCGCATAGTACTTGCCGGCAATCATTTCCTCAGATAAAATACTCTCGCGATATCCGGCTTACAGCTTCACCCGGCCTTTGCAGGCAGAGATTACTCAGTCAGATGAAGCGTTACTTAAGGCTGAGCAGCTCTTGCTGGCTGAAGTTAAGCGTAGGGAGGCCCTTGAAGCGGAGATAAAGACTTTGAAAAAAGATGTCTCCTCATACAAGAAGAAGTACCATGCTGCCCAGTCCTCGCTGAATAACCTGTCGGCTCAGCTTACGGACACTTACCGTATCTTGCTAAGTAAGTTTGCTATTTGCGATTAATTTGCGTACCTCTATCTTGCCGTTGTAATAACCAACATGACTGATATGCTTTCACATGTTTGGATTGCAGGTGCTAACCTTGCTGCTCCGGAGGAGAATGCCATTACTCAAGTAAAAACTCTGAAAACTGTGCTCCGGACGTTTTTTGCCGGCACGAAACTTTTGCTGGATGCTATCAAGTGGCCTTCTGAGGTATACCCGGGCGAGGAGACCCTTATACAGGCCTTTTCCACAGCACCTGGATGGATTGAAATACTGAAGCGTTCGTCCTGCCGAATTGGGGTGACCCGGGCTTTAACGCTGGCGAAGGCTTATTTTCCAAAGCTTGACCCGGCAAAGATAGTATCCGGGTTCCCAGAATTTAAAGCTGACGGGTCCAAATTCAAGCCCCAGGATTTCAAAGCTATACAATCTGCGGTACGTCCTTCAGCCACAGCTTTGGCCGACAAGATGGATCTAAACACAATTATGAGCTCGTATCATTCTGAGGGCAAGGTTATCCTGGTGGAGGCGCCTCCCCCTATTGATATGTTGGACAAATGGTCGACTGATCTGGCTAGGAGGAAGGAAGAGGCTGCAAAGAGGGAAGCAGAACTGGGCGTAAAGCCGTCTACCTCTACCCCAGCCGTGCCTCCGCCTGTTCGTCCAGAAGTGAAGAGCCCGGGTAAAGCTGCTGGTAAGGCCAAGGAGCAAGTCCAAGATTCAGACCCGGAGGACCACTCTCAGGACGCCGAGTAGGACGCTACCCAACGCTTTGTGTTTCTCGAGACTGATATGATTTTTGGTGGTGCGCTTGTGCACCATTGACGCTGATACTATGACTGTATGCTTATTAATCTTATGATAACTCTTTGCCTCCCCTGGCTTTTGATAATCTCGATCCTTGTGTTACTTATAAGCTTATTCTCGATACTTCGAACTCTTGTTTTCAGTTTCCTTTTGAGACTCGGATAACCGAGTATCGTAGGTTTTGATAGAGGAACCTTTCTTTAAGTCCCCAATACTCGGAAATTAAGGTTTTCAGGCTTGGGTAGTTAAAACAGTTTGTTTCTGTTTCGAAGTCCCCAGTCCCCATGACCCAAAGTACGAGCTATAGGGGCGTGGCCTTTCTCAGATGACATACTGCTGTTTACCAAGCTGAATACCAATATCTGTTTACATAAATACTGAAGTCATGCTTAATATTTGTTGAGTTTCCGGCTTTTTTAGCCTTATACTCTGCATGGACTTGTGGTTTAGATGACCCTTTTGATTATCTTGTACTATAAGCCGGCTTTCGCGTGGATACCATGTCGTTGCGTCTATACGAAAAACAAGATCAAGCAAGCCACACTGGGCTGCATAATTTGATTGTGATCGTACGCGAACAGATCATGCCACTTTAGTGCGAGTCACATCGAGCTTAAGTAAGAATAACCAAGAAATTTGGCTCCTTTGTCCAGTTATAGGATTGCAGCTGTACCCGTTTTTTCGAGTAATCAGCCCCCATAACTTATAGGCATCATGGCCGGGTCTCCGGGTCTTGTGATTACTTATTGAAGCAGATCACCCCCCGGAGACCTATATTCATGTAATGTATTTCGATGATACTGATGTATTGATAGTAACAATGTTACTTACTTGTAACTGAAGCAAAGACCATGATAAGACTCGAAACCATCTTCTTTTATTGATAAAAATTTCTTTTTTGATTCAGCAGGCCGCCTCATTAAAAACCTTCCAGTCCCCTTAGGTACCCTGGATAGGAAAAGAGTGCGTATGAAACCTGCCGCCCATTACACTGCTTTAGTTATTCTCGAGAATCGGCCTCGCGTTGATACGGCCGATGCACATTCTCCACTTGCTATGCCCTTTCGTAATGAGTACCGGATTTGCTAGCCAGTCCGGGTATATCTTCCTTGGAACGTGATCAGCTGCGGACGGTGGTACGCCTTCTTCTTCCCTGCTGAGAGTTTTGAAAGTATTGCTCCTGATGAAGTCTACCATCTTAGGGTTTTGTTCTGCCCTAACTTTTGCTTTGTCCCCCTCAGGGGTTGGCTTTTTTGACGTTGTCCTCTCTTCTAGGTCTACCTGAGAACGGTAATGTTTGAGCTCTTCCTTCCTGCAGGCTTGCTCGGCCATTGCCGCGTCTCCCTCATCGCACTCAGCTGCTATATCCCGGTTTCCGTGTATTGTAATGGTCTTCTTGGGACCCGGGATTTTCAGTTGTAGGTACACATAACACGGTCTTGCCATGAACTTGGCATAAGCCGGCCTTCCAAACAATGCATGATAAGGACTGCGCAACTTTACTACCTCAAAGGTAAGCCACTCGACTCGATAATTATCCTTTGACTCTCCAAAAGCTACTTCCAGTGCCACCTTTCCTTCAGGGCAGGCTGAGTGACCCGGCACTATCCCGTGAAAAACTGTTGTACTCTTTTGCAGCTGCGATTCCTTTAAGCCCATTCGCAGAAAAGTTTCCCAGTACAGGATATTGATACTACTTCCTCCATCCATCAGGACTTTTTTCAGCTCGTAGCCGTTGACCTGTGGTGCCACTACCAAAGCTAAGACTCCCGGGTGATCAACTCTATCCGGGTGATCCTTCCTGCTCCATGTTACCTCTTGTTCTGACCACCTCAAATACCTTGGAACAGCGGAAGAGACCGAATTAACTGCTTGTTTCAGTATCTTCTTATCCTTGTTAGAGCCTCCTGTAGTGTGCACATGATATTGACCCAGCTGTTTGGGGTTAGCTTGAAAACCTCCTGCTCCATTTTGATTGTTACCTTGATTTCCAGCTGGCGGATTGCCGGCTGGGGGCGGCCCATTACCCAAGTTTCCACCTAGACCCGGACCTCCTCCCCGGCCCGCGCCTCGCATAGCTCTGTTCACTTCTTCGTTCTTCCACCTTTGTAAGTCGGCACATTGCTCTAGTGAATGATTGGCCGGCTTGCCATTCCTGCTATGCTTCGGGCACGCCATCCTAAATATGTCCCAACTGTTGCTTGGTCTTGGAGGTCCTTGGTAGTGTCCCCCATTGTGATTCCCAGTATTAAAATTCCCTTCGGATCTAGGTCTTGAAGACCCGGCCTCTGTATTGGCCACAAATTCGGAACTCCCCTCAAACGGGCGCTTGTTCTGGCTATTTCCATTGTTGTTTGGTGCCGATCCATTGCCGGTCTTACCACTGCTACTTGCGTTTGCTTTTGCCTTCTTGTCATCAACTTCCTCTTCTGTAGTATCCGTTGCAGCGTGTTTGTTGCATGCATCCATTAACTCTCCCATCGTAACCTCCGCTGCATTTCTGCTGGATTTCATGCGGGTTAGCTTTTGTACTAAAGGAACATACTTACATGTTTTCGCCATAGCTTGTAGTGCGTCCTTTGGTTGGATATCTGTAGATGAGTGGAGTATCTCCATAACCCGGCGTACCCAGCTTCGTGCTGACTCTCCTTTCTTCTGGACGCACCTTTCTAAGTCATCAATAGTAAATAACTTCCTACAGGTCCCATGGAAGTGCTTGATAAATGCGGTTTTTAGCTCCTCCCACGACTTGATCGACTTTTCCGGTAAATTGGCGAACCATAACTTTGCTGCTCCCTCTGACATCATTAAGTACATGAACTTGGCTTGGAGATTCTCGGATGCGTTGCGAATTGACATTGCCATCTCGTAGCTGCTTAACCATGTTTCCGGATCCATCGTTGGCTCGTAATTCACTACTTTCCCCGGTTCTTTGAACTTTTCCGGGTAAGGTTCCGCTCTGATATCATCCGAGAGACACTTGGGTCCCGCAAGGGTGGTTGGGGCTGGTCTCGCCCGGGAAATGCGTGACCCGGCCGGGGGTGCCACGGGGTGAGGAGCCACCGGTGGATCGTGTGCTGCAGACCCGGTCCCGGCTCTTCTGGCCCTGGAGCTGTCCACTACTGCCTGTGCTGCTGATACTGCCGGTACTGTCTGGACGCGCGGTGGGGGTGGCATCTGCTGTTGCTCTTCCCTTCGTCGTGCCGCGCTTGTTTGGACGTTGCCCTGTTGTTGACTTACGTATGGCGTCCCATGCATCCCACTTCTGTGATCTGGATAATTGACTTGCTGTGCTACCGCGGTGTGCAGCAGATCTATCGCTCGCCGGGTTTCTTCTGCGTGCGGCGAGTCTCTTACAGGAATCTGGTTTAATGCGAGTGTTGCTGCATACACGTTGTCCATGGGGTTGTTGTAGTGACCTGCTGGGGTACGGAATCGCGATGGTGGAGGCGGCATGATGTTGCCGGCTGTCGCCCCCGTTCGAGGCAAGGGTAACCCGGCTGGCGCGTTTACCGGCTGCACTCCCGTTGCTGGTTGCGGTATGGTCCCTTGGTTCGCCGGTGGGATTGGCTGATCTTGAGGCGTGAACACCAGGGCAGTCGGGTTGATAACCCCTCCTGTTGCCGGTAACATAATTCGGTGCCTTTGGTGCATCCTTGTCGTTTCCTCCCGGAGCTGGGTTTCTCGGTCATCCAATTCGTGCTGCCGCGCGGCCATCCCCTGCCTTTCTGCTTCCACTTGCCTTCTTTGCTGCTCCAATGCACGACGAGCTACGTCCAGGTCTCTTACACGTTCTGCCGCGTTTTCCGGGGTAATAACTGTGGCCAAGACTGTGGGGTCCAAAATCAAGTTATTATCAAACAGAGCCGGGTGACGCGGGTTTGAGGGTCCGGCCCCCGGTGTCCGGTTTGCTTGGAACCCGAACATATTTGCGTGTCGCTCCTCGTCCGCTGGGCGACTGGTGACAGACGCCGACTCTCCATCGACTTGGGCCAAGACCGGGTCAACTGGTCCTTGCTGCTGAGCCGCTGCCTGAACCGCCCCAGCTGGTGCCGCGGCCGCGTTTTCTTGATTGAGATTGGTCGCGGGAGCCGCATAAACTGCAACCCGGCGCATGATGCCCGGTGTAGATTCGTACTGTTCTTCCTCGCTGGTTTCCCTTTCATATCGATCCTCCGACAAATCCCGTATAGACTCGGTACCATCCTCCCTCTCTATCTGACCCGTTGTTCCAATCGATTCTTCTTTTCCCGATCGGACATACGCGTCTTCCCCTGACATAGAATCAGATCCAACATTATCACAATTCAAACTGGAAGTACATATCATACCGATGAAGACGTTGATGCTGCCGACTGTCACGATGGATCCGGTTTCGAGGTGGTCCGACTCTGGCCCCCAGCCAGAATCGTCTACCATCTTCTCTCCTTTGCCGTTGACGTAGATTTCTCCGACGATGAGGTTCTTCATGCTCTTCCGAGCTTCTCCCGTGATGTAAACACCTTTGGACGCAGGCCCCACGGTGGGCGCCAACTGTCGTGGGATAATCACGGCAGATGTTACCGGGGGTAACTGATCTAGGGGCAAGTCGACACAGGTATTTGGGAGAGGGTTTAGCTCGAAGGAAGACATGGCGGAAAGCAATCTAAGAGCCGGAAAACAACTCGCCGGATCTCGATATGATTATACTGGATACTCGATAATAGGTGTTACAGTTATGACTTGAATCTCTCTTAGGCGAAGCCCAGGGGTTGGTTTATATAGTACTCATATCCCCCTTGACTTGCCTTACAAAGCGCTTCTCGAGTCCTATTCGAACTCTTCATACGAACCCTAACTTTCTTTACCGTAACCCACAATCCGGGTTACGATCCTTACAAGTCCTGGGCCTTCTAGAAGCTTCTTTGTCCTTAGCCGGATTTGATCCATCCGTCGTTTGGGCCGGATCTCACCTGAGAGTCGGCATACCGGGTTACTATCCCCTCATCACTTATGTGTGACAACCAACCGTTACTGTTCACCGTCGATGTAAACTATCCCGTAGAAATCAGGACACTACCATTGACGTACTTCATACCATACACACACGGTACGTCAACGGCTTTGAACAAGATGATAACACAACATATCTCTAAGACACAAAAGATTGAAATAAGTTGCAACTGGCCCTCACTAGGGCAGAGAATAGCAAATACAATCATCCAGAGGACACATGTCCCAACATAACATCATTACAACTCAGCGGAAGCATTCAAAGGGGTCTGAGTACAGACAAATCCAACTAGGCTTAAGAAGCCGGGAATGAAAAGAAAACGGAGCCCATCCACGATGTCTCGGATCCTGCCCGGGTCCGCTAACTACTCGTCAGCAGCCTCGTCAAACTCCACGTAGTAGCCGTCACCTGGATCCTCGTAAGCGTAGTCTGCGGAAACCACATCCCCAAAGGGGTCAGTACATAAACGTACTGGCAAGCAAGACTCACAGTTCACCCAAAGTGTAGCCCGTCAACACCAAGCACAGATGCCTTGGGATCAACGGAAGAAATGGATATAAAAGATGCTGCAACTGGCTGCACTAACCAACTACAGAACAAACTACAACTTCCGGTCTAACAGAAAGAGATAAGATAGCGTATCGTAACCAACTATAGCTAACCACCACACAAACCCATCCTGGATCTCGCCCCTTATCCGAAGAAGCAATCCGAGGATAACTCACACAGATGTATTAATGATGGATCAAGTTGTTGTATCAATAGGCCTATTACTAGTCAAGTTATCATTAGTTAGGTGTAAGTTATTCAGAGTACTTGTTAGCCAGTACTTTCACCAAGTCAACCATAACCGCGGAAAACACGGCTTCTCGAGAAGATTTATCCCTGCAGGGGTGCACCAATTTGGCCGTACACGTAAGAATAACCCGCCAGATGGGAAGGCCTTTCCCACCAAGCGGGGCACTCAACACAACTCAACTCTTCTTCGCATCAAGCCCAAAGCACCACGTGCTGTGCGTGCGCGGCTAATCGAGCCCCACGAAGAAAAGGGGACCCTCATAGCACTGGAAGACCACGCCGCCCTAAATGCCGACTACAAAAGTTCCACCCTGGCCTCGGGTTCGTACCTGCATATGCGTGCATCAAATGGAAAGCCCGAACTAAGTGTGGTGATTTGGACGAGATGCGAATCGAATCAAATTGAGGGGGGGGGGGGCGCCCATACACGCTTCCCACATGCGGATAGTGCGCTCATCATGGATCAGTAGACAAGACCCTTTTCCTATTAGGGTCGACACTAGCAGGCCTCAAAACCACGTCGGGCCTCCTGCCGGTGCCTTATCAGCAATTTATTATTACCTCAAAATTAACAGGTTGTTGTTTAACATCGAGCCCCGGAATATAAACAGATATGATAACAGAAAGTAACTGATAACAGACTCGAGCAAAACAACCCTAAGCATGCTAGTAAAACACAGGCTCAACCAAGGGGTGATGGGAGTGGAGGTGAGGCAATATCAGGGTTCAGGGTATCATGTGATAGGTTCGTAACAGAAGAAACGATACATATGGCTAGCAGAAATAGACAACGGAAAGTATCGGTAACCAATGTTGAAAGGAACACAATGGTTCATGTGAGTGATAACTTGCCTGCAAACTCAGGAGCCGGGTACTGAGCTAGATCCTCAGAAGGGTGTCGTAAAGATCGTCGGTCTCAACGTCGTCGTCTATCCGAGAAGAAGCAAACAAACAATACAGGAAAAATAAACAATCAATATCATGGCATAGTGCACAATCATGGGATGATGCATGTCAAGTTAATGGATGCATCATAATAACCTAATTGTCATGGTAACACAATTTAAATGGACACATATGCAATTTTGAGTTGCATATGAAAAGCCCATGGATTTTGGTTAGATTATTTGTTTTCCAACTAATCAACAGGTGCCAGTGGTTTAGTATGATGCATGCATGAGAAAAACAACAAAATAACAACATTAGAACCAATTTGAAATGAGGTCTAGCAATTTAGAATTTTTATTTATTAAGTTAAAGAATTTTTTGGTTCCTTAAAGGTGACACACACAAGTAGTTGTTGTTTTCACCAATTTAAATTGTGCAAAATAAATAACAAAATTCATATTTGAAAGATCATGAAATTTTGGGTGGATTACATGTTTCAAATATTGAAAAAGGAATTTGGATGAATTTATTATGACTTAAACAAAATTAAACAAGTTTTAAATGAATTTTAAACAAGTTTGAATATTATTTGAATTTTATTTATTCCAAACATAAATTCAAACTCATATTTGAAAAGTTTATGTTTTTCTAGTTTGAAAACATATTTTATATGTTCAAAAATAATTTAATTTGATTAAGTTATGAATTTAGCAAATTTAAATGATTTAAATAAGGTTTAAATTATTTAAGCAATTTAAATCATTCAAACCATGAAACAAAAATTATATTTGAATAGGTGTTTCAAAATGGTATGGAAAACATATTTTATTTGCACTATTTGGATTAATTATGATTTAGTTATGAATTTTAGCAAAATACAATTGAACTATTTGAATTCAAATTTGAATTGCATTTTGAAAATTCAAAACAGGAAACAAGTGGCATAGTTGGATAGAAAATTTAATTTAGAACAATAAACATATTTTACTTTTGTTATTTAGAGTTATATTTTGAAAGTTATTATCAAATTAAAATAGAGGACTAATCTGTAATTTTAAAGGACCTGGATTTGAAAGTAATATGCTGGGAAACTTTCGTTACCGCGCTGCCAGCTAACCCTAGCCACTGCCGCGTGGGCTAGGGGCCAGCGTGGACTGCCCGCGCGCGCGTGGCAGAGCAGCCCGTTGACGGGTGGGGTCACGTCTAGGGGATAAATCCCAAAAAAGGGGTTGCGGCACCTGGGAATCGAACCCGGGCCGCTGCGCATCGCGCGAACGGAACCATGCCACTGTGCTGCTAACTGAATTCTTGTCAGTTAGGAGCAGGCAGACAAGGTAAGCTTCAACAAACGCTAACTGAATTTTCTCGGTGCAGCTAACTGAAACTATCGACGGCGCTCGCTGGCCGGCGACGAGCTTCCGTAGGGCATCGCTGCCGTGGTTTGCTGTGGTGACGATCGAACGGAGGCGTGTGCTAATCGCGAGGCGCGGTACAGGGGAGGGAAAAAGAAACGGGGGAACGGCCGCTCACCAGGAGGTCGGGGCAGTTGTCTCCGGCGACGTCGGAGTTGATGGCGGCGGCGAGCTGGCCCTCCTCGGGCTCGACGGAGAGCTGGGGGTTGGACAAGGAACCACGGCGGTTCCGTTCCCACGGTTCAACAGGGGCTAGGAAGGCATCACGACGATGAAACCTCGCCGGTTCAGAGTAGGAACCGCGGGGGTGAGCGTCAGAGAAAGGAGGGAGGCGGCAGAGATAGCAAACGGCGGCGAGGAGGGGGGTAGCTAGGGGGTAGGAGGTTTAGGGTTTCGAGGGATGGAACCCTAGGGGGTTTTGTAGGGGAGCTTGCGCGTCGATGGCCGTCCACGGGGGTCTGCCGCCGACGTGGAGGCACGGATTCACTGCCGTACTGCAGGACGACGACGGGGAAACAGACTGAACCGGTACGCGGCTGGGAGCGAGAGAAAGAGGGCCGGGCTGGCGCAGGAGAAAAGGGTAGGTGGGCTGGGAGCAGCCCATTTACCTTTTGGCGCCAGAAAAACTGATTTTTTTAAATTTTCTTTCTCCCTTTTTTTTTGCTGAAAAAGTAATTGGAAGAATTTGATAGATTTTAACTTAGTAAAAATTGTGGGAAAGTTAGGGTAACCTTTTTAGGTCAAAAGCAAACAAATGGTAAGTTTTATTTTCAGAAATTTTGAAATTTGTTTGCTGTTTGAATTTAAACCAAATTTTTGGGTGAATTTTAATATTAAATGATCATTAATAAAAACAAACTTTTAAATAGGGTGACCCCTATGTTAAAAATAACAAAATGAGTTGATTTGTTTTGACATCATCATAATTTCAAAGTGGTTCTGTTTTGGGTGCTTTGATTTGAAATTTTGAATGCAAGTTGGAAACAATTGATTGATCAAAACCAATATTTTAATAAGTGATCAACATGGAATAAAATGAAACAAAATGGTTGTTTTTATTTGTGATTTTTATTTCAAATGTTGTAACAAAGCAAGTATGAAACAATCATTTGAATAAGGTTTGAATTTGAAATGATTTGGAATTAATTGATTGAATTAATTGTTTGATTAAAACCAACAATTTAATAATTGTTCATTATGGAACTAAATGAAAACAATTGAGGTTTTGATTTGCATTTCTTTATTTGAAAAAGATTGTAACATGACAAGTATGAAATAAACATTTGGAATTGTTTGAGTTTCATTATGAAACAAAGGTAAAACAGATGCAAACAGAAATGAAACAAATGCAACAACATGATGATATGATGCAATACTTTAATAAACATGAAACAAACATTCTAAGGGGATGGTTTTTCATACTTGGGATGTTACACGTTGCTACCTCCAGGTTTGACATCCGGGTTTGCTATTTTTGTCGGAACTTTCTTCCTTTGTCTCATATTTATAATTCCCCGGTAATTCTCTTTTTAGCCTGGCTCCCACAACCTTGAGTCCAAAAAGCTAAACAAGGCTTAAGTCTGTGGCCAAAAGAGGTCCACATCCTTCTCCTGCAACTTCCATAGATACTCCAGTTGCTGCTACAGAAGAGCATACTGCTGCTACGAACGAAGAAACCCAGCAGACCAGCCTTCCCATTGTGCCGGAAACGGACATGAGGGAAAGGGAGGCCCCGGAAACGGGAGGTCCTTCTCGGACACTTGAGGAAGATCCCATTCCCACTTTTGATAAGGATTTCAAGGTTATCCATGAAGGCCTTAGCAATGTCAGGACTCTTTTTGCAGAGTTTACAAAAGAGTTCAACGAAAACTTGTGAGGTTTGCAGCGGATGAGCTAGGTAATATCTCTAGCCCCCAAGCAATAAGTCAAAAGCATGCTTTTGCCTTAATGCTTTTTCACTTTTATGCTTGTTTTGAACTTAAGCATTTTTTTGTCTCTTTTCCGTGTTTCAGCAAACTTCTGAGAACATAAACCTGGAGGTTTTCAACAAACTTACCATCAAGAACAAGGAGGTGAAAAACCTTCTTTCTATTCTTGATGTTAAGGAGGCAGAACTGGCATCCACTCAGCAGCAGCTGAAGGAATCAGTAGGTAAAATATTTCTCTGTTTCTAGATGTGTATTTTTTTCTAAGTATTTTACGAGTTTTCTAACTCGTCTTTTTTACTTGATTTTCCGCTTCTTTGGCGAAAGCCAGACAAATTGCTGAAGATGCTGGCAATGCCAAATACCTCTGCCGGGAAAACCTGGATCTTCACAAGCATAATGTGAAGTTACAGCAGGACCTGGAGGCCAGCCAACTAGCTGTTGGCATTGCCGAGTCTAAGGCCTCAAACCAGGCCGAGAAGGATAAGGCCACCATCCGGGTTCTGGAGAACGCCTTGAACCAGCGCCTGGAAGAAGGCACCGAGATGGACAAAATTCTCGGTAAGTGTTTTGTCTTTTACCGGATATTCCATGTTTACATCTTTCTCTGTTTTCTTTAACACTTGTGTGTTTTACTGAAACAGAAGATAGCCCCCAGCTTACTCGGATTGAGAAAATCCGAGCTTTTGGGAAGGTATTCACCGCAATCAAGGCTGCGGGGATGTTGCTGGTCAACAAATGCCTTCCCTCCAGGACTGGGGAGTTCTCGGAGGTTGAAAAACTTTCGGGAGCCATCGTGGAGGTGGCGGAGTCCAAGGAGTCCACCCTTCACTCCGCGGCACGCGGTGGGGCGCGCATGGCTCTAGGACTTATGCGCATGCACTACCCAACTGCCAAATCTTGGCGCGTGGCGTCCAGCATCCCGCAAGGATACACGGAGGCGCAGCGGGCCAGCATCTTTGAAGACATCAAAGGTCACGCCACCAACATTGCCACCATGGTGAACGTCTCCACCTTCTACCCGGAAGAAGCTATTCCAGAAACTCCCGAGGAATCCAGCATCGAAGAAGATTCGGATGCCTGAAGGAAGTTTCCTGGTGCTGGGTAGAAAATAGGAAATAGAAGCATTACTGATCTTACAATGTAAACTTATTGTACTGCTTTCTATTCTTTTTTATAAACAAGTACTCCGCCTTTGCAGCAATATTATTAAGTCTTTTTCAAGTTTTCCGGGTTTTTATTCCTTTATCTTCTAAGTTCTCTGGTTTATATGATTTAACTGTCCTTAGTGTTTGAAATGGCTCGATAGTATTTTAATCTTCATGCCAAGTGACTGGGTATAACCAATCAGTCGAAACTCGGAAACATGGATCATCCTAAAGGCATTTTTACTTAGTAGCTCCAGTGACCCAACATAAAAACAATCAGATAATACTTAGAGAACAGTAAGGAATTTTTTTGAATGAAACTCGGGCACGCAGGCACAATCTGTGTTTCCTTAAGCCACTTTAGGCTGAAAATCATTTAGTTTTTTAACATCGAGCACGCAGGCACAATTTGGGTTAACATTGAGTTTTTTAAAAGATCATTGGGAAATAGATAAGACGGAATTATGCTTTATACTATAATAAACATGTAAAAACATAGATGTACGAATTCCGACAACTTTATTTCATGATCTCAAAGATGTTTACATAGAAATTGAACTAAGTATAGAAGGGACATAACTGCTGGATGCTCCAGGGTCTTTTGGTCTCCCTTAGTTCGTCATCTATCTTTCTCTTTCATTTGTAATTCGGCTTTTCAGGATCATCTTCTGTGTCTCGAATATCTACAAGATAGTATGATCCATTTTTCATAGCCTTGCCGATGACGAATGGTCCTTCCCAAATTGGGGACAATTTATGCTTTCTTTGTTGTACCAATCTTAGCACTAAGTCACCTTCTTTAAAAAGAACGATGCCTGATTTTCCGACTATGGTAACATCGTAAACCTTGCTGATAAATGGCAGATCTTTGAAGCAGAAGTTCTCGTTCTTCTTCTAGGAGATCGACGGCATCCTGTCGTGTGCTTTCGGCATCTGAGTCATCGAAAGCTTGCACTCTTGGGCTATCATGGATCATGTCTGTTGAAAGGACTGCTTCCGCGTTGTAAACTAGGAAAAACGGGGTTTGCCCTGGTGACCTGTTTGGCGTCGTTCGAATACTCCAAAGCACAGAGGGTAACTCTTCCACCCATGCTCCAGCTGCTCTATGAACAGGAGATTCGAGTCTTGGGCGTGTTCCTTGCAGGATTGAGGTGTTCATTCTTTCAACCTGTCCATTGGATTGCGGGTGTGCCACAGATGCAAGATCTAGGCGTATTTCCGTTTGTCGGCAATATTTTTCCAACTCTTCAATAGAGAAATTTGTCCCGTTGTCGGTTATTATGCTGTGTGGAACGCCGTACCTCATGACTACGTCAATTATGAAATTTCTGGCAGTTACACCGTCAAGCTTTTTGATGGGTTTTGCCTCCACCCACTTGGTATGCTTATCCACTGCAACGGGTAGATGTGTAAGTCCACCTCTTGCAGTTTTGAATGGTCCCATCATATCTAGCCCCAGACCGCAAATGACCATGTGATAGGGATAGTTTTGAGTGCTTGGGTTGGCATATTCGTCTGCTTGGCGTAATACTGACATCTGGCACATGTATTGACTATGTGTTCGGCGTCTGTCTTGGCTGTTAGCCAGAAAAACCCTCCACGGAATGGTTTCTTAACTATGCTTTTTGATTGAACATGATGTCCTCAATCTCCAGCATGGATTTCTTGCATAATTTCTCGGCCTTCTTCTGGCGAAATACATCACAGAAAAATTCCGGTAGTACTGCGTTTATACAGGCAACCATTGATTACCGTGTATCCTTTGCATCGACGTTTTATTTGTCTCTACAAGTCCTCGTCTGATCCATCCGAGTACTTCTAATCTACTAAGAAGTTTAGATATGGAAATGTCCAATCCGGGTTAATGAGCAGGACTTCAATTTACTCGGAAACGAGAGGATAGTCGACGTCTCCACCTTTTATGGATGGTTCATGCAAATGCTGTTCAAACACACCTGGTGGTAGGGTTTTCACTCTTTCCGAGCCCATGCGGGCTAATGCGTTCGCGTTCCAAGTTTCTTCCCTTTTGACGTGAAGTACTTCAAATCCCAGGAAGCAAATTGCAAACTCGTCCACCGTTCTCCGATATTCGGCCATTATGGGGCTTTTGGCGTCCCATGTTTGGTTGAGCTGATGTTGTACCAAATCTGAGTCACCATAGCATAAGATGCGCTTGACACCTATTTTTCTTACAATGTGCAATCCATGAAGAAAAGCTTCGTATTCTGCCACATTATTGCCAGCGTTGAAGTGTATTTGTAATACATACTCCATTGTGTCTCCCCTGGGGGATTTTAGGACTACACCAGCTCCAGCGCCTTCCTTCATCTTGGATCCATCAAAGTGCATAACCCAGTATTCTGACTCCGGCATTGGTGTGTTTTCCATTGCTTCTGTCCAATCAGCGACGAAATATGCCAACACCTGGGATTTTATTGCTGTCGAGGGTTGGTACTTAATGTCGAACGCAGCCAACTCGATGCCCCATTTGGCTACTCGACCTGTTGCGTCCGCATTGTTGATTATATCCCCTAGTGGTGCTTTGCATACCACTGTTATGGAATGTCCTTGGAAGTAATGACGGAATTTTTGAGATGCGAAAAATACGCCATATGCCAGTTTTTTATAGTGTGGGTATCTTTGCTTGGACTCGGAGAAAACTTCACTTACATAATACACCGGATGTTGATCTGGTATGCTTTGCTCGTCTTTCCGCCTTTCCACAACTATCACTGCGCTGATAACCCTGTTTGTTGCTGTGAGGTCCAATAACATGGGTTTTTCGTCTTTTGGTGATGCCAAAATCGGAGCTTTCATCAGGGTTTCTTTTAACTGGGTTAATGCTGCATCTGCCTCTTCTGTCCACACAAATTTGTCGGATAATGGCAGAGCTTTATCTCCTAGCCGGCTTATAAACCTGCTGACGGCAGCTGCAAAACCCGTCAATCTTTGTACATCTTTTAAGCACGTAGGCCTTAAGATGTTTAGGATTGCCTTGATCATTTCCGGGTTTACTTCTATTCCTCTGTGAGAAACGATGAAACCCAGAAGTTTTCCTGAGGAAACCCCGAATACGCACTTCAATGGATTCAACTTCATTTCAGAAGTGCGCAAATTTTCGAAGGTTTATCGCAAATTTTCAAGGAGCGTGTCCTTTTCCTTGGAAACGACGGCAATGTCGTCCACGTAAACGTGAACATTTTTGCCAATCCGACTATGCAAACATCGTTGCATGCAACGCTGGTAAGTTGCACCTGCGTTCTTCAGGACAAAAGGCATGGTTATGTAGTAGTACGTTCCGTACGGGGTTATGAAGGAGGTTTTGATTTGGTCTTCTTCCTTCATACGTATTTGATGGTACCCGGAATAAGCGTCCAAAAAGCATAAAAGCTCAGAGCCAGCAGTGGCATCTATTATTTGATCGATTCGCGGTAACGCAAATCTATCTTTTGGACACAATTTGTTCAGGCCGGTGTAATCTATACACATCCTAAGAACGGTACTATCTTTCTTCGGGACTAATACTGGGTTTGCAGACCATTCAGTATGTATAACTTCCCGGATAAAATCAGCTGCCAATAGCCGGATAATCCCCTTGCCAATAGCCTTCCGCCTTCTTCCGTCAAATCGACGGTGACCTTGTTTGACGGGTTTAGATCCTGGAATCACCTTGAGTTGGTGCTCAGCAAGTTCCCTGGGTACGCCTGGCATGTCAGATACCATGCAAAAATATCCCAGTTCTCACGGAGGAACTTGATGAGCTCGCTTTCCTATTTTTCGGACATCCTAGTTCCTACTACGACAAATTTTGTCGGATCTTTGGGATCGAGGATGACTTGTCTTGTATTCTCGGAAGCTTTGAAGTTGTCTGCCGGCTTCCGGCTTTCTTTTCCTTCTGACATTTCTTTCGGCGATACTTCTTTTGCCAGCTCCTTCGGTTCTTCCTTTGCTATCACCTTTTCTGCGCAAAGGGCGTTTTCTTTTTCCAGATCGTTTGCCAATTTGAAGTCTCCCTTTATGGTGATTAAACCGCCTTTTGGCCCTGACATCTTCAGCTTATTATAGATATAACATGATCTTGCCATGAACTTGGCGAAAGCTGGACGTCTGAGTATTGCGTGATACACACTTTCGAACGACACAACCTCGAAGTATACTTTTTACTGACGGAAATGTTATTTCTCTCCAAAGGTTACATCTAGGGAAATTTCTCCTAGGGATCGTGCTTTCCTGGCAGGAACGATGCCGTGAAAACGTATGTTGCTATGATTGAGCTGGGTCTCGGAGATTCGCATATGCTTGATACTGGATCCTCCATCCATCAACACTCTTTTTAGCCTAGTGTTTTGAACAATAGTACTTACAACTAGAGCTTGTGTGCCGGGTTCTGGGATATTTCCGGGATGATCAGACCGGTCCCAGGTAATTGGTGTATTTGAGTACTTCAAGAATTTAGGGGTTGGTGGGACAACCGCGTTTATTTCTCGAAGTGTTCTCTTTGCCACCTTTGTTGAGGGAGTTGCCAGGAAAGTTAGGTTGCATTCTCCGTCAACTCTCGGAAACTTAGGCTCGCCTTTTCGCTGTTGTTCCTGGATTTTTTTCATCAGTGTCCGATTCACTGTCTTCTTTTTCAGCTTCTGGCTTTTGCTTGGAGAATTTCCTCTTGGACTTCTTCCCTTTGCTTCCGGATCCTGCACTGCCTTTCATATGCTTGTTGAGTCGGCATTGTGCGTTAGTATGAGTGGGTTTCCCAAATTGCGAAATGTGGACACAGTTTTCTGACTTAATTCTTTCTCACTCTTGTTTTGTGTAGCCTATCGGTTCTGTGCTTCGTCCTTTCCATTTGCTCCCATTTTCTCTTCCAAAGGCTATGTTAACTTCTTTGGGCTTTTGCTGTGCTTCTGGAGTTGCTTTTTTCTCAGAACGAGGGGTCTTTTTGGCTTGAATCAAAGTGTCGATGTTTCCACCTCTCGCTCTGATTTCGTCTTCGGCCGCTGCGTGCTCATTTGCGGTTGTAAGAATAGATCCGAGATCTTTGTGTTATTTTGAACCAATCATGAACGGTACGAGTCCGGGTTTTAAGCCATTGACGAAAGCATGCATTGCTTGTACGTCAGTTACTCCAGAGCAGTTGTTCTTCATTGCAGTCCACCTTGAGATAAAGTCAACGTATGGTTCATCTTCAAACTAGGTGCATCGGTTTAACTGGTTGATGTTGTTGGGGCGTTTGTACGTTCCCCGAAAATGCTGAGTAAAAACTCTAGCCATATAATCCCAGCTATCGACAGTTCTTGACAGAAGCTCGTTGATCCAATCTCTGGCTCCATCCAGTAACATAAGGGGGAGGAATTTTACTGCCTCTAAGTCTGTCCCATTGTTGATCTGGACGACTGTGTAATAGTCTGAGAGTCAGGTATCCGGGTTTGTACTGCCGGTATATTTTTGATATGTTGGACCAACTTTGGCGAAGCCAGAATGTAGAGTTATTCTTTGGATCTTGTCAGTGCAACACTTAGGTCCAAAGTATAGATCATCTCTTTCCGCTCTATCGGCGTGTACGGAATATCTACCGGCTGAATGGATAGAAGGGGATCTGCTCCTTTCTTTTCCATTGTTGCGTGAACGCGCTTTTCCGGGATTGTCTCTATTTCCTCCGTTATCACGCCCTTTGGGATAAGGTGGAGTTCTACTCCTGTGTCTTTCCTTATTCCTAGGGGGTGTACGGGATCTCTCGCGCCTGTGAGGAATGTCATGTCTTCCGGCTTTTTTAGCAGGGCGTCTCGGAGGCGGCATTGCAATTCCGTCCTTCCGGTTTTGTTCTTCCCGATCTCGGGGATTAATTCCATCTTTCGGCATATGGGATCCGGTTCTGGACGATGTATCCTTATTATCGGGCTTTTTCTTGTCCTTTCTCGGATCTCCTTTCTTCTCTTTCGAATTACTTGAATCTCCAGGTTCTTCAGGTCCAGGTGCTCCAGCGGCGCATGTAGTTGTTTTGCATAGGGTTGAGTCGTCATGCAACTTCCCTGGTCTTGCTTGTCCTCGTTGTTGTTGTTGCAACGCCTTTCCTAAGAAAGCATACACCCCTTGAAGTTTTTCGCCGTTGGACTTGTCGTGGGATAGTCACGGCAGACGTTACCGGGGGTAACTTAACTTGGGGCAAGACGACACTGGTGTTTGGGAGAGGGTTTAGCTCAGAGGAAAACATGATGATATGCGATCTGGTAGCCGGCAAGCAAGTCGCCAAGTCTCCGATCTCGATATGTTAATCTCAACTCTCGTGTTACACTGGATACTCGATACCTAGCGATATTGCTCGAACTCTTGGGGTCTCTCTTGGTCTAACCCTAGGGGCCGACTTATATAATATCCGGACCCCCTGGCCTACTCTCCAAGGCGCACTCTGAATCCTACCCGGACGCTGCTTACAAACCCTAAACTTCCTTATCGGAACCCACAATCCGGGTTACGAGGACTACGTTCCTGGGCCTTCTAGAAACTCCTTTATCCTAAGCCGGGTCTTGCGCAGCATCCTTTGGGCCGAGTTACTCCTTGGCGTTGGCCTACCGGGTTATCATCCCTCCATCAGTAGTCCCTAGAATAGCCTGGGCTTCACGGGATCCTCCTTGAAGCGCTTGCTATTCCCTGTAAAAATATCAGACGTACAAATCCAAAAAGGCCGGGTTAAGGTGCTTTGATAAACAGCTAGGCCTAACTCCAAGGTGGCCATATAGTAACCCGACTTTCTCTAGGTCCTTCTTTACTCTTTCCGGGTCAACGCTCTGATAAGAATGTCAAAGATCCGGCTTACTTTACTCGATAACTGATCCTGATATTGCGGAGAAGATCTCCTCCTTATCTCTGTCCGGATATCTCGTCCAGCACTTAAAGCATATCTCATCAAATCCAGGCAGGTATCCGTTATTCCGAAATTTCCGGTTCCCGTCCGTTGGACTAGGTTTATCCGTCCGCACCTTATAAATAGGTGCCCAGGAGATAACCTAACCCCCAACGGTTCATTCCAGCTCCTCCTCTTTCCTCATCTCTCGTGCTTGCGCAACACCACCACGGGAACCTCAAGCTCACCGCCGGAGCAAAACCGCCACCGGCTACGTTCATCTTCGAACCGCTCCGCGCCGCCGCCAAGCTCCGCCGCCACACCCTCGTCTGGCCCGCCGGGAATTGCGAAGGGACATTCAGACTGCGCTATTTGCCGCCGCCGCGTGCTACTCCAATCTCCTTTAGTAAGTTCCTTGTATCCATCAATTCAACCTCGCAATTTTTTGATTTACTCTAGATTGGATCTAGGTCAACCCGCGGGCCATTTTTCTTGTCGCGCCGGATTAGGTCGCTTAGATGCTTGCTAATTCCTCCAATAGCTTGACTGATGGTCACACACCACTCTCCTATCATCACCAATCATCAATTTCTCCGTAGAATCGTCCGCAACTTTTCCAATCTAGATCCATTTCGCCAAAATTTTCCGCGCCTGTCATTGACACCCGGAAAATCCTCTTCTTCAGGTTCTTTTGCTTGCAATAGATACATGGGAAATCATCCGTCTTCCTCAAACACCTTTCAATACGTAAGTACCCCATAGTTTTTATAATGATGCCTGATACCCGGATAACTTGTAACCTTGCTTTGTAGAGTGATACCCAGATAATTCTTAACTTCCATGCTTTCTTGATACCACTCGCAAATACTCGGATAGCTCATGGTTTCCGAGTCTTACTTCTCATACCTTTTTGCCTTGTGTTTTGCAGGTTGATCCCATGGCTCCCAAGAAGCAAGGGAAGCAGCCAGCCAAGGCCAAGACCTCCAACTCCATATCCGCCAACTGGGCGCGATCCACGGTCACGAAGGCCAAGCTAGAAGAGCTGGCCGAGTTAGGGGTTCTCCCTTCTCAAAAAGATATCCATTGGAGGGTGCCGGGTGACGAAACCCGGCCCACGCCTGCCGACGTCGAGGTAATTTGCTTCGTCGAACACGTGACTCGGGGATTCCGTCCCCCGGGTCACCCTTTCTTTCGTGAAGTCCTGAGCCATTACGGCCTCCGGGTATTCGACATAGGGCCTAACTCTATGTTGAATATAACCCATTTCATTGTTCTGTCCGAGTCATACTTGTGCACCCCGCCAAGTTTGGCTCTCTTTATTGAACTCTTCCAGTGCAAGCCGTGCCGCGAAAGCGGTGACAGAGCACTTCTCGCTTGCGGCGGGGTATCCATCCAGCGCCGTAAGAACTCACCAATGCCAACCCTTAATCTGAATTCCCACGTTAAACAATGGCAATTATCCTTCTTTTACTGCCACGACACCTCCCCACCCGGCGAGAAGAAACTGCCGGGTTACTCGGAGGGCCTCCTCGACATTTCCGAGAAATTCAACGCTTTCGCCCCTGACTCGGACAGGGAGGCAATCCAGCCCCTTCTCTCAGAAATATCTGTCTTATCCGCCCAAGGTCTCCTTGGGCTCAATCTGGTCAAGACATGGGTGGATTTCCGGATCCAGCCCAACTCTATTCGCACTAAGCTGATGTGCGATTACTCGGGGCACACCACGGACGCGCTCCGATACTCCACCAAGAACTACGCAGCCGGCGACACCAACAAGACCATCAAGGGATTCTTGACGAAGAAGTTGGAGGTGATCAAGAACATCGCCTGGTTACCGCCATTCACCCGGGAGAATCCGGCTCCATCGGTGAGACCCAATACTTGTAGGCCCATTCTCACGCTCAACTTGACTCAGCCACTAATTCTTGCGTCCATGCTTTTATCTCAGGCTGACGACCCTTTCTGGAGCGTCGAGACCTCTCCTACTACCGGAGACCCGGAAGAAGAAGATGAGCCGGCTGACAATGATGAGGGTATTTATCCGGATCTTGTGTCATCTTCACTTGCATAATTTTCCTCACTCATTTAACTTTTTCCATCGATACATACTCGACTTGCAGGGCTGGAGGACGAAGACGAGAAGGATGAGGATGACCCGGAGGCCACCGAATCTGATCAAGAAGTAACAGTTGGGGCCAAGAGGAAGGCCAGAGGGGTGGTATCCAAGGTTCCCTTCTCTTCTATGTCCTCTGAACCTTACTCCTTCGATAACATGCGTAAACTTAACCAACAGTTGTCACACTCGTCACACTTGAAGGATCCTCTTCCGGCCAAGCGTAGGGTGACCCGGAGTTCTCCGGGTGACGATCCCCTTAACCCGGGCATCTCCACCTCCCCAGTCCATCGTGCCAGTACTCCTCCGCCTCGTCCTTCCAGTTCTCCTCGGCGCCACCCTTCTCCCAACCATCCTCTGGCCGGGCAGTTCCGAGTCCCACTGTCGGCTCCTGTAACAGTTTCGTCCGCTTCCAGCAGCGAGCTTCCACCAGATTACACTGTGAATGCCGGGTAAGTCTTCGCTACATGATACCCTTACATACCTGATAACTTTCAACTACTATTGCTAACTGCTTCTCTCTTTTTTCCTTAGCGCCCAAGTCACAATTAGTGACCCGGAGAACATGGAAACAGATAACCGGGGGACGGAGGGGCCGACTGATAATGTGGACGCCGCGACTGGCGGTGAGGCTGAAAACAACCAGGAACAAGGCCCCTTGGGCGACCCAGTTCACCAGGCCGCCGGGTCTCCAGAGTCATCCGAAGCCGTGGACGAGGAGATTGAGGTCCTGGACACGAGGATGGGTTCTCCAAACCCGGATACCCAGACGGTCCGGGTCTCGACCCCAAAGTCGGGGAAAGTTCACCGGCCAAGCTGCCGGCTCTTCTGGTGTCCGGCCCGAAGACATGACGTTTGCCCAGATGCTCGATGCCCTGCACACCTTGAGGGCTGACGAAGAAAATATCTTGGAGGCTTTAATAGCCAAACACGAGGTAAACCCGAATAATATTGCTTGTGTCCTTATCTAGTCCCCAAGTTCCGAGTGAATTGATTGATAATTTGCTTGGAACTTTACGGTATAACCGACTGATAGCTTGCCTTTTACCCGGCTAATCCTTCCTTGCGTCCGTGCAGTCCTTCGTGACCCAATCTGAGAAGAAATTGGCAAAGGCCACCAAGCTCATTGAGAAGGAGGTGGCTCTGCGTGAGGCGGCCGAAGCTGAGGCCAGGAGGAGTGGGAAGATCACGAGGAAGTATAGGAGGAGGGCTCATGCAGCAGAAGATAATCTAACGAACCTTTCTGTTCAGATTGCTGATACGTATCGCGCTTTGATCGGTATGATTCTTAGCATAATATTCATAATCCGAGTTATCGTTCTGATAAATAGCCGGGTTTCCTTACTCGTGTTCTCATTTCTTTCTGCAGGTCCGGATGAAGTAATGCCGGACGAAGATGATATTGCCAAGCTGAAAACCATCAAGAGCGTTATCCGGCAGCTATGTGCCGGAACCAAATGGATCCTTCAAGAACTATGGTGGCTGGGTGTTGGGCACGTCGACCTGAAAAGGATGCTGGACGCCTGCTCCACTATTCCCGAGTGGATTTGGCATTGGAAGCGTTCGTCCTGCTGGATTGGGGTAACCCGGGGGCTTGCCCTGGCTAAAGCTTACTTTCCTAAGCTTGAGCCAGCCAAGCTGATGATCGGGTTTCCGGAATTCAACCGTGATGGGTCCAAGTTTTCCACGAAGGATTTCAAGGCCATCCAGAAGGAAGTCCGTTACCCGGCCAGCGTGATTGCTGACGGCTTGGATGTCAGTTCCATTGTCCCTGCATATGATGCTGATGGTGAAGCGGTTAAGTCGGATCTTCCCAAGCCGTACGATATGCTAGCCCGATGGAAGGAGGAGGCTGCCAAGTTGAGGGAGGAAGCCGCAAAAAAGAAGGCTGAAGCCGATTCTGCGCCTGCTACCTCCACACCAGTCGTCCCTCCTCCTGCGCGAGCCGGCACTGCTGTTGATCCGGGTGCTGCTGCTACCAAGAGTAATAGCAAGGGCAAGGAGAAGATGGACGCCGCAGCCCAGAATGCCGAGTGATACCTGCTACCTGATGCCGTTTCGTATGCGTCAATCGGCCAATGGGCCGTTTAAACAATCATTTTTTGATGATGCGCCTGTGCACCTTTGATACTAGTACCGAAATTTGTAATGCACTTTAAGTTCTTGATACACCTTGTGCCTCTTCTGAACGTTTGGATGATTTTAAATTTATCTACTTTTGAGCCCACTTGTTCTTGATATCCGACTTTCTTTATGGTTCCTTTTGTGAGACTCGGTTTCCGAGTTTCATGGGTTTTGACAAGCGGACCTTTCTCTAAGTCCCCGAGTCCCCAAGACTCGGATGTTTGGGTTTTTTGAGTTTTAGCAACTGAGCAACTTTTTCTTTTTCAAAATCCTCAGTCCCCAAGACCCGAAATTCCGAGTCTGGGATGTGTGGTCTTTCCAAGAGAATAAGTTGTTTGCTGCTAAGCCCAAACCCGGAGCCGTTTCACATAGGTATTGAAGTTATGCTTGATAAACGTTGAGTTTCCGGCTATTAGCCCTGTACTCTGCATAACTTGTGGTTTGGATGACCCTTTTGACTATCTTGTACTGTAAGCCGTCTTTCGCGTGGATATCATGTTGTTACGTCTATACGAAAACAGGGTCAGGCAAGTCCCATTGGGCTTCATGGCTGATTGTAATCGTAAGCGAGCAAATCATGCCACTTTAGTGCGAGTCACATCGAGCTTAAGTAAGAAAAGTCAAGAAAATTTGGCTCCTTTGTCCGGTTATAAGATTGCAGCCGTACTCGTTTGCGAGTAATCGGCCCTTATAACTCATAGGCATCAAGGCCGGGTCATTGAGTTTGTAACCGTGCTATTCGAGCAATCAGCCCCCAAGACCTAAATATATGCAACATACTAAGAGTGAAGAACATATGAATAACCACCTCTTTATTTGATATGAGAAAGTTAGGTCAGCAAGCCGCCTCATTAAAAACCCATCCAGCCCCCAAGGGTACCCTAGATAGGAAAAGGGTGCGTCTGAAACCTGCTGCCTGTTACATCGTGCAATTCCACTTGCCAATATGGTCTATACTAAGTATAGTAGGGACGTAGCTGAGCCACGTTCCATGGTCTGTCTCTTTCTTGCATAGATGAAGTGGTATGAGCGGTGTCGTTAACTGTAGCCGACTCTTCCCTTGCGTCTATCAAGTAATATGATCCGTTGTGCAGATTCCTACTTATGATAAATGGTCCTTCCCATGGAGGTGATAACTTGTGTTTTCCTTCGTTTGACTGTACCAGGCGTAGAACGAGGTCTCCTTCCTGAAAGACCCGGGTTTTCACGCGCCGGCTATGATACCTCCGTAAATCTTGCTGATATATGGCTGATCTTTCCAGTGCTTGTTCCCTTTGTTCTTCTAACATATCTACGGCGTCCTGCCGGGTCTTCTCGTTCTCCACCTCGACGTAAGCTGATACTCGAGGTGAATCATGAATAATATCACTCGGCAACACCGCTTCCGCACCATAAACCATGAAGAACGGTGTCATCTGAGTAGATCTGTTAGGTGTAGTGTTGATACCCCAAACCACGGAAGGTAGTTCTTCAACCCATGCACCAGCAGCTCTGATGCACGGGACTCGCAGTCGTGGCTTTAGTCCACGAAGCAACTCCTGATTTGCCCTCTCCACTTGTCCATTGGCCTGTGGATGAGCCACTGATGCTACGTCAAGCCGGATTCCATTGTTGCCACAGAACTTCCCCATCTTACCAAGGGACATGTTGGTTCCATTGTCGGTAATTATGCTGTGGGGATACCCGAACCGATAGATAATTCTTTTCAGGAACTTAACTGCTGTAACTGCTTCACAATTGGTAACTGGCATAACCTCAACCCACTTGATAAACTTATCAATAGCCACCAAAAGATGTGTCTTCTTGCAAGGTGACATGTGAAAGGGGCCAACCATATCCATACCCCAAACAGCGAACGACCAAGTTAACAGAATAGTCCGTAATTCCATAGCCGGTACGTGGGTTTGGCGAGCGTACCTTTGACATCCGTCACACCTTGCCACTAAACGCTCCGTATCTGCTAGGGCCGTGAGCCAGAAGAATCCATGTCGATAAGCTTTGGCCACAAGGGATCTTGTGGATGCATGATGCCCACAATCGCCTTCGTGAATCTCCTTGAGAATCTGTCGGCCTTCTTCTGGTGCTACACAGCGCAAAAACACTCCTGCTGCACTTCTCTTGTATAACTCCCCATTGATGATAGAATAACCTTTTGCTCGCCTCAAAACTTGTCTTGCTAATACCTCCTGCTGTGGTAACTCGCCCCGTGATAGGTAGGCCAAGAACGGCTCTGTCCACTCGGGAACAGCGCGCACTGTGGCCACGAGCTCCAAATCCGGGTCTTGATTTGCCAGTTCTTCCTCAGACTCGGTTTTAACTGATGGTCGCCATAGTTCATCCAGGAAAACATTGGGTGGAACCGGCTCTCTGCGCGAGCCGAGTCTGGCGAGTGCATCCGCTGCCTCATTTTTTCTTCTGTCTATGTGCTCTACCTCATACCCGGAAAAACATCCGGAAACTCTATCAACTTCTCTGCGGTATGCTGCCATAGTTGCGTCTTTTCTATCCCATGTTCCTGAGACCTGCTGTACCACAAGGTCCGAATCTCCGAAGCATCGTATCCTCTTAATGTTCATCTCCTTGGCTACCTTTAAGCCATGCAATAGGGCCTCATACTCGGTCACGTTGTTGGAACAATCAAAGTGAATCTGTAGCACGTAAATCAATTTGTCTCCTTTGGGTGATGTTAGCACCACTCCAGCTCCTGATCCCTCGTATTGCTTGGATCCATCGAAGTGCATGATCCAAGACTCAGAGTTTGGAGCCATGGTGGGCATGCCTGTGTACGTCCAATCGTTAACGAAATCGACCAGAGCCTGAGATTTGATTGCTGACCTGGGCTCGTAGTTGATGTGATAATCCCCCATCTCTATCGCCCATTTGGCTATTCTTCCTGTTGCATCCGAGTTTCTGATGATATCCGACATCGGTATCGAACTAACCACTATTATGGGGTGTTCCTGGAAATACGGCTTCAGTTTCCGGCTGGCCATAAAGACCCCGAAAACCAGCTTTTGCCAATGCGGATAGCGCTGCTTTGCCTCTGATAATACTTCGCTGACGTAATAGACCGGTCTCTGAACCGGGTAACCTTTCCCATCCTCTTTACGTTCCACAACAACTACCGCACTAACGGCTCGGGGTCCAGCTGCTACATATAGCAACATAGGCTCTTTAGGACCCGGGGCCGCTAGGACTGGTGCTTCAGATAACTGCTTCTTTAGTGCCTCGAACGCCTCATCCGCCTCCTGATCCCACACGAATTTATCGGACTTCTTCAAGAGCCGGTACAAGGGTATTGCGTTTTCTCCGAGTCTGGATATAAATCGGCTCAAGGCTGCTACACAGCCCGTGAGCTTTTGAACATGCTTCAAATTTTCCGGCTTTTTCATACTTTGGATAGCTTTGATTTTATCCGGGTTTGCCTCAATTCCTCTCTCGGAAACGATAAAGCCGAGTAATTTCCCAGCTGGAACTCTGAACACGCACTTTGTCGGGTTAAGCTTCATCTGATACCTCCTCAAGTTCTTGAACGTTTCCTTTAGATCATCGATAAATGTCTCCGCCTTCCTGGTCTTGATAACCACATCATCCACATAAGCGTGGACGTTGCGTCCAATTTGGTCCTCGAAGCACTTCTGAATACACCGTTGATAAGTTGCGCCAGCGTTCTTCAACCCAAATGTCATGGTTTTGTAACAGAAGGCCCCAAAAGGGGTTATAAATGATGTTTTATCCCAATCATCCCTCTTGAGCTTGATCTGATGATACCCGGAATATGCGTCCAGAAAGCATAATAGGTCACTTCCAGCCAATGCGTCTATGATCTGATCTATCCTCGGTAGCGCGAACGGATCCTTTGGGCAATGCTTGTTAAGACTCGTGTAATCAATGCACATCCTCCACTCATTGGTCTTTTTCATTACGAGAACCGGATTCGCTAACCAGTCCGGGTGAAATACTTCCATGATAAAGCCGGCGTTAGCAAACGAGCAATTTCTTCTCCTATTGCTTTCCTTCTTTCCTCATTCATCTTCCTCAAGCCCTGCTTCACAGGCCTGGACTTGGGATCTACGTGCAAACTGTGCTCTGCCAATTCTGTGGGGATACCCGGCATGTCGCTAGGCGTCCAGGCGAACACATCCGCGTTTGAACGGATGAACTCCACAAGTGCCTTCTCCTTCTTGCTGTCCAAGTTAGACCCTATAGAAAACTGCTTAGAGGGATCACCTTCAACAAAAGCTATCATCTTGGTGTCCTGCGCTGCTTTGAATTTTGCTCTCTCATCTTCGGTATTCGGCCTTTTCAATGCTGTTCTGTCATCCGGATCTACTTGAGACCGGTAATACTTGAGTTCCTCTTTTCTGCAAGCCTGCTCAGCCATTACTGAATCTCCTTCATCGCACTCAGCCGCTATATCCCGGCTTTCATGTATGGTGATGGTCTGCTTAGGACCCGGGATTTTTAGCTGTAGATACACATAACACGGCCTAGCCATGAATTTAGCATAAGCCGGCCTTCCGAACATCGCGTGATAAGGACTGCGCAACTTGACCACCTCGAAAGTGAGCCACTCAACTCGATAATTGTCCTTTGACTCTCCAAAAGCTACCTCTAATGCGATTTTTCCCTCGGGGCACCCTGAGTGACCCGGCACTATCCCATGAAAAATTGTTGAGCTTTTCTGTAGCTGAGACTCCTTGAGACCCATGCGTAAAAAGGTTTCCCAATATAAGATATTGATGCTGCTTCCACCGTCCATTAGGACCTTTTTCAACTCATAACCATTAACTTGTGGTGCGACTACCAACGCCAAGACTCCCGGGTGTTCTATCCTTTCCGGGTGATCTCTTCTGCTCCATGTTACATCCTGTTCTGACCATCTCAGGTATCCCGGAACAGCCGAGGAAACCGAGTTTACCGCTCGTTTCAGTGTCTTTTTATCCCTGTTAGAAGTTCCTGTAGTATGCACATGATATTGTCCTCTTGAATCGTAAGTACGTACCATGCCGATGAAGACGCTGATCCGGCCGATTGTCACGATAGATCCGGATTCGAGGTGATCCGACTCTGGCCCCCAGCCGGAATCGTCCACCATCTTCTCTCCTTCGCGGTCGGTGTAGATCTCGCCGATGACAAGATTCTCCATGTTCTTCCGAGCTTCTCCCGTGATGTAAACACCTTTGGACGCAGGCCCCACGGTGGGCGCCAACTGTCGTGGGATAGTCACGGCAGACGTTACCGGGGGTAACTTATCTTAGGGCAAGACAACAATGGTGTTTGGGAGAGGGTTTAGCTCAGAGGAAAACATGATGATATGCGATCTGGTAGCCGGCAAGCAAGTCGCCGAGTCTCCGATCTCGATATGTTAATCTCAACTCTCGTGTTACACTGGATACTCGATACCTAGCGATATTGCTCGAACTCTTGGGGTCTCTCTTGGTCTAACCCTAGGGGCCGACTTATATAATATCCGGACCCCCTGGCCTACTCTCCAAGGCGCACTCTGAATCCTACCCGGACGCTGCTTACGAACCCTAAACTTCCTTATCGGAACCCACAATCCGGGTTACGAGGCCTACGTTCCTGGGCCTTCTAGAAACTCCTTTATCCTAAGCCGGGTCTTGCGCAGCATCCTTTGGGCCGAGTTACTCCTTGGCGTTGGCCTACCGGGTTATCATCCCTCCATCAGGAGTACATGTCATTGTTGAGGATGGCGAACGCGGCTTCCGCGATTTCTGCTGCAGTTTTGTATATAGGTTTGCCCCTGGCATCCGTGCCGTTTACTTGCTTTTGCCAGGCCGGGTTTTGAAACCGTTCCTTTGGCGGCAGTATGTCCGGTCTCGCAATTCCGGGTAACCGTGTAGGTTTAATGCCAGATCTATTCCTTCTCTCGTACTCCTCGATATATTCTTGCTGCAACTTAATGCAGCTTGTTTTTTTTGGAGATGTTCCCGAGTTCTTAATAGATGTTGCTTTTGCCGTTGGAGATCTTGTCTCCTGGCTTCTAGCACTTCAGGGGGTTTGTGGGGTCCCACAGGTGTTTGAAGTAAATCATGTTCGTCTTGTTCTAGCATTGGCAGAACAGAGATTTCCTTTGCTTTCTTCTCCGCGGGCTTAACTCCACTTCCTCCTCATGCTTCCAGGTTTTCGTTGGCTGGATCAGCCAGTTTTTTCTTCCGGAGCTTGTACTGGAGTTTCTTTAAAGCTTTGTGTTTTTTCTTGGAAGAGGGAGGTTTTTTACCAGGTTTATCCTTTGTCAATTCCTTGACATCCGGGGACGTTGGAGTGGTTTCCCCCTCCTCTCTTTCCTCATCTGGCGGAGGTGTTTTAGGGCTTTCCTGACTTTCAGCATCCGTGATTTCATCCGGTTTTGCCATTAGTACTTCGTGGAATCCCTCTTTAAGAGATTTGACTATTCTTTCGAAATCATCCTCGTCTTCACCTTCGGAATCGAATTCGTCTGATCCGGGTTCTGATTCCGATCTCGCCTCAATGGCGGCTAATACGGAGTCAACTTCCGAGTTCGTCCTCATATTGACGGATGTCGGATCTTCTACCTCTTTTATGGGGTTGTTGTTTTCTGCCTCTTCCACGGGATAGTTTTCATCTGTGTTTTCGGCAATCTCGGATTGCACCATACCGATAAAGTGGGATTCAGCATGATATCGGCGATTTGAGAAAAATCCGACGTCATAGTCTTCTCCGAATGGGTATAGGGCGGGTGGGATAAATTTGCTTCTGTAACATCCCAAGTATGAAAAATAGCCATTAGAATGTTTGCTCTATGTTATTTTATGTTTTGCATCATGACATCATGTTCATTGCAATTGTTTTGCTTGTTTTCCATTTGTTTTTCTCTGTTTCCATTTGTTTTTCAACTGTTTTCCTTTGTTTTCTATTTGAACTTCAAACCAAAAATTCAAACCTTTTGTTTCATCCTTGTGATGTTACAATTTCCAAATGAATATTTCAAATCAAAACAATCATTTGTTTCCATTAAAGTTGTGATTCCAAAAACTGTTGTTTTGATTCTATCAAAAATTCATTTAATATCAAACCCTTTTCAAATTCATTTGCATTTCCAAAACAGCAACCCTTTTGAAAATTATGAAAATGAAAAAGCACTTTCATCTTTTGTCCCATTAAACTAAGGTTCAAACTAATTAAAATTGTTGCTTTCAATATTTCACTTAATACCCAAAATTCATTTAAATTGCATTCCAACTCATTTAATTTTCCAAACAACAACCATTTGAATCAATGAAACAAAACACTCCAATCAACTTGTTGCAAAATGACTTGAGGGCCCAAAGACTAATTATATGTTTCCTTTTAACAATAACTCACTTAATCTCAAAAAAATGCAAATTTCAATCAATTACAAAACAACACTTTTATTTTGAATCTTTTTGAAAACCAAACTTGACAAGTTGTTAATATTACCTAATTAATCAATACCAAATTTATTCTAAAATTTTCCAACATCTACAACCTTTCTATTTCTCTTCCTATTCATGTTTCAGCAAAAAAAAAAGTAATGGAACAAAAAGAAATAAAAGAAGAGAAGAGAGAGGAGCACACCTAAGCCCACCCCAAACCAGCCCACCTATTTCCCCCTCAGGCCCGATACCCCTTGGGGTCGTCTTCTTCCTCGTACGGACTCCATCTGGAGCTTCCACGTATACAGAGAATGGAGGAACGGTGGAGCTCCTCCCTCCTGCCCTATATAACCTAGCCCCTGCCCCCTAACCCTAACCCTACACTTCTTTATCCTCCTTCTTCCCTCTCACCGCCTCCACTCCTCCCTCTTCCTCCATCTCCTTCTCCCTGCATTTTTTCTTCTCTCTGTACTGAAACTGCAGCTCCACCCGAAATCCTCCACCTTTCCACCGGCGATCGCCGGCGTTGGCGTCGCCCTTCGGCCGTGCTGCGGGCGGGAATGGAACCGCCCCGAAGCCCTCTTCCTCCTCCACCCTCCGGCAGCGGCCGGGAGGCACCACGGCGCCGCCGCCATGCCCATCTCGCCGCCGGCCTCCCTGCTGCTCTGCCCCGACCGCCCCTGCTCCGCCTCCTTCCTGTCGAGGGCCTCGAGGTGAGCTCCTCTGTCTCTCCCCTCCTCCCTCCTCTCCTCTAGCCGCAGTACCACCACGCGCCCGCGCACCACGGCCACAAGCGAGCACAGCGCCAGCGATCCCCGCCGGCGATCCCCTCTGCTCCGTACGTAACTGAACAGATGCATGTTCAGTTAAAATCCCGCGAGCCAAACCTTATCCACCCCCGAGGCCTCTTCCTATCACGAATCATTAGCCACCGCAGTGGCAGAGGCACTTGTGCGCACGCCCCAGGGCAGGGGTTCGAATCCCCTAACCCCCACCTTTTATTTCTGCTTTTCCTTTTTCTGCCCAAATCTCAGCAACTCAGATCTGAACCATTAACTCTAAAATCCATCAAAAAACCATTTTTGCTCCAAATTGGATGGTTCAAAATCCTGTGGATTCATAATCTTGAGCCCTTCCTGTTAATGTCAAATTTGCATCATATTTCTGTAACAATTTTTGCACTAAATAATTAATTACTGAAAATGCAATAAAATTTGGGAACTTTGGAATTTCATAACTTTAGTTCTACTCATCCAAATTAAGCAAACTTGGTCTCTAAAAATTTGTCTTAACAAACTCTACACATTGGTATTTTATTTGGTCACAATTGAATTAATTTTGAGCATGTTTCCCTCTGTTTACTAAAATGGGCAGAATAAGAATGATTATGGAAAATGGCATAATAAATTCAGTAATCACCCTAAAATTATTTTTAATAGCTCTAAATGTTCAATGAAACATTTGCTACATGTTTTCAAACTTTTAAATGCAATGTTTTCACTGTTTTGAATATTTTAAATTGGTGCAATATTTGAAAACTTGTTTAATTCACTTAAATTTGCAAAATTCATAACTTGGGCATAAAAATTCCAAATTCTACAAACTAAACATGTTTTCCAATCAACTTTTCATGTACTTTCCAAATATCAATTTTGTTTGCTGTTTTGAATAATTTAAATTGCTGAAAACAACTGTTTCTTAATTAATGCATTTAAAATTGCCAAAATAATAACTTGCTCATTTTAAATCCAATTTCAACAAATGAAATATGTTTTCCATGCAAAATTAAACCACCTTTCCAAATATAAAATTTGTTTCATGTTTTGAATAATTAAAATTGGTTAAATGATTTAAACCTTGTTTAAATCATTTAATATTGTTAAATTCATAACTTGATCAAAACAAATTCTTTTGGGACATATAAAATATGTTTTCAAACCATAAAAGTATAAACTTTTCAAATATGAATCTCACTTAATGTTTTGAACAAATAAAAAATCAATTAAGTTCATGTTTGAATTAAATTCATTTAATTCTTGCTTAAACTTGTTTAATTCATAAATAATTTATTTGAAATCCTTTTTCAACAAGTGAAACATGTAATCCACCTAAAATTGTGTGTTCTTATCAAATATAAACTTTGTTATCTATTTTGGACAAGTTAAATTGGTGAAAACAACAAGTGTTGGTGTGATACCTTTAAGAAGCACATTTTCCATAACTTAATAAACAAATTCCAAACTTGTTAAACCTTATTTCCAATTGTTTCTATTGTTGTTATTTTTCTGTTTTCCTCATCCATGCATCATGCTAATCCACTTTCACCTATTGGTTAGTTGTAAAACAAATGTTTCAACTTAAATTCATGGGCTTTCCATATGCAATCCAATTGCATATGGGTCCATTTAATCATGTTGCTATCTTGTCAACTAGTTTATTTCTATGCATCAATTAAATTGCCATGCATCATTCCATGTTTGTGCATTATGCCATGTTATTGATTGTTTCTCTCTGCGTTGTTTGTTTGCTTCTTCTCGGATAAACGACGACGTTGAGACCGACGATACTTACGACACCCCTTCTGAGGATCTAGCTCAGTGCCAGGCTGCTGAGTTTGCAGGCAAGTATTCACTCACATGAACCATTGTGTTCCTTTCAACATTGGATACCGATACTTTCCGTTGTCTATTCTGCTAGCCCTATGAATCGTTGCTTCTGTTCGAACCTATCACATGTATCCTTTAACCCTGATATTGCCTCACCTCCACTCCCATAACCCCGTTGTTTGAGCCCGTGTCTTACTAGCATGCTTAAGGTTGTTTTGCTCGAGTCTGTCAACCGTTACTTTCTGTTACTATTTCTATTATGTTCTGGGGCTCGATGTTAAACAACAACCTGTTAATTTTGAGGTAATAATAATTTGCTGATAAGGCACCGGCAGGAGGCCCGGCGTGGTTTTGAGGCCTGCTAGTGTCGACCCTAATAGGAAAAGGGTCTTGTCTACTGATCCATGATGAGCGCACTAACCGCATGTGGGAAGCGAGTATGGGCGCCCCCCTCAATTTGACTCGATTCGCATCTCGTCCAAATCACCACACTTAGTTCGGGCTTTCCATTTGATGCACGCATATGCAGGTACGAACCCTTGGCGCCAGGGTGGAACTTTTGTAGTCGGCATTTAGGGCGGCGTGGTTTTCCAGTGCTATGAGGGTCCCCTTTTCTTCGTGGGGCTCGATTAGCCGCGCACGCACAACACGTGGTGCTTTGGGCTTGATGCGAAGAAGGGTTGAGTTGTGTAGAGTGCCTCGCTTGGTGGGAGGCATCCCATCTGGCGGGTTATTCTTGCGTGTACGGCCAAATTGGTGCACCCCTGCAGGGTTAAATCTTCTCGAGAAGCCGTGTTTTCCGCGGTTATGGATTACTTGGTGAAAGTACTGGCTAACAAGTACTCAGAACAACTTACACTTAACTAATGATAACTTGACTAGTAATAGGCTTATTGACACAACAATCTGAACCATCACTAATCCAACTGTGTGAGTTATCCTCGGATTGCTTCTTTGGATAAGGGGCGAGATCCAGGATGGGTTTGTTTGGTGGTCAGTTATAGTTGCTTACGATACGCTATCTTATCTCCTTTCTGTTTAGCCGGAAGTGGTAGTACCTCTGTAGTTGGTTAGAGCAGCCAGTTGCAGCATCTTTTATATCCCCTTTCTTCCGTTGAACCCAAAGCATCTGTGCTTGGTGTTGACGGGTTACACTTTGGTGAACTGTGAGTCTTGCTTGCCAGTACGTTTATGTACTGACCCCTTTGGGGCTGTGGTTTCCGCAGACTACGTTTCCGAGGATCTACATGGTGGCTACTACGTGGAGTATGACGAGGCTGCTGACGAGTAGATAGC
The DNA here is from genome assembly GCA_028641055.1 of Alopecurus myosuroides. Classification (NCBI taxonomy): domain Eukaryota; kingdom Viridiplantae; phylum Streptophyta; class Magnoliopsida; order Poales; family Poaceae; genus Alopecurus; species Alopecurus myosuroides. Next base: position 250,034,432 of record CM054057.1, on the reverse strand, counting down.
GGACCCGGGCAGGATCCGAGACTTCGTGGATGGGCTCCGTCTTTTCGTTTCCGGCCTCTTAGGCCTATTTGGATCTTGTCTGTACTCAGACATGTTGAATGCTTCCGCTGTGATGTAATGATGTTATGTTGGGACATGTGTCCTCTGGATGATTGTATTTGCTATCTCTGCTCTAATGAGAGCTATTTGCAACTTATTTCAATCTTTTGTGTCGTAGAGATCTGTTGTGGTATCACTTGTTCCAATGTCGTTGACGTACCATGTGTGTATGTTTTGAAGTACGTCAATGGAAGTATCTGGATTTCCACGGGATGGTTTGCGCAGACGATGAATAGTAAGAGAATGGTTGTCACACGTTTACGTGTTGGCCTGCTCATATTGAGATGCGGGTGCCGGTATGCCCCGTAAGCCATTTATCTACTGTTTAACGGACTGTGAGTATCCCCTAGAAGTCCGGGTGCGACAAATGGTATCAGAGCCTGTCTGCCTGTAGGATCCCTTTTACTGGTCGCAGTTGAGTCTAGAAACTATTTTGTAGCTATATAGGAAAAATGAAACGTGAGAGTAGGAATTCTGTTCTTTTTCTTCTTTCCCCACCCACCCTCCCTTTTCTGGTAAGGAAGTGCAACGTTATTTTCCCTTCTCATCTAAAATTTCAAGTTAGGTTTTCATGTATTCTGGTTTCTCTAGGATGGTTATATCTACTAGACCATAGGAATGGAGGTGGTTGTGACATGATTTATCATGTTGCCTACTCACGATTGAGAACGGAGGCGTGTAAGCCCCGGAAGCAGATCCTCTATTCCTTAAGCAGTAGATATTGATCCTTTAGAAGCCCGGATGGGTTTTCCGTAGTACCTCAGGAGTGTTTTGGTCTCGTTTTTCCCGGTGTTGCTTCGTTATCCTGTTCTTCTCAACATCCTTTTCGTCCGTTGAAATCTTGTTGTTGTTTTCCATTTCAGTTCTTCTACCGGCGTATAATCAAAACTTCCCAAATATCAAGTCTATCTGGCCAGAAAGGTTGTTGTTGTTTCGAAAACTACCAGGCTATGAGAGCTGGCATTCCTATCATCTGGGGTTGTTTCGAGGAAGCATTCCTGAATCACCACATTCTAGATAGTCTATTCCCCAAATGAATCAAGTTCTATCCAGCTATACACCCTCAATACAAAACCTCTTCCTTCAATTGAAAAGGTTCCGGTTGTTTCCAAATTCCCTGACATCTTTCCAGAAGAGTTGCCAGGGTTGCTTATCGTTTTGAACTTCCAGAAAAATATCCAAGGTGCACGATGAGTTTCACGTGACACAGCTCAAGAGGATCTTCGCAAGAAGTATCCGGACCTTTTCTTTTCTCAGTAGGAATCTCGGGGCGCGATTCCTTCATGGGGGGCGTTTTGTAACATCCCAAGTATGAAAAATAGCCATTAGAATGTTTGCTCTCTGTTATTTTATGTTTTGCATCATGACATCATGTTCATTGCAATTGTTTTGCTTGTTTTCCATTTGTTTTTCTCTGTTTCCATTTGTTTTTCAACTGTTTTCCTTTGTTTTCTATTTGAACTTCAAACCAAAAATTCAAACCTTTTGTTTCATCCTTGTGATGTTACAATTTCCAAATGAATATTTCAAATCAAAACAATCATTTGTTTCCATTAAAGTTGTGATTCCAAAAACTGTTGTTTTGTTTCTATCAAAAAATCATTTAATATCAAACCCTTTTCAAATTCATTTGCATTTCCAAAACAGCAACCCTTTTGAAAATTATGAAAATGACAAAGCACTTTCATCTTTTGTCCCATTAAACTAAGGTTCAAACTAATTAAAATTGTTGCTTCCAATATTTCACTTAATACCCAAAATTCATTTAAATTGCATTCCAACTCATTTAATTTTCCTAAAAACAACCATTTGAATCAATGAAACAAAACACTCCAATCAACTTGTTGCAAAATGACTGAGGGCCCAAAGACTAATTATATGTTTCCTTTTAACAATAACTCACTTAATCTAAAAAAATGCAAATTTCAATCAATTACAAAACAACACTTTTATTTTGAATCTTTTTGAAAACCAAACTTGACAAGTTGTTAATATTACCTAATTAATCAATACCAAATTTATTCTAAAATTTTTCCACATCTACAACCTTTCTATTTCTCTTCCTATTCATGTTTCAGCAAAAAAAAAGTAATGGAACAAAAAGAAATAAAAGAAGAGAAGAGAGAGGAGCACACCTAAGCCCACCCCAAATCAGCCCACCTATTTCCCCCTCAGGCCCGATACCCCTTGGGGTCGTCTTCTTCCTCGTACGGACTCCATCTGGAGCTTCCACGTATTCAGAGAATGGAGGAACGGTGGAGCTCCTCCCTCCTGCCCTATATAACCTAGCCCCTGCCCCCTAACCCTACACTTCTTTCTCCTCCTTCTTCCCTCTCACCGCCTCCACTCCTCCCTCTTCCTCCATCTCCTTCTCCCTGCATTTTTTCTTCTCTCTGTACTGAAACTGCAGCTCCACCCGAAATCCTCCACCTTTCCACCGGCGATCGCCGGCGTTGGCGTCGCCCTTCGGCCGTGCTGCGGGCGGGAATGGAACCGCCCCGAAGCCCTCTTCCTCCTCCACCCTCCGGCAGCGGCCGGGAGGCACCACGGCGCCGCCGCCATGCCCATCTCGCCGCCGGCCTCCCTGCTGCTCTGCCCCGACCGCCCCTGCTCCGCCTCCTTCCTGTCGAGGGCCTCGAGGTGAGCTCCTCTGTCTCCCCCCTCCTCCCTCCTCTCCTCTAGCCGCAGTACCACCACGCGCCCGCGCACCACGGCCACAAGCGAGCACAGCGCCAGCGATCCCCGCCGGCGATCCCCTCTGCTCCGTACGTAACTGAACAGATGCATGTTCAGTTAAAATCCCGCGAGCCAAACCTTATCCACCCCCGAGGCCTCTTCCTATCACGAATCATTAGCCACCGCAGTGGCAGTGGCACTTGTGCGCACGCCCCAGGGCAGGGGTTCGAATCCCCTAACCCCCACCTTTTATTTCTGCTTTTCCTTTTTCTGCCCAAATCTCAGCAACTCAGATCTGAACCATTAACTCTAAAATCCATCAAAAATCCATTTTTGCTCCAAATTGGATGGTTCAAAATCCTGTGGATTCATAATCTTGAGCCCTTCCTGTTAATGTCAAATTTGCATCATATTTCTGTAACAATTTTTGCACTAAATATTTAATTACTGAAAATGCAATAAAATTTGGGAACTTTGGAATTTCATAACTTTAGTTCTACTCATCCAAATTAAGCAAACTTGGTCTCTAAAAATTTGCCTTAACAAACTCTACACATTGGTATTTTATTTGGTCACAATTGAATTAATTTTGAGCATGTTTCCCTCTGTTTACTAAAATGGGCAGAATAAGAATGATTATGGAAAATGGCATAATAAATTCAATAATCACCCTAAAATTATTTTTAATAGCTCTAAATGTTCAATGAAACATTTGCTACATGTTTTCAAACTTTTCAATGCAATTTGTTCACTGTTTTGAATATTTTAAATTGGTGCAATATTTGAAAACTTGTTTAATTCACTTAAATTTGCAAAATTCATAACCTGGGCATAAAAATTCCAAATTCCACAAACTAAACATGTTTTCCAATCAACTTTTCATGTACTTTCCAAATATCAATTTTGTTTGCTGTTTTGAATAATTTAAATTGCTGAAAACAACTGTTTCTTAATTAATGCATTTAAAATTGCCAAAATAATAACTTGCTCATTTTAAATCCAATTTCAACAAATGAAATATGTTTTCCATGCAAAATTAAACCACCTTTCCAAATATAAAATTTGTTTCATGTTTTGAATAATTAAAATTGGTTAAATGATTTAAACCTTGTTTAAATCATTTAATATTGTTAAATTCATAACTTGATCAAAACAAATTCTTTTGGGACATATAAAATATGTTTTCAAACCATAAAAGTATAAACTTTTCAAATATGAATCTCACTTAATGTTTTGAACAAATAAAAATTCAAATAAGTTCATGTTTGAATTAAATTCATTTAATTCTTGCTTAAACTTGTTTAATTCATAAATAATTTATTTGAAATCCTTTTTCAACAAGTGAAACATGTAATCCACCTAAAATTGTGTGTTCTTATCAAATATAAACTTTGTTATCTATTTTGGACAAGTTAAATTGGTGAAAACAACAAGTGTTGGTGTGATACCTTTAAGAAGCACATTTTCCATAACTTAATAAACAAATTCCAAACTTGTTAAACCTTATTTCCAATTGTTTCTATTGTTGTTATTTTTCTGTTTTCCTCATCCGTGCATCATGCTAATCCACTTTCACCTATTGGTTAGTTGTAAAACAAATGTTTCAACTTAAATTCATGGGCTTTCCATATGCAATCCAATTGCATATGGGTCCATTTAATCATGTTGCTATCTTGTCAACTAGTTTATTTCTATGCATCAATTAAATTGCCATGCATCATTCCATGTTTGTGCATTATGCCATGTTATTGATTGTTTCTCTCTGCGTTGTTTGTTTGCTTCTTCTCGGATAAACGACGACGTTGAGACCGACGATACTTACGACAGCCCTTCTGAGGATCTAGCTCAGTACCAGGCTGCTGAGTTTGCAGGCAAGTATTCACTCACATGAACCATTGTGTTCCTTTCAACATTGGATACCGATACTTTCCGTTGTCTATTCTGCTAGCCCTATGAATCGTTGCTTCTGTTCGAACCTATCACATGAATCCTTTAACCCTGATATTGCCTCACCTCCACTCCCATAACCCCGTTGTTTGAGCCCGTGTCTTACTAGCATGCTTAAGGTTGTTTTGCTCGAGTCTGTCAACCGTTACTTTCTGTTACTATTTCTATTATGTTCTGGGGCTCGATGTTAAACAACAACCTGTTAATTTTGAGGTAATAATAATTTGCTGATAAGGCACCGGCAGGAGGCCCGGTGTGGTTTTGAGGCCTGCTAGTGTCGACCCTAATAGGAAAAGGGTCTTGTCTACGGATCCATGATGAGCGCACTAACCGCATGTGGGAAGCGAGTATGGGCGCCCCCCTCAATTTGACTCGATTCGCATCTCGTCCAAATCACCACACTTAGTTCGGGCTTTCCATTTGATGCACGCATATGCAGGTACGAACCCTTGGCGCCAGGGTGGAACTTTTGTAGTCGGCATTTAGGGCGGCGTGGTCTTCCAGTGCGATGAGGGTCCCCTTTTCTTCGTGGGGCTCGATTAGCCGCGCACGCACAGCACGTGGTGCTTTGGGCTTGATGCGAAGAAGGGTTGAGTTGTGTAGAGTGCCTCGCTTGGTGCGACGCATCCCATCTGGCGGGTTATTCTTGCGTGTACGGCCAAATTGGTGCACCCCTGCAGGGTTAAATCTTCTCGAGAAGCCGTGTTTTCCGCGGTTATGGATTACTTGGTGAAAGTACTGGCTAACAAGTACTCAGAACAACTTACACTTAACTAATGATAACTTGACTAGTAATAGGCTTATTGACACAACAATCTGAACCATCACTAATCCAACTGTGTGAGTTATCCTCGGATTGCTTCTTTGGATAAGGGGCGAGATCCAGGATGGGTTTGTTTGGTGGTCAGTTATAGTTGCTTACGATACGCTATCTTATCTCCTTTCTGTTTAGCCGGAAGTGGTAGTACCTCTGTAGTTGGTTAGAGCAGCCAGTTGCAGCATCTTTTATATCCCCTTTCTTCCGTTGAACCCAAAGCATCTGTGCTTGGTGTTGACGGGTTACACTTTGGTGAACTGTGAGTCTTTCTTGCCAGTACGTTTATGTACTGACCCCTTTGGGGCTGTGGTTTCCGCAGACTACGTTTCCGAGGATCTACATGGTGGCTACTACGTGGAGTATGACGAGGCTGCTGACGAGTAGATAGCGGACCTGGGCAGGATCCGAGACTTCGTGGATGGGCTCCGTCTTTTCGTTTCCGGCCTCTTAGGCCTATTTGGATCTTGTCTGTACTCAGACATGTTGAATGCTTCCGCTGTGATGTAATGATGTTATGTTGGGACATGTGTCCTCTGGATGATTGTATTTGCTATCTCTGCTCTAATGAGAGCTATTTGCAACTTATTTCAATCTTTTGTGTCGTAGAGATCTGTTGTGGTATCACTTGTTCCAATGCCGTTGACGTACCATGTGTGTATGTTTTGAAGTACGTCAATGGAAGTATCTGGATTTCTACGGGATGGTTTGCGCATACGATGAATAGTAAGAGAATGGTTGTCACACGTTTACGTGTTGGCCTGCTCATATTGAGATGCGGGTGCCGGTATGCCCCGTAAGCCATTTATCTACTGTTTAACGGACTGTGAGTATCCCCTAGAAGTCCGGGTGCGACAGCTTCCACCACAGAATCCCATTGCCTCTGCAGCTAATCCGATAAATATGTTTGCAGATCCGATCGATAAAACGCAGGCACTTACCAGATGATTCCGTGCTGTCATGTATGATCCGTTGTCGAGGAAGCGCCCGACGTCATTGTCGAATTCCAGGATTCCGACAGTTATGGTACTGCCAATTCTGCTGAGTATCCCCGATCGAAACATAACGCCTGACGTCGCTGGCCCCATGTTGGGCGCCAACTGTCGAGACATCGTAGTAGAATTCATAGACGGGGGTGCCATGAGACTACTGATAGAGATGTGGGGGACGTGGTAGTATGACGATCAAGGACACCAAGGTGTTACCCAGGTTTGGTACGTCGCAACTAGGCGGCGTTCCTACTCCTGCAATCTCACTAAATCATGGCTAAAGCCTGAAGTATACAAAGTACAATGTGAGTTAGGTTTAGCTACTCGACAAGGATCAACCTCTCGGCGAGTTAGCCTCTAGCTTATTGTCTATCTTGTTCTTCTCTCTCGTCCGGCCTTATATAATAGCCGGGTTAGGGCTTACAGAAAAGGAAACCTAAAAGACTACGGTAGGTTCTAACTTGGAAGGCAAGAATTCGCCTTCTACTCCAAGCCGTACCGCGTGGGCCACGGTCGGGGTTCTTCTAGAATCCGACTTCTGCGCGTCAGCTTACTGGGCCGCCTAATGGACCGTAATCCATTACCATTCATGCCACCCTGGTAATCCGACACTTTAGGACACCATCTGATATACCCCTAATTGGTATATATCCGACAATAGTTGTCATTTTTTAGTTTAATGTGCATTTGTCCCAAAATAATATTGATTGATTCATACCTTGTTATTACTTGCTCCCAAATTATTTGTTCTAGTCATCCTTTTAAACTTTGAAGGTGTCCCGACATTTATGTTTTGCCCCACTCTTAAGGACAAGCGAAATATCACTTTGACATTTTTTATTGATGCTAGAAACAAACGTATAACTTTCAAATGCATCATTACTCATGATCTTATATTTGTGTTACTTTTCATAATGCAAAATGATTTCTATCTTTCATTGTTAAAATTATATTTATCATGCCCGTGTTTAAAGTACTACGATCTCAGCTTACATATGATTTTACAATTATGATGATCAAGTTTATGTTGGTAGCATGTCACCTCAGAAATTATTTGTTCTGTCGTTTACCTACTCGAGGACGAGTAGGAACTAACCTTGGGTATGTTGATACGTCATAAACGTATCCATAATTTCTGATGTTCCATGTTGTTTTCATGTTATTTGCTACATGTTTGCTTTTCACTTGATGTCATTTTTATCAATTTTATGGGACTAACATATTGACAAGATGCCACAAAGCCAGTTCTTGTTTTCTGCTGTTTTTAGTTTCAGAAAAGTTGTTCTAGAAATATTCTCAGACTTGGAAAATTCGAAGCGCAGAAGTCTTAGAATTCCCGAAGGTTCCACGGAGTCCCAAAGAGACGCAGAGAGGGGCCACAGGAGGACCACACCATTGGGTGGCGCGCCACCCCTAGCCGCGCCATGGGGTGGTGTGGGCCCCTCGGGCGCCCACCACCATCACCATTTCGCCTATTTAACCCCCTCAGATAGTTAGCCCTAAAAATATACCACATTCCACAAAAAACACCCGAGGCCGCCGTCATTTTCAACGCGAGATCGGGAGGGTTCTGGAGTTCTCCCCGGCACCCTACCGGGAGAGGAAATCATCACCGGAGGGCTCTACACCACCATGACCGCCTCCGAAATGATGCGTGAGTAGTTCATCCTTGGACTAGGGTCCATAGCAGTAGCTAGATGGTTGTTTTCTCCTCTTTATGCCCGATGTTTAGATCTCGTGACCTGCCCTACATGATCGAGATCATCTTATTGTAATGCTACATGCTGCGTTTGCTGAGACCCAATGAATATTGAATGTTATGTCTCTTGATTATCAATCTATCATGTTATATTCATGTGTATGTTATTTATGATCTTGTATGCTCTCCGTTGTTAGTATATGCTCTGGCCAAGAATATGCTAGTGACTCCAAGAGGGAGTATTTATGCTCGATAGTGGGTCCATGCCTCCTTCGCATCTGTGCTCGAGTGAGAGAAACGTGACAGATGGAGGATGTGTTGTTTCCATTAGGGAGAAAACAACAATGATTACATTGTTTACATTACACACTTTGCTTAATGCGATTATATGTTGCTTGCAACTTAATACCCAAGGTTTGTTCGGATGGTATTTCGAGGGTGGATTATTAGTCATAGATGCAGTTGGATGACGGTCTATGAGTCTTGTTGTAATGCCCGCATGAATCACATAGTAATCATCATGGCGTGCATGTTTTAATATCTATCAATTGCCCAGCTGTAATTTGTTCACCACACATGTTATCTATCTTTTATGGAGAGACCGTGATACGTCATAAACGTATCCATAATTTCCGATTTTGCATGTTGTTTTCTTATTGTTTCCCATATGTTTGCTATACACTTTATACCATTTTTATCGATTTTCCGGACTAACCTATTGACAAGATGCCACAAAACTAGTTCCATGTTTTCTTTTGTTTTTAGTTTCAGAAAAGTTCTTTTGGGAACATTCTCGGAATTGGAAAATTTGAAGACCGGAAGTCTTAGAATTTCCAAAGATTCCACGCAGTACCAAAGAGACCCGGAGGGGGGCCTGATGGCTAGGTTGAGACTCCAAGTGCAGAGTGTGTAGCTAGTGGCAAGCCTTCTTCCCCACGAGGGTGACTCGAGGGTTTATATCGAACTCTTGGGGAGCCAGTATTTCAGCAGTTGTCTTCCAAGCTTCCTCCAGGATCCTGCAAACAAGTAGAGAATTTTGTGCCCTCAGCCTAACCAAGTGGTTGTCAAGCAGAAGGTGTGAGACTTCTAAATTGCAATGCAAAACTGAAAGTAAATGTGCAATAATTAAATCCACTACTAAATGCAAATGAGAAAATAAATATGCAATGGATTGTTTTTGTATTTTTGTGATGCAAGTGGTTATGGAGATAATGTAAATTCGAATTGGATATGCATGTAAAGTAAAGTGCAAGTAAAGTAAATTGCAGCAAAGTAACTAGAGTGTTTTCTTATATTTAAAATAGGACCGGGGTTCATGGTTTCACACTTGCATTCTCTCAAATAAAGTGGTAGACGGTGGACATAAAGAATTACATGTGATATTACGATAACATGTTTAACATTGAGTACTTTCATATGGGCATCACGTCCTAGCATAGAGATCTCTACGGCCATATTGATCCCTCTTATACTCCACCAAGATGCGAAATAAATCATAACACCTCGATAATTAAGGAAAAACCAGAGTATAGCTTTAAGCAATGTGACATGAAGTTGAAGTAAGAACTTGGTAGATCTAGTCATGGAGATTGATTAGTGTCACTTCAAATCCCCGGTAACAAGGTACTCCTTTTCATCCCTAGAGAGGTAACTAAGAAAGGTTTAACAAAACCTAAGTGGATCGCTGAACTTCTGTCACTTTCACAGCACTAGCCACCCCCCGTTACTCCAACTAATGCACCCATCACCCCACACACGCTCTCAAGAACTAGATTGATCAAAGCTAGCAGATAAGAACGGGGTACATAAGATACATCTACTCAAATAACTCAAGAGAAACAATTGCAATCTCAGATTCAATAACTCATAGAAAAGATCCACCACATAGGAATTACAACGGTGCCCGTAATCATGTGAGGCAGCTCATACGGATCCAATTAGTGAAGCACATAGAGAGAGAGATACAAGTGCTACTTCCACAAACCCATAGCCCTGGGGTGGACTACTCCCTCTTCATGGAGATGTCGATGGAGATGACGTTGGAGGGGTAGGAGATCACACCGGCGGCGCCCCGCCGGAGTTTTCCCCCTCCAATCTGGAACTTCTGGTCTCTGTTTCGGTGTTTCGACGACGCTCTCCTCCATAAGGGTACGGGGGACCCTTTTTATAGTCGGTTTTAGGTCAAGACGGAGTCGGTAAGTCGAAGATGGAAGGAATTGGGGCCACAGGGGCCAAAAGGGGGCCTCTCACGCGGCCAAGGAATCTGGCCGCGTGGAGGGTCCTATTTTGGGCCTCCTTGCCCAATTCTCGTGGATCCTTCGCCCGCAAGTCTTCTCCTTCCAAGAAAATGACCCCCGCAGATTTTCAGGTGATTTCGCGGAAGTTTGCCCCCTGAAACGTCAAAAATATAGAAAACGAGGTTTCTGACAGGCAGGGTTAATTCCATAAAAGTTGGGGGACTTTGTAATTTAACCCCAAAATACTATAAAACATTGAATTATACCCTTATATGATGCAATATGTAATAGAAAACCATGTGAAAATATGCAAAATTCATCTATGCATTTTACATGCATCAACATCCCCAAGCTTAACCCATGCTCGTCCTCGAGTATGAAGGTGATAAAACTAAGATGGGTTTTGCATATTGAAACAATCATGGGATATCAAGGAGGATTATTCATGCTACATATAATAAAATGATTAATACTAGAAATGAGTAGCAATATACAATTCATGTTGTAAGAAATATCAAATATGCAAGCAAAGATGCTTCATGAAAGTTCACAAAGTGTATAATGAAATAAAAGCACTATGGAACAAATGCATATACAAAATGAAAAATAAAATCCTATATTGGTCAAAGAATAGCATAATGGAGAATAGAAAATATGGTGGACACTTTGGAGAAAATTGAGTAGAGGTAAAACATGATCAAGTCTTATTTAGCCTCTAAATTATTCAACTAAAATTACTAATTGAAATGTGGTATCCATTGATCTAGGACTCTTATTGCCCCTTTATCACTAGCATCTTAAAATTGTGAGTATTGAAGTAATGAGAATGACAAGGTGGTTGAAAGCCTCATGCCCCGTGAGTGTGAAAACCTATTCCATGATTACTCAACTTAAGATTCCTAATAAGCTTTGTACAATCATAATAAGTATTAATGACATCATAGAGAACCGCAAAGAGGTACCTCTTGCCCCATGACATGGAAACAAGCCCATGTTACAATGACAAGATGAACAAACGGAGTAGACTCATCATCCTTTTTATTTTCATTCACTATTATGCATAGCTTCTTATTTTATTATAGGATGTGTTGCAGAGTCACTCAAGCTGTAAGTAAATTTCCACCATGATAAAGCATGGCTTGGGTTAGCGGCCCAATGCGTTTCTCTAGTCATATAGATACTTACTCATCAAAACTTACTATTCCTCTATTTCATTTCGGCATGGCAGGAGTCCAAAAACCAAAGTACATGATATCAACCAAATGTAATTTTTTTGTGCAATGTTGAAAGCTTTCCGGTGATACACGTTTATAGCTAGCTCCCAACCACACACTTGTCAAACGCAAAACTTGTGGCTCCCATTATTGGATCATGTTTATTAGATGCATAAAAAGTAAAGTGTGCCTTCAAAATTTCGTGAGAGTCCTATACCAAGTTCAACCCATGACAATTAATAAAGTGAATATCTTAATTTAGAACATAAATAACACAATAACATGGTGAACATACTCGTAATAGCAATGAAGCTAATGGGAAGATATGGTGGACTCACTGGAAATACTTGGCTAAGGAGTGTTGGAAACAAGTTTTTACTTGTTGGAATTTTTAAAATTTTGGGCTAGCAAGAGGGAGATAGTTGACCAGCTACTATGCATGCATATGTTCATAGAACTACTCATTTCATGACAAACTAAATAAATCAGCAATTAACATCAAGGACATGAATAAGAGATAGCTCAATACAACATTATTGCAAATTTCTACACATAAAAAGCCTGTAAATCATGCAAACATATGTAGCTCTTCAAATCAACCATGGCATCCATATTCCAAGTCATAATACTAGCATCCAATACATTCCAACCCCAAACTCCAGTAGCTCAATCTCATATAAAATGATGGTAGTTGTCTTATCAAAACAAAAATAAAAACAAAAACTAGACGCTTCAAGTCTCTACGATAAATGCTTTGCTTAGAAAAACAGAAAGTAGACGTGTGCTAACCAAAAGAGTGTAGCTCCAGTGGGGTGTTCATCACATACCCAAGCTTATGGCTTTCACCATTCTTGGATGTCTTGAGGCGCAACTCCTTTATTCCCTGTGAAAAAACTTCACAAAATATGTTTCTCCCATTCTTTTTCTGTGGGGTGAGATTAGCAAGGACAAACAAATCACATGCTTGCTGTGCAAAATTCCAAATAAAATGCTCCAGTAGATAGACAATAAGGTTCATTATGTTGTATGTTCACTCTCTTGCTTGAAAGAATCATGGAAATTTGATTCCCAAGCCCAAAGAGTGCATAAAACAAAAGAAGGCAGAATCTGTCCAGAAAAGCAGCAGCAGAAAAACGAACGTTTTTCCCTAAGCTAGACTCGTCAAAAAATTAAGCCAATGTTTTTGCTTACATAGGACGAAAAGTTTCAGAACATACTAAAAAATTAGCTCAATACGACATACCAATAAAAAACGTAAAATCATACGGTGAGAAGACTCGTGCTGTAACAGAAATTTCATCCACTAGGATAGAAACTTATAAGTCCAAATGGGTTTGACTTGACTCTTTATTGAAAACTCCAGAATTAAAACAAAAAAAACTAATCTCTTGAGACAGGAAGAGGACAATAGGAAAATCCAAACAAAAACAACCGGGTTGCCTCCCGTAAAGCGCTTTCTTTATAGCCATATAGCTAGGCTTTACTTACTTGATAATCAAGAGGGATAAAGCTCATGAGGGAGCTTGTTCTTCAGCGTGCCCCTCTTTCTTGGGAAATGCTCCATGATTTTTTTGTGAGGGAACTGAAACTTGACATTCCCTTCCTTGGAGTCTATGATTGCACCTGTAGTACGAAGAAAAGGTCTACCCAAAATAATAGGACTAGGGGATTTATCCCCCATATCCATAATAATGAAATCAACGGGTACGAAATTCATGTGCAATTCAATCATAACATCTTTTACTTGTCCTATAGAATGTTTAGTAGAGTTATCCGCAAGGAAAAATTCAATTGAGCACTTTTCTAAATTTTCTAGTTCTAGCAATTCGTATAATTCTTTAGAGAGTACCGATACACTAGAACCTAGATCTAACATAGCATGGTGAATTTCTTTTCCAATTGAAACTGACACCTTGGGGATCCATGCATCCCCAAGCTTAGGAGGTATCATGGCCTTATTCTTGTACCTAGCAATTTTTTCTTGCAAGACATGATTAGCAATATAAGATCCAAAGCCAGGTTGATTAACATTTATAGTGGGATCACTAGCAAATTTTTGTAGAGTAGCAATAAGTTCTTGCAAGCTACTTTTTTCTAAATCAAGCAATGGATCCTTAATTTCAGTAAGCATCATAATTTCCTCTACTTTACTCTCTAATTTAGCTAGCATGCTTGATTCACGAGGACTAATTTCATCTTTGCTAGCAAGATAAGACATATATGGAAGTAAATATTTAGGTCCTTCACTTTTTCATTCAAAGTTTCTTCTAAGCTAGTAGGGACATGCTCACTTGTATTCTCAGCAATATGATCAATATTTTCAATAATAGGAGCAACAATAGTAATAGAATTCATTCCTACACTAGGTTGTGCTCGTGGCTTTCCTGCTGACATGCTTAATAGAGTTGCTTGATTATCAGCTAATTTTGACAATGCTTTATCTAAATTCGAAGATTGAAGTTGCAATCCTTTAATATCACTACTAATGGATGCAATAGACTTATTTAACTCATGTATCATAGCATTGTGACTAGCAACTTGTTCCATAAGCAATTTATTAGATTCAGAAATTTCACTAGAAGGCTTCCACTTATTTTCATTAGCATTAGGATATGGAACAAAAGGTTTATTTGGCACATAAGGAGGTTTACCATATGAATTGTAAGCATTACCAAAACCATTTCTACCATAATTCCTAACAAAATTAACATCCACACTTTCAGAATTACTACCAACTAGCTCCTGCAAAGGCACATTCTCCATATTTTGTTTATTAATAAAAGCAAGAATAGTGTCCATTTTAGAAGACAAATCATTGGTTTCTTCAATTGAGTTTATTTTCTTAGTGGGATTGGGTGCTCTTTCAGTATTCCATTGACTATAATTTTGCAATATGATTTCTAATATGCTCTTAGCCTCACCTACAGTTTTACTCATAAAGGCACCTCCAGCAGCAGAATCAAGTATATTTCTAGACATGTAGTTTAGACCATTATAAAAAGAGTGTAGTATGGTCCATTCATTTACTCCATGTGATGGGCATGTTCTAATCATTAATTTAATTCTATCCCATGCCATGGCTACATGTTCATTATCATTTTGCCTAAATGAGAGGATATTATTCCTATTTTGCAAAAATTTAACGGGAGGATAATATTTCTTAATGAAAGCTTCTTTTAAATCATCCCAAGACTTTATACTAGCTGTAGGTAGTGAAAGTAACCATTCTTTAGCCTCCTCTAAGTGAAAAAGGAAATAATTTCAGTTTTAAAACACTACTTTCCATATTTTTAAAATTTTGCATATCACATATTTCCATGAAATCATGAAGATGCATAGAGTCATCCTCCATAGCACTACCACCAAATTGCTCTCTAGTAATTAAATTCAATAAACTAAGACTTACTTCATAGCTTTCAGCTTGTATTTCAGGTGTAGTAATTGGCCTAGCAATGAATTGGTCATTGGGTGTATTTGTGTAGTCACTTAATTTAGTTCTATCACCCATTTTAACAGTTTTTATGTAGTTTTCAATTTTTTATGCAAAACTGAAAAGTAAAGTAACTAGGAAAATTCGAAATACTAAAATAAACTAGATAACTAAATGCAAACTAAAATAAAATATGCAAGACAAAAACAAAAACAAGAACAAAAACAAAACAAAAACAAAAACAAGACAAGAAACAAAACAATCTACTTGAAAGAAGGTGGAGATAGAAAGGACGGTACTCACGTAGGTGCAACCTCCCCAAGCTTAGGTGTTTGCACACCTTGTTGGTGATGAAGACTTCTTGTGAGCTCCCTTGGACAACTCCTTCACCTATGGCTCCCCAGCAACGGCGCCAGAAAAACGCTTGATGGCTAGGTTGAGACTCCAAGTGCAGAGTGTGTAGCTAGTGGCAAGCCTTCTTACCCACGAGGGTGACTCGAGGGTTTATATCGAACTCTTGGGGAGCCAGTATTTCAGCAGTTTTCTTCCAAGCTTCCTCCAGGATCCTGCAAACAAGTAGAGAATTTTGTGCCCTCAACCTCACCAAGTGGTTGTCAAGCACAAGGTGTGAGACTTCTAAATTGCAATGCAAAACTGAAAGTAAATGTGCAATAATTAAATCTACTACTAAATGCAAATGAGAAAATAAATATGCAATGGATTGTTTTTGTATTTGTAACAGCCCAATTTTGGGAGACAGGAAAACTTGTTTTTAATAACCCAAAAATCAGGGCCAACAAAAACTTTTTAATATGTTTGACTCATGCTTGTGTTTTCCATTTCTATTTGGTTGTTGTTTGTGTTTGTGTTTGTGTTTGAGTTTGTTATCAACTAACATTAAAACCAATGTTTTTAACTTTCCTAAAACCCAACCCTTGTGATCAAGTCATGACAAGAAAACTTATCATCTTCTTCCATCACCCTCTTTTGGCAAAAACCTTTTTGAAAATGGTTTGATTTTAAAGGAAACCCAAAGACCAATTTTGAGAAAAACAAAGGATAATTTTCAAAACTATATGAAAAGTACTTTGGAGCTAATCATCTCCAACCTGTTTTCAACCATTATGTTTTTGCAAGTATTTCAAAAACTCTTTATCACTTCCTTCTTTTGCAAAAACAATAGAAAGGGACTATGTTATCCCTGTGTTTTACCTCAATTATATTCTTTTGGAAATAACAACTTCTGAGATGAACCTCTTATTAAAATCCACTTGTCATGATATGTATTGATCAGTACCTACAATTAACACTTGAGATAAACACCTGGAAACTAATTTGAAGAACTCAGTTGCTTGAGTGATCTTGTGTGATTTGTGATGTTACCTGCTTGTTGTGTGATCTTGTCCTGTGTTTGCTTGAGGTATTTATTTATGTTTGTTGATAAGTGTGTGCTGTTTTAAAGATAATAAAACTTAGTAATAACAAGATCAAGCATCTATATCATATTCCATCACATGTCCATATCATCTTATGTTTTCTTAAAAACTTCCAACCTTGGAGACAAGCCTTTATGTCAAATGTGGTTCTATTCATCAATGTACCCTCATCTATATCATGTTTACCATCTATAATATCTATCCAAGTGGTTATCTTGTATATTGGAACTATTTTGTATCATCTATCAAAGTCCTTTTGAAGACATTCCCAAAATAATGACCATATCACCTTTGTTATGAAGCACTTTGTCCATGATACTCCAAATCCCTCCTTATTGTTTTCAGGCCCAATGAACCTACCCTTGTCATCTTCATGACCTATACATCACCTTCATATGGTCCATTTATTTTGCAAAGGCCATTTAATTGTTCTTCCCACATGGTTTTTATCCTATTAAATGAACCCCTGTTTTCACCCTCTTACCACCTGGTGTCTCAAATATTTTCAAAAGAGTTGTTTATTAAAAATAACTTTTGAGACCTATATTATGTACTCTCTCATCCCAACTCAAAAATATTGGTTTTAAAAGCATTTTACTATTTATTATTTTCCAATTTCCAAAAGGCCAGAAATGGACTTTAAAATATTTTGTGAAGAAAAGTATTTCCTAAAATCTTGGAAAAATTACCCAACATTCCTATGGTCATGTGGGACTTACTTATATAAAAAAATTTGCATGTTGTGTTGAAAATTTTGGATAAAACATTTAAAAACAGTTTCTGCCATTTTTGGATTTTCAAAATTTTGTGAAAGAAAAGTTTTCATAAAAACTTGATATCACCACCCTTAGACTCCATTTTTGATACTCTATCTTATAGACATGTTTCATTACATGTGTTATATTCTTTTTTTGAAGAAATCCAGCACAAACACCTTCTGGTGAAAACCAAGATCTCTTTTTTTTCTTGAACTTCTCTCACTCCATTTTCTGTCCCCTTGCTTCCTGGTACTCCTTGCCACCTGGACTCACATGTGAACCACCTTTGGAGCCTCATTGTCCCTTTCTCCTTGGCTATCACAAGGTGGCAAGCCTTGCATGCCAATGCTGGCCGAGCCATGCCTCCATCTGTCGAAACCAGCTTGTCTACTAGCTTCACGAGCCTCCCAGGAACACACCAATGCCCTCCATTTCCCTCCTCTCGCTCTCATTCCCTTCCTCCTCCCTATCAAACACCTGCGGGTGCAAATCAAGTGCCATTGCTCCCCGACGCTCCCATGCCTCTCCTGACCCCTTCTCTCGCCAGGATCAACATATCACCACGCCCTACCTCCTTGGCAACCTCGAACCCAAAGAAATCTATGAGAGCATCTCGCTCGCACGCCGGCCGTGGCCACCATGGACGCCGGGCGCCGAGCCACGAGGCCAGGACTCTCCAAGCCGTCGCCTTGATCTTATCCATGCCTAGACACCTCCCCTACTCCTCAATCGAACGTAGGAATCAAAACCCCTCTCTTTAGACCACTGAATCGCCGGAATCGTGCTTGGCTCACCGCCGGCAAGCACCTCGTCGGGTCTTCGCCTCGGGCAACCCCCTACCTCGCCGTTTCCCCTAATCTCTATCTCTTGATCTATTGCTCCTCGTGCCTCATCTAACTACTCCTTCAATCCGTTGCAGGAGAGCCGCCATCGACGACCTGGGTCGCCGGCCGCCGCGATCCGGCGCAGACCCTGCTCCGGTCCCTTCCTGCAACCGCTGAAGATGGCATCGTCTCCCCGTCGTCCCCCTGATCCTCTTCGACTCAAACTCGTGGCCAGGAGGACCTCTCTGCGTCGAGCGGCGAGAACTCCGGCGAGCAGCCGCCTCGGGCCGCCGTGGACGTGTTTTGCCCGCCTGTTTTTGGTCATCGGCGGCAGGCTCCTACGCGGCATGCATTTGGCCGTTGGATCTGAATCCAACGGCAACATACCCTTTCGCCTGGTGCCTTTCACCGACCAGCGGGACCCGCCGCGGCCCACCGTCAGGATCAAATCCCGCTGACGCGGGAGAAGCCTCGTGGGCTGGCCCAACTGATAGATCTGGCCCTTGCGCTGTTCTCCGCTTCAGATCTGGCCCGATAGTTTTTTTTTTCTGCAGGTTATATTCTTTTTCCAACAGCTCTGATTTCTGATGTTTGGTTTAAACCAAAATAAAAATGTTAACCAGTGAATCTTGCCAAACTAAAAATCACAGAACTAGATATACAAAATATTAACCACCTCAAACTTATAGATCTACATTTTGTGCAATATTTTGGGAGAAATAAAATAAATGGCAGATACACTCTTTAACATCATTTATTTAATAACTTGAGTTTTAAGTATCCAAATCTTGCAAACTAAACTGTTCTGAGTAGCTCTTGATAATATCTATCTATTGAAGTTGGCCTTGTGTTAACTTGAGTTGTTATGTGAAAATGACATGCATGTTAGTTTTTAGGCCAGAGAGCACGTCTGTGAATTGTTTAATTTTATTGGTGATGAATTTTGATGTGAATCAAATTGTGTTGGTTTGCTAGTAACTAGGAGCACCTCATACTAGTTTTTCATGATGTTAGGAGTTACAGAATAGGATTGGTGCAATATTTAGTGTTTAGCTCTTTTCTGCATTTTATTGCTATGCCCTTATTTAAATTGTGTGTTATATTATTTTGTTATAAAATTGATTCCTAGCATGTGTAGGGTATTAGTACATGTTTTATTGGTGTTTTGAGTGTGTCATTATCATGTTAGGAAAATGTGTGTGAAAAGCATGTTGTTGTAGTATTTTTCCATAGGGTTGTTTTCCTTGTTATATTAGGTTAAGTCTTGCACTTCTTCTTATGGGTATGATGTTTTTCATAAATGCTTTAGTATTGTTTTCCCTAGCATATCTACTGTTATTTTACAATATTATACTTGCTTGCATGCTTGGGTGAGCTCTAGATAGTTTTGGCTTGCCATGCTAGTTTTAGGTGATTTTTCTGCCATAGTAGTTATTTGCATGCTTAGTTTTTGATAAATTGTTTAGGTTTTCATTTTGATATTACTAGCATGTCTAGGTGTTGTTTTCTCTGTTATTTTGATGTCATCTTACATATCCATATTGTTAGAATAAATCATGTTGGATGACCTCTTATTGCTATGCATGTATGCATGTCTAGATGGCCCTTTTTGTATCTCTAGTTTTAGTAGTCTTTTGTCCCATAATTATTTTCATGTATTGGGTGATGCCATGATATGTTTGGTATTGATTTGTCTATGTTATCAGGTTGCTTAGCTACTGGTTATATTAATTCTCCATGTTTAGGAAAGCATGTGTTACTATGGGCTTGTATTATTGCTTGTTATTCTTTTTCCTATGCATGTGTAGGTGTTCCTAAGTTGTTTTCTTGTTATTTTGCTCATCCTCATGAATGACCAGAGAGTCATTCAACCTTAATTGAGCATGATATGAGAGTGGCACACCCACTTGACTCATGCCATATTGGTTGAGGATCCATAACATTAATACTAGTGCCATTCATGTGTGTTGTCTGTGCATGTTTTGCTTGTTGGTGTGCACCCTAGTATTTTTGTTTGTGAGTGTACTTGTTTGGTGAAATGCTTGCTGTATGTTTACAATTTATCAAGTGCTTGCCTTTGTTTGGTTCTGATTGGGTGTTTTCCTTTTTATGTTTACGACGTTAGATAACGAAGACGGTATTATTTCCCGGAGAGGTTTTTATTGCAACTCTTGTTTATTTCAAGAGCAAGACCAAGACCAGTGCCAAGGCAAGCCATTCTAAATGCTTGCTGTTGTTCTACTTATCATTATCTATCATGCATGTTTTACTTCTGAAGTTTTACAAAAGTTTGATTCAAAAACTATTCTTTTAAGTGGAATATACCACTATCCATATTATGTATCTAATATGCTATATCCACTATATAATCTTGGTGTTACCAAGCCCTTTAGATATTTTATTATCATCACTTAATCAACTTAAGTCCCCTAGTGGACATTTTAACTTGATGTTTTTGGAAAGCAAAAGATTGGAAAAACTCCGAGGAAAGGTGGGACCTTGTCCGAGGGAGGTTTGAGAAGAAGGAAATGTTTTCGACTTGTTTTCCAAAAATGACACATAACCTAGTCTTCGCCGGACAACCAAGCCGTGCTGCCACATTACCCTAATATGGGAACGGGGTCTAGCTAATTGCTTGTTGGTGTTAGTCCGTGTCTACCTCAATGTGCTATAGGGGTTAGAGTCCCCCGAACCGAATTGTCGCCAGGAGGGAGAAATGGGACATTCAGAGTGTGGGGATTAAGTTCGCCACCGGTTGCAACAGTTGGGTCTCCTGCCATGGCGGTGTGTTGTCAGGGGAAACCGGATCGATACGGCTGACTCACTCGGTGCCGGGGAGAACAAACCCAGTTGAAGAGGTAGTCATTTACTAGCACTGACATAGTGGATGGTTAGGACCAGTTATCCGATGTTTGCATACTGTCTCGGACAGTCCGTGGTTGTTCACGGCGGATGTACTGGATCTTGTGGATTGTGTACACCTCTGCAGAGTAAAACTATTCAGAATAGCCGCGCCCTCGGATATGGGCAGTTGAATGGCCATGTAGCTAGTATTGTGTCAATGTTTTCAAAAAGCTGGAAAAGTGTTTTGGAACTTGTACCTGGGAGGTACGTTGAAAGGGAATGATTGTACCTTTGAGGTACCGGATAAATGATGATCTTAAAGATGTGTTGTTCCAAGAAGTTTTGCAAAGAGAAATGTTTTCTTTACCTAGAATGTTTTATCAAAACCTTGTGGACATGCTTTATCTACAAGAGAAATAAAATATCTTTTGAAGTATCTTCTTCAACAAAGGAAAATAAAACTTGTGCAACTATGATGAGTCTTAAATTCATCATGGCTAGTAGAGCCCTAATTAAAGCCTTCCTACCACCTTTATATCTGCATACTTGCATGTTTAGCTTTCATTTAGGGTGACTTGCAGGAGTACATTCAAACGTACTCATGAATGGTTTCGTCCCTGGCTATTGTCTTAGCCAGACTTTGCGCAGAAACCCGGAGAATCTGAAGAAGATGGTGTCGCTGACGGCTATGCGAACTAGGAACGTCTCCGAGTCAGTAGCCTGTAGGTAGTCAAGGCGTGACTTGGGTTTACCACGAGTGTGTTTTGCAGTCTTCCGCTGTTTTTGGTGTGTGTTCCTGCCCTGCGTGGCAGTTGTTTTCAACTGAGTCAAGTGACCAGTTGTGTAAGCCGTGTATTCGTGTCGTGGATGTTGTAAATCTGCAATGCCAACTCGAGTATGTTGTTCACGACTGACTGATCATGGGATCGTGAATGTATGCATACTGGAGGTCTCGGACTGCTAGTCTGGGGTCCCCACAGTATTTTTGTGATGCAAGTGGTGATGGAGATAATGTAAATTCGAATTGGAGATGCATGTAAAGTAAAGTGCAAGTAAAGTAAATTGCAGCAAAGTAACTAGAGTGTTTTCTTATATTTAAAATAGGACCGGGGTTCATGGTTTCACACTTGCATTCTCTCAAATAAAGTGGTAGACGGTGGACATAAAGAATTACATGTGAGATTACAATAACATGTTTAACATTGAGTACTTTCATATGGGCATCACGTCCTAGCATACAGATCTATACGGTCATATTGATCCCTCTTATACTCCACCAAGATGCGAAATAAATCATAACACCTCGATAATTAAGGAAAAACCAGAGTATAGCTTTAAGCAATGTGACATGAAGTTGAAGTAAGAACTTGGTAGATCTAGTCATGGAGATTGATTAGTGTAACTTCAAATCCCCGGTAAAAAGGTACTCCTTTTTATCCCTAGTGAGGTAACTAAGAAAGGTTTAACAAAACCTAAGTGGATCGCTGAACTTCTGTCACTTTCACAACACTAGCCACCCCCCGTTACTCTAACTAATGCACCCATCACCCCACACACTCTCTCAAGAACTATATTGATCAAAGCTAGCAGATAAGAACGGGTTACATAAGATACATCTACTCAAATAACTCAAGAGAAACAATTGCAATCTCAGATTCAATAACTCATAGAAAAGATCCACCACATAGGAATTACAACGGTGCCCGTAATCATGTGAGGCAGCTCATACGGATCTAATTAGTGAAGCACATAGAGAGAGAGATACAAGTGCTACTTCCACAAACCCATAGCCCTGGGGTGGACTACTCCCTCTTCATGGAGATGTCGATGGAGATGACGTTGGAGGGGTAGGAGATCACACCGGCGGCGCCCCGCCGGAGTTTCCCCCTCCAATCTAGAACTTCTGGTCTCTGTTTCGGTGTTTCGGTGTTTCGGCGGCGCTCTCCTCTGTGTGGGTACGGGGGACCCTTTTTATAGACGGTTTTAGGTCAAGACGGAGTCGGTAAGTCGAAGATGGAAGGAATTGGGGCCATAGGGGCCAAAAGGGGGCCTCTCACGCGGCCAAGGAATCTGGCCGCGTGGAGGGTCCTATTTTGGGCCTCCTTGCCCAATTCTCGTGGATCCTTCACCCGCAAGTCTTCTCCTTCCAAGAAAATGACCCCCGCAGATTTTCAGGTGATTTCGCGGAAGTTTGCCACGTGAAACGTCAAAAATATAGAAAACGGGGTTTCTGACAGGCAGGGTTAATTCCATAAAAGTTGGGGGACTTTGTAATTTAACCCCAAAATACTATAAAACATTGAATTATACCCTTATATGATGCAATATGTAATATAAAACCATGTGAAAATATGCAAAATTCATCTATGCATTTTACATGCATCAGGGCCTCAAGGGGCCCACACCGTAAGACGGTGCGCCCCCTGGCCGCGCCATTGGAGGTGTGGGCCCCCCAGTCCTCCACCGCCTTTGCCCTTTCGCCTATTTAATCCCCCCGAGATGTAAACCCTAAAGAGACCCCACTTCATCTCGAAAAACACTCGAGGCAGCCGTGATCGTCATCCCGAGATCGGGAGGGTTCTGGAGCTCTCCCCGTCACCCTGCCGGGAGGGGAATTCATCACCGGATGGGTCTACACCACCATGCCCTCCTCCGGAGTGATGCGTGAGTAGTTCATCCCTGGACTAAGGGTCCATAGTAGTATCTAGATGGTTGTTATCTCCACTTTGTACCTCATGGTTAGATCTTGTGAGTTGCCTAACATGATCAGGATCATCTTTATGTAATGCTACATGTTGTGTTTGTTGGGATCTGATGAATGTTGAATGCTATGTCTTCTGATTATCAATCTATCATGTTATCTTCATGCATATCTTATTTATGATCTTGCATGCTCTCCGTTATTAGTAGATGGTCTCTCCAAGTAGATGTTAGTAACTCCAAGAGGGAATATTTATGCTCGATAGTGGGTTCATGCCTCCTTTGCATTTGTGCTCGAGTGACAGAAACGTGGCGGATGGAGTATGTGATGTTGCCATTAGGGAGAAAACAACAATGCTTTGTCTAAGGATGATGTTATTGTTTACATTACACACTTTGCTTACTGTAGTTGTCCGTTGCTTGCAACTTAATACCTAACGTTTATTCAGATGATATTCAGAGGGTGGATTATTAGTCATAGATGTAGCTGGATGACAGTCTATGTATTTTGTTGTAATGCCCGCATGAATCACATAGTAATCTCTATGTCTTGCATATGCACTACGGTGCAACCTTCATTTCTGTCAATTGCCTAGTTGTAATTTGTTCACCACACATGTTATTTATCTTTCACGGAGAGACGCCACTAGTGAACTGTGGACCCCGGTCCATTTTCCTCATACTGATAAAACACCTACTGCTTTCATAGTGCTTTAATATTGTTCCTATTGTTTTCCTAACACCATGCGTTTAACCTCTTTGTGTTCAGCAAAACCGGTGAGATTGACAACCTCACTGCTTCGTTGGGACAAAGCGATTTGATTGTTTTGTGTAGGTTCCACGTTGCTGCTGAACTGGTAGTGCGCCCTACCACCTCAGCTGCATCAACCTTCAGAGATTGCGTGTCCTCCTACTGGTCGATTCAACCTTGGTTTCTTTTCTGAGGGAAAACTTGCTGCTGCACTCTTCACAACCTTTCTCTTGGGGTTTACCAACGAGGGCGTCAACTACGTGCCACCAACAAGTTTTGTGGCGCCGTTGTTGGGGACTTTGAAGTCCTCAAGAAGCAAGCATCCTCCTGCCAACTTTGGCACCATCAAGTTTTCTGGCGCCGTTGCAGGGGAGGAAGAGAATTTCTGCAAGGGGAGCTTCTCACTTCCAATCTCTTTACTTTTTTTTGTTTTTCTTACTTTATTTTATTTTGTCTTGTTTGCTTCTCTTTATCAAAAACACACAAAAAAATAGTTCTTATTCTAGTTGTTATTTTTTTCTTTATCATGCTTGATATCAATGTTTGATGTCTTTGAAACTAGATCTTATGGGTAAGGTGGGTTCACTGATGAACAACAAAAATATTATAAGGAACACAATTTGTCACAAAAAGGGATACACCTATGGGAGCAAATTAATAAATTGCATATCATTGCTAAAGACTCGTGCTCTACTTATAATGTTACTTATTGCTTTTATAAATCTTGTTGGTGTAGGAGGTATAGGCACCTCCCTTTTCAATGTGAGTATAATGATAATGTTACCATATCTTCTTATGTTAAGGGAAATTATGACTTTGATGATGTGGAACAAATTGAGGAATTTATTGCTTGGAAGGGTGCCTTTGAAATTGACTATTTTCTTTAAAGTATTGATGATGCACCTTATAAATATGAGATTCATGATATACTTGAATATTGCTTTGATAATTACAAGGATTGTAATTACTACATACTTGATTATCTTAATAGATTCTCTCCCCCAAAGGGATAGACTAATGCCTTGCAGGAACCTATGGAAGAAGAAATTGCTGAAACTGAAAGCTCATTGGATGAAAAAAGAGGAGGAGAGTGATGATCAAGAGGAGGAAGAATGGAGCTACCCATGTCTACCTCCCAATGATAGTAACTCTTTAACTCTAAAGTAGATATACTAGCTATTGATGCTGATTTTCTAAAACTGAAGGTTTTGCCACATGATGTTAATGAAAGTAAAACTTTGAATGCCATCCAAGTTCGAATTGATAATAATATTAGGTTGATGGCTGAATTACGTGCTAGGTGGGAAAGAGAAGATGAATTGGCTAGAAAGAATAATATTGCTAGAGTTTGCACTATCACCACCACTAGTAAAACTGAAGCTCCAAGTGATAGTAAACCTCCTACTATCAATGGTAAAGTAGTTTGTGTTAACAAAGTATCCACCCCTTCGGTGAAACGTGCTAAATTGCCTCAAATTTCTGAAAGTGCTTCTAATAAAAGTGCTCAAATTTTTAGAGATGTGGGAGATAATGGTTCTGTTGCTTTTGATGATAATAATTTTGATTTTGATGATTTCAACATCTCTGAAGTTATTATGTTTCTACAAAAGCTTGCTATAAGTCCCAATGCTAGTGCCATGAATATGACCTTTACTAAACATATTACCAATGCTCTCATGAAAGTTAGGGAAGAAAAGTTGAAACTTGAAACATCTATCCCTAGGAAGTTAGATGATGGTTGGGAGCCCATCATTAAGATAAAAGTAAATGATTTTGATTGCAATGTTTTGTGTGATCTTGGTGCTAGTATATCTTTTATGCCTCAAAGCTTTATGATATGCTTGATCTACCACCATTGGAACACTGTTGTTTGGATGTCATCTTGCTGATAATGCTAAGAAGAAACCTCTTGGTAGAATTTATGATGTTATTATTATGGGTAACAATAACCTTGTACTTGTTGATTTTGTTGTTATGAACATTGAATGCAATGCTTCTTGTCCTATAGTTTTGGGAAGACTTTTTCTTAGAACTGTTGGTGTTGTTATTGATATAAAAGAGGGGAGTATTAAATATCAATTCCCCCTCAAGAAAGGTATGGAACACTTTCCTAGAAATAGTATGAAGCTACATTTTGACTTTATTATTAAAGCAAGTTCTGATATTGATGCTTCTTCAAATGAAAATACTTGAGTTGCTTTCTATGCCTAGCTGAAAGTCGTTAAAGAAAAGCGTTGCCGGGAGACAACCCGTTTTATTTCTCTGTTTTCAACCCGTTTTCCATCGTTTCTTTCTGTGTGCTTTGCACCTGGGTGTTGTCTATTTTCTTAGCAACCCCGATGTATCTTTTCTTTTGTGTTTTTGTTGAGCCAAGTAAAGCCTCTAATGGAAAGTTGAGACTATATTTCGGATTTCTACGCAGGAAACAGATTTCTGTTGTCCACTGTTAAATTCGTATAAAATCACAGAAAATTTAAAATGACTTGAGATCTTTTGTGCATAATCCTGGGCTATATACGCAACTTTTCTTAGTTTACCACCTTTTGATTTGATTAATAGAAGATTTTCAAAAAAAAAAATCATATTTACCCGTTGTCCTGTTTTGACAGATTTCTGCCAATAATTGCATTTGCATCTTAATCTCTTTCTTTTGGTGTTATTTTGAGAAAAAGAGTTTTAAAATAATTTGTGATAGTAGCTATTTTTTTGAGTGTTAGGCTTGTGTTGAAACTGAACCATGTGAATTTATTATTTCGAAATGTTGCTAATGAAGATTGTGAGAAGTTTGGTATGAAGGAAGTTTTCAAGGGTCAAGAGAAGAGGGTGATATGACGTGATCAAGAAGAGTCAAGAGACTTAGTTTGGGGATGCCCCGGTGGTACATCCCAGCAAATTCCAATAAGACTCAAGCGTCTAAGCTTGGGGATGCACAAGGCATCCCCTTCTTCATCGACAAATTATCGGGTCACTTCTAGTGAAACTATATTTTTATTCGGTCACATCTTATGTGCTTTACTTGGAGCGTATTTTATTTTTTGCTTTCAGTTTATTTTTATTTTTGTAATAATCTTGGTTGGACCCCATCATTCTTTTATTAGATAGTGACACACTCCGTTTTTTCACGGGAATACTTTGTATTCTTAATCTTTGTCTGGTTGCTGCATTTATTTAGCTCCTATTTTGCATGCATATCTTATCAGAGCTTTTAGTTTTAGTAGTGTTATGTGAGTACTCTCATGTTTGCTTGTTGTATCATGTAAAGTATTTTTACTAAAACATATCTTGTATGGTGCTTGTTAGGAAAATAAACTGCTGCTTAAGGTAGAATTTATAACGGTACAAGTAGAAGCTTGTATAGACTGTGGATAGAACTTTTTTATGCCATGCTAAATGTTATTTTAGTTTTAAAGCCTTGTGGTTATTGAGTAGCATGAATAGCCTCAAATAGATGAGAGTGTTTAATATGACATTGAAAGATTCATGAGTTGTTCTTGTCATAGTAAAGCATAAATTTATGGTATTCTCTTTCGAATGTTTTATTTGGTTGACTTGGCGCATGCTCACCCCATGTTTATGACTATGAACCAGTCACAAATAGCCTCCATGAACATTTAGTTTTTGAACTTGTAATACCGCTTATGCTTTAATCAATGATGTTTCTGTCGCTATGCATGATTATGGCTCTTATGCTCTCTTGATTTGTCGCTCCCAGTCTTTCGCTAGCCTCCACCTGTAGTGAGTATGAGCTCTACTCGTGCATCCAACTCCCTAAAACCAAAGTTTCCCATTGTGTCCACCATATCTACATGTGGTATTTAACTGCCACTCTAAGTAAATTGCTCATGTGATACCTTTAAAACTTTCAAAATTACTCATGTTTTGTGTTCCTGTTTTTGCTGATGAGGACGTCCATAGAGAATCTTTATCTCAATTGTTGATTGGATTTCATACCCTGGACTAGTGGCTTCATCCTCTTATCCAAATGATAGAAGAGCTATCAGCGGGGTGCCCAACCCCAAATTAATGCAAACAAATTCTCTTTACTATTTTTGCCCCTGATTTATCAGTCAAAGCATAATTGTGTAAACAAAAGAGAAAGAGGGATGACCTTCTACCCAGACGCGTCCTTCGTATGGGAGTCGCTCTTGTGAATCCAGTTGGCTTGTGACGCACTGTATTTTTTGTTTACCATTCGTTGAGATTAGCATACATATCCCAAAATATGAACACTCCTCCATGGTATGTGATTGTTGGTAGGCACCCGAGGATTCGGTTAGCCATGGTTTGTGCAAGCTGGATGAGAGGAGTGTCAAACTTTTAATATCTCTGTTTAATAATAAAAAGTTATAGCACATGAGTGATCCCTGCTTCCCTCCGCGAAGGGCCTTTCTTTTACTTCTATGTTGAGTCTCTGTCTTCTAACTTTATGCACAGTTGAGAGACCTTTTTGCCATTCTGAGTTTTATGTGCATTTGTCCCATAAACATCATTAATTGATTCATGATGTGCTATTGTTCGTTCTCAAATTATTTTCTCTAGTCTTCCTCATGAACTTTGAAGGTGTCCTGGCATTTATGTTTTTCCCCACTCTTAAGGACTAGCGAAATACCACCTTGCCATGCTTTCTCTATACTTGAAACAAACGTATATCTTTCTTTGCATTATTATTCATGATCTTTCATTTGAGATACTCTTCATGATGCAAAGTGATTGTTATGCTTTATTATCAAAGTTCTATTATCATGTTTGTGTTTAAAGTTCTATGATCTCAGCTTACATATGCTTTTACATTGTAATGATCAAGTTTATGTTAGTAGCATGTCACCGCAGAAATTATTGTCTTTTATCGTTTACCTAGTTGAGGACAAGTAGGAACTAAGCTTGGGGATGCTTGATACGTCTCCAACGTATCTATAATTTATGATGCTCCATGATGATATTATGCCAATTGCTACATGTTTTCTCCCTTCTTTATAGCATTTTTACACGTTTTCCGGGACTAACCTATTAACAAGATGCCAAGTGCCAGTTCCCTGTTTTCTGCTGTTTTTTATTCTAGAAAAGTTGTTCTTGAAATATTCTCGGAATTGGACCCCACGAATCCCGAAGTTCCTATTTTCCCCGGAAGCATCCAGAAGACCAAAGAGGAGTCGAAGACGGGTACCAGGGGGCCACACCATGGGGTGGCGCGGCCCCCCTTGGTCGAGCAAGGGGGTGGTGTGGGGCCCATAGGGCTCCACCGCCTTAGCCATTTCACCTATATTTTCCCCTCTGATGGAAAACCCTAAGCACCTGATCAAATATCCCCGAAAAGTTCCGCAGCTGCCCATCGTCGTCAACCTAGATCAGGGGGGTTCCGAAGCTGTCTCCCGGCACCCTGCCGGAGAGAAGATCATCACCGGAGGCCTCTTCATCACCATGTCTGCCTCCGGAGTGATGCGTGAGTAGTTCATCCTTGGACTACGTGTCCATAGCAGTAGCTAGATGGTTGTCTTCTCCTCCTATGCCTCCATGTTTAGATCTCGTGAGCTTCCTAACATTATCGAGATTGTTCTTATATAATTCTATATGCTGTGTTTGCTGGGATCCGATGAATATTGAACTTATGGCAAGTTGATTATAGTCTTTATTGCATATGTTATTTATGATCTTGCATGCTTTCCGGTTCTAGTGGTTGCTCTAGCCAAGTAGTTTCTAGTGACTCCAAGAGGGAATATTTATGCTCGATAGTGGGTTCATGCCTCCTTTTCGCCTGTGCTCGAGTGACAGAAACGTGACGGGGGAGGATGTGATGTTGCCACTAGGGAGAAAACAGTGGTGTGAGTGCCCGCGTGTACAATCATTGCTTACATTACACACATTTCTTAATGCGATTATATATTGCTTGCAACTTAATACCTAAGGGGGTTCGGATGATAACCTGAGGGTGAATTATTAGTCATAGATGCAGTTGGATTATGATCTATGTATATTGTTGTAATGCCCGCACTAAATATCATAGTAGTCATCATGTCATGAATGTGCACTACGGTGCAACCTCTATTTGTCAATTGCCTAGCTGTAATTTGTTCACCCAACATGTTATCTTTTATGGAGAGACACCACTAGTGAACCTATGAACCCTGGTCCATTTTCTTACACTGTTAAATAAACCACTGCAATTTTCTGCTTTCTTTACTTACTGCAAGCATACACCATTTTCCACACTATACGTCTAATCTTTGTTTTCAGCAAGACCGGTGAGATTTACAACCTCACTGTACCATTGGGACAAAGTAGTTTGGTTGTGTTGTGTGAAGGTTCCGTGTTGTTGCTGACAATGGTGAGGCGCCATCACCACCGTTAGTGGTATCAACCTTCTGAAGATCCTCTTCCTCCAACTGGATTGATAACCTTGGTTCTTAACTGAGGGAAATTCTTACCGCTTTTCTCATCACACCCTCCTCTTGGGGTTCCCAACACGCAAGAATAAGCCACCACAAGTTTTCTGGCGCCGTTGCCGGGGACTTTGAAGTCCTCAAGAAGCAAGCATCCTCCCGCCAACTTTGGCACCATCAGACACCACTAGTGAACTGGGGACCCCGATCCATTTTATCAATACTGATAATACACCCACTTCAGTTACGGTTTTCCAACTGCTACTACTGTTTTCATATTGTTCTCCTACTGTTTTCCACACCATACATTTAACCTCTTTGTTATCAGCAAAACCGGTTGGATTGACAACCTCACTGCTTCGTTGGGGCAAAG
The DNA here is from genome assembly GCA_028641055.1 of Alopecurus myosuroides. Classification (NCBI taxonomy): domain Eukaryota; kingdom Viridiplantae; phylum Streptophyta; class Magnoliopsida; order Poales; family Poaceae; genus Alopecurus; species Alopecurus myosuroides. The sequence goes on along the minus strand of CM054057.1, from coordinate 250,003,264 downwards.
TGAATTGATTGTGTTGTGTAGGTTCCACGTTGCTGCTGAACCGGTAGTGCGCTCTACCACATCAATTGCATCAACTTTCAGAAGTTGCTTCTTTCTCCTACTGGTCGATTCAACCTTGGTTTATTCTTGAGGGAAAACTTGCTGATGTACTCTTCATACCTTCGTCTTGGGGTCTCCCAACGAACGTGTGTCTACACGCATCAGCGACCCCAAAACTTGTTGTGCCAAGAGATCAGGCTCCTTGTTCAAATTTTGGCGCTCATGAGGGAACACAACCTCTTCGAAGCCCTTCACGGTTGCTGTTATTTCATGTAGAATACTGCTATACTTTCCCGGGTTTCCTCCTTCAGTGCCTTGATCACCAACAAGCAGTCGCTGGTAAGGCATAGTCTGGGAAGATGGAGGTCTTGTGCTAGATTTAGATACTCCCTTATCGCTAGGGCTTTGAGGACCTCCGGGTCGGTGACTCCCTCAAAGGTGACTGCAGAAGCTCCCAGGTACTCGCCATCCACAGCCGCGACCACACCACACTCCTTCTGAGCAACAACCACATCAACGTTAAGTTTCGCCATACCCTCGGTCGGGGGAATCCATGCCGGATGCCCTAGGGCGCTAGCCCTAGTAGGTTGGGTCGGTTCTTTCTTCACTTTCAGTTGACTCGGTTCCGACAGAATTTTTTCGACGAAGGAGTACGTGCTCAAGGGGCTCTGAAAGATCCCCTCATGGATAGCCTTACGCCGTGCATGCCACACTACCCATAGTGGCACACTCATTCATGTAAGCTGATCATGAGGTAGAGTATCGATCATGGTGAACAACCAGTTGTGGGCATCCGTTCCTGCACCTGAATCATGTGTTCTGTCATCTCCTCATCAGATAGCGCCCAAACACATCGAGCCATATTGCAATCAATTAGCGAGTGGCGCAACGAGTCCTCCTCCCCGCACATGCCACAAGCACTCGACTATGCAATTTGTCATCTTTGGAGAACGTCAGCTTTTGGCCGCGATAGTCCCGTCAACCTCCATAAGAACGTCCTAATCTTGGCTGGAACTTGGATGTTCCATAGAATAGTCCAATTGTATAGTGTTCGTAGTATGGTTCATGGCAGGGGGTGCCATAAGCTTGATGGTAGATCGTGGGTGGAAACGTAGGGAAGTTGCCGTATGCGGGGACACAAGTTTACCCAGGTTCGTAACATCGCAGCAATGGCGGTGCCCTTCTCCTGCAATCTCACTATATCCCGACTAAAGCCTGAGGTATACATGATACAAAGTGAGTCTAGGGTTTATGCTATCTTGTGATATCGTGCCTTGAGGCGGCTCTGATACGTCGTAAACGTATCCATAATTTCTGATGTTCCATGTTGTTTTCATGCTATATGCTACATGTTTCATATACACTTTTTGCCATTTTTATTGATTTCCCGGGACTAACCTATTGACAAGATGCCATAGAGCCAGTTCATGTTTTCTCTGTTTTTAGTTTCAGAAAAGTTATTTGGGAAATATTCTCGGAATTGGACGATTGAAAAGCCATAAGTCTTAGAATTCCTGGAGGGTCAAGTAAGTCTAAAGGAGACCCGGAGGGGGGCCCTGGAGCCCCCCACACCATGCCTGAGTGCGGGTGGCCCCCTGGCCGCGCCGGGAGTTGGTGTGGGCCCCTCGGGCGCCCACCGCCATCGCCCTTTCGCCTATATATGCCCCCGGATGCATAAACCATAAGGGAATCCGCTTTTTACATCAAAAGTTCCGTAGCTCCGCCGCCGCCACCGACAAGTTTTGGAGGACAAAAATCTCTGTTTCGACACCCTGCCGGAACAGGGAAGTGTCACCGGAACCATCTCCATCGACTCCACCGCCATCTTCATGGTCGTTTTTGACTCCTCTGATGAGGAAGGAGTAGTTATCCCTCGGGGCTGAGGGCTCTACCGGTAGCTATGTGTCTCATCTCTCTCTCTCTCTCTCTCTCTCTCTCTCTCCCATGGTGTGATCTTTATGTGATCGTGAGCTTTCTAATCTAGTTGAATAAGTAGATGATACTCTTCATCTGTTATGCTACTCAAGTGGTTTTGTTATGAGATCTCCGTAAACACTTTGATCACGGTGTCAAGGTGACAGTGTGTGCACCGTGTGGTTTAGCATGATATTTATATCTTGTGTTGGATGAACCTATGAAATTGTGGTGTTTTTCTAGTACCTGCTAGGGCGCTCATAGTGATAGTGGGGTTAACTAGACATGGGAATGCGGCTTTGAGGAGTGCTGTTACAGCCCTACGCAATGAATTGGTGTTTGTTATCCGACCGGAGAGTGGTTCGGAGTAGCATAGTGAAGAGATATATTTATGCATTCAATTATATTATCAGTCTTGAGAGTGTTCACTAGTGAAAGTATGATCCCTAGGCCTTGTTTCTAAGCATGGAAACACCGTTTACAGTCAGTTCTGCTACATGTTTCCTTGCTGCCATTTTTATTTCAGAATGCTATAATCACTTATACACATCCGTATTACTTGTATTTCACTATCTCTTCGCCGAACTAGTGCACCTATACAACTGACAACTGTATTAGGTGTGCTGGGGACGCAAGAGACTTCTTGTATCGTAATTGCAGGGTTGCTTGAGAGGGATACCTTTGAGCTCTTCCTCCCCGAGTTCGATAAACCTTTGGTAATCCACTTAAGGGAAACTTGTTGTTGTTCTACAAACCTCTGCACTTCGAGGCCCAGCATTGTCTACAAGAATAGAAGCGTGCGTAGACATCAAGCTATTTTCTGGCTCCGTTGCCGGGGAGGTAAGGTAAAAGGTACTCACATCCTCAGGTGTGAGTGCTTGAAGTTATTTCCTTTAGATTCTGCAATTATATCTTTTTTTTTCTTGTTTTTGTTTTCACATGTTAGGCTTATTTTTACTTGTTCCTTGTTTTTATCTTTACTAGTTAGGCTTAATGGAAAGCAACAAAAATATGAGAGAACTTTATAATCTTTATCTCGAGTTAGGACATAAAGTGTTTGAAGAGGAAATTTAAAAACCTATGGAGCTTTATTTGCATGCTAGTATCAATGTTATTAGCATTAATTCTTTGAACACCATTATTGCTAATGCTATGGAAAAGTATAAGCTTTGGGAAGCTGGTTTTGATGAATATGATATTTTTGGTCCCCCAAGTTTTGAGGAGGAAATTTTATTTGATGATACTTTTCCTCCAATATATGATGATTACAATGATGAATATGTTATTCTCAGTCCACCTACTATTAAGGATAAAATTAATTATGGTTGCAATATGCCTCCTATGTTTCATGGTTATGGTGATGAGAATAATAATGATAGCTATTTTGTTGAATTTTCTCCCACTACTATTAATAAGAACGACTATGCTTATGTGGAGAGTATTAATTCTTTTATGCATGTGGCTCATGATAAGTATGTTTCTTGTGATAGTTATATTGTTAATTTTATTCATGATGCTACTGAAAGTTATTATGAGAGATGGAAACATAGTCTTAATAATCTCAGCATTATCAAGTTTCCTCTCTTCATGTTGAAAAATTTGAAGTAGCGCCTGTTTTACTTTCCTATGCTAGCCACTTTGTGCTCTATCAACTTGTTTTTCTACAAGATTCTTTTTCATAGGAACTGGGTTAGACTTAAACTTGTTTTATATTTTCTTCTTGATGCTTTATTTTTCTTCAATTAACATTTATCATGTGAGCATCTTCTAAAATTATCATGCCTAGCTAAAAGGCTTTAAAGAAAAACACTTTTTGGGAGATAACCCATGGTTTTATTTTTGCTTTGTTTTTCTCTGTTTTCTTTGAGTCAAGGGGTTTTATAATTCTTTAGCAACTCCTTTGTATCTTTATTTTCATGTATTAGTTGTGCCAAGTAAAGTTTCTAGCGAAAGTTGGAGTTGGCTTTGGATTTCTGCGCAGGAAACAGCTGTCCACCGTAAAAAATTGTGAAAAATCCAGAAAGATCAGAATGACCTAATTTTCTTATGGCTTATTAATCTTCTAATTCCGATTTTTTTGTTCTTTAAGTTTTTTGATTTGAGCAACGTAAGTGCCCCCAAAAAAATTCTTCTTTACAGACTGTTCTCGTTTTGGCAGATTCTGCCATTTTTCTTGCATTTGCTCTTTTAGCATGTCAAGTGGATTTCTTTGCTTCACGAAACATTAGTGGCTGTAGCTAATGTTTAAAAGTATAAATAGCACTTGACCCATACATAACCCATGTATTATTTTATCGTTGCACTAACCCTCTAATGCGAATTACTCTATGAGTGTGGTGTGAAGGAAGTTTTCAAGGGTGAAGAGAAGAGGGTGATATAATGTGATCAAGAAGAGTGAAATGTCGAAGTGTAACATCCCAAGTATGAAAATAGCCATTAGAATGTTTGCTCTCTGTTATTTTATGTTTTGCATCATGGCATCATGTTGATTGCAATTGTTTTGATTGTTTTCCTTTTGTTTTCCTCTGTTTTCATTTGTTTTCCAACGGTTTTCCTTTGTTTTCCTTTGTTTTCTATTTGAATTTCAACTCAAATTTCAAACCTTTGTTTCATACTTGTGATGTTACAATTTCCAAAATGATATTTCAAATCAAAACAATCAATTGTTTCCATTAAAGTTGTGATTCCAAAACTATGGTTTTGTTTCTATCAAAAAGTCACTTAATACCAAACCCTTTGCAAATTCCATTAATTTCTAAAACATCAACCCCTTTTGAAAATTATGAAAATTACAAAACCCTTCAATCAATTGTTTCCATTAAATCCCTAAGGTTCAACTATTTAAAATTGTGGTTTTTTTAATAGTTCACTTAATCCAAATGTTGTTTAAATTCAAACAAAATTCCAAACAGCAACCCTTTGGAATTATTGCAATTTACCAAAACAAAGTTAAGCAATTTGTTTCAAATAATTTGAGGGTTCAAACTCTTGGAAAATGTTCCTTTTAAATAAATCACCCAATATTCAAAATTCATACAAATTCACTTAATGCAATTTGCTTTCAAACTCAAATAAGTTTCCAAACAGCAACCATGTTGGGTTTATAAAAATTACAACACAAATTATAATCATTTGTTTCCACTTAATCCTTAAAGTTCACCCTATTTAATTTTTGTTTTCAATACTTCCCTTCATCTCAAATTAATTCAAATCTCAACCAAATTACAAACAACATTCTTTGTTTTGAACTTTTTGTAAAACAAAAACTTGCAATTGTTTCTGTTACATAAATAAGTAATATGAAAATTTCCCCTAATTATTTTCTACCCCAAACCTTGTCTATTGCTTCCATTCTTATTTCTGCAAAAAAAAAGAAGAACAAAGAAAAAAATAAGCAACCAGCAGGGAGAGAGAGAGGCCCAACTCCCCCTCAGCCCACCACTTCTTTTCCCCAGCCCAATACCCCTCCAGTCATCTCCTACCTTCGTACGACAAGACATCCACCATAGCCACGTAGCAGGGAGATACATGCAACGGCCATCAGTCCTCCTCCCCCTCCTTAAGACCTCCTCCTCGAGCCCTAGGGTTCCCCTACCCCTCTTCTTCCTCCCTCTTCCCTCTCCCCGCCGTTCTCTCCCTTCCCCTCTCTTTTTCCTTCCCTGCAGCTCCCTGTATCTGAAACTCCCTGTACCTGAAGCTCCACCCGAAATCCTCCGGTGGTCGCCGGTCATCTAGCCTCCCCCCGGCCGCGGCGAGGGCGGGAATGGAGCCGCCCCACCGCGGGCTCCCTCCTCATCACCTCGGCAGCGGCCGGGAGGCACCACAGCTCCGCTGCCGTCCAAGGGTGCCGCCGGCCAACCTCCCTGTCCGCCTGCTACTTCTTCAGGTCGAGGTAAGCCTCTCCCTCTCGCCTCCCCTTCCCCCCTCGCTGTTTCCCCCTGCTACCCTGCACCTCGATCCCGCAGCCACAACGCACACGAGCACCCGCACCCCCACGGCGCCCCAACGCGTGCAGCAGACCGCCGACGCCCCTTTTCTCTGTCGATGTGCAAAACAGAATTCTTAGGTTCAGTTAAAAGCCACCCGAAACTGCACCTTATCCACCCCCGAGGCCTCTTCCTATCACGAATAAATAGCCACCGCAGTGGCAGAGGCCCTTGTGCGCACGCCCTAGGGCAGGGGTTCGATCCCCCTAACCCCCACCTTTTATTTCTGCTTTTTCCTTTTTCTGCCCAAATCTCAGCATTTCAGATCTGGCTCATTACTTCAAAAATCCATATCAATTTGAATATCACTCCAATTTGAATGATTCAAAATCCTGTGGTTTCATAATTTTGTGCTCCTTCTAGTAATGCCAAGTTTGCAACATGTTTCTGTAACAATTTTTGCACTAAATAATAACCCAAAAATTATGTTTGATAGCTCTAAATGTTCAATGAAACATTTGCTACATGTTTTCAACCTTTTCAATGCAATTTGTTACTGTTTTGAATATTTTAAATTGGTGCAATGTTTGAATTCTTGTTTAATTCACTTAAATTTGCAAAGTTCATAACTTGGGCATAAAAATTCCAATTTCAACAAACTAAATATGTTTTCCAATAAACTTTTCATATATTTTCCAAATATCAACTTTGTTTGCTGTTTTGAATAATTTAAATTGCTGAAAACAATTGTTTCTTATTTATTGCATTAAAATTGCCAAATTAATAACTTGCTCATTTTAAATCCAATTTCAACAAATGAAATATGTTTTCCATGCAAAATTAAACCACCTTTTCAAATATAAAATTTGTTTCATGTTTTGAATAATTAAAATTGGTTAAATAATTTAAACCTTGTTTAAATCATTTAATATTGTTAAATTCATAATTGATCAAATTAACTTCTTTTGGGACATATAAAATATGTTTTCCAACCATAAAAGTATAAAATTTTGAAATATGAATTTGGTTTAATACTTTGAACAAATAACAACTCAAATAAGTTCATGTTTGAATTAAACTCATTTAAATCTTGTTTAACTTGTGTAATTCATAAGTAATTCATCCTAAATCCTTTTTCCACAAGTGAAACATGTAATCCACCTAAAATTTTGTGTTTCACTCAAATATGAATTTTGTTATCTGTTTTGAACAATTAAAAGTGGTGAAAACAACAAATGCTTGTGTAACACCTTTAAGGAACCAAAATTCCTTAACCTAATAACTAAAATTTCAAAATGGGTAAACCTTATTTCCAATTGGTTCTATTGTTGTTATTTTTCTGTTTTCCTCATCCATGCATCATGCTAATTCACCCTCACCTGTTGATTAGTTGTAGAACAATTAATTCAACCATAATTCATGGGCTTTCCATATGCAATCCAAATTGCATGTGGGTCTATTTAATCATGTTATGTTATCTTGTCAACTAGTTTATTTCTATGCATCAATAAAATTGACATGCATCATCCCATGTTTGTGCACTATGCCATGTTATTGATTGCTTATCTCTCTGCGTTGTTTGTTTGCTTCTTCTCGGATAAACGACGACGTTGAGACCGACGATACTTACGACACCCCTTCTAAGGAGTTAGCTCAGTACCAGGCTACTGAGTTTGCAGGCAAGTATTCACTCACATGAACCACTGTGTTCCTTTCAACATTGGATACCGATACTTTCCGTTGTCTATTCTGCTAGCCCTATGAATCGTTGCTTCTGTTACGAACCTATCACATGTATCCTTTAACCCTGATATTGCCTCACCTCCACTCCCCTAACCCTGTTGTTTGAGCCCGTGTCTTACTAGCATGCTTAGGGTTGTTTTGCTCGAGTCTGTTACCCGTTACTTTCTGTTACTATATTTTATTATGTTCTGGGGCTCGATGTTAAACAATCAACCTATTAATGTTTGTGGATAATAATAATTTGCTGATAAGGCACCGGCAGGAGGCCCGGCGTGGTTTTGAGGCCTGCTAGTGTAGACCCTAATAGGAAAAGAGTCTTGTCTACTGATCCATGATGAGCGCACTAACCGCATGTGGGAAGCGAGTATGGGCGCCCCCCTCAATTTGATTCGATTCGCATCTCGTCCAAATCGCCACACTTAGTTTGGGCTTTCCATTTGATGCATGCATGTGCAGGTGCGAACCCTTGGCGCCAGGGTGGAACTTTTGTAGTCGGCATTTAGGGCGGCGTGGTCTTAGAGTGCTATGAGGGTCCCCTTTTCTTCGTGGGGCTCGATTAGCCGCGCACGCACGGCATGTGGTTCTTTGGGCTTGATGCGAAGAAGAGTTGAGTTGTGTTGAGTGCCTCGCTTGGTGGGTTAGCTCCCCGCCTGGAGGGTCATTCTTACGTGTACGGCCAAATTGGTGCATCCCTGCAGGGTTAAATCTTCTCGAGAAGCCGTGTTTTCCGCGGTTATGGATTACTTGGTGAAAGTACTGGCTAACAAGTACTCAGAACAACTTACACCTAACTAATGATAACCTGACTAGTAATAGTCTTATTGACACAATAAATTGAACAATCATTAATTCCAACTGTGTGAGTTATCCTCGGATTGCTTCTTTGGATAAGGGGCGAGATCCCGGATGGGTTTGTTTGGAGTTAGCTATAGTTGGCTACGATACGCTATCTTATCCCCCTTCTGTTAGCCGGAAGTTGTAGTATGTTCTGTAGTTGGTTAGAGCAGCCAGTTGCAGCATCTTTTATATCCCCTTTCTTCCGTTGAACCCAAAGCATCCGTGCTTGGTGTTGACGGGTTACACTTTGGTGAATTGTGAGTCTTGATTGCCAGTACGTTTATGTACTGACCCCTTTGGGGCTGTGGTTTCCGCGGACGACGTTTCCGAGGATCCCCATGGTGGCTACTACGTGGAGTATGACGAGACTGCTGACGAGTAGATAGCGGACCCGGGCAGGATCCGAGACTTCGTGGATGGGCTCCGTCTTTTCGTTTCCGGCCTCTTAGGCCTATTTGGATCTTGTCTGTACTCATACCTTTTGAATGCTTCCGCTGTGATGTAATGATGAATTGTTGGGACATGTGTCCTCTGGATGATTGTATTTGCTATCTCTGCTCTAATGAGAGCTATTTGCAACTTATTTTCATCTTTTGTGTCGTAGAGATATGTTGTGATATCACTTGTTCCAATGCCGTTGACGTACCATGTGTGTATGTTTTGAAGTACGTCAACGGAAGTATCTGGATTTCTACGGGATGGTTTGCGCAGACGATGAATAGTAAGATAATGGTTGTCACACGTTTACGTGTTGGCCTGCTCATATTGAGATGCGGGTGCCGGTATGCCCCGTAAGCCATTTATCTGCTGTTTAACGGACTGTGAGTATCCCCTAGGAGTCCGGGTGCGACAAATGGTATCAGAGCCTGTCTGCCTGTAGGATCCCTTTTTACTGGTCGCAGTTGAGTCTAGAAACTATTTTGTAGCTATATAGGAAAAAAATGAAACGTGAGAGTAGGAATTCTGTTCTTTTATTTCTTTCCCCACCCACCCTCCCTTTTCTGGTAAGGAAATGCAACGTTGTTTTCCTTCTCACCTAAACTTTCAAGTTAGGATTTCACGAATTCTGGTTTCTCTAGGATGGTTATATCTACTAGACCGTAGGAATGGAGGCGGTTGTGACATGATTTATCATGTTGCCTACTCACGATTGAGAACGGAGGCGTGTAAGCCCCGGAAGCAAATCCTCTATTCCTTAAGCAGTAGATATTGATCCTTTAGAAGCCCGGATGGGTTTTCCGTAGTACCTCAGGAGTGTTTTGATCTCGTGTTTCCCGGTGTTGCTTCGTTATCCTGTTTTTCTCAACATCCTTTTCGTCCGTTGAAACCTTGTTGTTCCTTTCCAATTCAGTTCTTCCACCGACGTCTAATCAATAACCCTGTTCCACCCTTCTGACAGATAGTCTATTCTCCAAATGAATCAAGTTCTTTTCAGCTATACACCATCAATACAAAACCTCTTCCTTTACTTGAAAATGTTCCGGTGGTTTGCAAATTCCCTGACGTCTTTCCAGAAGAGTTGCCAGGAATGCCTATCGTTTTGAACTTCCAGAAAAACTATCAAATGTGCACGATGTGTTTCACGTGTCACAGCTCAAGAGGATCTTCCCAAGAAGTTTCCGGACCTTTTCTTTTCTCAGCAGGAATCTCGGGGCGCGATTCCTTCAAGGGGGGCGTTTTGTAACATCCCAAGTATGAAAAATAGCCATTAGAATGTTTGCTCTCTGTTATTTTATGTTTTGCATCATGGCATCATGTTGATTGCAATTGTTTTGATTGTTTTCCTTTTGTTTTCCTCTGTTTTCATTTGTTTTCCAACTGTTTTCCTTTGTTTTCCTTTGTTTTCTATTTGAATTTCAACTAAAATTTCAAACCTTTGTTTCATACTTGTGATGTTACAATTTCCAAAATGATATTTCAAATCAAAACAATCAATTGTTTCCATTAAAGTTGTGATTCCAAAACTATGGTTTTGTTTCTATCAAAAAAGTCACTTAATACCAAACCCTTTGCAAATTCCATTAATTTCTAAAACATCAACCCCTTTTGAAAATTATGAAAATTACAAAACCCTTCAATCAATTGTTTCCATTAAATCCCTAAGGTTCAACTATTTAAAATTGTGGTTTTTTTAATAGTTCACTTAATCCAAATGTTGTTTAAATTCAAACAAAATTCCAAACAGCAACCCTTTGGAATTATTGCAATTTACCAAAACAAAGTTAAGCAATTTGTTTCAAATAATTTGAGGGTTCAAAATCTTGGAAAATGTTCCTTTTAAATAAATCACCCAATATTCAAAATTCATACAAATTCACTTAATGCAATTTGCTTTCAAACTCAAATAAGTTTCCAAACAGCAACCATGTTGGGTTTATAAAAATTACAACACAAATTATAATCATTTGTTTCCACTTAATCCTTAAAGTTCACCCTATTTAATTTTTGTTTTCAATACTTCCCTTCATCTCAAATTAATTCAAATCTCAACCAAATTACAAACAACATTCTTTGTTTTGAACTTTTTGTAAAACAAAAACTTGCAATTGTTTCTGTTACATAAATAAGTAATATGAAATTTTTCCCCTAATTATTTTCTACCCCAAACCTTGTCTATTGCTTCCATTCTTATTTCTGCAAAAAAAAAAGAAGAACAAAGAAAAAATAAGCAACCAGCAGGGAGAGAGAGAGGCCCAACTCCCCCTCAGCCCACCACTTCTTTTCCCCAGCCCAATACCCCTCCAGTCATCTCCTACCTTCGTACGGCAAGACATCCACCATAGCCACGTAGCAGGGAGATACAGGCAACGGCCATCAGTCCTCCTCCCCCTCCTTAAGACCTCCTCCTCGAGCCCCAGGGTTCCCCTATCCCTCTTCTTCCTCCCTCTTCCCTCTCCCCGCCGTTCTCTCCCTTCCCCTCTCTTTTTCCTTCCCTGCAGCTCCCTGTATCTGAAACTCCCTGTACCTGAAGCTCCACCCGAAATCCTCCGGTGGTCGCCGGCCATCTAGCCTCCCCTTGGCCGCGGCGAGGGCGGGAATGGAGCCGCCCCACCGCGGGCTCCCTCCTCATCACCTCGGCAGCAGCCGGGAGGCACCACAGCTCCGCCGCCGGCCAACCTCCCTGTCCGCCTGCTACTTCTTCAGGTCGAGGTGAGCCTCTCCCTCTCGCCTCCCCTTCCCCCCTCGCTGTTTCCCCCTGCTACCCTGCACCTCGAGCCCGCAGCCACAGCGCACACGAGCACCCACACCCCCACGGCGCCCCAACGCGTGCAGCAGACCGCCGGCGCCCCTTTTCTCTGTCGATGTGCAACAGAAATTCTTAGGTTCAGTTAAAAGCCACCCGAAACTGCACCTTATCCACCCCCGAGGCCTCTTCCTATCACGAATCAATAGCCACCGTAGTGGCAGAGGCCCTTGTGCGCACGCCCCAGGGCAGGGGTTCGATCCCCCTAACCCCCACCTTTTATTTCTTCTTTTTCCTTTTTCTGCCCAAATCTCAGCATTTCAGATCTCGCTCATTACTTCAAAAATCCATATCAATTTGAATATCACTCCAATTTGAATGATTCAAAATCCTGTGGTTTCATAATTTTGTGATCCTTCTATTAATGCCAAGTTTGCAACATGTTTCTGTAACAATTTTTGCACTAAATAATTAATTACTGAAAATGCAATAAAATTTGGAAACTTTGGAATTTCATAACTTTAGTTCTAATCATCCAATTTAATCAAACTTGGGCTCTAAAAATTTGTCTTAACAAACTCTACACATTGGTATTTTATTTGGTCACAATTGAATTAATTTTGAGCATGTTTCCCTCTGTTTACTAAAAATGGCAGAATAACAATGATTATGGAAAATTGCATAATAACTTCAATAATAACCCAAAAATTATGTTTGATAGCTCTAAATGTTCAATGAAACATTTGCTACATGTTTTCAACCTTTTCAATGCAATTTTATCTGTTTTGAATATTTTAAATTGGTGCAATGTTTGAATTCTTGTTTAATTCACTTAATTTTGCAAAGTTCATAACTTGGGCATAAAAATTCCAATTTCAACAAACTAAATATGTTTTCCAATCAAATTTTCATGTATTTTCCAAATATCAACTTTGGTTGCTGTTTTGAATAATTTAAATTGCTGAAAACAACTGTTTCTTATTTATTGCATTAAAATTGCCAAATTAATAACTTGCTCATTTTAAATCCAATTTCAACAAATGAAATATGTTTTCCATGCAAAATTAAACCACCTTTTCAAATATAAAATTTGTTTCATGTTTTGAATAATTAAAATTGGTTAAATAATTTAAACCTTGTTTAAATCATTTAATATTGTTAAATTCATAACTTGATCAAATTAACTTCTTTTGGGACATATAAAATATGTTTTCCAACCATAAAAGTATAAACTTTTGAAATATGAATTTGGTTTAATACTTTGAACAAATAACAACTCAAATAAGTTCATGTTTGAATTAAACTCATTTAAATCTTGTTTAACTTGTGTAATTCATAAGTAATTCATCCTAAATCCTTTTTCCACAAGTGAAACATGTAATCCACCTAAAATTTTGTGTTTCACTCAAATATGAATTTTGTTATCTGTTTTGAACAATTAAAAGTGGTGAAAACAACAAATGCTTGTGTAACACCTTTAAGGAACCAAAATTCCTTAACGTAATAACTAAAATTTCAAAATGGGTAAACCTTATTTCCAATTGGTTCTATTGTTGTTATTTTTCTGTTTTCCTCATCCATGCATCATGCTAATTCACCCTCACCTGTTGATTAGTTGTAGAACAATTAATTCAACCATAATTCATGGGCTTTCCATATGCAATCCAAATTGCATGTGGGTCTATTTAATCATGTTATGTTATCTTGTCAACTAGTTTATTTCTATGCATCAATTAAATTGACATGCATCATCCCATGTTTGTGCACTATGCCATGTTATTGATTGCTTATCTCTCTGCGTTGTTTGTTTGCTTCTTCTCGGATAAACGACGACGTTGAGACCGACGATACTTACGACACCCCTTCTAAGGAGTTAGCTCAGTACCAGGCTACTGAGTTTGCAGGCAAGTATTCACTCACATGAACCACTGTGTTCCTTTCAACATTGGATACCGATACTTTCCGTTGTCTATTCTGCTAGCCCTATGAATCGTTGCTTCTATTACGAACCTATCACATGTATCCTTTAACCCTGATATTGCCTCACCTCCACTCCCCTAACCCTGTTGTTTGAGCCCGTGTCTTACTAGCATGCTTAGGGTTGTTTTGCTCGAGTCTGTTACCCGTTACTTTCTGTTACTATATTTTATTATGTTCTGGGGCTCGATGTTAAACAATCAACCTATTAATGTTTGTGGATAATAATAATTTGCTGATAAGGCACCGGCAGGAGGCCCGGCGTGGTTTTGAGGCCTGCTAGTGTCGACCCTAATAGGAAAAGGGTCTTGTCTACTGATCCATGATGAGCGCACTAACCGCATGTGGGAAGCGAGTATGGGCGCCCCCCTCAATTTGATTCGATTCGCATCTCGTCCAAATCGCCACACTTAGTTCGGGCTTTCCATTTGATGCATGCATGTGCAGGTGCGAACCCTTGGCGCCAGGGTGGAACTTTTGTAGTCGGCATTTAGGGCGGCGTGGTCTTAGAGTGCTATGAGGGTCCCCTTTTCTTCGTGGGGCTCGATTAGCCGCGCACGCACAACATGTGGTTCTTTGGGCTTGATGCGAAGAAGAGTTGAGTTGTGTTGAGTGCCTCGCTTGGTGGGTTAGCTCCCCGCCTGGCGGGTCATTCTTACGTGTACGACCAAATTGGTGCATCCCTGCAGGGTTAAATCTTCTCGAGAAGCCGTGTTTTCCGCGGTTATGGATTACTTGGTGAAAGTACTGGCTAACAAGTACTCAGAACAACTTACACCTAACTAATGATAACCTGACTAGTAATAGTCTTATTGACACAATAAATTGAACCATCATTAATTCCAACTGTGTGAGTTATCCTCGGATTGCTTATTTGGATAAGGGGCGAGATCCAGGATGGGTTTGTTTGGAGTTAGCTATAGTTGGCTACGATACGCTATCTTATCCCCATTCTGTTAGCCGGAAGTTGTAGTATGTTCTGTAGTTGGTTAGAGCAGCCAGTTGCAGCATCTTTTATATCCCCTTTCTTCCGTTGAACCCAAAGCATCCGTGCTTGGTGTTGACGGGTTACACTTTGGTGAATTGTGAGTCTTGCTTGCCAGTACGTTTATGTACTGACCCCTTTGGGGCTGTGGTTTCCGCAGATCACGTTTCCGAGGATCCCCATGGTGGCTACTACGTGGAGTATGACGAGACTGCTGACGAGTAGATAGCGGACCCGGGCAGGATCCGAGACTTCGTGGATGGGCTCCGTCTTTTCGTTTCCGACCTCTTAGGCCTATTTGGATCTTGTCTGTACTCATACCTTTTGAATGCTTCCGCTATGATGTAATGATGAATTGTTGGGACATGTGTCCTCTGGATGATTGTATTTGCTATCTCTGCTCTAATGAGAGCTATTTGCAACTTGTTTTCATCTTTTGTGTCGTAGAGATCTGTTGTGATATCACTTGTTCCAATGCCGTTGACGTACCATGTGTGTATGTTTTGAAGTACGTCAACGGAAGTATCTGGATTTCTACGGGATGGTTTGCGCAGACGATGAATAGTAAGATAATGGTTGTCACACGTTTACGTGTTGGCCTGCTCATATTGAGATGCGGGTGCCGGTATGCCCCGTAAGCCATTTATCTGCTGTTTAACGGACTGTGAGTATCCCCTAGGAGTCCGGGTATGACACGAAGCTTGGGGATGCCCCCATGGTTCAATAAAGCAAATTATAAGAATACTCAAGCACCTAGCTTGGGGATGCCCAAGGAAACCCCTTCTTCATCAACAATTTATCAGGCCACTTCTAGAGAAACTATATTTTTATTCGGTCACATCATATGAAATTTACTTGGAGCGTCTTTTATTTTCCGTTCTGTTTTTTTTCTGTTATTTTGCTTCCTTGCTGCAATAAACATCATTGGAACCTAGCATTCTTGTGTGGGAGAGGTACACGCTCCGTTTTCATTGCTTAGAACACTCTAGTTTTTCACTCTTGTTGTTCTGTGAGTGTTCACTTTTTGCTACTAGTACGTTTATCCCTTGTTTTCATGCTTCTCTTTTTCAGAGTTGTTAGTTATAGTAGAGTTATGTTAGTACTCTCTTGTTTCATTGCTATGTGATACGTCATAAACGTATCCCTAATTTCTGATGTTCCATGTTGTTTCCCACATGTTTTCCTTACACTTTATGTCATTTTTACACGTTTTCCGGGACTAACCTATTAACAAGATGCCACAGAGCCAGTTCCCTGTTTTCTTCTGTTTTTAGTTTCAGACAAGTTGTTCTCGAAATATTCTCGGAATTGGAAAATTTGAAAGCCAGAAGTCCTAAAACCCCCGGAAGCTTCAAGAAGTCCCGAAGAGCCCCGGAGGGGGGCCACAGGGTGGCCACACCATGGGGTGGCGCGGGTCCCCCTGGCATCGCCCTTTCACCCATATATACTTCCCGATGCATAAACCCTAGGGGAATCGACCGTTTCCAAAAAATACATCCGTAGCTCCGCCGCCGCCACCGACAAGTTTCGGGGGACAAATCTCTGTTCTAGCACCCTGCCGGGACGGGTAATTGCCCCCCGGAAGCCATCTCCATCGACTCCACCGCCATGTCCGTCGCCGTTGCTGTCTCCTATGATGAGGAGGGAGTAGTTCTCCCCCGGGGCTGAGGGCTCTACCGGTAGCTATGTGGTTCATCTCTCTCCCATGGTGTGATCTTTATGTGATCACGAGCTTTGCAATCTAGTTGAATATGTAGATTGATCTTCATCTGTTATGCTACTCAAGTGGTTTTTTATCTCCGTAAACACTTTGATCACGGGGTAAAGGTGACTGTGTGTGCTCCGTGTGGTTTAACATGTTATTTATATCTTATGTTGGAAGATGAACCTATGAAATTATGGCGTTTGTTTAGTACTAATTTATGGCACTCGTAGTGACATTGGGGTTCCCTAGAGAGGGAATATAGACTTGAGGAGTGCTGTTAAAGCCCTACGCAATGATTAGGGTTCATTATTCGACCGGAGAGTGGTTCGGAGTAGCATAGTGAAGAGATGATATTTATGCATTCAGTTATGTGATCATTGTTGAGAGTGTCCTCTAGTGAAAGTAGGAGCCCTAGGCCTTATTTCCAAGCATTGAAACACCGTTTTCCGCTTGTTCTACTACATGTTTGCTTGCTACCATTTTCATTTCAGATTGCTGTTATCACTTATTATCATCCATATTACTTTCATTTTACTCTCTCTTCGCCGGACTAGTGCACCAATATACTTGACAAGTATATTGGGTGTGCTGGGGACACAAGAGACTTCTTGTATCTTGATTGCAGGGTTGCTTGAGAGGGATATCTTTGACCTCTACCTCCCTGAGTTCGATATACCTTGGGTGATCCACTTAAGTGAAACTTGTTGCTGTTCTACAAACCTTTGCACTTGTAGGCCCAACACCGTCTACAAGAATAGAAGCGTGCATAGACATCAAGCTCTTTTCTGGCGCCGTTGCCGGGAGGTAAGGTAAAAGGTACTCACATCCTCAGGTGTGAGTGCTCGAAGTTATTTCCTTTAGATCCTGCAATTATATCTTTTTGTTTCTTGTTTTTATTTCACTACTTAGGCTTAATGGAAAACAACAAAAATATGAGAGAGATTTATATCTTTATCTTGAGTTAGGACATGAAGTGTTTGAAGAGAAAATTAAAAAAAAACTATGGAGCTTTATTTGCATGCTAATAGCAATGTTACTAGTACGAATGCTTTCAACACTATTATTTCTAATGCTATGAAAAAGTCTTAGCTTATGGAAGCTAGTTTATATGAAAATGGTATTTTTAGTTCCCCAAGCACCGAGGAGAAAATTTGCTTTGATGATGAGCCTATGCCTGTTACATATAGCAGTGATCATGATTGGGAAGAGCACACTACTTTTGATATTGAAAATGGTGATATAGAAAGATCTAAACTTGTGGATGATGTGTTTGAAAATCCTTTTGCTACTAATGATTATATGCTTGATACATGTCCTCCTAGTAAAAATGATGATATGTTTACAAATGAACACATTTTAGAGGATAACTATTCTATTGATTATGATGATATTATTCTTCCTATATATGATGATTACAATGATGAATATGATATTTTCAGTCCACCTACTATTGAGGAGAAAATTAATTATGATTACAATATGCCTCCTATGTTTGATGATTATGGTGATGGTAATAATAATCATAGCTATTTTGTTGAATTTTCTCCCACTACTATTAATAAGAATGACTATGCTTATGTGGAGAATAATAATTCTTTTATGTATGTGGCTCATGATAAGAATGTTTCTTGTGATAGTTATATTGTTAATTTTATTCATGATGCTACTGAAAGTTATTATGAGAGAGGAAAACATAATTTTATGCATCTCAACAATATCAAATTCCCCCTCTTTATGTTTAAAATTTTGAAGTTGCACTTATTTTGCTTTCCTATGCTTGTTGCTTTGTGTTTTCATGACTTGTTTTTTGCCAGATTATTTTTCATATGAAGTGGGTTAGACTTAAATATGTTTTATATGTTCTTCTTGATTCTCTCTTATTGTTCTTCAACTCTTATTTTTATGTGAGCAGCTTTTAAAAATCATTGTGCCTAGCTGAAAGGCGTTAAAGAAAAGCGCTACCGGGAGACAACCTGCTTTATTTCTCTGTTGTCATTCTTTTCTCCTTTGTTTTCTTTGGTGTGCTTTGCACTTGGGTGTTGTCTATTTCCTTAGAAACCCTGCTGTATCTTTTATTTTATGTTTTTGTTGAGCTAAGTAAAGCCTCTAGTGGAAAGTTGAGACTATATTTCGGATTCTGCGCAGGAAAAAGATTTCTGCTGTCCATTGTTAAATACGTATAAAATCACAGAAAATTTAAAATGACCTGAGCATTTTTGTTCTTAATCCTGGGATATATACGCAACTTTTCTTAGTTGACCACTTTTTGATTTGAGCAACATAAGATTTTCGAAAAAATTGATCTTTACCTGTAGTTCTGTTCTCACAGATTTCTGCCAATTATTGCATTTGCATATTAATCTCTTTCTTTTGGTGTTCTTTTGAGAAAAAGAGTTTTAAAAGAAGTTGTGACAGTAGCTAATGTGTTTTTGAGTTCTAGGCTTGTGTGGAAACGGAACCATGTAAATTTATTATTTCGATTGCACTAACGTTGCTAATGAAGATTGTGAGAAGTTTGGTGTGAAGGAAGTTTTCAAGGGTCAAGAGAAGAGGATGATATGATGTGATCAGGAAGAGTGAAAAGCCTAAGCTTGGGGATGCCCCGGTGGTAAATCCCAGAAAATTCCAAGAAGACTCGAGCGTCTAAGCTTGGGGATGCCCAAGGCATCCCCTTCTTCATCAACAAATTATCAGGTCACTTCTAGTGAAACTATATTTTTATTCAGTCACATCTTATGTGCTTTACTTGGAGCGTCATTTATTTTTGTTTTCGATTTGTTTGGTTTTCTTTGCTGTAATAAATATTTGGATCCTATCATACTTGTGTGGGAGATAGACACGCTCCGTTTTCATTGCTTAGAACACTCTAGTTTTCATTCTTATTGTTCTATGAGTGCTCACTTTTTGCTAGTAGTGCGTTTAGCCTTTGTTTTCATGCATCTCTTGTTCAGAGATGTTAGTTTTAGTAGTGTTATGTGAGTAATCTCATATTTGCTTTCTATAGCATGTAGAGAATTTTCGTTAAAACATATCTTGTATGGTGCTTGTTGGGAAAAGAAAACTGCTGCTTGAATTAGAATTTATAACAGTGCTAGTAGAAGCCTGTATAAACTGTGGCTAGGACTTTTTCATGCCATGCTAAATGTTATTTTTGTTTTAAAAACTTGTGGTTATTGATTAGCATGAATAGCCTTAAATATCTGAGAGCATTTAATATGCCATTGAAAGATTCATGAGTTATTCTTGTCATAGTAAATCATAAATTTATGGTATTCTCTTTCAAATGTTTTATTTGGTTGACTTGGCGCATGATCACACCATGTTTATGACTACGAACCAGTCACGGATAGCCTCCATGACCATTTAGTTTTTAAACTTGTGATACCGCTTATGCTTTAATTAATGATGTTTATGTCGCTGTGCATGATTATGGCTCTTATGCTCTCTTGATTTGTCGCTCCCAGTCTTTTGCTAGCGTCCACCTGTACTCAGTATGAGCTCTACTCGTGCATCAAAACTCCTTAAACCAAAGTTTTCCCATCATGTACACCATACCCTCCTACATGTGGTATTTAACTTCCACTCCAAGTAAATTGCTCATGTGTTACCTTTAAATCCTTCAAAATTACTCATGTTTTGTGTTCTTATTTTTGATCATGAGGACGTCAATAGAGAATCTTTATCTCACTTGTTGATTGGATTTCACACCCCGGACTAGTGGCTTCATCCGCTTATCCAAATGATAGAAGAGCTCGCAGCGGAGTGCCCAGCCCCAAATTAATACAAACAAATTCTCTTCACTATTTTTGCCCCTGATTTATCAGTCAAAGCATAATTGTGTAAACAAAAGAGAAAGAGGGATGACCTTCTACACCAGTTGCGTCCTTCACCATGGGAGCCGCTATTGTGAATCCAGTTGGCTTATGACATACTGTATTTTCTGTTTACCATTCGTTGACACTACCATACACGCCTCCTAAAATATAGACATTCCTCCATGGTGTCAAACTTTTAATACCCTCTTTTTTTTAAAAAAAAACTTTAGGCAGAAGACCTAAAACTCCCGGAAGCTTCCAAAAGTCCCGAAGAGCCCGGGCGGGGTGCCATAGGGACATAGGGTGGCCACACCATGTGGTGGCGCGGGTCCCCCTGGCCGCGCCACCTAGGGGTGTGGGCCCCCTGGCCACCTCCCGGCGTCGCCCTTTTGCCATATATACTCCCCGATGCATAAACCCTAGGGGAATCGACCTTTTCCAAAAAATACATCCGTAGCTCCGCCGTCGCCTAACACTCGGGGGCTGCACCCCGCAAACTACATGTATACTCGACAAACGTCATTCTGCGCGTTGCACTACCATATCTACCCGCTACAACCCGAGTAGCTGATACTGCCTGAC
The DNA here is from genome assembly GCA_028641055.1 of Alopecurus myosuroides. Classification (NCBI taxonomy): domain Eukaryota; kingdom Viridiplantae; phylum Streptophyta; class Magnoliopsida; order Poales; family Poaceae; genus Alopecurus; species Alopecurus myosuroides. The sequence continues at coordinate 249,982,557 of CM054057.1, read as the reverse complement.
GTCGACCTTTGACACCGACCTGGTTTGCAGCAGCAACTGACAGGTCGGCAATGAGCATAGGAAATGGCTGTCAGGCTAACGAAAGGGCACAACGTACGATGCAAAAGTGTCGCGTAGGGTCAAATAATTGCCTACCAACATGCCATACTCGACTCTGCGAGTCGATAAATTGTTGGTTCACAACCAAGATTAACCCGAGCAACAATTTGTTCCGTACATTTTGCTATACACAGCACTACTGCTACATTATTTAACCACATCCGATTATATTGCTGCAACTGCAATGTAGGAACCACAACGTCGACACATACTCCGCTCGGAGTCGACACATATCCTCCGCTCGGAGTCGACAGTCAAGACATATCCTCCGCTCGAAGTCGATAGTCGACACAATCCTCGCTCGGAGTCGACACATATCCTCCGTTCGGAGTCGAGAGTTCACACAGATCCTCCGCTCGAAGTCGACACATACCCTCCTCCGGGAGTCGACGCATGTCCTCTTCTGCGAGCCAACAGAAGACAAGCACAAGGGGTTAGCTTCAGAACAACTTGAGCCTATGCCCGACTCTGCGAGCCGAGCATAGCCTCGGGGGCTACTCCCATCGGGAGCACTGCCGTCCACCCGATAAATCGAAGAAGCAAAGTTGGAAGATCTTTGAGTCTATGCCCGATTACAAATAAAACGCACATATACTCGGGGGATACTCCCATCGGGAGTGCTGTTCGTGCAACCGACGAGCGCTACACGATCACTCGACGTACTACCGCGTCGGAAGCATCTAACACGCTGGCCGCGTATCTGAGGAGCTCTATCAGATTTCTTCGTCCATATCCTTATTGTGGTCGTACAAACCGCATATTAACTCGGCTGAACAAAATCAAAACATCAAACTTGTTCGTATCGATGATACGCATACGGTAATGCGGGCCAATTCACGAAATCAGAACATCTTGAAGAATTTCTGGGTCCATCTTCTTGTGTGGACTAGGTGGTTGGGCGTCCGCGTCAACTACACGACTTCCACGTCGTCGTGCGACTCCGCCACGTCCTCGTCAACTACACGACTTCCTCGTCGACTCCGTCCGTCGTGTCGAGTACACCTCCACCGTGTCGACGCCATCCACCGCGTCGACTCTATCCTCCGTGTCGAGTACATCTCCACCGCGTAATTACGTCATGCAAAAAAACGGGCGCACGACGGCACACTTACGATCAAAAGCTGACACGATGGGCCCTACGTGCTCTGCCCCACAACGTCACATCCCATCGGGAGCAGGCGAGTGCGCGTTGACGTCATTGCGCACCTCATAACACGAAATCTCTTTTGTATAAGCATCAATACGCGGAATTTCTTTCGCATGGACACACTAACACGAAATTACTTTCGTATGGGAATTCTAACACGAAATATTTTTCATATGAGCATCAAAGACGTGAAACTTTTTTCGCATAAGCACCCTGACATGAAATCTCTTTCGTATGGGCACACAAAGACGCGAAATTTCTTTCGCATAAGCACCCTGACACGAAATCTCTTTCGTATGGGCACATCAAGACGCAAAATTTCTTTTGTATAAGCACTCCGACACAAAATCTCTTTCGTATGGGCACATCAAAGACGCGAAATTTCTTTCGCGTAAGCACCCTGACATGAAATCTCTTTCGTATGGGCACATCAAGACGCGAAATTTCTTTCACATAGTCACCCTGACACGAAATCTCTTTCGTATGGGGACATCAAGACAAATTTATTTCGTGCAAACTTAATAACGTGAAATCTCTTTCGCACAAGATTAAAAAGGAAGATCTCTTCACTCGAAGAATCGCAAGAACATGATTAAGGTAAAATCGCGAGTGTACGGCTCCCGCAACTCTACCACACGATGTATTTACACATCCTTATCCTGGATCGTTCAGCCGACTAGGCACATCCGGATGCCGTATTCTTTCGAGTACGAAGGTAAGACCCAAGGATCTCTCTTTTGGGCCTGGAATCACACTCAAGCTGCATCCTCCGGTAAATTTCCCGTGTCAACAACACTAAGAAAAATCCTAGCGGACGCGCCGGGTATCCCTTTAGGTTAAGTTCGACTTGGTAAGACCTCCACGGCCCAGTCGCAACGATCACCTCGCCGGATTCGAGTCGGAGGTCTTGAATTCATATAGGCCAAAACCACTTTTGCCCTAGATGCAATTAATTTGCCCTGATCTTTCGGAGAGCCAAGCGACTGAGCCACGTCCTTCTGCAAAAACAGCCAACACCAGGCACATTTACCACTCGATACTCGAGTATGGGAAAGCACATCGCGCACAGGGTATACACCCTCAAAACCAGACGATTGAATAACCAATCGAAGAAATCAAGAACAGACTCGGAGTGCCCACCCGACTGATTCTCGGTCGGCTAACACTCGGGGGCTACTGACGTGGGGATGATTCCTGGACCTATCGGGTGAGCCTACCCGGTCCAAGGCCCAAGACCTAGGCCTAAAGACAGGTGATATCCCGCGGTTCTAGAAGGCCCAACAGAAGCCCACCCGCAAGACTTGCGGGTCAAGACAATAACTCCTATACGTAATCTACTAGGACACATGTAACCCCCTCCTGTCTGCATATATAAAGCCAGGAGGGAGGAGAGAAAACGGGGATCCAATCTAGAGAGAGGAAGATACAAGCCACAACTAGACAAGGCAATACACGGGATACCCCGTACGCCTCACCATGGCATCGCCATTGTAAACAGCTCGACTATCTCGCCATAATACATATCAGACAAGGAGGAGTAAGGGTTTTACCTCTATGAGGGCCCCGAACCTAGTTAAATCTTGCCTCCTTGTTAGCCATCGAGATCACCAGCGCGCACATCGTTCCTCTACTCGAAACCCTACCGGATCACCCGAGGGATTTGTCGACACGACTCTTCGACATTAATCTTAATGGAAAACAACAAAAATATGAGGGAACTTTATAATATTTCTCTTGAGTTAGGACATGAAGTGTTTGCAGAGAAAATTTAAAAACCTATGGAGCTTTATTTGCATGCTAGTAGCAATGTTATTAGTATAAATTCTTCTAACACCATTATTGCTAATGCTATGGAAAAATCTAAGCTTGGGGAAGCTGGTTTTGATGAATATGATATTTTAGTCCCCCAAGTTTTGTGGAGGAAATTTTTCTTTGATGATACTTTGCCTCCAATATATGATAATTACAATGATGAACATGATATTTTCAGCCCATCTAATATTGAGTAGAAAGTTAATTATGATTATAATATGCCTCCTATATTTGTTGATTATGGTGATCAGAATTATAATGATTGCTATTTTGTTGAATTTGCTCCCGCTGCTATTAATTAGAATGACTATGCTTATGTGGAGAGTATTAATTCTTTTATGCTTGTGGCTCATGATAAGAATGTTATATGTGATAGTTATATTGTTAATTTTATTCATGATGCTACTGAAAGTTATTATGAGAGAGGCAAACATAGTCTTATGCATCCTAAAAATATCAAGTTTCCCCTCTTTATGTTGAAAATTTTAAAGTTGCACTTGCTCTGCTTTCCTATGCTTGCTGCTTTGTGCTTTCATGACTTGTTTTTCTATAAGACTATTTTTCATAGGAAGTGGGGTAGACTTAAATCTGTTTTAAATTTTCTTAGTGATGCTCTCTTTTGCTTCAATTCATATTTCTCATGTGAGCATCTTCTCAAATTATCATGCATAGCTAAAATGCGTTAAAGAAAAGCACTTCTTGGGAGATAACCCATGGTTTTATTTTTCCTTTGTTTTTCTCCAATTTCTTTGAGTCAAGGGGTTGTATACTTATTTAGAAACCCCTCTATATCTTTCCTTTTGTGTCTTTGTTGACCCAAATAAAGCCTCTAGTGGAAAGTTGAGACTATATTTTGGATTTCTGCGCAGGAAACAGATTTCTGTTGTCCACTGCTAAAATCGTATAAAATCATAGAAAATTCAAAATGACCTGAGTGTTTTTGTGCGTCATCCTGGGATATATACGCAACTTTTCTTAGTTGGCCACTTTTTGATTTGAGCAACAGAGGATTTTCTAAAAAAATCATCTTTACATGTTGTTCTGTTTTGACAGATTTCTTCTAATAATTGCATTTGCCTCTTAATCTCTTTCTTTCGGTGTTCTTTTGAGAAAAAGAGTTTTAAAAGAAGTTGTGACAGTAGCTAATGTGTTTATGAGTGTTAGGATTGTGTTGAAACTGAACCATGTGAATTTATTATTTCGATTTGCACTAACGTTGCTAATGAAGATTGTGAGAAGTTTGGTGTGAAGGAAGTTTTCAAGGGTCAAGAGAAGAGGATGATATGATGTGATCCATAAGAGCGAAAAGCCTAAGCTTGGGGATGACCCGGTGATACATCCCAGCAAATTCCAAGAAGACTCAAGCATCTAAGCTTGGGGATGCCCAAAAGCATCCCCTTCTTCATCAACAATTTATCAAGTCACTTCTAGTGAAACTATATTTTTATTCATTCACATCTTATGTTCTTTACTTGGAGCGTCTTTTAGTTTTGTTTTCAGTTTGTTTGGTTTTTCTTTGCTTCAATAAATAGTTGGATCCTAGCGTATTTGTTTGGGAGAGAGACACACTCCTATTTTTCGTTAGAATACTCTTGTGCATCACTTATATTTGTTGAGTATTGATGCTTAGATATTTTAGTGCTTCCAGCTATTGTTTTGCATGCATACTTTGTTCATAGCTGTTAGCTATTGTAGTTAGGTGGTTCTGGTATGTGTGTTTTCTTAGAAATAGGAATTATATTGTGATAGTTAGTATGGTGGAAAATATTGCATGGCCTTGTAGATCACTAAACTGTTTCACTTGAATCATTGTTGTTGTTTTGAGATATTAATTTTCTTAATGGATAAACGGGAAGGACTAGTAAGTAGAAAATTTCAATGGCTGATCTAAGAAACTTGAAGCTGTGCCACACTTAAATTACCAGCTGATAGAAACAATGGTATATGATTGCTACGAGTGATACATTTCCGATCGGCCTTTTGTTACGCGCTACGGTTGGGGTAGCTAACATTGACTTGTCACTGCCACGGACCCTCTTGGAGTTATTTGCATTGTGCCTTGTAAGATGATTTGCTTGCTGCAATCTTTTAACTCGTGAGTCTATGTTGAGGTTCATGGCACTTCCACCATCCATATTTGCTAGCATCTTCGGTACTGTGCATTGCCCTTTCTCACATTAAGAGTTGGTGCAAACTTCGCCAGTGCATCCAAATCCCGTGGGAGGAATTTGTTCTCCTACACATAAGCCCATATATTCTTCCTCAAAACAGCCACCATACCTACCTATCATGGCATTTTCATAGGCATTCCGAGATATATTACTGCACAACATCCACCTCCATTATGTTACTTGATGATGAGCTTCATGGTTATTTATGCATACTGCTACACTGGCACGAGCATGCAGTTAGAGATATCAGAGATATTTCTTTATGAGTTATGAGTACTAAAAGTGTGATGATTCATTGTAATATAGGATGTTGCCCCTACCGGTGAGGATATATATATAATAAAATAAAATAAATGAAAAGCCCAAAAAAAAGGGGGCCAAAGAGAGAATAAAGAGAGAGGGGGCGCATCACTATCCAGTATATACCACACTTGTGCTTCATGTTTAGCACCAATACTTCAGTTTGGAGAAAGTTTTCATATTATCATTCATTCATAACTATGTGGGGAAATTTACATTATAGAACTTGGCTTGTATATTCCAATGATGAGCCTGTTGGAACGCGTACAGATAAACGAAAACTTTTCTACGCGGTAATTCCAAGATCTAGCCGAGGTAGAAGGCCACGAGGATTACCACTAGACGCGCGGTTTCGGATTATCGATGAAGCACGTCGATGCAGTGGAGTCCCATGATCCGATCCAGCCGATCCAATCCCACAAACGTCGAAGTGCTGAACATGCAACACCTCTGCCGGTATCCACACGTACGAGGAGGAGCTCCAACGGCGGACTGTTAGGTCCGGTGCGATGGCTGACTGAGTGGGGCTAGGGTTCCCAACGCATGGGAGTGGAGTAACGTCCCCGCTGGGCAACCTGCGCCCCTCTTTATATAGAGAATGGTAGTGGGCTTCACAACACTTGTGGCCCATTCCCTCTGTGAGTCCGACTCACAAAATCAGTCCATTCCGGTTCGGGTCCAACCCGACCAATACATTTCCTCCCGCTCTTAAGTGTCCGACCCTGCAGGCTCATGGCAACTTGGACACGATTGGAGTCCGACTCCCAATCGATCAATCGGTAGCGGCTCCTAGCAGAACGTGCTGACTCCCAAGTCCCATTGAGTCATGACGACATACCTTCCAATGTGACTTTCATCTTAGTCCCTTTTGCCTCACGATATACCTTGTCGAACTATAGGCGATCTATCGTCATCCCTTAATAGCTCAACTCTCTTCTCGGTCCATGATATATGATTCATTTGACTAACTCTTAGTCAACAAACTCAGTTAACACTTAACCGAGTTGCGCATGGCCATGCTTCCGTAATCATATCACTCGAGAGGGCCCAGAGAATATCTCTCCATTCGGAGGGATAAAATCTCATCTTGATTATCCACATCACGCAGCTTGATTCTCATTCGACCCGACTCTGCCTTTATAACTGCCTTGTCACAGAACAACATTTGACAGAACCTAAGTCGGTGATCCACAACTCCGATTATGCGACAATCTCAGGTCTAAGGATTACATTGATTGAGACATGCAAATGATGACTTGATCGTTGCATCTCAATATGGGTCAGTCCGACTTTCTAAACTCTTTAGCCAAGTCTGTGAACGTTGGAATGACATCGCCATGCCCATGACAAGTGGAACCGAGTCATCATCCAACACTCACATTAGTCTAGGGTGTGTGTCCAGCACAACCTTAATGACCAAGGACAATTTAGCAAGAACAACATGAATACATAGTTCCACAATCGAATCACATATTCAATGACATGTATCAGATGTTCAAAACAAGGACGACTTAATAACTTTATGAATACATTGGGAATACATCATACATGATTGCCTCTAGGGCATATTCCCAACAGAGCCTCCTCAAATGAGCTCTAGGTCTTTGTGAGCAAGCAAGTTGGATGCACCCCTACTAGTTCCACTCGAGAGATTTCATACACTTATAGCTCTATGTGCATCTGTTGTGTCGCAATCCCTACTCCTTGCATAGCTCCGGTTGTAAGACTTTCTCTTGTCTAGTGACCACTTTCAGCTTTGTGAGCCTTTCTTCCATTGACCTTCCAAACCCCCCATGATGTTCTCTTTGCCATAACATCCCGGTGCCAGGGACCAACGCAGAACACTTGCTTGTTTTTAGTGCGCAAATAGTTTAAGATTCAAGCATTGCATTATGTGGAAAGCTTGACTTGATCCTAACAGGGGTTGTGAAAATCGTTTTACGTGCATGATATTGTTGTTCGTGAAAGCTTAAATCATCTCTAATAAACTTTGCACGGTTGATAGTCTTTTAGTATTGATTCATTAAAAGTTTTGGTTCTTTATTCTTATTTCTTTATGCATTATTTGTTGATATCAAATATAGATCACACCTTTAGTTCATTTGATCCTAGTTTACATGCTCTACCTTACATATTATGATCAAGACTGTGTGTTAGCATGTCACCTCAGAAATTATTTTGTTTAATCGTTTACCTACTCGAGGACGAGTAGGAACTAAGCTTGGGGATGCTTAAAACGTCTCCACCGTATCTATAATTTTTGATGTTCCATGTTGATATTATGCCAATTGCTACATGTTTTCTCCCATCTTTATAGCATTTTTACACGTTTTCCGGGACTAACCTATTAACAAGATGCCAAGTGCATGTTCCCTGTTTTCTGATGTTTTTGATTTCAGAAAAGTTGTTCTGGAAATATTCTCGGAATTGGACCCCACGAATCCCAAAGTTCCTATTTCCCCGGAAGCATCTAGAAGTCCGAAGAGGAGTCGAAGACGGGCACCAGGGGGCCCTCACCATAGCCAGGCGTGGGCCCCCCTTGGCCGCGCTTGGGGGTGGTGAGGCCACCCTGGTGACCCACCGGCGTTGCTCTTCCTCCTATTTAAGGCCTTCCTCCCAAAAACCGTAACATAATCGGCGAAATTCCACGAAACCTTCCGCAGCCGCCGTCATCGTCAACCTAAGTTTCGGGTGGACATATCTCTGTTCTAGCACCCTGCCGGGACGGGGAAGTGCCCCTGGAAGCCATCTCCATCGACTCCACCGCCATCTCCATCGCTGTTGCTGTCTCCTACGATGAGGAGGGAGTAGTTCTCCCCCGAGGCTGAGGGCTCTACCATTAGCTATGTGGTTCATCTCTCTCTCCCATGGTGTGATCTATATGTGATCGTCAGCTTTGTAATCTAGTTGAATAAGTAGATGGTACTCTTCTTATATTGTGCTACTAAAGTGTTTTATTAATATGAACTTTGGAGTCACCTTGTCCCGCGGTGTGCAGGTGACGGTGTGCACATCGTGTGTGTCTCCTCTATGAATTGTGGTGTTTGTCTAGTACCTTCTAGGACGCTCAAGTTGACAGTGTGGGGCTAACTAGACATGGGAATACGTACTTTAAGGCTCTGTTCAAAATATCGGTCGATATTCCGATAAATCGGCCGATTTATCGCTTATCGGTGTCTAGCCGATAAGATAAATTGGCCGATATTTCGGGTGATATTCCGATATTTCGGCCGATATTCCGATATATCAACCGATATTCCGATAAATCGGCCGATTTACCACTTATCGGGGATCGACCGATAAGTTTCCGATAAGCGATATCTTGAACATTGTTAAGGAATGCTTTTTGGAGCCCTACGCAATGATTAGTGTTCGTTATACAACCGGAGAGGGTTAAGAGTAGCATAGTGAAGAGAAGATATTTAGTTATTCAATTATGTGATCATTGTTGAGAGTGTCCACTAGTGAAAGTAGGATCCCTAGGCCTTGTTTCCAAGCATTGAAACACCGTTTTCCGCCTGTTCTGCTACATGTTTGGTTTCTGCCATATTTGTTTCAGATTGCTAATATTACTTATAACCATCCAAATTACTCGCATTTCACTATCTCTTCGCCGAACTAGTGCACCTATATACCTGACAAGTATATTGGGTGTGTTGGGGACATAAGAGACTTCTTGTATCTTAATTGCAGGGTTGCTTGAGAGGGATATCTTTGACCTCTACCTTCCCGAGTTCAATAATCCTTGGGTGGTCCACATAAGGGAAACTTACTGCTGTTCTACAAACCTCTGCTCTTGGAGGCCCAACACTGTCTACAAGAATAGAAGCGTGCGTAGACATCAAGCAACTTTTCTTAAACCAAAAACAGCAGAAAACAAGAACTGGCTCGGTGGCATGTTGTTAGGTTTGTCCCCAGAAATCGAAAAAAATGATATAAAGTGTATAGCAAACATGTAGAAAATAACATGAAAACAACATGGAACATCATAAATTATGGATACGTTTATGACGTATCAACATCCCCAAGCTTAGTTCCTACGCATCCTCGAGTAGATAAACGACAAAAACAAATAATTTTTGAGGTGACATGCTACCAACATAAACTTGATCATCAAAATTGTAAAATCATATGTAAGCTGGGATCATAGTACTTTAAACACAAGCATGATAAATATAATTTTAACAATGAAACATAGCAACCACTTTGCATCATGAAAAGTAAAACAAATAGAAGATCATGAATAACAATGCATTGAAAGTTATACATTTGTTTCTAGCATCAAGAAAACATAGCAAAGTGATATTTTGCTTGTCCTTCAGAGTGGGGCAAAACAAAATGCCAAAACACCTTCAAAGTTTAAGAGGATGACTAGAACAAATAATTTGAGAGCAAATAATAACAAGGTATGAATAAATCAATAATATTTTTTGGGACAAATGCACATTAAACTCAGAATGACAACTATGCTCTATTAAATGTGCATAAAGTTAGAAGATGGAGACTCAACATAAAAGTAAAAGAAAGGCCCTTCGCCGAGGGAAGCAGGGATCACTCATGTGTTAGAGCTTTTTATTTGGTTAAACAGAGGTATAAAATGTTTCACGCTCCTCCCAACCTTTCTTACACAAACCATGGCTAACCGAATCCTCGGGGCCTTCCAGCAATCACATACCATGGAGAAGTGTCCAATATTTAGGGGTAGGTGTGTATGTTTATGTCAAAGAATGGTAACCATAAAATACAGTATGTCACAAGACAACTAGACTGCACAAGAGCGGCTCCCGTAGAAGGACGCATATGGGTAGAAGGTCATCCATCTATCTCTTTTGTTTACACAATTATGCATTGACTAATAAATCAGGGGCAAATTAGTGAAGATATTTTGTTTTTATTAAGTTTGGGGATGGGCACCCCGCTGCCAGCACTTCTAGCAATTGGATAAGAGGATGAAGTCACTAGTCCAGGGTGTGAAATCCAATCAACAAGTGAGATAAAATTCTCTATTCACGTCCTCATGAGCTAAAAAAGGAGCACAAAACAGGAGTAATTTTGAAAGTTTTAAAGGTAACACATGAGCAATTTAGTTTGGAGTGGCGGTTAGATACCACATGTAGGTAGGTATGGTGGACACATTTGGTATAGTTTGGTTTTTGGGAGTTGGATGCACAAGTAGAGCTCATACTCAGTACAGGTGGAGGCTAGGAAAGACTGGAAGCGACAAATCAAGAGAGCATAATGCCATAATCATGCATAGCGACAAAAAATATTAATCAAAGCATAAGTGGTATTACAATTCAAAAAATAAATGATCATAGAGGCTATAAGTGACTGGTTTGTAGTAAACATGGTGTAAGCATACGCCAAGTCAACCAAATAAAACATTCAAAGGAGAACACCACAAATTTATGCTTCAATGTGATAAAAACAACTCATGATTCTTTCAATGGCATATTAAACACTCTCAGTTATTTGAAACAAGTCATGCTAAAAAAAATAACCACTAGGTTTAGAATTAAAATAACATCTAACATGAAATGAAAAGTCTAGATACAGTCTATACAAGCTTCTTTTTACATCGTTATAAATTCTACCACATGCATCATTTTCTTTTTCCAACAAGCACCATTTACTATATGTTTAAAAAAAATATCCAAATGATACAAAAAAAATTAAGAAAATAGAGTACTCACATAACTCTAATAAACTAATAGCTCTGAATAAGAGATGCATGAAAACAGGAGCTAAAAGGATCGCAACAGCTAGAAGAAATACTAAGAATACGAGCATAACGAGTATTCAAATGAAAAAGCGGAGCATGTATCTCTCCCAAACAAGAATTCTAGGTTGCAATGATATTTATTTCAGCAAGAAAAATAAATAAAATAAAAATAAAAGACGCTCCAAGTAAATTTCATATGATGTGACCGAATAAAAATATAGTTTCACTAGAAGTGACGTGATAATTTGTTGATGAAGAAGGTGATGCCTTGGGTATCCACAAGCCTAGACGCTTGAGACTTATTAGATTTTTCTGGAATGAACAACGGGGGCATTCCCAAGCTTTGGCTTTGTACTCTTCTTGATCACATTATATCACCCTTTTCTCTTGACCCTTGAAAACTTCCTTCGCAGCACACTCAAAGTAGTTTGCATTAGAGGGTTAGTGCACAATAAAAAAAATCATGGGTTCTTCATGGGAAAAAGTTCTATTGACAATTTTGAACATTAGCTACAGCCACTGATGTTCCGTGAAGCAAAGAAATCCACTTGACATAGTAAACGAGCAAATGCAAGAAAAATGGCACAATCTGCCAAAACCACAACAGTATGTAATGACGAATTTTGCGGGCCCCTTAAGTTTCTGAAATAGAAAAGCAAAAGGAAATAAAAAGTTTAGGAATTATCTTAGGAATAAGCAAAAAAAAGTTTCAAGTTATTTTGATCTTTTTGTGAATTATACGGATTTTTACGGTGGACAGCAACAATCTGTTTTCTGAGCAGAAACCCAAAACCAACTCCACTTTTTGCTAGAAACTTTACTTGGCACAACTAATACATGAAAATAAAGATACAAAGGAGTTTCTATAGAATTATAAAACACCTTGACTAAAAGAAAACGGATAAAAACAAAGCAAAAAAAAAAATAAAAACTGGGTTATCTCCCAAGAAGTGATTTTCTTTAACGCCTTTTAGCTAGGAAAATAAAGAAAGAAGATGCTCACATAAGAACTATGAATTAAGAAAAAGAGATCATAAAGAAACAAGTATAAAATGAATTTAAGTCTAACCCGCTTCCTATGCATAGGAACCTTGTAAAGAAATTAATTAAAAAAAGCTCAAACTAGAAATCATGGGAATGTAGAACAAGAGCAATTTCAAAACTTTCAACTGAAAGAGAGGTGTTTTAGTAACATAAAAATTACTACAACCATATTTTCCTCTCTCATAATAATTTTCAGTAGAATCATGAACAAAGCCAACAAAATAATTATCACATACAATATGTTTTCCATGATCTAAAAGCACACAATTCATATTAAGCTAAAAAATAGTGGGATCAAAATTAAAATTAAAGACCTCTTGTTTCCCACTTTTAGCAATAACAAAACAAGATGATTGTTCACTCTTAAAAGGTATGGGGCAAATTATAGCAATCCTATTTTTAGAAGTATTATAATTTATAACATCAAGTAACATAGGACCATCATCTAGAGCATTATCATATAAATTTTCTAAACAAACTTCCTCATTATCATGCATATCAATAGTTGGAATAAATAGAGGATTATCATAGTATTTATCGAAGTAGCATGGATTGTAATAAAACAAGGTATGAGTTAAAGAGTTACTATCATTAGGAGGTAGACATGGGCATTGTTCCTCATGTTTTTCATCCAATGAGCTTCCAGATTCAGCTGTTTCTTCTTCCATAGGCTCATGCAAGGCATTAGTCTTTGGTTGAGAGAATTTATAAAGATATTTAAGAATATAGCCTTTTCTTTCCTTGTAATTATCAAAGAAAAATTCAAGTATATCATAAGTCTCATATATATAAGATGCATCATCATTATTTTTAAACAAATAAGCAATTTCGAATGCACCCTTCCAAGCAATAAATTCTTAAATTTGTTATACATCATAAAGTTCATAATTTCCCTTAACATCAGAAGATATAGTAACATTATCATTATACTCACATCGAAAAGGGAGGTGTTTATACCTCCTAAAGCAACAAGATTTATGTCACATCCTCATTTGAGAACAAGGTTGTAAGGAGGAAAACACAAATTTAGGGACCAACAAAAACTTTTTAGTTGATCCTGTTAATTTCCTGATGTTGTAACTCCTATGTGAACCTGATGTTTTCTATGAGAAATAAAGAGTGGAATTTTGTTGTCTTGATTTCTTGTCATTATTATCGTCTTCTTAATCTTGTTTATGGATCACCAAAGGAAAGAAAACAAAATCTCTTTTGAAAATCCTAAGGAAAAAACATGATTTTTTCCTTTTCTGTTTTTGGCTATCACTCACTCTTTTGAGCTTCATTTCTACCTATGTATCTCCACTCAATTTTGTGTTTTATTTGGATGTCATCCATTATTATGGTATAGACTTGCTCACCATGTACAAATAAATATTTTTGAACAAGTGAAACCCCTGCTTTCTTGAGTGTTTTTCTCCCTAGTTGATAAAACAGGAAAAAGAAAAACAGTGAAAACAAAAAACCTCACCTGTTGCAGTCTTGTTTTCAGCAACCTATACATTTTATAAGTTCAAATAAAAATGTGTTTCTGAAACTAGACATTGTAGTCTTTAAAACCATACTCTCACTTTTCCTTTTGAAAATTGTTTGATGTATCAATCACATCCACATTTTTCCTATTCTTTGTCGGTTTTCAGGACTTAGAAATTTCTCCAAGTCTTAAATGAACTTTCTGAAACTGAAAACTCCGTTTTTCTGTCGGTTCACCCGATCCAAATCTTGCTCAAATTCTAATTTCCTTTCATCGAGATAATGTGAAACCATGCCAAACCACTTTCCTATGCTCCCATCTACCAAAACTAGCCGTGGTTTTCACTCGAGGAACCACAGGGAGAGAGAGCAGCTCCAGGCCAAGGATGGTGGCGGAGGGCCCGACCTGTCATCAGAGAATAGGGCACACCCGTGGCATTACTTCCCCATCCACTTCCTTGAGCCAGTGTGTGCATGAACTCGACGCCACCGTTCTCATCTTGCATGTCCACGTGCTGCCCGTGGCCTGAGGAGTGCACACGCGCTGGCATCACCGTTGTTGTGCCGTCGAGCGCCCGAGCACGCACACACTCGTGTGCTCTCTGTATAAAGCACCCCCGTCCCTCCTGCCTCACCACACAACTCATCATTCACACCACACCCACTCCACTGCAATGCCTCAGCCATTGCTCTCTCTGTGTAAGAGCGAGGAGAGCAAGCTCTCGTGTTCTGTCCGTGGAGAAAGAACCCGACGCGCCAGCCCTCGTCTCTCTCTCTCTCACCTTGCTCCATTTTTTCTTCAGATCAATCCCCTTGCCAAGGCATGCGTGCCTGACATCGTGTCGGGTGGTTCTGCATGCAGGATCGCCGCGGTTGAGCTCGACGCTGCCGGGACCGCCTCGGTGCGCGCGGGAACTGCGGGTGGATCCTGTTGCTGCTACTGCTTCCGAACGCCCCCATCGACCTCGCTTTGCCTTTTCGTCATCGACCGTCGATTCCTATCGAGCCCTAGGTGAGCCTCTGCCCGTATGCGTGTGCATGTGCTCGCCGGCAGCGTTTATTTGGTCGCGAGGAAGAAGAACGGGCGTGAGTCGTTTGTTTTTAGATTGGTAGTCGTCTTTGAATCCCACTGGATCTATTCTGTGCCCTCAAATCTTGATCGCATGGCCGCTTACTGGTTCATTTGCACGCGCGAATGAACTGGGCCGGCCCAGCGCAACGCGTTTCATCGCGTAGAGGCCAACGGCCCGTTGAGCCCGCGCTGGCGATTTTATATCTTTTTCTGTGATTCTGAAATTCGCCTAATCACTTTAATCAAAAATAAAATGCCTAAACACCAGATCTGTCCACCCCCTATTTATCTAGGGTACTTGCATGTTTTCCTAACCACATGCAAGTGGCAGATCTGCATTTGCATCCTTAGATCATCGTTGAAAAATTCCGAAAGTCAACCTATCTGAAAGAGTAAACATGAGATAACTTTTGTTTAAGGAATCCGATGGAAGTAAGGTTTAACTCTCTGGATATATCTTGTTGATGCCTAACTAGAGCAGTTGGCCTCACATGCAGTTGAGTTTCCTATTAAAAATGACATGCAAAATGGTAAATGACCAGAGAGGCACTAAATGATTTTTATGAATTTTTCTAAGATGATTTTTGAGTTTAATCCTTTTGGACGTGTTTCTGTATGAGTATATCTATCATATCCTAGCTTGGTGTGTTGTTTTGATATGTAGAATAATTTTGGCATGCATTACAAGTTTTAGTAGTATTCTGCCATGTGTGAATATCATGTTATTAATATTTGTTAAGTGTAAAGTGAAGGGGAACGTAGCATAGAAAACAAAAAATTTCCTACGCGCGATAAACCCGAAAGGGAAAGATCTAATCTATAAGATGAAAGGCAACGGGGAGAAAGAGAGTCTTGAGATAACATACCCTCGAAGACTCAAAGTGGTACGAGAAAAGATCTCGTTGTTGGCGTAGTCGTTCTCACGCCGATCCCGAGCAAGAAGAAGAGCACCGCAATCCGGCGGTGCCTCCGTAATCGGCCACACGTTCAGCTCGATGAAGACTTCCGTTCCCTCGTTCCAGCGGGTTGCGGAAGTAGAGGATCCCTCCGGAATTCCAGCAGCACGACGGCGTGGTGGTGGTGAAGAATCCCACGGTCAGGGCTTCGCCAAGCCGGAGACCATGGAATGGAGCAGCGGGTGGAAGGGAAAATGAGTGGGAAAGTGTGTGAAAGAGAGAGAGCCCTCACCCTCCTTTTATAGGGGAGGGGAGGCATCCCAAGGGGGGGTGCGGCCAGCCATGGGTGCCCCCACCCCTTCCTCTCTTCATGTGAGTGGAAGCTCCACTCACACCC
The DNA here is from genome assembly GCA_028641055.1 of Alopecurus myosuroides. Taxonomy (NCBI): domain Eukaryota; kingdom Viridiplantae; phylum Streptophyta; class Magnoliopsida; order Poales; family Poaceae; genus Alopecurus; species Alopecurus myosuroides. The sequence goes on along the minus strand of CM054057.1, from coordinate 249,966,427 downwards.
ACTCAAAATTCCTTAATTTCCCACTTAGAAAATCCAAAGGTTTTTCTTTAATAAATAAATAAAACATTTTTATTTCTTTATTTATATTTGTTAATTCCATTAACAAACATTTGCATGCAGCACCTCGAACCATTTGTTAATTCTATTAACAACCGTTCGACGAAAAACCCCTTGAACTATTTCAATTTTCCCCGAAACAATTTCGGAGCTGCCCAAAATATTCTTCGGTATTCCGTATCCTTTCTAACGCTTCATCGAACCTTAAGTGTGTCTCCCTACGGTTCACGAATATTATAGACATGATCGAGACTCCTCTCCGATCAATAATCAACAGCGGGGTCTGGAAAACCGTGATGACTCCTATATATTCAACGATGACTCTCATGATCTTGTGAACCTTTCAACGTCGTAACGATTTCCCTTTCTCTCGCGATATATTACTTTTCCGAGATCCAATCATCGGTATCCACTATACCTTGTTCGATCTCGTTATCCGACAACTACTCTTTTCTCGTTCCCATGATATAACATCCTTGTGATCATATCACTTGCTTGCAAGCGGTGTCGATGTGATATCACCGAGAGGGCCCTGAGTATATCTATCCGTCATATTGGATGGACAAATCCCATTCTCAATCCATGAGCTTCAACTAACACTTTCCGAATATCCAATGCCACCTTTATAGTCACCCTTTTACGGTGTGACGTTTGATGTCATCAAAGTATTCTTTCGGTATTAGTGATTAACATGATCTCATGGTCTAAGGAATAATGTTACTCCGAATGTAATATAACAACAAAACTAAATGACTTGATCGTATTGTTATACTTAGTTAGGGTTTAAGTTCATCATGTCATTCTCCTAATGACATGACCCCGTTATTAACAACATCCAATGTTCATGATCAGGAAACCTTGATCATCTGTTTAATCAACGAGCTAGTTAAAAGAGAGGCTTCACTAGGAACGTCGGTTTGTTTATTAATCACACATGTATCAACGTTTCCGGTTAATACAATTCTAGCATGAGAAATAAACATCTATCATAAACAAGGAATGATATAATAAACACTTTATTATTGCCTCTCGGGCATATTCCCTTCAGTCTCCCACTTGCACTACGGGCAATAATCTATATTACATAGTGATGAATCTAACACCCATTGAATTCTGGTGTTGATCATGTTTTGCCCTTGAGAGAGTTTTAGTCAACAGATCTGCCACATTCAGATCCGTATGTACTTTGCAAATCTTCACATCCCCATCTGCGACATGCTCACGGATGGAGTGAAAACGGCGCTTGATATGCTTGGAATTCTTGTGAGACCTTGGTTCCTTAGCATTGGGTATGGCACCATTCTTGTCACAATAGATAACCATTGGATCCAACACACTAGGAACCACGCCTAGTTCGGATATGAACTCCTTCATCCAAACTGCTTCTGTGTTGCCTCCGAGGCAGCAACATATTCCGCTTCTGTTGATGATCCCGCCACCACGGATTGCTTGGAACTCCTCCAGCTTACAGCTCCTCCATTCATAACAAATACGTACCCGAACTGAGACTTAGAGTCATCCGGATTAGTGCCGAAGCTAGCATCGACGTAACATCTTGCGACGAGCTCTTCTTCACCGCCATATACGAGAAACATATCCTTAGTTCTTCTCAAGTACTTTAGGATATTCTTGACCGCAGTCCAGTGTTCCAAACCTGGATTGGATTGGTACCTACTAGTCAAACTAATAGCATGTGCCACATCCGGTCTTGTACATAGCATAGCGTACATGATAGAACCTATGGCTGAAGCATAGGGAGTCCTATTCATCTTTTCTCTATCTTCTGCTGTAGCTGGACATTGAGTCTTACTCAACGTTTTTCCTTGCAACATAGGTAGGAACCCCTTCCTACTATCTTCCATTTTGAACTTCTTCAAAATCTTGTCAAGGTATGTACTTTGCGGAAGTCCAATTAAGCGCCTTGATCTATCCCTGTAGATTTTGATGCCTAATATATAAGTTGCTTCACCGAGGTCTTTCATCGAAAAACTACTGTTCAAATAACCTTTTATGCTTTTTAAAAGTTCTATATCATTTCCAATCAACAATATGTCATCCACATATAGTACTACAAATGCTACAAAGCTCCCACTCACTTTCTTGTAAATACAAGCTTCTCCGTATGTTTGGAAAAATCCAAAACCTTTGATCACCTTATCAAAACGGAGGTTCCAACTTCGGGATGCTTGCTTCAGTCCATAAATGGAACGTTGAAGCTTACACACCTTGTCAGCATCCTTAGGATCAACAAAACCTTTGGGTTGCATCATATACAACTCTTCCTCAATGTCACCATTAAGGAACACCGTTTTGACATCCATCTGTCATATTTCATAATTGAAAAATGCAGCAACTGCTAACATAATCCTAACTGACTTAAGCATCGCTACTGGTGAGAAAGTCTCATCATAGTCAACTCCTTGAATTTGTCGGAAACCTTTTGCGACAAGTCGAGCTTTCTAGACGGTCACATTACCATCAGCGTCAGTTTTCTTTTTAAAGATCCATTTGTTCTCAACGGCCTTGCGGTCATTGGGTAAATCCACCAAAGTCCAAACTTGGTTTTCGTACATGGATCCTATTTCGGATTTCATGGCTTCAAGCCATTTGTTGGAATCTGGGCTCATCATCGCTTCCTCATATGTCGTAGGGTCATCACCTCCATCTACCATGAAGTTTAATACGGGATCTCCGTACAGTTCAGGAGCTGTACGCTCCCTAGTTGACCTGCGAGGTGCGGTAGTTTCCTCTATTGGAGTTTCATGATGTTGATCATTATCTCTCTCTTCATCTGACGGGGTCGGCTCCGGAACAACTTCCGGCGCTGCGCTACTCGCCATTCCAAGAAGAGAAGGTTCAATAACCTCGTCGAGTTCTTCCTTCCTACTATTCACATCTTTCGAGAGAAACTCCTTCTCCAAAAAGGATCCATTCTTGGCAACGAAAATCTTCCTTCGGATCTGTGATAGAAGGTGTACCCTATTGTTTCTTTAGGGTATCCTATGAAGACGCATTTTCCGCTTTGCGTTCGAGTTTATCAGGTTGAAGCTTCTTCACATAAACATCACATCCCCAAACTTTTAGAAATGACAGCTTAGGTTTGTTTCCAAACCATAATTCATACGGTGTCGTTTCAACGGATTTAGATGGTGCCCTATTTAAAGTGAATGCAACGGTCTCTAGTGCATAACCCCAAAACGATAGTGGAAAATCTGTAAGAGACATCATAGATCGAACCATATCTAATAAAGTACGATCACGACGTTCGGAAACACCATTACGCTGTGGTGTTCCGGCAGGTGTGAGTTGTGAAACTATTCCACATTGTTTCATATGCATGCCAAACTCGTAACTTAGATATTCACCTCCACGATCAGACCGTAGAAATTTAATCTTTCTGTTACGATGTTTTTCAACTTCACACTGAAATTCTTTGAACTTTTCAAACGTTTCAGATTTGTATTTCATTAAGTAAATATACCCATATCTACTCAAATCATCCGTGAAAGTGACAAAATAACGATATCCACCGCGCGCCGATACACTCATTGGTCCACATACATCAGTATGTATGATTTCCAATAATTCTGTCGCCCGTTCCATAGATCCAGAAAACGGGGTTCTAGTCATCTTGCCCATAAGGCATGGTTCACATGTTTCAAATGATTCATAATCAAGTGATTCTAAGAATCCATCAGAACGGAGCTTCTTCATGCGTTTAACACCAATATGACCTAAGCGGCAATGCCACATATAAGTAGCAATATCATCATTTAACTTAATTCTTTTGGCATTCACATTATGAATATGTGTATCAACATTATCAAGATTCAAAAGAAATACACCATTTTTCTCAGGTGCATGACCATAAAAGATATTATTCATATAAATCGAACAACCACTGTTCTCAGACTTAAAGGAATAACCATCCCGCATTAATCAAGATCCAGAAATGATATTCATGCTTAATGCAGGCACCAAATAACAATTATTGAGGTTTATAACTAATCTCGATGGTAGACGTAGAGGTAGCGTCCCGACGGCGATCACGTCAACTCTTGATCCATTGCCGACGCGCATCGTCACCTCATCCTTTGCTAGTGGTCGCTTATTCTGCAGCTCCTGTTTCGAGTTACATGTGTGAGCAACCGAACCAGTATCAAATACCCAGGTGCTACTGCGAGTACTAGTAAGGTACACATCAATAACAAGTATATCATATATACCTTTGTTCACTTTGCCGGCCTTCTTATCTGCCAGATACTTGGGGCAATTGTGCTTCCAGTGGCCGGTACCCTTGCAATAGAAACACTCAGTCTCAGGCTTAGGGCCATGCCTGGTTTTCTTCTCAGCAGTAGCAACAGATTTGCACCCTTCTTGAAGTTTACCCTTGGCTTGACTTTCTTGCCTTTCTTGAAACTAGTGGTCTTATTGATCATCAACACTTGATGTTCTTTCTTAATCTCCACTTCAGCAGTTTTAAGCATCGAGAGAAGCTCAGGAAGAGATTTCTTCATGCTCTGCATATTGTAACATCCAAGTATGAAAACTACCTAGTGTTTATGTTCCTTGTTTAATTTATGCAATGCATCATGGCATCATCCTCATCTTATGTTCTGTTGCATTGTTTTCTTAATGAAATTCAATCTTTAATCAACAGTTGTTTTCACACTTGTCTGTTACAATCTTTTCAAATAAAGAATTGCAAAATCAAAAACATCAATTGCTTCCAATTATTTCATATTGGATCAACTATTAAATTGTTGCTTAATTCAATCAATCACTTTAATCAATTAATTTCAAATCATTTCCAAACTCAAGCCATTTCTCAAAATCTTTAATCCTTTGAATCCATGAAGTTCACCACTAATTTGAATTCCTTAAATCACTTTTAAACCCTAAAGAAAACCCTATGGAAAAATACCTTGTTTTTCTAATATTAACTAATATTGGAAATTTCAATTAAATTGGTTTAATTTTTAAACAGCCATCAAACATTTAAATTTTTGTAATTAAAAGTTACAAACTGTTAGTAGATGGCCTAAGGAGTTTCCCTAAAAATTTTCTCAAATTTTTCTACTACCCAAAACCTCATGTTTTGATTCCATTTGCTTTTGCTACAAAAAAAAAGTAAAACAAAAAAAAATAAAAAAGGGGAGAGGGAGGCATGCAGCCCATCTCTGTTTTTCTCCCTCCCCAAAGCCCACCTATTCTCTCCAGCCCGTTACCCTTCTTCCTCCTGTCGCTGTCGTGTTGTACGACTCCATCTCACCCCTCTGTTCCACCTCCTTCTCCACCGGATGGGCGCCGTACCCTTGCTCCACCACTCCATAAGTATCCAACCCCCTACCCTCTGCCCCTCAACCCTAGAGCCCCTCTCCCTGCGCCGCCAACTCCTCTTCCTCTTCCCCAAGCCTTCTGTTTTCCTTCTGAAACTCGACACTGCAAACATCCGACCACCACCGTGAGCACCACTGCCCTCTCATCGCGGCCACGATCTGATCACCTCGAGGAGTAGTTGGTGGCGGGAATGGAAACGCCGAGTTTCCCTGAGGCTCCTCGTCTCCTCGGCCGCTGCTGAGGAGCCCTTTGGACGCCGCGCCATCGCCGGCCACCGTCGCCCTTGTCTCTGTCGACAGAACCTCGACGACCCGAACGTGGTGAGCGCCCACCTCTTCTCCTCCTTTCCCCTGTGCGCCTCCACACCGAAGCCCCGCATGCACCGCACGCACAAGCACGCCACGAGCCGCGGCATCCCGGCCCCACGAGCACCGCGGCGCAGCGCTGCTGCCGCCGGCAGTCGTTTTCGCTTCTGTCGCTTGAAGATTCAGTTTCGTCAGGCAAATAGCTGACAGAAACAAACCTTAACTTTGCTCGCACTCCTAGCCTATCACCAATCGAACGCCAGCGCAGCTGGCCTGTTCCTTGCGCGCGCGAGCCAATCGATCCCGGGTTCGAGTCCCGCGGAGGGGAATAAACCCCAACCTTTTTGCAAACCAGCGCGGGGTGCAGTGGCCCACCCTTCAGCCGCGTTGGCTGCCACGCGTGCGCGCTTCCACGCTGGCCACGGCCCCACGGGTCAGTGGCTGGGGTTAGCCCCGTGGCGGTAACAAAAGTTTTTAAACGAATCTGTGTAATTTTTATTCCTTTTTAAAATGGCAGAATAAGCACCAAACTTTAAAAATCAATAACTTTTAATATATGAATCCAATAAATAAAAACTGTATATGTTTATTGCTCCAAATTTCATAATCTTTCCAATTATTCCATTTGTGTTCTGTTTTGAGTTTTCAAAATGCATTTAAAATTCAAATTTGAATAATTCAAATGTAATTTGCAATAATACATAAGTAATTCCTACTATTTCCAAATAAGTCAAATAAAATATGTTTTTCACACCTTTTTGAATATCCTATTCACATATAAAATTTGTTTCATTGTTTGAATAATTTAAATTGCCTAAACCATTTAAATCTTGTTTAATGCAATTAAAACTTGTCTAATATTGATTAATTCATTATTAATTAATCCAAAGTCCAATTTCAAAATGTGAGACATGTAATCCAACTAAAATTTGATAACCTTTTCAAATATCAACTTTGTTACTTGTTTTGAACACTTTAACTTGTTGAAAACAACAACTACTTGTTTAACACCATTAAGTAACCAAAATTTTCCAAACTTAATAAATAAGTTCTAAACTTGTTTTATTCCTTGTCCTTTGCATCTATCATTGTTATTTATTGTTATTTGTTGTTATCTTGTCATCATTATCATGCATGCATCATGATAACAACTATCACATAATAAATAATTGTAAATCATTTGTTCCACTTATTTTAATGGATCCTTTTCCATATGCAACCCTTGCATATGGGTCCATTTAATTTGTGCTATCATGTTAGTCAGTTTATTTTGATGCAACCATTAACTTGTCATGCATCATATTGATTGTGCACAATGCCATGGCAATGATTGTTTACAATTCCTGTTTTGTTTGTTTGCTTCTTCTCGAATAGACGACGACGTTGAGGCAGACGACCTTTACAACACCCCTTCTGAGGATCTAGCTCAGTACCCAACTGTTGAGTTTGCAGGCAAGTTATCACTCACATGAACCATTGTGTTCCTTTCAACCCTGGTTACCGATACTTTCCGTTGTCTATACTTGCTAGCCTTAGTGGTAGATGTTTCTGTTACGAACCTATCACATGAATCCTTTAACCCTGATATTGCCTCAACACCCCTCCTACAACCCTGTTGATTGAGCCAGTGTCTTACTAGCATGCTTAGGTTGTTTTGCCCGAGTCTGTTACCCGTTACTTTCAGTTACTATATCTTTATTATGTTCTGGGGGCTCGATGTTTAATAAATCCATCAATCATGCTAATGTTATTACTGTTAATAATAATTTGATGATAAGGCACCGGCAGGAGGCCCTGTGTGGTTTTGAGGCCTGCTAGTGTCGACCCTAATAGGAAAAGGGTCTTGTCTACTGATCCATGATGAGCGCACTACCCGCATGTGGGAAGCGAGTATGGGCGCCCCCCTCAATTTGATTCGATTCGCATGTCGTCCAAATCATCTCATTTAGTTCGTGCTTTCTATTTGCCGCATGCATGTTTTTGCGAGCCCAGCGCAGGGTGGAACTTTTGTAGTCGGCATATAGGGGGACACGTTCTTAGAGTGCTATGAGGGTCCATTTTCTTCTGGGCTCGATTAGCCGTGCGCCCAAGGTGCTTTGGGCTTGATGCGGAGAAGAGTTGAGTTGTGTTGAGTGCCCCGCTTGGTGGGAGGCATCCCATCTGGCGGGTTATTCATACGTGTACAGCCAAATTGGTGCAACCCTGCAGGGATAATCTTCTCGAGAAGCCGTGTTTTCCGCGGTTATGGATTACTTGGTGAAAGTACTGGCTAACAAGTACCCAGGACAACTTAAACATAATGATCAAACATGTTAAACCCCATGGTTAATAACTTGACTAGTAATAGGATTATTGTCACAATAACTTGTTTCATCTTAATCCAACTGTGTGAGTTATCCTCGGGTTGCTTCTTTGCATAAGGGGCGAGATCCAGGATGGGTTTGTTTGATGTTATCTTTCAGTTGGTTACAACACTCGATCTTATCTCTTTCTGATAGTTGGTAATGATAGAATCTCTGTAGTTGGTTAGCGCAGCCAGTTGCAGCATCTTACATATACCCTTCTTTCCGTTGAACCCAAGTCATCTGTGCTTGTGTTGACGGGCTACACTTTGGTGAACTGTGAGTCTTGCTTGCCAGTACTTGGATGTACTGACCCCGTTGGGGCTGTGGTTTACGCAGACTACGACTACGGCTACGATGACCACCAGGATGGCTACTTCGTGGAGTTTGACGAGACTGCAGACGAGTAGATAGCTGGACCAGGGCAGGATCCAGAACCTACGTGGATGGGCTTCGTCTTCTTTATTTTCTCCGGCTTCTTAAGCCTGTTGGATTTGTCTGTACTCAGACCTCTTTGATTGCTTCCGCTGATGTAATGAATGCTATGTTGGGACATGTGTCCTCTGGATGATTGTATTTGCTATCTCTGCCTTAGTGAAGGCCATTTGCAACCTTATTTCAATCTTTTGTGTCTTAGAGATAAGTTGTGATCATCATTCGCTCAAAGCTGTTGACGTACCGTGCGTGATTGATATGAAGTACGTCGACAGTAGTGCCTATGACTTCTAGTGGATAGTTTACATCGACGGTGGAATAGCAGGGCTTGTGTTGTCGCGCATAAGCGCAGGCCTACCAGGAAGCTGGGACGTGGGAGCAGTTATGCCCCATAATCCAAGCACCTGCTATCCAGTTCGTACGATGAGTATCCCTTAGAAGCCAGGGTGCGACAAATGGTATCAGAGCCTGTCTTCCTGTAGGATCCCTTTTTACTGGTCGCAGTTGAGTCTAGAAACTATTTTGTAGCTATATAGGAAAAATGAAACGTGAGAGTAGGAATTCTGCCATTTTTCTTCTTTCCCCACCCACCCACCCTTTTTCTGGTAAGGAAGTGCAACGTTGTTTTCTGTTCTCACCTAAACTTTCAAGTTAGGATTTCACGTGTTTTGGGTTCTCCATAGTACCTCAGGACTTTTGGTCTCGTTTTTTCCGATGTTGCTTCGATATCATGTTCTTTTCAACATCCTTATCGTCCGTTGAACCTTGTTGTTGTTTTCTACATCCTTGTTCTTCTACCGGAGTCTAATCAAAACCTCCCAAATCATCTGCAGATGGATCTCAGGTTCTACCCGCAGGTAGTTCGGATGACTCGCTGTGAGAGCACCGCCGGTTATCCGGAGATGCTGAGAGACATGGTTACCTATCTGGGGTTCCATTGGGCACCGGAGTACCAGGTCTACGAGCAGCAGCGAGAGTTTGACCAGACTTGCTACCGGGCTATCGTCTACATTCTGTCGGATGATGGCAGGAGCATTGCCCACCGCTACGAGGCAGTAGGTTCCACAGTGGATATGGCCGTGCAGCAGGCAGCGTACGTGGGTCTCACCGTTCTCCGTGCTGACTACTGGGGGTTTGATGATTCCATCTATCGTCACATCCCCCGTGGTTACATCACGGCAGCGGGAGTTCACTTCACTGTCCACCGCGACCTGGATACCTACGAGTCTGATAGCTCCAGGCTGCACACCACTGCCCAGTTCGTGAGGCACAGTGACGCAGTTGCTTCCACACTTTCTCAGGAGTTAGCCTCAGTCAGGGAGCAGCTCTATCTGGCGTTGACTCGTCTGGCGACGTACACCACAGACTTCGTTGGAGACGAGCGCTTTGCACGTTTCACTCAGACACTTGGTTTTCCTCTGCCAGATGCTGGAGGTTACGAGCCGATCAGAGGCCCACTTCTCGACCTCGGAGCTGGTTACACAGGGATTCCCCGCTATGGAGCACAGGGACACGACGCTTTCTACTTCACCACACCGAGAGTTGCTCTCAGAGCAGTTCCTATCTACAGGGATCGTCGTGATACCTACTTCCGTGGGGTTCCTCCTCACCGTATCTCTCGTCGTACTACTCACCGCCGTCCTGCGTGATGAGCATGGGAGTACCGATGTATCCGTTCCTAGCTATGATTAGTTATCCTTTGGCATTCGAACCATGTATTGGTCTGTTGGATATTCTGATGTATTTGAACATGTGATGATGTACCTGTTGGTTATCTATTCATGCGTCGGAATAATCTATCTTTCGGTTACCAAGTCTATCATTTTCTGTTGTTGTGCTAAAATGAATTTCTGTTCAGGATGCCTCCAACCAGGAACAACCCGCCTCCGCCACCACCAATGGGGGAACTGTTAGCTCAGATGACCCAAGTGGTGACATAGATGGCCCAGATCCAGGCTAACCAGCACCACAACCAGAATGCTCCGCGAGTCAGCATTAAGGAGTTTCTGAGCGTGGGGCCGAGAGCTTTCGTGGCAACACGTGAGCCTCTGGATGCGGATGACTGGATCAGGGAGATCAACAGGGCTCTGGAGATAGCTCATGTTGCTGAGGAAGATAAGGTCAAGTATGCCACCTACCTACTGAAGGGTCAGGCAGCTACTTGGTGGGAGAACTACCAGACCATGAGAGCTGGCTATCCTATCACCTGGGGATGTTTCAAGGATGTCTTCCTGAAGCACCACATCCCGGATGGTCTCATGGAAAGGATGCGTGAGGAATTCTGCTCTCTCAGACAGGGCAAGCTGGACGTTCTCGGCTACCAGAACAAGTTCAATCGTCTCGCTCGGTACGCTGGTGACGAAGTGTCCACTGAAGCCAAGAAGATGGCAAGGTTCCGCCGAGGTTTTAACCCGGAACTGAAGTACGCTCTCACCAACATCAAGTGCAAGGACTTCGTGGAGCTTGTGAACACCGCGCTCAATGAGGAGAATGGGCGCAAGGCGTTCGAAGAGTCGCGCAAGCACTCGCGTGAGGGTGGTTCCGCCTCCAACATGACCACCCCTCCGCAGAAGCGCCGCATCTGGGTGCCAAATGGTGCTGTCACTCGGGCTCCAAATGCCCAAGCTTCTCCAGGCTTTGGTCCCCGCCCACCCAACCCATCTCAGATGCAGGGTCAGAGGATTCCAATGGGGCAGCCAAGGCCGGGTCCTTCTCGTGTCGTCACTTGCTACAAGTGCAAGGATACTGGACACTATGCTGATAAGTGCACGCAGAAGCAGCTACCCCTACCTCCTCGCCCCAACACCAACCAGGCAATGGTTCGTGCTCCCCCGGCTAAAGCCTTCAACTCCAACAACAGGCCTGTCGGGAGGACCGCGAGGGTGAACCATATCAAGGCCGACAAAGCTGAGGAAGCTGCTGACGTCGTTCTCGGTATATTACCCGTAAACTCTATTCCAGCTAAAGTGTTGTTTGATACTGGAGCATCGCATTCCTTTGTGTCAAAGATTTTTGCAAAAGCATACAACCTAGTTCTGGTTCCGCTAAGCAATCAAATGACTGTTCACTCTCCGGGACCGCAAATGTTGACTTCCAAGATAAGCATGGACAATGAGATCCTAATTGGAGGTCGCATATTCCTTGCTTCACTCATGTTGCTGGGAAATTCTGACATTGATGTCATTCTGGGTATGGATTGGTTGAAGACCCACAAAGCTAAAATTGACTGTCGAGACATCGTAGTAGTTTTCATAGACTGGGGTGCCATGAGACTACGGTAGAGACGTGGGGTAACGGGATAGCGTAGTAACACAGAACACGGGATTTACCCAGGTTCAGTACGTCGCGACAGTACGGCGTACCTACTCCTGCACTTCTCACTATGTGGGACTAAAGCCCGTATAATAAGGTTACAATGTAAAGGAATAGATCCAGCTACTCGTCGAGGATGAACTTCCCGGCGAGTTGCGTAAGGCTTGAGCTTGGACCTAGAACCTTGGAACTAAAGGAACCTATGTAATCTATCTCCCGTCCGGCTTTATATAATAGCCGGATTAGGGCTTACAGAACCAGAAACCTAGAAGACTACGTTTAACTTGTAACTTGGAAAGTAAGGAATCCGTCTTCTCCTCCAACCCAGATCACGCGGGCCGTGATCCGGGTTCTTCTAGAATCCGGCTTCTACGCGTCGGACTACTGGGCCGCCCAATGGACCTAAGCCCATTACCTTGCAGGCCACCCTGGTAGTCCAGCTCTTTTGTCTACCATCTTCTATACCCCTATTCGGTATATATCCGACAGTAGCCCCCAGGAAGGATCAAAACTCTGAAACTCCACCTTTCGTCAAATACATTTTGTCCGGGAAACTTGATTCAGCAGTCTTGATTCTTTCTTCTTTCCTTTTGAAGGAGATGGTAACATAAAACTCGGAACTATGCAAATCCGGCTTTTCTTCTTGCGATCCTTCGCGGAAAAGGAACACATGACATCAGCGCTTTAATCATGCTGACGCAAGCGCCGCTTGGTTTCACGCGGGAAACCCTGCAACGTATCTCTGACAGATTCTCACGAGAAACGAGGAGATAGCCATCATTCCTCTGTCGTTCCGTTTCCCGGATTTTCCGGCGAGCGACACGCGTCGAACATCCAACGGTCAAAAGAGCCGTTGGCGCGTATCTAGAGGTTTTTAGGCTATAAATAGCCGTCCTCGTCGTCTCCGGAAATCTTTCCTCACTCCCTCACTGCCCACGCCATTGACGCAAACGCGAGCACGAGAGCTAGAACGAATCCTTGCCCCGACGAGCCCTTTGCACGCCGGAGCGCTCCCTCATCAACAAAAACGATGGCCTCTCCGTCGTCCTCTCCGGCTCGCGCCTCCATCGACGAGCTTTTGGGCGACCTGGATCCACAGCTGGGGTCGCCCAAGCATGCCGGCGGCGGGCCGGAAAAAGCCACGGCATCCGCGGCGGGCGGAGGAAACGCTTCCGCCGCCGCGGACGTAGCGGGCCCAAGCACCACAACATCCCCTCCGTTCGCACCGGAAACGGCGGGGGCCAAGACTCACTCTCGTGGCACTGAGCGCTTCTCCGCCGGAGCTGACGAAGAAGCAGAATTTGTCGGAATTTGGAATCAGAGTGATACTTCACTCGTCCTCCTTCGTCGGATGTCAAGGGATAGATTAATAGTTAAAGGCAAATGGCGGATGTCGAAGAATGAGCCAGAGCCCAAGCCAAAGGAAGGAGAACGCGTCCTCCTCACTTCTCATATCACGAGAGGTATGGGTTTTCCCCCTTCCGCCTTTTTCCTAGACGTCCTCAACTTTTATGGTGTTCAACCACATAATATCTCTCCAAATTCCATCCTCCAATTAGCTAGTTTCCAAGCTCTTTTCGAAGGGTACCTTGGAATAACTCCCAATTTAGACTTCTGGCATTATTGTTTCGAAGTAAAACACAACATCACAAACGGTGTCTCGCCCATCTGCGGTACCATATCTTTTATCCTCAGAAACTTTAGGGAAGAATGGTATCCCAAGATAAGAATGCCGAAACCTGACCAATCCTGGCTAGGTTCTTTCTTTTATCACCAAGACATTCCGTTCCCCAACAAAGAAACCGGACTTCCTCCCTTTGTTAATTCTGCTGCCATTCCTCATGAAAATTGGACACTTGAAATAACAGAGGATTTGCCTGAAAGCCTGATGAAAATAAAGCGTCGCATTGCCAAACTTTCTTATTCTCAACCACCTTTGGTTTGGAAGGATATCGTGTTATGCTGGTTTGGACGTCGCGTACAACCTTTATCCCTTCGTTCCCGACTTCTTTGTGAGTACACGGGACCGGAAGATAGCATGAGAGGCACCGATAGGTCCTTTAGCAAGAAGGATTTTATAGAACGCCTTCATCAGATAGTTGCCGCCGATAGCCAGGTTGAAGAAAGTCTAGCCATATATCATGCGGAAAATCTGGTTCCTAAGGTACTTTTCTTCCCTTGTTTCTGAGTTTCCTCAGATTATCTTCTCTCTTCATTTTTAACATACTGCTGATTCTTTCCTAGTTTGACGAACTTGGAGAAAATGATCTTGCTTCTGATGCTGAAATCAGCCAATTGTATGCCGAGTTTTACAACAACCAAAAGCGCAAGAGGCAAACTACCATCAAAGAAGAATTTCCTTCTGCAGCTGCGGGTAAAAGGGGGAAAACGAATATGCCAATGGGCGGAAATTTTCAATCACCCGTCAGAAACGAATCCATTCCTGCTCCAGATGATATCCGGGTGAAAGAAGAACTTTTCGACGAACTCGGATATATTCGTCCGGAAGCTAAGAAGTTTTTTGCTCCTGCACCTCTGGTTCGCCCTTGGCCACAAAATGGATTAGTTATCCGCAACAATATCGCATTCTCGCCCCGCCAGGTCATACATGATGGCCTTCACCACGTAGGAATTCTTTTCATGGAATATGCCAGAGAATTCAAGGAGACCTTAACTGATTTGCGAGAAATGAGCCAGGTAATACCTCTAGCCCCCAAGCATTAAGTTGAAAATCTAAATTCTTCTTAATGATTCTTTGTATGCTTGTTCAAACTTAAGCATCTGGCTTACATTTCCATGTTTCAGCATTCCGCAGATGCCATAAACGTGGAAGTTTTGAAAAAACTTAGCCTCAAAAGCAAAGAAGTAAAAACACTTCAATCTGCTATTGAGTCAAAAAGCAACGAACTGGCATCGACTCAAAAGCAATTATCCAAAGCCACCGGTACTTTTCTTCGTGTTTGTTGATTTTTGCTGGAAAGTCATTTCTAAATCTTGCCGTAATGTCGGATTATTTTGTCCCTACTTTTCAGCTGCTTTAACCAAAGCCAAGAAGCTCACAGCAAACGCTGCTTATTTTTCTCAACTTCGTGAAGAAAACTCCAACCTTCAAAGAGAACTTTCAAAAGTTCGAGAAGAACTGGAAGCCAGTAATCTAGCCCTTGGGATTGCGCAATCCAAGGCTTCTTTGCAGGCAGCAGAGGATAAATCTATTATCAATGATTTAGAAAGTATGCTATTTCCTCGTATGAAAGAAAGCGATGAAATTGACGCGGTTCTTGGTAAGTTGACTTCTTTTACCAATACTTTCATGCCATATTCTTATATTTTCTAATCTTTGCCTTTTGTCAAAAAAGCAGGAAATTTTCCAGGGATTTCTCGGACGGAAAAGATCCGGGCCTTTGGGAAGATATGGAATTCAATCAGAAATGCAGGAATGCACTTAATTAGTAAATTCCTGCCCACAAGCAGTATACAATTCTCAGAAGTTTACCGACTTCCGGATGGCATTATGGAAGTAGCAAATTCGAAGGAATCTTTCCTTCGCTCTGCAGCACGGGGTGGTGCGCGAATGGCACTTGGCCTCATGCGCTTACACTACCCTGATGCAAAATCCTGGCGTGTAGCATCCGGTATTCCTCAAGAATGCTCAGAAGCACAAATAAATGCAATCTTTAAAGAAGTTGAAGGACATGCCACGCAGATTGCTTCCATGGTAAATATCTCCATTACTTATCCGGAAGAAGAAGTGCCCGCAGCCCCCGAGAATGATGGCAGTGATGAAGACTCAGAAATTTAAAGGGGGCGCACTTAACCTGGATGATGGATGCGTATAGTAGCTTCTTTACAATGTAATTCATATTGTAATACTTCTATGTCATTTGTCGGAACAAGAACTCCGCCTTTTGCGATTTCAAACTTCTTGCAAAGTTTTTCCGGGTTTGGCTGCTCCTTTATCTTCTAAGTAATCTGGTATATATGCTTTAACTGTCCTTAGTGTTTGAAATGGCTCAAATAGCATTATGAATCGTTATGCCGAGTAACTGGGGACGAACCAAGCAGTTTTGAAACTCGAAAACATGAATCATGCTAAAGGCATTTTTACTAACTAGTTCCAGTAACCCATCATACGCACGATCAGATAAAACTTAGAGAAAACAAGGAACTGTTCTGAAACTTGGGCACGCAGGCACAATCCGAGTTTCCTTTAACCTTTAACAGGCCGAATCATTCAGCTTTTAAACACCGAGCACGCAGGCACAATTCGGGTCAACATTGAGTATTTGTAAGATCATTGGGAAATAGATAAAACGGAAATATTTTGTACTTATAATGAATATGAATTCCGATAACTTTATTTCATGATCTCAAAGATGTTTACATAGAAATTGAACTAAGTGTAGAAGGGACGTAATTGCTGGATACTCCAAGGCCTATTTGTCTCTCCTAGTTCAGCATCTATTTTTCTCTTTCTTTTGCGATTCGGCTATTTGGGATCATCCTCCGTATCTCGAATGTCGACAAGATAATATGATCCATTCTTCATGGCTTTACTGATGACAAATGGTCCTTCCCATACTGGGGCCAATTTGTGTTTCCTTTGTTGCACCAATCTCAGCACCAAGTCACCTTCCTTAAAAGAACGATGCCTGATTTTACGACTATGATAACGTCGTAAACCTTGCTGGTAGATGGCGGATCTTTGAAGCACAAGTTCTCGTTCCTCTTCTAGGAGATCGACAGCATCCTGTCGTGCTTCCTCGGCATCCGAGTCGTCAAAATTTTGCACTCTTGGGCTGTCATGGATCATGTCCGTTGGGAGCATAGCTTCCGCACCATAAACTAGGAAAAACGGGGTTTGCTCAGTTGACCTATTTGGCGTCATTCGAATACTCCATAACACGGAAGGTAGTTCTTCTACCCATGCTCCAGCTGCTCTATGAAGAGGAGTTTCGAGTCTTGGGCGTATTCCTTGCAGGATTGAGCTATTCATTCTTTCAACCTGTCCATTAGATTGCGGGTGTGCCACAGATGCAAGATCCAAGCGAATTCCCGTTTGTTGGCAGTATTTTGCCAACTCACCAATGGAGAAATTTGTCCCGTTATCAGTTATTATGCTGTGTGGGACGCCATACCTCATTACTAAATCGATAATGAAATTTCTGGCAGTTGCGCCGTCCAGCTTTTTGATGGGTTTAGCCTCCACCCATTTTGTGTACTTATCTACTGCTACGAGTAAATGTGTAAGTCCACCTCTTGCAGTTTTGAACGGTCCCATCATGTCTAGCCCCCAGACCGCAAACGGCCATGTGATAGGGATAGTTTTTAGTGCTTGGGCCGGCAAATTGGTCTGCTTGGCGTAATATTGGCATCCTTCGCATGTATTCACTATGCGTTCGGCGTCTGTCTTGGCTGTTAGCCAGAAAAACCCTGCACGGAATGCTTTTTTGACTATGCTTTTTGATTGAGCATGATGTCCGCAATCGCCGGCATGGATTTCTTGCAATATTTCTCTTCCTTCCTCTGGTGAAATACACCGCAGAAAAACTCCAGAAGTACTGCGTTTGTATAAGTGGTCGTTGATTACTACGTATCCTTTGCATCGACGTTGTATTTGCCTTTGCAGGACTTCGTCTGCTCCTTCCGGGTACTTCTGATTGACTAAGAAGTTTAGGTACGGGATTGTCCAATCCGGTTTAACGAACATGACTTCAATTGTTTCAGATGCTAAAGGGTAATCGACGTCTCCACCTTTTATGGATGGTTCATGCAAATGCTGGACGAATACCCCTGGTGGTAAAGTTTTTACTCTCTCTGATCCCATGCGGGCTAACGCATCCGCGTTCCAGTTTTCCTCCCTTTTTATGTGAAGGACTTCGAACCCGAAGAAGCAGATGGCAAACTCATCCACCGTTCTCCGATATTCGGCCATTATGGGGCTTTTCGCGTCCCAGGTTTGGTTGAGCTGATGCTGTACCAAATCCGAGTCTCCGTAGCACAAGATGCGTTTTACCCCTATTTCTTTTGCAATATGCAAGCCATGAAGCAAAGCTTCGTATTCTGCCACATTATTACTGGCGTTGAAGTGTATTTGCAATACGTACTCCATTGTGTCTCCCTTGGGAGATTTTAGAACTACGCCGGCTCCAGCTCCTTCCTTCATCTTAGATCCGTCAAAGTGCATGATCCAGTACTCGGATTCTGGCATCGGTGTATTTTCCATTGCTTCTGTCCAGTCGGCGACGAAATCTGCCAAAACCTGGGATTTTATTGCCGTCCTTGGCTGATACTTAATGTCGAAAGCTGCCAGCTCGATGCCCCATTTAGCTACTCGGCCGGTTGCCTCCGCATTGTTTATAATATCTCCTAGTGGTGCTTTACATACCACTGTTATAGAATGTCCTTGGAAGTAATGGCGCAGCTTTCTGGATGCGAAAAATACGCCATATGCCAGTTTCTGATAGTGCGGGTATCTTTGTTTGGATTCGGAGAAAACTTCGCTTATGTAGTATACCGGATGTTGATCTGGTATGCTTTGCTCTTCTTTTGTCCATTCCACAACGATTACCGCGCTAATAACCCGACTAGTAGCCGTAAGGTATAGTAACATGGGTTCTTCATCTTTGGGAGATGCCAAGATGGGAGCGTTCATCAAGGTTTCTTTTAACTGGGCTAACGCTGCATCGGCCTCTTCTGTCCATTCGAACTTGTCGGATTTCTTTAACAGTTTGTATAGTGGCAAGGCTTTATCCCCCAGTCGACTAATAAATCTGCTGACGGCTGCAGCGGAACCCGTCAATCTTTGGACATCTTTTACACATGTAGGCTTTGAGATATTCAAGATTGCCTTGATCTTTTCCGGGTTAACTTCTATTCCTCTGTGAGAAACGATGAAACCTAGAAGTTTTCCTGAGGGAACCCCGAATACGCACTTAGATGGATTCAGCTTCATCTTGTAAGTGCGCAAATTTTCGAAAGTTTCTCGCAAATCCTCAAGGAGTGTATCTTTTTCCTTGGTTACGACAGCAATATCGTCCACGTAAACATGGACGTTTTTTCCAATCTGACTATGCAAACAACGTTGCATGCAACGCTGGTAGGTTGCACCTGCGTTCTTCAGGCCAAAAGGCATGGTTACGTAGTAATACGTCCCGTACGGGGTTATAAAAGAAGTCTTGATTTGATCTTCCTTTTTCATGCGTATTTGGTGGTACCCGGAGTATGCATCCAAAAAGCATAAAAGCTCAGAGCCTGCAGTGGCGTCTATTATTTGATCGATTCGCGGTAGCGCAAACCTATCTTTCGGACATAACTTGTTCAATCCTGTGTAATCTATACACATTCTGAGTGCAGTTGTGTCTTTCTTCGGTACTAATACCGGATTTGCGGACCAGTCAGTATGGATTACCTCCTTGATGAAATCCGCTGCTAAAAGCCGGATAATTTCCTTGCCAATAGCCTTCCGTCTTCTTCCGTCAAATCGACGGAGACCTTGTTTGACGGGTTTTGATCCGGGAATAACCTTGAGTTGGTGCTCAGCAAGTTCCCTGGGTACGCCTGGCATGTCAGCTGGACACCAGGCAAAAATGTCCCAGTTCTCACGGAGGAACTTGATGAGCTCGCCTTCCTATTTGTCGGTCATCCCAGTCCCTACAACGACGAATTTTGTCGGATCTTTGGGATCTAGGATTACCTGTCTTGTATTCTCGGATGCCTTGAAGCTATCTGTTGGCTTTCGAGTTTTTTTCCTGCCGGCATTTCTTTCGGCGATACCTCCTTGGCTAACTCCTTCAGTTCTTCCTGAGCTATAACTCTTTGAGCGCAAAGGGCGTTTTGCTTCTCCAACTCGTTTGCCAGCTTGAAATCACCGGCAATGGTGATTACTCCTCCTTTGGGTCCTGGCATCTTCAGCTTGTTGTAGATATAGCAAGATCTTGCCATAAACTTAGCGAAAGCCGGACGTCCGAGTATTGCGTGATACACGCTCTCGAACGGCACAACTTCGAAGGATACTTTTTCCTGCCGGAAGTGATCTTTATCTCCGAAGGTGACATCTAGGGAAATTTCTCCTAGGGATCGTGCTTGCCTGCCAGGAACAATGCCATGGAAGCGTATATTGCTGTAATTGAGCTGGGACTCGGATATCTTCAAGTGCTTCAGTGTATCCAGGTACATTATATTGATGCTGGATCCTCCGTCCATCAGCACCCTTCTTAGCCTAGTGTTTTGAACAATAGGGCTTACAACAAGAGCTTGTGTGCCGGGTTCAGGGATATTTCCGGGATGATCAGACTGATCCCAGATTATCGGTGTGTTGGAATACTTCAAGAATTTTGGGGTTGCAGGAACAACCGCGTTTATTTCTCGAAGTGTCCTTTTGGCCACCTTTGCTGACGGGGTTGTTAGGAAAGTTAGCATTGCTTCTCCGTCAACTCTCGGAAATTTAGGTTCGCCTTTTCGCTGTTGTTCCTGGATTTTATCATCAGTGTCCGATTCACTGTCTTCTTTTTCAGCTTCTGGCTTTTGTTTGGTAGGTTTCCTCTTGGAACCCTTCCCTTTATTTCCGGATCCTGCATTGCCTTTCATATGCTTGTTTAGCCGGTATTGCGCGTTCGTGTGGGTTGGTTTCCCAAACTGAGAGTGGTGGACGCAGGGTTCCGACTTAATTCTCTCCCATTCCTCAGGAGTGTAATTGATGGGATCCGGACTGCGGCCTTTCCACTTGTTCCCTTTTTCTCCTCCAAAGGCTAAGTTAACCTCCTTGGGTTTTGTTGTTGACTCCGGGGTTCCTTTTTTATCAGAACGAGGTGTTTTCTTGGCCAGTATCAGTGACTCAATATTGCCTCCTCTTGCTCTGATATCGTCTTCGGCTGCAGCATGCTCATTAGCGGTTGTAAGCATAGATCCGAGATCTTTGTGCTTTTTAGAACCAACCATGAACGGTACAAGTCCGGGTGTTAGGCCATTGACGAAAGCATGCATTGCTTGTACGTCAGTTACTCCAGAGCAACTATTCTTCATTGCAGTCCATCTGGAGATGAAATCCACGTATGGTTCGTCTTCAAATTGGGTGCAACGGTTCAGCTGGTTGATGCTATTTGGGCGTTTGTATGTTCCTCGAAAATGCTGAGTAAATACTCTCGCCATATCATCCCAACTGTCGACAGTTCTTGATGGTAAACCATTAATCCAATCTCTGGCTCCGTCTAGCAACATTAGGGGAAGAAACTTGACAGCTTCCAGGTCTGTCCCGTTGTTGATCTGGACGGCTGTGTAATAATCTGAAAGCCAGGTATCCGGGTTTGTACTGCCGGTATACTTTTGGTAGGTTGGACCAACTTTGGCGAAGCCAGAATGCAGGGTTATCCTTCGGATCCTGTCTGTAAAACACTTAGGACCAAAGTATAGATCATCCTTTTCTGCTCTATCAATATGTGCAGAATATCTCCCGGCTGAATGGACAGAAGGGGATCTGCTCCTTTCTTTTCCATTGTTACGCGGACGCGTTTTTCCGAGGTTATCTCTATCTCTTCCGTTGTCACGCCCTCTGGGATTAGGTGGAGTCCTGCTCCTGTACCTTTCCTTATCTTTGGGCGGTGTCCGAGATCTTTCACGCCTGTGAGGTGTATCGTATCTTCCAGCTTTTTCAGCTGGGTTTCTCGGAGGTGGCATTATTTTGCCGTCATTCCGGTGTTTGTCTTCCCGATCGTGTGGTTTATATCCATCTTTCGAGAGATGAGGTCCGGTTCTAGACGCTGCGTCCCGGTTGTCGGGGTTTTTCTTGTCTTTTCTCAGATCCTCTTTTTTATCCGAATCTCCGGGTTCTTCCGGTCCAGGTGCTCCAGCAGCGCAAGTAACAGTTTTGCAGAGGGCGGAATTATCATGCAGCCTCCCTGATCGCTCTTGTCCTCGCTGTTGCTGCTGTAATGCTTTTCCTAGGAAAGCATACACCCCTTGGAGTTTTTCCCCGTTGGAGTACAGATCATTGTTCAGGATGGCGAACGCTGCTTCCGCGTTTTCAGCTGCGGTTTTGTATATTGGTTCGCCCTTAGCATCTTTGCCGTTTAACTGCTTTTGCCAAGATGGGTTATAGAACCTTTCTTTCGGCGGCAGTTCTTCCGGTTTTGCAATTCCGGGTAACCTCGTAGGTTTTAAGGCAGATCTATGCTTTCTCTCGTACTCCTCAATTTCTTCCTTCATAATTTTGATGTCATTATGGGTCTGTTGGAGATGTTGCCGAGATCTAAGCAGTTGTTGTTGTTGCCGTTGGAAAGCTTGTCTCCTGGCTTCCAGCATCTCAGGGGGTTCATTGGGTCCCACTGGAGTTTGTAATAGTTCTTGCTCTTCCAGTTCTGTCATTGGCGGAGCAGTGATTTCCTTAGATTTCTTTTCCGTAGGCTTTGTGCCACTAATATCTCCAACTTCCAGGTTTTCATCAGCGAGATCAGCTGACTTTTTCTTCCGGAGTTTGTACTGGAGTTTTTTAGAAGCACGGTGCTTTTTCTTGGAAGACGGAGGTTTTTTGACAGGTTCATCCTCTGTCATCTCCTTGACATTAGGGAATATCGGAGAAGTTTCTCCGTCTTCCCTCTCCTCTGCTGGCGGAGGGGTTTTAGGGCTTTCCTGGCTATCGGCACCCGTTGTATCAGCTGGTTTTGCCATTAGCACTTCATGGAATCCCTCTTGAAAGGACTTAACTTTTCTTACGAAGGCATCATCATCTTCGTCTTCGGATTCGAAGTTATCCGATCCGGTTTCCGACTCCAATCTCGCCTCAATGGCGGCAAGCACGGACTCTGTTTCCGAGTTCATCGTCTGGTTGACGGATGTCGGATCTTCCGTCTCTGTGACGGGTATTGGTTCTTCCGTCTCTGTGACGGGTGTATCGTTGTCTGCCTCTTGCACGGGATTTCCGTCATCCGTGTTTTCGGCGATCTCGGATTGCACCATGCCGATAAAGTGCGTATCACTGTTTTGTCGGCGATCTGAGCAAAATCCGGCATCATAGTCGTCTTCGACTGGGTATAGGGCGGGTGGGAGATAATTGCTTTCACCGCAAAACCCCATTGCTTCCGCGGTTAATCCGATAAAGATATTAGCAGATCCAATCGGTAAAACGCAGGCACTTACCATATGGTTTTGCGCCGGTATGTAGGATCCGTTGTCGAGGAAGCGCCCGACGTCGTCGTCGAATTCCAAGCTTCCGACAGTGATCGATCTTCCAATTCCGCCTAGTATCCCAGATCGGAACTTTACGCCTGACGTCGTTTGCCCCACGGTGGGCGCCAACTGTTGAGACATCGTAGTAGTTTTCATAGACTGGGGTGCCATGAGACTACGGTAGAGACGTGGGGTAACGGGATAGCGTAGTAACACAGAACACGGGATTTACCCAGGTTCAGTACGTCGCGACAGTACGGCGTACCTACTCCTGCACTTCTCACTATGTGGGACTAAAGCCCGTATAATAAGGTTACAATGTAAAGGAATAGATCCAGCTACTCGTCGAGGATGAACTTCCCGGCGAGTTGCGTAAGGCTTGAGCTTGGACCTAGAACCTTGGAACTAAAGGAACCTATGTAATCTATCTCCCGTCCGGCTTTATATAATAGCCGGATTAGGGCTTACAGAACCAGAAACCTAGAAGACTACGTTTAACTTGTAACTTGGAAAGTAAGGAATCCGTCTTCTCCTCCAACCCAGATCACGCGGGCCGTGATCCGGGTTCTTCTAGAATCCGGCTTCTACGCGTCGGACTACTGGGCCGCCCAATGGACCTAAGCCCATTACCTTGCAGGCCACCCTGGTAGTCCAGCTCTTTTGTCTACCATCTTCTATACCCCTATTCGGTATATATCCGACATTGACTGTGCTCAAAAGTCAATAACTCTCTCCCACACTTCAGGCCAGATAGTCTATTCTCCATATGGATCAAGTTCTGTTCAGCTGTTCAACCTCGATGCCAAACCCCTTCCTGCAATTGAAAATGTTCCGGTGGTTTGTGAGTTCCCTGACGTCTTTCCAGAAGAGTTGCCAGGGATGCCCCCGGACAGAGCAGTTGAGTTCGTGATCGATCTTGAGCCAGGTACTGCTCCAATCTCTAAGCATCCATATAAGATAGCTCCTCCTGAACTGAAATTGTTGAAGGAGCAAATCGATATGTACATGGAGAAAGGTTACATTCAGCCTAGTTCCTCCGCTTGGGGTTGCCCAACTCTGTTTGTTGCCAAGAAGGATCAAACAAAAAGACTCGTGGTTGACTATCGTCCTCTCAACGAGAAAACAATCAAGAACAAGTATCCAATTCCTCGTATCGATGATCTTTTTGATCAACTTGCTGGAGCCTCAATATTCTCAAAGTTGGATTTGAGGATGGGTTACCATCAGATAAAGATCAGAAAGGAAGATATTCCTAAGACAGCTTTCACCACTCGTTACGGTCTATATGAATACACCGTCATGTCCTTTGGTCTCACCAATGCACCGGCAACGTTCTCAAGACTCATGAATTCTGTCTTCCATGAATACCTCGACAAGTTCGTTGTGGTATATCTCGATGACATTCTAGTCTACTCAAAATCCGAGGAAGAGCATGGAGAACACCTTCGTCTCACTCTCATGAAACTTCGCGAGCATCGTCTGTATGCCAAGTTTTCCAAATGTGAGTTCTGGATTCCAGAAGTTGCATATCTTGGTCATATCATCTCTGCCAAAGGCATAGCCATTGACCCGGAAAAGGTTAAGGCAATTGTTGACTGGAAACCCCCTAAGACGGTGAAGCAAGTCAGAAGTTTTCTTGGCTTGGCTAGCTATTGCCGTCGTTTTGTCCAAAACTTTTCCAAGATTGCCAACCTCTCACTGATCTCACAAAGAAGGACAAAAAGTTCGTTTGAACTCCACAATGTGATGAGAGTTTCAACCTCCTGAAGACTAAACTCACTTCCACACCTGTTCTAGTTGGCCCCGACACTACCAAACCTTTCCAGATATTCTGTGATGCATCTCTCCAAGGCCTAGGAGCAGTTCTTATGCAAGAACGTCAAGTTGTGGCTTATGCTTCACGTCAGTTGAACCCACATGAGCAAAACTATCCCACTCATGATCTTGAACTTGCAGCAGTTGTGTTTGCCCTCAAGAAATGGAGACAATACTTGTTGGGTAACAAAACTGAAATCTTTTCCAATCATAAGAGTCTGAAATACATCTTCACTCAGCCAGATCTAAACCTCAGGCAAAGGAGATGGATTGAGAAGATTAAAGACTTTGATCTCACCATTTCTTACACTCCAGGCAAGGCTAATGTTATGGCCGACGCTCTCAGTCGCAAATCCTATTGCAATAATCTCATGATCATGGAAAGCCAACCTCCACTTCATGAAGAATTCCAGAAGCTGAACCTTGGTCTTGTTCCTGAAGGATACCTTGCTAGCTTGACAGCCAGCCCAACTCTCGAGGACAAGATTCGTTCTGAACAACTTCGTGATAATGAAATCAAGAAGATTGTGGATCACATCAAGGAGGGCAATGATAAATTCAAGTCCTTCTCAATTGATGACAAGGGAACTGTGTTCTTCGAAGGACGCATTTGCAGTTCCTCAGATTCAAAGTCTCAAGGATATCATTCTCAAGGAGGCTCATGAAACTCCTCTCTCTATTCACCCTGGAAGTACAAAGATGTACCAGGATCTTAAGACTCTGTATTGGTGGCCTGGCATGAAACGTGAAATTGCTCAATGCGTTTCTGAATGCGACGTTTGTCAACGTGTTAAGGCAGTCCATCAGAAAACAGTAGGTCTACTCCAACCTCTAAAAATTCCTGAGTGGAAGTGGGACATGATTGAAATGGACTTCGTTACTGGGTTTCCAAAGTCCAAAAAGGGCAACGATGCAATCTTCGTTGTTATTGATCGTCTCACTAAGGTTGCTCACTTCTATGCTGTAAAGGAAACTATCTCAGCTAGCCAGTTAGCAGAGCTCTACACAGCAAAGATTGTTCCTCTTCATGGTGTTCCATTGGAAATAAGCTCAGACCGTGGAAGTATCTTCACTTCTCATTTCTGGAAAAGCTTTCAAGAAGCACTGGGCACCAAACTTCTGTTCAGCACAGCTTATCACCCTCAGTCTCAGGGGCAAGTCGAAAGAGTCAATCAGATTCTCGAGGATATGCTCAGAGCATGTGGTCTCTCCTTTGGCATGAAATGGGAGGATTGCCTTCCATATGCTGAATTCTCTTACAACAACAGCTACCAGGCAAGCCTAGGCATGGCACCATTTGAGGCACTGTATGGTCGCAGATGCAGGAGTCCAATCAATTGGTCTGGAGCTGGTGAACGTTCACTTTTAGGCCCTGACATTGTTAAGGAAGCCGAGGAGAAAGTTCGTATCATTCGTGACAATCTCAGGATTGCTCAATCTCGTCAGAAGAGCTATTATGATAGCAAGCACAGGGATATGGTCTATGCACCTGGTGATAAGGCATATCTCCGTGTAACTCCCCTCAGAGGCACTCATCGTTTTGGTGTGAAAGGAAAGCTTGCACCAAGATACATTGGTCCTTTCAACATCCTCTCAAGGCGTGTAGAAAATGATTATCGTCTTGAACTTCCAGAAAAACTATCCAAGGTGCACGATGTGTTCCACGTGTCACAACTCAAGAAGTGTTTCAAAGATCCAGATCGTGCAGTTGATCATGATTCCATTGAACTGCAAGATGATCTATCTTATGAGGAGCACCCTATTCGTATTCTCGATGAGACCGAGCGTAAGTATCGCAACAGGAGCACCAAGTTCTTGAAAGTCCAATGGTCGCATCATTCTGATAAAGAGGCAACGTGGGAGACCGAAGAGGATCTTCGCAAGAAGTATCCGGACCTTTTCACATCTCAGTAAGGAATCTCGGGGCGCGATTCCTTCAAGGGGGGCGTTTTGTAACATCCAAGTATGAAAACTACCTAGTGTTTCTGTTCCTTGTTTAATTTATGCAATGCATCATGGCATCATCCTCATCTTATGTTCTGTTGCATTGTTTTCTTAATGAAATTAAATCTTTAATCAACAGTTGTTTTCACACTTGTCTGTTACAATCTTTTCAAATAAAGAATTGCAAAATCAAAAACATCAATTGCTTCCAATTATTTCATATTGGATCAACTATTAAATTGTTGCTTAATTCAATCAATCACTTTAATCAATTAATTTCAAATCATTTCCAAACTCAAGCCATTTCTCAAAATCTTTAATCCTTTGAATCCATGAAGTTCACCACTAATTTGAATTCCTTAAATCACTTTTAAACCCTAAAGAAAACCCTATGGAAAAATACCTTGTTTTTCTAATATTAACTAATATTGGAAATTTCAATTAAATTGGTTTAATTTTTAAACAGCCATCAAACATTTAAATTTTTGTAACTAAAAGTTACAAACTGTTAGTAGATGGCCTAAGGAGTTTCCCTAAAATTTTTCTCAAATTTTTCTACTACCCAAAACCTCATGTTTTGATTCCATTTGCTTTTGCTACAAAAAAAAAGTAAAACAAAAAAAAATAACAAAAGAGGAGAGGGAGGCATGCAGCCCATCTCTGTTTTTCTCCCTCCCCAAAGCCCACCTATTCTCTCCAGCCCGTTACCCTTCTTCCTCCTGTCGCTGTCGTGCTGTACGACTCCATCTCACCCCTCTGTTCCACCTCCTTCTCCACCGGATGGGCGCCGTACCCTTGCTCCACCACTCCATAAGTATCCAACCCCCTACCCTCTGCCCCTCAACCCTAGAGCCCCTCTCCCTGCGCCGCCAACTCCTCTTCCTCTTCCCCAAGCCTTCTGTTTTCCTTCTGAAACTCGACACTGCAAACATCCGACCACCACCGTGAGCACCACTGCCCTCTCATCGCGGCCACGATCTGATCACCTCGAGGAGTAGTTGGTGGCGGGAATGGAAACGCCGAGTTTCCCTGAGGCTCCTCGTCTCCTCGGCCGCTGCTGAGGAGCCCTGTGGACGCCGCGCCATCGCCGGCCACCGTCGCCCTTGTCTCTGTCGACAGAACCTCGACGACCCGAACGTGGTGAGCGCCCACCTCTTCTCCTCCTTTCCCCTGTGCGCCTCCACACCGAAGCCCCGCATGCACCGCACGCACAAGCACGCCACGAGCCGCGGCATCCCGGCCCCACGAGCACCGCGGCGCAGCGCTGCTGCCGCCGGCAGTCGTTTTCGCTTCTGTCGCTTGAAGATTCAGTTTCGTCAGGCAAATAGCTGACAGAAACAAACCTTAACTTTGCTCGCACTCCTAGCCTATCACCAATCGAACGCCAGCGCAGCTGGCCTGTTCCTTGCGCGCGCGAGCCAATCGATCCCGGGTTCG
Source organism: Alopecurus myosuroides (assembly GCA_028641055.1). NCBI lineage: Eukaryota > Viridiplantae > Streptophyta > Magnoliopsida > Poales > Poaceae > Alopecurus > Alopecurus myosuroides. The sequence goes on along the minus strand of CM054057.1, from coordinate 249,938,280 downwards.
AGTCCCGCGGAGGGGAATAAACCCCAACCTTTTTGCAAACCAGCGCGGGGTGCAGTGGCCCACCCTTCAGCCGCGTTGGCTGCCACGCGTGCGCGCTTCCGCCACGCTGGCCACGGCCCCATGGGTCAGTGGCTGGGGTTAGCCCCGTGGCGGTAACAAAAGTTTTTAAACGAATCTGTGTAATTTTTATTCCTTTTTAAAATGGCAGAATAAGCACCAAACTTTAAAAATCAATAACTTTTAATATATGAATCCAATAAATAAAAACTGTATATGTTTATTGCTCCAAATTTCATAATCTTTCCAATTATTCCATTTGTGTTCTGTTTTGAGTTTTCAAAATGCATTTAAAATTCAAATTTGAATAATTCAAATGTAATTTGCAATAATACATAAGTAATTCCTACTATTTCCAAATAAGTCAAATAAAATATGTTTTTCACACCTTTTTGAATATCCTATTCACATATAAAATTTGTTTCATTGTTTGAATAATTTAAATTGCCTAAACCATTTAAATCTTGTTTAATGCAATTAAAACTTGTCTAATATTGATTAATTCATTATTAATTAATCCAAAGTCCAATTTCAAAATGTGAGACATGTAATCCAACTAAAATTTGATAACCTTTTCAAATATCAACTTTGTTACTTGTTTTGAACACTTTAACTTGTTGAAAACAACAACTACTTGTTTAACACGATTAAGTAACCAAAATTTTCCAAACTTAATAAATAAGTTCTAAACTTGTTTTATTCCTTGTCCTTTGCATCTATCATTGTTATTTATTGTTATTTGTTGTTATCTTGTCATCATTATCATGCATGCATCATGATAACAACTATCACATAATAAATAATTGTAAATCATTTGTTCCACTTATTTCAATGGATCCTTTTCCATATGCAACCCTTGCATATGGGTCCATTTAATTTGTGCTATCATGTTAGTCAGTTTATTTTGATGCAACCATTAACTTGTCATGCATCATATTGATTGTGCACAATGCCATGGCAATGATTGTTTACAATTCCTGTTTTGTTTGTTTGCTTCTTCTCGAATAGACGACGACGTTGAGGCAGACGACCTTTACAGCACCCCTTCTGAGGATCTAGCTCAGTACCCAACTGTTGAGTTTGCAGGCAAGTTATCACTCACATGAACCATTGTGTTCCTTTCAACCCTGGTTACCGATACTTTCCGTTGTCTATACTTGCTAGCCTTAGTGGTAGATGTTTCTGTTACGAACCTATCACATGAATCCTTTAACCCTGATATTGCCTCAACACCCCTCCTACAACCCTGTTGATTGAGCCAGTGTCTTACTAGCATGCTTAGGTTGTTTTGCCCGAGTCTGTTACCCGTTACTTTCAGTTACTATATCTTTATTATGTTCTGGGGGCTCGATGTTTAATCAATCCATCAATCATGCTAATGTTATTACTGTTAATAATAATTTGATGATAAGGCACCGGCAGGAGGCCCTGTGTGGTTTTGAGGCCTGCTAGTGTCGACCCTAATAGGAAAAGGGTCTTGTCTACTGATCCATGATGAGCGCACTACCCGCATGTGGGAAGCGAGTATGGGCGCCCCCCTCAATTTGATTCGATTCGCATCTCGTCCAAATCATCTCATTTAGTTCGTGCTTTCTATTTGCCGCATGCATGTTTTTGCGAGCCCAGCGCAGGGTGGAACTTTTGTAGTCGGCATATAGGGGGACACGTTCTTAGAGTGCTATGAGGGTCCATTTTCTTCTGGGCTCGATTAGCCGTGCGCCCAAGGTGCTTTGGGCTTGATGCGGAGAAGAGTTGAGTTGTGTTGAGTGCCCCGCTTGGTGGGAGGCATCCCATCTGGCGGGTTATTCATACGTGTACGGCCAAATTGGTGCAACCCTGCAGGGATAATCTTCTCGAGAAGCCGTGTTTTCCGCGGTTATGGATTACTTGGTGAAAGTACTGGCTAACAAGTACCCAGGACAACTTAAACATAATGATCAAACATGTTACACCCCATGGTTAATAACTTGACTAGTAATAGGATTATTGTCACAATAACTTGTTTCATCTTAATCCAACTGTGTGAGTTATCCTCGGGTTGCTTCTTTGGATAAGGGGCGAGATCCAGGATGGGTTTGTTTGATGTTATCTTTCAGTTGGTTACAACACTCGATCTTATCTCTTTCTGATAGTTGGTAATGATAGAATCTCTGTAGTTGGTTAGCGCAGCCAGTTGCAGCATCTTACATATACCCTTCTTTCCGTTGAACCCAAGTCATCTGTGCTTGTGTTGACGGGCTACACTTTGGTGAACTGTGAGTCTTGCTTGCCAGTACTTGGATGTACTGACCCCGTTGGGGCTGTGGTTTACGCAGACTACGACTACGGCTACGATGACCACCAGGATGGCTACTTCGTGGAGTTTGACGAGACTGCAGACGAGTAGATAGCTGGACCAGGGCAGGATCCAGAACCTACGTGGATGGGCTTCGTCTTCTTTATTTTCTCCGGCTTCTTAAGCCTGTTGGATTTGTCTGTACTCAGACCCCTTTGATTGCTTCCGCTGATGTAATGAATGCTATGTTGGGACATGTGTCCTCTGGATGATTGTATTTGCTATCTCTGCCTTAGTGAAGGCCATTTGCAACCTTATTTCAATCTTTTGTGTCTTAGAGATAAGTTGTGATCATCATTCGCTCAAAGCTGTTGACGTACCGTGCGTGATTGATATGAAGTACGTCGACAGTAGTGCCTATGACTTCTAGTGGATAGTTTACATCGACGGTGGAATAGCAGGGCTTGTGTTGTCGCGCATAAGCGCAGGCCTACCAGGAAGCTGGGACGTGGGAGCAGTTATGCCCCATAATCCAAGCACCTGCTATCCAGTTCGTACGATGAGTATCCCTTAGAAGCCAGGGTGCGACACATATTATAGTTCATCACGAAGTTCTTGTAACTAGGTGGCAGAGATTGGAGAACACGATGTATCCCTAGCTCAATGGGAATCGATATTCCCAAGGCTATGAGCTTATCAGCGTACGCAGACATTATGAGTACGTGCTCACTAACGGAGCTGTTCTCTTCCATCATGCAACTAAAGAACTTTTCTGAAGCGTCATAACTCTCAACTGCGGCATGGGTATCGAAAATCATTTTCAATTCTCCTATTGTGGCATAAGCAGTGCTGTTCTCGAAACGTTTTCGCAGCTCTGGCTCTAATCCATAGAGGATGCCGCAGTGAACTATACTGTGGTCTTCTTGTTGAGTCAGATAAACATTTTTATCTTCGTCAGAAGCATCATCAGCGGGCTGGTCACCTAGAGGTGCATCAAGAACATATAGCTTCTTGCAAGCGGTGAGGAGAATCCTCAGGTTAAGTGCCCAGTTGGTAAAGTTGCTTCCATTGTTCGCTAATTTCTCTTTCTCCATGAACATATTGAAATTGAAGGTAGGTGGTGCCATGATCTACGACATATTTGCAAAGACTATTTAGACTATGTTTATGATAAATTAAGTTCAAGTTAATTCTAAAATTATCCCACGAACTCCCACTCAAAACAACATCCCTCTTAGTTGTCTTTAGTGATTACACGAACCAAATTCACTACACCGAAACCGATCATGACGTGAGACGGTGCATTTGCAAAGGAGAACATCAACATGTTCATCATATCATTCATATGACCCATGCTTTACCTTTCGGTTACGTGTTCCGAGGCCATGCCTGTACATCCTAGGCTCGCCAAGTAGAACCGTTGCATTGCATGTGTTTCAAGGCCATGTCTGTACATGCTAGGCTTGAAAACACCTGTTGTATGCAAACGTTGAGTCTATCACACCCGATCATCACGTGGTGTCTCGAAACGACGAACTTTCTTAACGGTGCATACTTAAGGAAGAACACATTATTATCTTGATATTAAGCGAGAGGGATCATCTTATAATGCTACCGTCGCGATCTAAGCAAAATAAGATGCATAAAAGGATAAACATCACATGCATGGATAATGTGATATGATATGGTCCTTCTTGCACTTGATCTCCATCTTGTGCATCATGGTATGATCTCCATCATTCCACCGGCGTGGCACCAAGGTCCGTGGCACCTCCATCTTGATTGTCCATTACAACATATCACATGGATATGACATACATCACGCAGGCCATAAAATAAGACAACCATATGGCTCCAGCCGGTATGTCAATAATTTACAAAAGATATCATCTCATACATAACGTTTGTAACATTGACCATATCACATCACATGCCCTGCAAAAACAAGTTAGAAGCCTCTAATTTATTTTTGCATATTTTACGTGGTTTTGGGCTTACGAGGATAGAACCGTTCATACCTACGTACAAGAACCAAAACGTTGATAAAATATATTTTTAACAACCCTTTGTAGATTAGATCTTAACTATAGTAGGAGAAACAGACACCCGCAAGACACTTATGCAATTCAAGTTGCATGTCAGTTGTGGAACAAGTCTCATGTACGTGGACATGTAAAGTTAGTCCGGGCCGCTTCATCCCACTATGCCACTAAGATCATAAAATACTCAAAGAGGCAAAAACATGATCATCAACGCCCACATACTCCTATGTGTTCTACCCGTACAAATCATCTACGCATAGATCCGGCTCTGATACCACTGAAGGGGAACGTAGCATAGAAAACAAAAAATTTCCTACGCGCGATAAACCCGAAAGGCCAAGATCTAATCTATAAGATGAAAGGCAACGGGGAGAAAGAGAGTCTTGAGATAACATACCCTCAAAGACTCAAAGTGGTACGAGAAAAGATCTCGTTGTTGGCGTAGTCGTTCTCACGCCGATCCCGAGCGAGAAGAAGAGCACCGCAATCCGGCGGTGCCTCCGTAATCGGTCACACGTTCAGCTCGATGAAGACTTCCGTTCCCTCGTTCCAGCAGGTTGCGGAAGTAGAGGATTCCTCCGGAATTCCAGCTGCACGATGGCGTGGTGGTGGTGAAGAATCCCACGGTCAGGGCTTCGCCAAGCCGGAGACCATGGAATGGAGCAGCGGGTGGAAGGGAAATGAGTGGGTAAGTGTGTGAAGAAGAGAGAGCCCTCACCCTCCTTTTATAGGGGAGGGGGAGGCAGCCCAAGGGGGGTGCGGCCAGCCATGGGTTCCCCCACCCCTTCCTCTCTTCATGTGAGTGGAAGCTCCACTCACACCCACTCAAAATTCCTTAATTTCCCACTTAGAAAATCCAAAGGTTTTTCTTTAATAAATAAATAAAACATTTTTATTTCTTTATTTATATTTGTTAATTCCATTAACAAACATTTGCATGCAGCACCTCGAACCATTTGTTAATTCTATTAACAACCGTTCAACAAAAAACCCCTTGAACTATTTCAATTTTCCCCGAAACAATTTCGGAGCTGCCCAAAATATTCTTCGGTATTCCGTATCCTCTCTAATGCTTCATCGAACCTTAAGTGTGTCTCCCTACGGTTCACGAATATTATAGACATGATCGAGACTCCTCTCCGATCAATAATCAACAGCGGGGTCTGGAAAACTGTGATGACTCCTATATATTCAACGATGACTCTCGTGATTGTGTGAACCTTTCAACGTCGTAACGATTTCCCTTTGTCTCGCGATATATTACTTATCCGAGATCCGATCATCGGTATCCACTATACCTTATTCGATCTCGTTATCCGACAACTACTCTTTTCTCGTTCCCGTGATATAACATCCCTGTGATCATATCACTTGCTGGCAAGCGGTGTCAATGTGATATCATCGAGAGGGCCCTGAGTATATCTATCCGTCATATTGGATGGACAAATCCCATTCCCGATCCATGAGCTTCAACTAACACTTTCCGAATATCCAATGCCACCTTTATAGTCACCCTTTTACGGTGTGACGTTTGATGTCATCAAAGTATTCTTTCGGTATTAGTGATTAACATGATCTCATGGTCTAAGGAATAATGTTACTCCGGATGTAAGATATAACAACAAAACTAAATGACTTGATCGTATTGTTATACTTAGTTAGGGTTTAAGTTCATCATGTCATTCTCCTAATGACATGACCCCGTTATTAACAACATCCAATGTTCATGATCAGGAAACCTTGATCATCTATTTAATCAACGAGCTAGTTAAAAGAGAGGCTTCACTAGGAACGTCGGTTTGTTTATTAATCACACATGTATCAACGTTTCCGGTTAATACAATTCTAGCATGAGAAATAAACATCTATCATAAACAAGGAATGATATAATAAACACTTTATTATTGCCTCTGGGCATATTCCCTTCATAAAGATGCATTCTGTGATCTTACTAGCATGTGTAGGAGTTGTTTTCACTTCCATATGATTGTTATCTTGTAGATCTACCATGTTAGAATAAATCTTGTCCATGAATATCATGGTTTGACATGCATGTCAAGATCTATGCTTGTTTTCTAGTTTCCATGTGTACTAGACCTGTTTGCCATGCTTACCTTCATGCCATGATTGTTTTCATGCTTTGTATGATATGATATGACTCTGTTATGTACATGTTTAGCTTCTGGTTGCATGCTACTTTCATGTATAAAATTATATTATGGCTTGCATGTTCATAGAAATGCATGTTTTACTCCCTTATGCTTGTATAGTTGTTTCCTAGATTGTTTTCTTTATGTTTCACTCATTTTGGTGGATGACCAGAGAGTCATTACACTCTTTATGGCCTTATATGAGAGTGGTACACCCACTGGACTCATGCCTTATGCTTGATGCATGACTTGTATGAAACTATACCATGTTATGCATGTTTGAGTATTATAGCATGTTGTAGTAATATTATTTTGGGTGATTCTTTTAAGTGAATGCTTGATGTATGTGTGCTGTATTAGCTTGTGCTTGCCTTTGTCTTGTTCTGATTGAGTGCTTTTCTTTTTACTCTTTACGCCGTTAGATAACGAAGAGACTATTACTCCTGAAGTGGTTTTCTGTAACTCTTGTTTATTTCAAGAGTGTGATCAAGACCAGGGCCAAGGCAAGCCACTCTAAATTCTTGCTGTTATTTTACTTATCATTATCTATCATGCATGTTTTACTTCTGAAGTTTTTACTTATGTTGCCTTCGAACTATTCTTTTAAGTGGAAACAATCGCTATCGCTTTTATCGAATTGTTGTAGCCACTCCATAATCTTGGTGTTACCAAGCCCTTAGGTAATTTTGGAGCCATCACTTAATTAACTTAAGTCCCCTAGTGGACATCTTATCTTGGCATTTTTGGAAAACAAATCTCTTTGGAAAAATCCCGAGGAAAGGTGGGACCTTGTCCGAGGGAGGTTTGTGAAGGAAGAAGTGTTTTCAACTTGTTTTTCCAAAATGACACATAACCTAGTCTTCGCCAGACAACCAAGTCGTACTGCCACATTACCTCAACATGGGAACGGGGTCTAGCTAATTTCTTGTCGGTGTTAGTCCGTGTCTACCTCAAAGTGCTATAGGGGTTAGAGTCCCCCCGAACCGAATTGTCGCCAGTAGGGAGAAACGGGACATTCACAGTGTGGGATTAAGTTCGCCAACGGTTGCAACAATTGGGTCTCCTGCCATGGTGGTGTGTTTTCAGGGGAAACCGGATCGATAAGCTGACGCACTCGGTGTCGGGGAGAACAAACCCAGTTGAAGGGGTAGTCATTTACTAGCTCTTATATAGTGGATGGTTAGGACCAGTTATCTTATGTCTGCATACTGTCTGGGACAATCCGTGGTTGTTCACGGCGGATGTACTGGATCTTGTGGAATGTGTACACCTCTGCAGAGTAAAACTATTCAGAATAGCCGCATCCTCAGATATGGACAGTTGAATGACCATGTAGCTAGTATTGTGTCCCTGTTTTCAAAAAGCCGGAACTTGTTTATGTTGTCGTACCTTGGAGGTACATGAAAGGGAATGATCGTACCATTGAGGTACAGGAGAGATGCTGGTCTTGGAGTTGGTGTTTTCTGAAAGTTCTTTCAAAGAAAAACTTTTCTTTTATTGATAATGCTTTATCAAAACATTGTGGATATGCGATATCTACAAGAGAAACATTCTATCTTCTGAAGTATCTTCTTCAACAAAACAACTAAAACTTGCTCAACCATGATGGGTCTTCTACTCACCATGGATAGACTAGCCCTTAATTAAACAACCTTCCTACCACCTGTATGGTATACTTGCATTTCTTGGGCTTTAATTTAGGGTGTCTTGCGAGTACATTCAAATGTACTCATATGGTTTTGTCCTTGGCTATTGTCTTGGTCAGACTTTGAGGAGCCGTCTCAGGAGGATACCTTTGAGGAGGAGTACTGTGACGATCCCGCGTACTAGGCACGTCTCCCGGTCAGCAGCTAGTGGTGCTAAGGCGTTGACATGGGTTCTACTCGTTGTGTTTGCTTCCGCTGAAATTAAGTAGTTGTTATGTTTGTGTTATCTTTGCCCTGCGTGACAGTTGTCTCATACTTTGTCGACAGACCATTTGTGTAACACTATGTGATTCGTCTAATGGATGTGAACTCTATTTGTACCTTCTCTAAATATGTTGCTCATGACTGTCGATCTGGGATCATGAGTGTATGCATATTGGCGGTCTCGGACATCTAGTCTGGGGTCCCCACAATGTTGGTATCAGAGCCATCCTGACCATAGGAGACCTTAGTTAGCATGGGCGTGAGTTCGTACTCCGACATCTACCTTATTTTCTATACAAGCCTTAAGTATGACTATATACCAAAGATATGTCTTGTAACCCCCTCTGCTTGATTTTTCTTTTACATGGTTATTTACATTAAGTTTCCTTTTCCATACAACTAAAACTTTGCACACTGGTCATTAACTTAAAACTTGTGTAGATGGACGTCATCTTCACCGAGTCTCTCCAGTTGGGACTTGCTCGGGACACAGTGTTCCGTTTCGAGAGGGAGATCGTGGACATGACCAAGATACTTGGGCGTCCACTACATGAGGTTAGAGGATGGGAGATCACCGTCTCTGTCGCTGGTTGGCAGCGTGACCCTCCGTTTTCCATTGACTTCGCCATCTGAGCCCGTGCACGTCTTCCACGCCATTTACCGCTCGTGGAAGGACGTGGTTGTTCGTGTGCTCGAGCTGGCTATTGCACGCTTGGCTCAGCTCTACGAGACCCACTTTGCTAGTACTCCTTTCCAGCGCCACGGGAGCTGCGACGATGAGGGCCATCCACTCCCTTGTCCGTGTCCCCGTGACATTGTGTGCTCCCACATGGAGGACCTGGAGTACTACCTGCACTACACGCAGAACAACCTGGACTATCTGAGGATTGTTCACGCCAACCTCGCCGCAAAGAAGAGAGCCTTGGAGGGCCAGTTGTGGACCACCCGTTTAGCCCGTACTCGCCTCTTCAAGGAGTCCGAGTCGCTCGAGAATACCAATGCCATACTCCATGGCCGGCTGAAGACTGATAGAGAGGACCTTGCCGCAAGGGGTTCGACCATCGAGGAGTTAGAGGAGGAGATTGCCGAGCTCTGCAGGGAGAACGGGGATCTTCTTCCTGATGATGATGTCCTTTCCGACGGCATGGATATGAGTGAGCAGAGCGACCAAGAGGACGACGATCTCGCCGGAGATGAGGAGGACCCTGAGGAGATCCTTTTCGATGGCGATGATGGAGACGTCTAGGCGGTAGGTTGTGTTGTTAGCCTATGCCATGTAAGCACCTAGTACTAGTTGGCTGCGATGACCCTGAATCGCTGCTTTTGTAGTGTGGTTCTTCGGAAACCACTTGTTTGTTAGATGTTGATGTATGGTGTGCTATGTATGCTCGAACCTGCCTGTTTTATGTATGATATGTTTGTGCTTTGACTTCTCTGAAATAATTTACCAAGCATGTCTAAAAGTTCCATGTTTTCATCTTCTTTGATTCTCGTTTGTCACTGTTAGACAAACACATCCATCTATCTCTTTATCTTATATATTCTTTCATTCAGCATGCCGCGTGATCCACCACCACCACCCGAGCCGACTGCGGCTCAAGTCCTGGCTTTGTACATGGAGGACCGAGAGGCTGCCCGTGCCGAGCGCACCGCAACTCTTGAGACTCTCGCACATTTGGCCACTATTGGAACTAATGGTGGAAATGGTACTCGCTCCAAGCTCAAGGAATTCAAGAATACCAATCCACATGTCTTCTCTCGGATTGTGGAACCTATGGACGCTGATGATTGGCTTCGCACCATCACCAACAATCTGGAAGTTGCTGGTGTCGAGGCCAAAGACAAAGTCCTTTATGCTTCTCACTTTCTCGCTGGACCTGCGAGGACTTGGTGGGAAACCACCTGTGCTTCCATACCAGCTGATCATGTCACTACCTGGGAGGAGTTTGTTGCCAAGTTTCGCAAGTATCATATTCCTGATGATGTGATGGGAATCATGTGAGACAAATTTCTGAAGCTCAGGCAAGGCGGCATGATTGTGTCCAAGTATTGGGATGAGTTTACTACCCTCGCTAGGTATGCTGCCCATGATGTGGATACTGAAGAAAAGAAGAAGGAGAGATTCCTCAATGGGTTACACGATGAACTGCAGTGTACACTCGTGGTAATCCCTTTTCAAGATCTTGAGTCTCTTGCCAATGCTGCTATCCTTATGGAACACAAGCTGTCAGCCTTTGACAATCGCAAGCGGAAGATGATGCATCAAGGAGGGCCAAGTGTCCTGAGGACTCGCAGTACCCTACCTGCGAGGCCACCCTTCAATAGGACACCTGGCTATGCTCCTCGTCCAAGTTTTCCATATTTCCCAAGGCCTTAGAATACTGGAAATGCTCCTTATGTGCCTCGTCCTGGAGGAGGGAATACTGGGAACACATTCACCCGTGCTGCCCCAACTGCACCCAAGCCATCAGGGACGTGTTTCTCATGCGGCAAAGGAGGGCATTTCTCCCGGGAGCGTCCCACTAAAAATCCTGCACCTACCCGCCCTAATGCGGACAAGATGAAACATGGACAAACTCACAAGAAGCCGGGGAATATTGCTAAGGGACATTTGAACTGCGTCACCGCAGAAGAAGCTCAGGACACCCCAGAAATGGTGATTGCTATGTTCCCTCTCAACTCCGTACCAGTCCATGTTCTGTTTGATTCTGGTGCTTCGCATTCTTTTGTCACAAAACCTTGTGTGAAGAAAAGTGGTTTAAAGGCAGCCCTATGTCTAGAACCATGCTGGTACAAATCCCAGGCGAGACAACCAAAGCCACTCACTCCTGCAACAATGTGCCTATTGTCTCATCAATGGGAAAACATTTCATGCTGATCTGATAGTGCTAGGCGCACAAGGCATTGAGGTTGTACTTGGTATGAATTGGATGACTAAGTACAAGGGAGTCATTGACTGCACCACAAAAACTATATCCTTGACCAGTGGTACTGGGGAAGAGATTAAGTATAAGGCAGTCAAAACCACCTCCAAAGCTCATTGCCATAAGAGTATGTCCAACCCCTCACTTGAACATATTCCTGTGGTATGTGAGTATCCGGACGGCTTTCTAGAAGAACTACCCGGTATGCCCCTTGATAGGGATATCGAGTTCGTCATTGAGTTAGTTCCTGGAACCGGACCCAAAGCTCAAAAACCTTACCGGATGAACCCGGAGGAATTAGAGGAGTTGAAGAAACAATTGGAGGGTATGATCAAAAAAGGATTGATTCGCCCAAGTGCTTCACCTTGAGGATCGCTTGTCATCTTTGTGGACAAACGGGACGGCACCTCACGTCTATGTGTGGATTACCAAAAGTTAAATGATGTTACCATCAAGAGCAAATACCCGTTGCCCGAGATTGAAGATCTCTTCGACTAGATGAATGGATCTTGTGTCTTATCCAAGATAGATCTCCGTACTGGTTATCACCAATTGAAAGTGCGGGAATCAGATATTCCGAAGACTGCTTTCACCACTCGTTACAGGTTGTATGAATGCACCGTAATGTCCTTTGGCCTAACCAATGCTCCTGCCTATTTCATGAATCTCATGAATAGGGTATTCATGGATTTTATGGATAAATTCATCGTGGTGTTCATCAACGACATTCTTATCTATTCCAAAGATGAAGCAGAACACGAAGAACATCTGAGATTGGTACTCGGAACACTTCGGAAGCATCAATTGTATGCTAAGTTTAGCAAATGCCAATTCTGTCTTAGAGAAGTGGGATTTCTTGGACATGTGGTATCTGAAGGTGGAATCTCTGTTGATCCCGCTTTGATTCAGTCCGTCAGGAAACGTAATGCTCCAACCAACCCAACTGAAGTGAGATCATTTCTTGGTTTGGCTGGTTATTACCGCAAATTTGTTCAAGGATTTTCCAGTATCGCTAGGGCACTCACTCAATTGCTCAAGAAAGACAAGAAGTTTGAGTGGACTGACAAATGTGAGGAAAGTTTCCAAGAGTTGAAAAGAAGATTGGTGACCGCTTCTGTTCTTACTATGCCGGATGTCACAAAAAGTTTTGATGTGTACTGTGATGCCTCAAAGCTTGTACTCGGCAGTGTTCTCATGCAATACGGAAAGGTCATCTCCTATATCTCTCGTCAGTTGAAGCCTCATGAACAAAATTACCCTACACATGACCTGGAACTCGCAGCTGTTGTTCATGCTCTCAAAGCATGGAGACACTTCCTTATGGGTAATAGATGCGAGATTTATACTGACCACAAGAACTTGAAGTATATTTTCTCTCAGCGTGAACTCGATATGAGGCAACGCAGGTCGATTGAACTCATCAAAGATTATGATCTGAGTATCCACTATCATCCTGGCAAGGCGAATGTTGTCGCTCATGCACTCAGTCAAGAACCCGCCTCTTTGAATGCTATCATTAAGGCCAGACAACCTGAGTTATGGAAAGAACTCGATCAACTGGGTATTGAAGTAGTCAGCGATGGGATGTTTAATACTATTGAAATCAAACCTACTCTGGTTGATCAAGTAAAACAATCTCAGAAAGGCTAGAAGAGTATTGAAGGAATTAAGGATCGAATGAAGAAGGAACTACTGCCTGGTTTCTCTGTCGATTCTGAACGAATACTCTGGTATAAAGGTCGCATTTGCGTTCCATCCGAGTCAGAGCTAAAGCAAGTTATACTCGCGCAGGCTCATGACACTCCTTATTCCGTTCACCCCGGAGGAACAAAAATGTATCAAGATCTTAAAGAGAAATTTTGGTGGCATGGTATGAAACAAAAGATTTCTACTTACATAGCCAAGTGTGATATCTGTCAACGTGTGAAGGCAGAACACGAACGTCCAGCTGGTCTTTTGCAACAACTCCAAGCACCCAAGTGGAAATGGGATGAAGTTGGAATGGATTTCAGCACTGGACTTCCCAAGTCAAACCGAGGGCATGATTGCATATGGGTTATTGTGGACAGGCTTACAAAAGTGGCTCACTCTATTCTTGTTCGCACAACTCATCATGGAGACCAATTGGCTGATCTCTATATATCTCGGATTGTGAGTTTGCATGGAGTACCCGAGAAGATTGTTTTTGATAGAGGTACTCAATTCAAATCTCGGTTCTGGAGGAAATTGCATGAATCTCTTGGAACCCAATTGTATTTCAGCACAACTTATCACCCCCAAACCGGAGGACAAACCGAGCGTGTTAACTAAATCCTGGAAGACATGTTTCATGCTTATGTATTGTCTTATGGTTCAAAGTAGAAAGATTGTCTACCATTTGCGGAGTTCTCTTACAACAATAGCTATCAAGCTAGTCTGCAAATGGATCCTTTTGAAGCTTCGTATGGACGCAAGTGTCGCACACCCTTAAACTGGTGTGAGTCTGGTGACAGTCAGATATTTGGTATGGATACATTGCGTGCTGCTGAAGAGCAAGTTCATCTTACCCGTGATCATCTCAAAGCTGCTCAATCTCGTCAGAAGAGTTATGCAGACTCCAAGCGACGCGAAGTTTCCTTCCGTGTGGGATATTTCGTGTATCTTAGAGTCACACCTCTCAAGGGGATGCAGCGTTTTCACGTCAATGGAAAGCTTGCACCACGTTATATTGGGCCATTCAAGATCCTAGCCCGACGTGGTGAAGTATCATATCAACTTGAGCTGCCCGCTAATCTCTCAGAATTCCATGATGTCTTTCATGTGTCATTACTCCGGAAATGTCTCCAAGTGCCAAATAAGAACCATTCTTATAAGGACATCGATTACCGGACCATTGATATCAATCATGATTTGACTTATCGTGATCGACCACTCCGTGTTCTTGCCAATAATGTTCGTGTAACTAGGAGGCGTGCAATATAATTCCTCAAAATTCAGTGGACTAATCACTCTGAGGAAGAAGCCACCTGGGAACGCGAAGATTACATCAACAAGGGGTTTCCTGACTTCCACTATGATTAAACCCCCGAATCTCGGGAAGAGATCCTTTTAAGGAGGGGAGGTCTGTCACATCCTCATTTGAGAACAAGTTTGTAAGGAGGAAAACACAAATTTAGGGACCAACAAAAACTTTTTAGTTGATCCTGTTAATTTCCTGATGTTGTAACTCCTATGTGAACCTGATGTTTTCTATGAGAAATAAAGAGTGGAATGTTGATATCTTGATTTCTTGTCATCATTATAATCTTCTTAATCTTGGTTATGGATCACCAAAGGAAAGAAAACAAAATCTCTTTTGAAAGTCCTAAGGAAAAACATGATTTTTCCTTTTCTGTTTTTGGCTATCACTCACTCTTTTGAGCATCATTTCTACCTATGGATCTCCACTCAATTTTGTGTTTTCTTTGGATGTCATCCATGCTTATGGTATGGACTTGCTCAGCATGTCCAAATAAATATTTTTGAACAAGTGAAACCTCTGTTTTCTTGAGTGTTTTTCTCCCTAGTTGATAAAACATGAAAAAGAAAAACAGTGAAAACAGAAAACCTCACTTGTTTCAGTCTTGTTTTCAGCAACCTATACATTTTATAAGTTCAAATAAAAATATGTTTATGAAACTAGACATTGTACTCTTCAAAATCATACTCTCACTTTTCCTTTTGAAAATTGTTTGCTGTATCAATCACATCCACACTTTTCCCATTCTCTGTCAGTTTTCATGACTTAGAAATTTCTCTAAGTCTTAACTGAACTTTCTGAAACTGAAAACTCTATTTTTCTGTCAGTTCAACCAATCCAAACCTTGCTCAAATTCGAGTTTTGTTTCTTCTAGATCATGTGAAACCTTGCGAAACCACTTTCCCTTGCTCTCATCTACCAAAACCAGACATGGTTTTCACTCGAGGAACCACTGGGAGAGAGAGCAGCTCCAGGCCAAGGATGGTAGCGGAGGGCCTAGCATGTCATCAGAGAATAGGGCACACCCATGCCATTGCTTCCCCATCCACTGCCTTGAGCTAGTGTGTGCATGAACTCGACGCCACCGTGCTCATCTTGCATGTCCACGTGCTGCCCGTGGCCTGAGGAGTGCACACACGCTGGCATCGCCATTGTCGTGCTATCGAGCGCCCGAGCACGCACACACCCGTGGGCTCTCTGTATAAAGCACCCCCGTCCCTCCTGCCTCGCCACACAACTCATCATTCACACCGCACCCACTCCACTGCAATGCCTCAGCCATTGCTCTCTCTGTGAGAGCGAGGAGAGCATGCTCTCGTGTTCTATCCGTGGAGAAAGAACCCGACGCGCCAGACCTCATCTCTCTCTCACATCGCTCCATTTTCGCTTCATATCAATCCCCTTGCCAAGGCATGCGTTCCTGACATCGTGTCGTGTGGTTCTGCATGCAGGATCTCCGCCGTTGAGCTCGACGCTGCCAAGAACGCCTCGGTGCGCGCGGGAACTACGGGTGGATCCTGTTGCTGCTACTGCTTATGAACGCCTCCATCAACCTTGCTTTGCCTATTTCGTCATTGACCGTCGATTCCTATCAAGCCCTAGGTGAGCCTCTGCCCGTATGTGTGTGCATGTGCTCGCCGGCGGCGTGTTTTGGTCGCGAGGAAGAAGAACGGGCGTGAGCCGTTCGTTTTTAGATCGGTGGTCGTCTTTGAATCCCACGGGATCTATTCTACGCCCTCAGATGTTGATCGCACGGCCGCTTACCGGTTCGTTTGCGCGCGCGAATGAACTGGTCCGGCCTAGCGCAGCGCGTTTCATCGCGTAGAGGCCAATGACCCGTTGAGCCTACGCTGGCGATTTCATTTCTTTTTCTGTGATTCTGAAATCTGCCTAATCACTTTAATCAAAAATAAAATTCTAAAGACCAGATCTATCCACCCCCTATTTATCTAGGGTACCTGCATGTTTCCTAACCACATGCAAGTGGCAGGTCTGCATTTGCATCCCTAGACCATCCTTGAAAAATTCCTAAAGTCAACCTATCTGAAAGAGTAAACATGAGATAACTTTTGTTTTAGGAATCCAATGGAAGTGAGGTTTATCTCTCTAGATAGATCTTGTTGATACCTAACTAGATAAGTTGGCTTCACATGCACTTGAGTTTCCTATTAAAAATTACATGCAAAATGGTAAATGACCAGAGAGCCACTAAATGATTTTTATGAATTTTTCTAAGATTATTTTTGAGATGAATCCTTTTGGATGTGCTTCTGTATGAGTAGATCTATCATATCCTAGCTTGGTGTGTTGTTTTGTTCTGTAGAATAATTTTGGCATGCATTATAAGTTTTAGTAGTATTCTGCCATGTGTGAATATTATGTTATTAATATTTGTTAAGTGTGGAGATGCATTGTGTGATCTTACTAGAATGTGTAGGAGTTGTTTTCACTTCCATATGATTTTTATATTTTAGATCTACCATGTTAGAATAAATCTTGATCATGAAACTATCATGGTTTGACATGCATGTCAAGATCTATGCTTGTTTTCTAGTTTCCATGTGTACTAGACTTGTTTGCCATGCTTACCTTCATGCCATGATTGTTTTCATGCTTTGTATGATATGATATGCCTATGTTATGTACATGTTTAGCTTCTGGTTGCATGCTCCTTTCATGTATACAATTATATTATGGCTTGCATGTTCATAGAAATGCATGTTTTACTCCCTTATGCTTGTATAGTTGGTTCCTAGTTTGTTTTCTTTATGTTTCACTCATTTTGGTGGATGACCATAGAGTCATTACACTCTTTATGGTCTTATATGAGAGTGTTACACCCACTGGACTCATGCCTTATGCTTGATGCAGGACTTGTATGAAACTATACCATGTTATGCATGTTATTTATGCATGTTTGAGTATTATAGCATGTTGTAGTAATATTATTTTTGGGTGATTCTTTTTAAGTGAATGCTTGCTGTATGTGTGCTGTATTAGCTTGTGCTTGACTTTGTCTTGTTTTTATTGAGTGCTTTTCTTTTTACTCTTTACGACGTTAGATAACGAACAGAATATTACTCCTGAAGTGGTTTTCTGTAACTCTTGTTTATTTCAAGAGTGTGATCAAGACCAGGGCCAAGGCAAGCCACTCTAAATGCTTGCTGTTGTTTTACTTAGGTTTATCTATCATGCATGTTTTTTACTTCTGAAGTTTTTACTTATGTTGTCTTCGAACTATTCTTTTAAGTGGAAACTATCGCTATCGCTTTTATCGAATTGTTGTAGCCACTCCATAATATTGGTGTTACCAATCCCTTAGGTAATTTTGGAGCCATCACTTAATTAACTTAAGTCCCCTAGTTGACATCTTAACTTGGCATTTTTGGAAAACAAATGTCTTTGGAAAAACCCGAGGAAAGGTGGGATCTTGTCCGAGGGATGTTTGTGAAGGAAGAAGTGTTTTCAACTTGTTTTTCCAAAATGACACATAACCTAGTCTTCGCCGGACAACCAAGTCGTACTTCCACATTACCTCAATATGGGAACGGGGTCTAGCTAATTGCTTGTCGGTGTTAGTCCGGGTCTACCTCAAAGTGCTATAGGGGTTAGAGTCCCCCCGAACCGAATTGTCACCAGGAGGGAGAAACGGGACATTCACAGTGTGGGATTAAGTTCGCCACCGGTTGCAACAATTGGGTCTGCTGCCATGGTGGTGTGTTGTCAGGGGAAACCAGATCGATACGGCTGACTCACTCAGTGCCGGGGAGAACAAACCTAGTTGAAGGGGTAGTCATTTAATAGCGCTTACATAGTGGATGGTTAGGACCAGTTATCTGATGTCTGCATACTGTCTGGGACAGTCTGTGGTTGTTCACGGCGGATGTACTGGATCTTGTGGAATGTGTACACCTCTGCAGAGTAAAACTATCCAGAATAGCCGCGTCCTCGGATATGGACAGTTGAATGGCAATTAAGCTAGTATTGTGTCACTGTTTTCAAAAAGCTGGAACTTGTTTATGTTGTCGTACCTGGGAGGTACATGAAAGGGAATGATCGTACCTTTGAGGTACCGGAGAGATGTTGGTCTTGGAGTTGGTGTTTTCTGAAACTTCTTTTAAAGACAAACTTTTCTTTTATTGATAATGCTTTATCAAAACCTTGTGGATATGCGATATCTACAAGAGAAAGATTCTATCTTCTGAAGTATCTTCTTCAACAAAACAACTAAAACTTGCTCAACCATGATGGGTCTTCTACTCACCATGGATAGACTAGCCCTTAATTAAAAAACCTTCCTACCACCTATATGTCATACTTGCATTTGTTGGGCTTTCATTTAGGGTGTCTTGCGAGTACATTCAAATGTACTCATATGGTTTCGTCCCTGGCTATTGTCTTGGTCAGGCTTTGAGGAGCCGTCTCAGGAGGATACCTTTGAGGAGGAGTAATATGACGATCCCGCGTACTAGGCACGTATCCCGGTCACCATCCTGTGGTGCTAAGGCGTTGACATGGGTTCTGCTCGTTGTGTTTGCTTCCGCTGAAATAAAGTAGTTGTTATGTTTGTGTTGCCTTTGCCCTGCGCGGCAGTTGTCTTAGACTTGGTCGACATACCATTTGTGTAAGACTATGTGATTCAAGTAATGGATGTGAACTCTGTTTGTACCTTTTCTAAATATGTTGCTCATGACTGCCGATCTGGGATCATGAGTGTATGCATATTGGCGGTCTCGGACATCTAGTCAAGGGTCCCCACAATTTATCTAAGCAATAAGTAACATTATAACTAGAGCACAAGATTTTAGCATAGATATGCAATTTATTAATTTTCTCTCATAAGTGTATCCCTTTTGTGACAAGCGGTATTCCTTATAATACTTTTGTTGGTCTTCCGTGAACCCATCTTAACAATAAGATTTAGTTTAAAAGACATCAAACACTGATAGCAAGCATGATAAAGAAAGATTGAAACAGGATAAAAATAACAACTAGAATAAGAACTAATTTGTGTGTGTGTTTTTGATATAGAGAAGCAAACAAGACAAAATAAAATAAACTGAGCAAAACTAAAACAATGTAAAGAGATTGGAAGTGAGGGACTCCCCTTGCAGAAATTCTCTTCCTCCCCAGCAACGGGGACAGAAAATAGCTTGATGGTGCAGGTCTTGCACTCGTTGGGAAACCCCAAGAGGAAAGTACGATGAGCACAGCAGCAGTTTTCCCTCAGAAAGAAACCAAGGTTGAATCGACCAGTAGGAGGAAAAAAAACTTCTGAAGGTTGATGCAGTTGATGTGGTAGGGCGCACTACCGGTTCAGCATCAACGTGGAACCTACACAACACAATCAATTCCACTTTGCCCCAACGAAGCAGTGAGGTTGTCAATCTCACCGGTTTTGGTGATAACAAAGAGGTTAAACGTATGGTGTGGGAAAAATTAGGAGAACAATGTGAAAACAATAGTAGGAGCGCAAAAACAGTAATTACAGTGGTTGTATTATCAATATGAGAAAATGGACCGGGGTCCACAGTTCACTGGTGGTCCATAAAAGATAGATAACATGTGTGGTTAACAAATTACACCATGGCAATTGATAGATATTCAAACATGCATGTCATGATGATTACTATGTGATTCATGCGTGCATTACAACAAGACTCATAGACCGTTATCCAACTGCATCTATGACTAATAACCCACTCTCAGAATATCATTCGAAAAATCTTTGGGTATTAAGTTGCAAGCAACAGATAAGCGCATTAAGCAAAGTGTGTAATGTAAACAATGTAAACATCATTATTTTCTCCCTAATAGCAATAGCACATCCCCCATCCGTGACATTTCTGTCACTCGAGCAAAGATACAAGGGAGGCATGAACCCACTATCGAGCATAAATACTCCCTCTTGGAGTTACTAGCATCTACTTGGCCAAAGCATCTACTAACAATGGAGAGAAAACAAGATCATAAATAACATACATATGAAGATAACATGATAGACCGATAATCAAGAGACATAGCATTCAATATTCATCAGATCCCAGCAAACACAACATGTAGCATTACAACAAGAAGATCTCGATCATTAGGGCCACTCACGAGATCTAAACATGAGGCATAAATAGGTGAGAACAACCATCTAGATACTGCTATGGATCCATAGTCCCAGTATGAACTACTCACGCATCACTCCAGAGGATGGCATGGTGGTGTAGATCCCTCCGGTGATGATTTCCCCTCCCGGCCGGGTGCCAGGGAGAACTCGAGAACCCTCCCGAACTCGGGTTGACGATGACGGCGGCCTCGGGTGTTTTTTGTGGAAAAGTGGGATATTTTTAGGGTTAACTATCCTAGGGGATTATGTAGGTGAAAGGGAAACACCGGTGGGTGGCCAGGGAGCCCACACCACCCCATTGCGCGGCCAG
Source organism: Alopecurus myosuroides (assembly GCA_028641055.1). Lineage (NCBI taxonomy): Eukaryota > Viridiplantae > Streptophyta > Magnoliopsida > Poales > Poaceae > Alopecurus > Alopecurus myosuroides. The sequence continues at coordinate 249,917,496 of CM054057.1, read as the reverse complement.
GGAGCACCGCCCTATGGTGTGGGGCCCCTGTGGCCCTCCTCCGAGTCTCCTCCGGACTCCGCGTGCGCGAAAGAATTCTAAGACCCCTGGTTTTTGAACCGTCCAATTCCGAGAATATTTTCTGAACAACTTTTCTGAAACCAAAAATATCAGAAAACATGAACTGGCTCGGCGGCATCTTGTCAATAGGTTAGTCCCCGGAATTCGATAAAAATGATATAAAGTGTATATCAAACATGTAGCAAATAACATGAAAACAACATGGAACATCAGAATTTACATATACGTTAATGACGTATCAAAGGCCCAATCTACATCTTCACCGACTCGTTCTTCATTTCCCCGTCATTCACCTGAGGGAATCTAGTCTATGGTTTCCTTGTGGAAAACCTAGACCTCATTGCTACTTGTGGTGATTGTTGGTGATTCTTGGGAGCCCCCAATTTGGTTGTCGGTGTGTGCCCCGAGCTCATTGTAAATGACTCGATTTTTTCCTCAAAGGGGATCAATAGTGGAAGGTGGACTAGGCCTTTGTGGCGGGGTTCATCGGAGAATAGAGTGAGGCCTTTGTGGCGTTGAGTAAGCCTTCATGGCAAAACTCACACCCCTTCAACGACACGTACTCCCCTCAAAAGGAGGAACTCGGGATTACATCCTTGTCTCCTCGTGTTTCCATTATCGGTTACCTCGTTCCCTTTCCTTTACTTTGTGTTTGTATCTTGTTTATTGTTGTTGTTGTTGTTGTTGTTGTTGTTGTTGTTGTTGTTGTTGTTGTTGTTGTTGTTGTTGTTGTTGTTGTTGTTGTTGTTGTTGTTGTTGTTGTTGTTGTTGTTGTTGTTGTTGTTGTTGTTGTTGTTGTTGTTGTTGTTGTTGTTGTTGTTGTTGTTGTTGTTGTTGTTGTTGTTGTTGTTGTTGTTGTTGTTGTTGTTGTTGTTGTTGTTGTTGTTGTTGTTGTTGTTGTTGTTGTTGTTGTTGTTGTTGTTGTTGTTGTTGTCATATAGGTAAATTCACCATAGTTGCATATCTAGAGAATTTACCTTTGTGTCAAGCCTTAAATTGAAAAGAAATTGAATTTGGTCCTAGCACCTATTCACCCCCTCTAGTGTCCATACTATCCGTTCAACCCGTCTATGTAGTACTATGACTTCTGATTGTTCGTACTGCTACCTATGTGTTTACGACTTGTTTTCTGTTATGTTTAAGTCTATCCTACCTATTTATCAGCTTTCTTTCCTACTGTTCATACTCTATTCATACTCTGCTAAGCTCACCATACTAGAGAAGAGATTACTGTACTTGTAGTCTTGGATGTAGCCAAACTATGGGTTGGTTGCAATATATGATGCAAAGCAGGGAACCAAACAACACACAGAAAGTGACCCGTTTTCCAATGCAGGCTAACAAACAACATGCACATCGGGGCTGAGGGGTTAGTTTTGCTCAGCCAGGCCCTGGCCAGCCTACCTCGTGCAGGCTGCAACCCCAAAAGGGCTGCAGGCTACCAAACACGCCTCTGATACATCTGGCGCTCTGGTTGTTGTGATATAGCTTGATATAGGTTGCTCCTTGAGGTAGGTGATCTTATAGCGCAAAATGGATTTTCCACTAGTAGGTTGGCCCCCGGCACTATCACAACCGTTAAATGCTTTGATATTCGCAAAAAAGTCTACCAGTCAAAGGCTCAAAGCATTTCACATTTTTATGTTTTCATCTCCTAAAACGTGAGGAATTAAACCGCACTCCACTTAGGTATGTAAAGCATCCTGGCTCCCAAACGGTCAAACCCTAGCCCCATTTGCTCCGCATCGCCCCGCCGCCTCGCATTCAACCACCTCAAAAATCTCAATCCCCTCATACCCATCTCCAGATCCCCATCGTCACGAGGCCCGAGGTCCAGATCGACGCGACACCGACGATCCGCTGAGCCTCCAAGGCCACTTTAGAGTTTGTGCGGCGAAAACCTCCTCCCATCGTGTTGTATCTCTACAGGGTGGCGAGAGGTGTTGCTCCAAGCTCCATCTCCTCCCAGGCACGGACACAGACGAGGCGCTCGTGGAGGTTGACGTCAACCCCGACCTGCTTCCTCCTTCTCGACATGCTGCTGGAGATCGACCTCGTCCCCCGAAGGAGGTGGACAACGGCGGCACCTCGCCTCTCCCTCGTTCTTCGTGCCTCCTTGTCGGCCACACAACTAGGCACGTGGGCGGAGGCGCCACGACGAGGAGGAGCGGTGGCTGCTGTTCGCCGCGGCTCCGACGCACGCAGCGACGAGGAGTTGGTAGCGGCTTCAACGTGCCACGATGATGACTATTCAATCTAGATGTGTCTGCGAGGGTCATCTCCGGCCATCGGCTATGGGCCCTATTGATTTTTTCTTGATTTATTTCCTATATGGATATGGCAAGAAGAGGCATGATATTCCGCCGTGCTCTTCTATATGGGCACCATATGCATTGCTCGTATCTTGGCATGAAGGCCCTGGATCCTCACTTTCCTTGTAGCAAGCCGATGGATTTTTTTGTTGATTTGTTTCTTGTTTGGTTTTTGGCTAGGATATGGGCTCATTTTCTCTCTCTCAGATTTAGATCTGTGTAGTTTGAACTTTCGTTGAATTTCTGTGATTAGCACATAAACTAGTTATGAATCTTGTATGGATCACATGAACTACTTATGAATCTTGTATGTATCTTTTGTTCAAATCTCTGTAATTACTCGGAAATTGTGCTGATAAAATTCCAGTAAAGATTCCTTACATGTATATGTAATTTTAGTTTTCCTTCTATCGAATATTCAATGAATCTATGAAACAAGCAATGGATGCTTGTACCAATATGTGAAAAACATTAATCGTGTTTGGATCTTGTATGATTCCTCGTCGGAACTTCTGTATAAAATTTGAAAGAAGAATTATCGAATATTCTTGTAATAAATATTCTGAGGAAAAATATTGCTCAATATTCTGTAAAATTGAAAAATCTGTTACAAAAGTTGCTCAATATTATATGAATTGAATCCATTGAAAATTCTTCAAAATTTTGTGAATTGAAACATTATGTAATATTATGTTGTGGATATCTAATAAAATATATACTTTTTCTGTCAACAAAATTTCTTACCAACAATTTTTTTGTCTCTTTAGTGAAAAAAGGTTAATTGGGAGGGGAAAGAGAAGCAAAGCCATATTTATAAAAAGATGAAAACATAGGGGGTTTATGTAAAATTCAAATGGACCCAAAGAAGTCGTCTGCACTGAGGTGGGAGGGCTCTTTTACAAAATTTTCAGCACAAATCTCCAACAATCTTCAGAAAATGGAGGGTAAAGATAGTGCGGGGGGCCCAACTTACTAGTGGAATTGTATTTCTGTGTTCTAGCGTGCAACGGCCCGTAATCCGTGAAACTAATAATTTCTTCACGCTTTTAAATTTAGATGCAAGCGGGGGATGTGTTACTCTTACTAAGGGTTCAAATAGCTTGACTGAGATAAACGTGCTCCATCTGGAAGGGCTCGCTGAACCGACAAAAATCAGGATACGCTGTGTGTTATTATGTTGGTAAAATAATCCCCGTGCATGTTTGCATTAGCAGTTTAGCACATACTAGTCTGGTGGTTCCTTGCCTTTCTAACACTTGTACTTATTACATCCAAGATCGTTTGGACACACTTGACATATGATATATTATTTATGAACTCTGAACAAGCAGTTTATTGAGTAGGCTAAATAGGGGAAAACACTTGGATCTGAATCTCAAGCTTTGAATTGAAAGATTGTAACAACTCTTGTACGTGGTATTTTATCCAGTTTGAGGGTTGTTAAAAATCGGATGAAACGTTGTTCCAAGAACAATTCAACAAAAGGAGATCGTCACTCTTTACAGGTCAAAGTACAAATCTGGTTGCAGGTGTAGGGGTACCTTTTCTATGTAGGTTGAGTTTTTACTTGATTTACACAAATTTAGTACATATTACGAAATCCTTTTAGATTTTTACCCAAGAATTTTTTTTATCTGATCATTTGTTATTATGAGAATAAGCTCGTCCTGACCATATCTTGAGGACTACTTCCATATTATTATTATTGTTCTATACATTAAAGATATTTAGTTGTTTTATTTTCAACAATTGCAATTCATTTGTTTATGCAACAACAATATTTGTCTACAAAATCCTGCAACAAATCGATCATACATGGACCCTACTTCTTTTTGGTCATACTCATGCCAACATTAAATCAATTATAGTTGGCGAGACTGAATCCAGATGAGAGCACCACAAGCGTGTGCTCATTTCAAAACTGACATTTGAGCAACATTTGTTTACATATGTGTTTACTGTTTTGTCAGAACGCGCATCCACGTGCAGATGTTTTCATGTCGAAGTTAATTTTTTTCTCCCGCTGCAACGCACGGGCATGTTTTGCTAGTGTCTTACAAAAATTGGTATACGCAGAAATATAGCCCATGTCAGATATACTTTTTTGAAATTTGAACCAACTGTATAAAAGCACGCAAGATGCCTTATTAAAAACCTTCCAGTCCCCTTAGGTACCCTGGTAAGAAAAAGAGCGCGTAAGAAACTTGTTGCTTAGAGTATACATAACGGTTACATCATCTACAAAGGGTTGTAGGATAAAACTAGGGGGTTCATCGACCCAATTACAAGATAACTAAAAACTATGACCCTCACTAGCTAGTAAATGGCACCATCATTGAACTCCCTTTTACGATGTTTGAATTCAACCCTCCCAATAGAATCAATAAGTTCAAAACAGTATGCATAGATATATGTTGCATCATTCCACAATTGCTCTTCTCCTCAGCAATATTGATAACTTCAGTAGATCCTGATTCGGCTTCAATAGCATTGCAACCCAATTGCTTAGCAAATTCTAGACCAATTTTCATAGCCATGGCTTCGGCTTGGGCGCTAGTGGCAACATGTGGAATATAGAGACATGAAGCTGCCACAAAACCTCCCATGCAGTCCATAATAATGGCACCAACTTCCCCAGTGTGAGATTCACCGAAGAATGAAGCATCGACATTTAGTTTCAAAGGTTTTGCCTTAGGTCTTTGCCATATCATCTTCTTTGGACCATCGTTGTTAGATTTTTGGGTTGAAGCATTGGCCACAATCGCCCTAATAAAATTATCACATATTCCAACATGAGGGATATTCTATCCATGAGTAACACGCCGACGCAACCACCGAATGTACCACGCCGTAGTAGCAACAGATTATGGTAACCTAATATGTGGGTACTTCGGACTAAGAGCAGAATTCAGTTGAATAAGTTTGCCTCAGGTCTCAGATCTTGTGTTACTCACATTGCTTGTAGCAGTAATATGCCCATCCAACAACATTTCTTTCCATAAGCTATATGCACATGGGCACTGGAAAAGCATATGCCATGCATCTTCTGGTTGGTTTTTACAGATTGGATAAAGATCAGAGTCGCCAATATGTCGAGCAACCAAGACATATTTCAGTGGTATGATTCCATGCATTATCCTCCAGCATGTTTGGACACTATACTGGTGTCGCCATTCCAAATGATAGGCAAACCGATCTAAGAACAATCCGTTTGTCGAAGAGTCGTGTCGACAAATCCCTCGGATGAGCCGGTAGGGTTTCGAGTAGAGGAACGATGTACGCGCTGATGACCTCGACGGCTAACAAGGAGAAAGATTTACCCAGGTTCGGGGCCCTCGTAGAGGTAAAACCCTTACTCCTGCTTGTCTGATCTGTATTATGATGAGATAGTCGAGATGTTACAATGGCGATGCCATGGTGAGGCGTACGGGGTATCCCGTGTATTGCCTAGTCTAGTTGTGGCTTATATCTTCCTCTCTCTAGATTAGATCCCTAAATTGGTTGTCCCCTGATTGGATGTCTTTTTCTCTCCTCCCTCGTGGCTTTATATATGCAGCCAGGAGGGGGTTACATGAGTCCTAGTAGACTACGTATAGGAGTTCTTGTCTTGACCCGCAAGTCTTGCGGGTGGGCCTTTGTTGGGCCTTCTAGTAGCGCATGATAACACCTCTCTTTGGGCCTAGGTCTTGGGCCTTGGACCGGGTAGCCTCACCCGATAGGTCCAGGACTCATATCTTCGTCAGTAGCCCCCGAGCGTTTACTCGATTGAGAATCTGTCGGGTAGACGCTCAAAGTCCGTTCTTGATATCTTCGATTGGTTATTCAGTCGTCTGGTTTTGAGGGTGTATACCCTGTGCGTGATGCGCTTTCCCATACTAGAGTATCGAGTGGTAAATATGCCTGGTGTTGGCTGTTTTCGCAGAAGGATGTGGCTCAGTTGCTTGGCTCTCCCGAAAGATCAGGGCCAATTAATTGCATCTAGGGCAAAAACGGTTCTGGCCTACACGAATTCGAGACCTCCGACTCGAATCCGGCGAGGTGATCGTTGCGACTGGGCCGTGGAGGTCTTACCGAGTCGAACTTAACCTAAAGGGGTACCCCTCGCGTCCGCTAGGATTTTTCTTCGTGTTGTTGACACGGAAATTTACCGGAGGACGCATCTTGAGTGCGATTCCAGGCCCAAAAGAGAGATCATTGGGTCTTACCTTCGTACTCGAAAGAATACGGCATCCGGATGTGCCTAGTCGGCTGAACGATCCAGGATAAGGATGTGTAAATACATCGTGTGGTAGAGTTGCGGGAGCCGCACACTCGCGATTTTGTCTTGATGTGCCCATACGAAAGAGATTTCGTGTCAGGGTGACTATGCGGAAAAAATTCGCGTCTTGATGTGCCCATACGAAAGAGATTTCGTGTCAGGGTGACTATGCGAAAGAAATTTCGTGTCTTGATGTGTCCATACGAAAGAGATTTCGTGTTATGAGGTGCGCAATGACGTAATTATGCGGTGGAGATGTACTCGACACGGCGGATAGAGTCGACGCGGTGGAGCTGTACTCAACACGGCGGATAGAGTCGACGCGGTAGAGGTGTACTCAACACGGCGGATAGAGTCGATGCGGTGGAGGTGTACTCAACACGGCGGAGGGAGTCGACGCGGTGGAGATGTACTCGACACGGCGGACAGAGTCGACGCGATGGAGATGTACTCGACACGGCAGACAGAATCGACGCGGTGGAGGTGTACTCGATACGGCGGACAGAGTCGATGCGGTGGAGGTGTACTCGACACGGCGGACGGAGTCGACGACGCGGATGACGTCGACGCGGTGGAGGTGTACTCGACACGGCGGACGGAGTCGACGCGGTGGAGGTGTACTCGACACGGCGGACGGAGTCGACGCGGTGGAGGTGTACTCGACACGGCGGACAGAGTCGATGAGGCGGATGACGTCGACGCGGTGGAGGTGTACTCGACACGGCGGACGGAGCCGACGAGGAAGTCGTGTAGTTGACGCGGACGTGGCGGAGTCGCACGACGACGTGGAAGTCGTGTAGTTGGCGCGGACGCCCAGCCACCTAGTCCACACAAGAAGATGGACCCGAAAAGTCTAAGATGTTCTGATTTCGCGAATTGGCCCGCGTTGTCATATGTGTCTCGTCGAGACGGACAAGTTTTATGTTTTGCGTTTCTTCATCCGAGTTAATATGCGGTCTGTACGACCACAATAAGGATCTGGACGAAGAAATCTGACAGAGCTTCTCAGATACGCGGCCAGCGTGTTAGATGCTCCCGATGGGAGTACGTCGAGTGAGCGTGTAGCGCTCGTCGGTTGCGCGACCAGCACTCCCGATGGGAGTAGCCCCCGAGTCTATGTGCGATTATTTGTAATCGGGCATAGACTCAAAGATCTTGTAACGTTGCTTCTTCGATTTGTCGGGTGCACGGCAGTGCTCCCGATGTGAGTAGCCCCCGAGGCTATGTTCGACTCGCAGAGTCGGGCATAGGCTCAAGTTGTTCTGAAGCTAACCCCATTGTGCTTGTCTTCTGTTGGCTCGCGGAGGAGGACATGCGTCGACTCCCGGAGGAGGGTATGTGTCGACCCCGAGCGGAGGATGTGTCGACGTTGTGGTTCCTGCGTTGCAGTTGTAGCCATATAATCGGATATGGTTAAATAATGTAACAGTAGTGCTGTGTATAGCAAAATGTACGGAACAAATTGTTGCTCGGGTTAATCTTGGTTGTGAACCAACAATTTATCGACTCGCAGAGTCGAGTATGGCCTGTTGGTAGGCAATCATTTGATCCTACGCGACACTTTTGCATCATACGCTGTGCCCTTTCGTTAGCCTGACACCCATTGTCTACGCTCCTTGCCGACCTGTCAGTTGCTGCTGCAAACCGGGTCGGAGTCAATGGGTCGACGTCAGGCAGTATCAGCTACTCGGGTTGTAGCGTGTAAATGTGGTAGTGTAACACGCAAAATGACGAGTGTCGAGTATATATGTAGTTTACGGGGCGCAGCCCCCGAGTGTCGGGTGTAGCTTCACAGCAGATTAGAAACACATAAAAAAGTAAATTTGTCGACTTGTATAAGAAGAACTTATCTTTGTATGACTGTGCCGTAGTCGATGAGGCGGTGCCGAGTGATATCGCCGGAATCGATGAACCGGACTCGTGTGTCGAGTGCGACTGTTTCGCGCCTCAGCCCCCGAGTGTCGAGTGCGGCTGCGGCGAATTCTCGAGTGCGTCTACTTTGCAGCATAGCCCCCGAGCAACGAGTGTGGCTGCGGCAAAGGACAGCCCTCGAGACGCTTAGTCGAGAGAATTCGATGTAGCGGAGTTGTGCGGTGGAGTCGCGATGTTCCCCGAGGCGGACTGAGTCGACGAGGTGGAGTCGCGATATTTGTCCGAAGGACTCGACGCGGCGGAGTCACAATGTTTGCCCGAAGGACTTCGACGCGGCGGACCGAGTCGTCGCGGCGGAGTCGCGATGTTTACCCGAAGGACTCGACACGGCGGACCAAGTCGACACGGCGGAGTCACAATGTTTGCCCGAAGGACTCGACGCGGCGGACCGAGTCAACGCGGCGGAGTCGCGATGTTTACCCGAAGGACTCGACGCGGCGGATCGAGTCGACGTGGAGGAGTCGCGATGTTCGTCCGAAGGACTCGACGCGGCGGAGTCGCGATGTTTGTTGTGTGTATACGGAGGGCAATGTTGATGTCGAGCCCCCGGGCACTATTATGGCGAGTCGCCATGTTTTGGTGATTCACCTTTGTGTCGACTCGCAGATTGACGAAACCGGATCTGCGACTTGAATTCGCGGACTCGCAGAGATCCAAAACGTGTCGCAGTGCGCGAGCCGCTGACGGAGATCTAACCGTTGGAATTGGCTCAAAAAAGACGGAGTGGTGCGGGATTGGATTCCGCAGCTGTTCAACGGTGTGATCGTCGAGTTGATGTCCGAGTCGACTGTGAGAATTGTTTTCCCAAAGTCGCACGGAGTTCCGTCAGATTCTGATAGGGCTTTAGTGTTCAGGTCATCCACGGAGATCTAACCGTCGGAATTCGCCGATTCTTTTTTGGAGCCGGTAGATAATTTGATTTCGCATATTTTCACCGAAGGAATTTTCCAGATGAGTTTCGAGTCGCCGTTGATGGCGTCCGCAATATGTATGTTGTTGTTGTCCTGCAGCCTGCGTGTGAAGAACGATGTCGATGTAGACGATGAAGGCCGCGCGTGATGCCGGCGAGTGCTCGATGAAGTTGAAGGAGCCGAAGTGATCGGATCAATTGGGTCGAGAACCCGAAGCTTGATGTAGATGAGGCCGGCGAGACCGTAGATCCAGCGCGTGTCGTTCCCACAGACGGCGCCAATTGTCGAAGAGTCGTGTCGACAAATCCCTCGGATGAGCCGGTAGGGTTTCGAGTAGAGGAACGATGTACGCGCTGATGACCTCGACGGCTAACAAGGAGAAAGATTTACCCAGGTTCGGGGCCCTCGTAGAGATAAAACCCTTACTCCTGCTTGTCTGATCTGTATTATGATGAGATAGTCGAGATGTTACAATGGCGATGCCATGGTGAGGCGTACGGGGTATCCCGTGTATTGCCTAGTCTAGTTGTGGCTTATATCTTCCTCTCTCTAGATTAGATCCCTAGATTGGTTGTCCCCTGATTGGATGTCTTTTTCTCTCCTCCCTCGTGGCTTTGTATATGCAGCCAGGAGGGGGTTACATGAGTCCTAGTAGACTACGTATAGGAGTTCTTGTCTTGACCCGCAAGTCTTGCGGGTGGGCCTTCGTTGGGCCTTCTAGTAGCGCATGATAACACCTCTCTTTGGGCCTAGGTCTTGGGCCTTGGACCGGGTAGTCTCACCCGATAGGTCCAGAACTCATATCTTCGTCACCGTTTCTGTTTCCATGCCATGCTATAAAATCATCAACACTACTTGTATTGAGATGGATTACCAAAATTCTACTAGCATCCATATGATTGAAAATGCTTGTAATAATTTCATCATCCCATTGCCCTGAAACAGAAGCGATAAGATCACTTGCACGAGACATAATACAATTACCTTTTTGGGTCACCACCCTCCTATCTGCACTTCTTGGAGCCCATGGATCTTTCCAAATATTTACTGAGACACCGTTACCCACACGCCAATGTATCCTGTTCTGGAAGTTTCAATTCCCAAAACCAAACTTTGCCAAGTAAAAGAGGACCCAAATTTTGGTCCAGCTTGAAATATGTCCCTTGACGGATAATACTTTGCCCTCAAAATTTTTGAACATAAAGACTCCCGGTTAGTAATTAATCTCCACACTTGTTTTGCGAGCATAGCCAAGTTAAAGGAGTGAAGATCTCTAAAACCCATGCCACCTTCACTTTTGGGGAAACATAGTTTCCACCATGCATACCAATGCATTTTTTTTACCTTGATAATCATCACACCACCAGAACTGAGCAATAACGTCTGTGATTTTTCTGCAAACTTTTTTCGGAAGAGGAACACAGACATAACATACACTAGAATTGATTGAGCAACTGATTTTAATGAAATTTCTTTACCTCCAATTGGTAAGAGTTTTTCTTTCCAACCTATAATTCTTTCCATGACTCTCTCAACAAAATGCATAAAACAATCACTTCCATCCTGAGTTTGCACAATAATTATCAAACAATCACTTCCATCCTGAGTTTGCACAATAATTATCAAGTACCTGCTGCAATGAGGTTGCATTGCTCATGTCTGTCTTCAGGAGTATTAAAGAATCATCATCGAATAAGAGATGTGAACCTGGTGGTGTATTCCTGTACACTTTAATCCCTTATATGCCACCAACCTCCTTTGCTTGCAACAAACAACTAGATAAACCCTCAACACAAATCAAGAACAAATAAGGGGATAAAGAGTCCCCCGCCACATGCCTCTAGTGGGGATAAGCTCCTATGTCATCTGTGAATTATACCTTATCTGATAGGTGACCGAGGTTACGCATGACATAACCACTAACAAAATGAAAGACGATCCAGAATCTACCCAAGAAGATAGAGAGTCACACATACGAGAAAAGGTCACAAATGGAGTTGAACCAAGTAACATTGCAAATGCATAATGATAGTAGGGTCGGGATATCCCCGCCCTCCGAACCGGACGTGAGGGTCTCCCTCGACCCAATGGTGATGAAAAACAAATCTCAACATCATTCTCCTCAGAAAATTTCATTCAACTCTGTCATAGGCTTTGTGCATGTGAAGTTTCACCGCACACAAACCTGATTTACCCTTTTTTGTATTCTTTATCTTATGTATACATTCATAGGCCACAAGCACATTGATGAATCTCCCTAAGACAAAAGCACTTTGAGTAGGGGATATGATCTAGCGAGAATTAACTTAAGTCTTTCTGCTAGCATCTTTGATATAATCTTATATACCAAGTTGCAAAGTGATGTGGGACTGAATTGTGACATCTTTAGGAGAATCAATCTTTGGCAACAACACAATGACCGTTTCATTTATTTCTTGAGGAATATCTCTAGAGTTTTCTCTTAGACCTATGACTAAACGGTGGAGAAGGTGAGACTAAGAAAAAGATTTTCAGACCTATATGTAGTACAAGACAGCTGCGACTAGTTGATATAAAAATTGGCATGGTGACTTGGAATCTCTCAATTGGTTAAACTAGCCAGGGCCAGGCGCGGCGCACGCCGCGCTGTGTTCATGGTTTTGTAACTTCTATGTATCGTTGTAGTTGATTTTGATTGGGCGTGGAGTGATGGTTCTAATGAATGCATAGCAATATTAAGGAGCAAAATATTGCGGAGAAGGAGTTGGCTAGTTTTCACAGTTCATACGATGGGGCAAATATATGATAGATGAGCTACCGATAAGTATGTTGCAATAGCTCTACTGTATAGATTTAACAACACACGGTCAGTGTGTAAAATGAGACTGCGTCATGGACAAAAAGTAGATTGTACAAATCACAAATTGTCCACGTGTTGGAAAGTAGACTATAAACGAAAATCAACGGTAAGGGGATACATCGATCATCGCTATTTTTTATAAGGACATCGATCATCACTCTGAGATGTAGTTCCATCAGAAGCCGTGAACACATGGCAGAACAAACTGGAATCATCTGATCCGGTCAGGAAGAAAATACTATAGGAGGCACGGACATGATAATATGAACCATTTCATCCCACCACCACGAAATATACCCTGCAAACAGAAAGATTCATTATTTATCAAGCAGAAAGTTGGCACAAACTACCTCTAAATTACAGATAGAGCAATCCATAGCCACGAGTACATAGCAAAACAAACTGTAACCAACTGATCCGGTCAGAAAGAAAATAGGATATGAGTACAAAAATGATGATTTGAGCCATTTTCACACCACTAAGAAATATACCCTAAAAAAACAGAAAGAAGCTCCCGTTTATCAATCAGAAAGTTGGTACAGCTGCATGTAAACTATAGATAGAGCAATGCATCATTAAAACCATATATGAATACATACATTTAAAAATGCTCAAGGATTTCTTGGTAACATGTCCCTGTAATATCCATGTTAATGTAGGAGTACTTAATCCTCGCTTAAAAAATAGCTACTGAGAAGCTCAACTGACTCTTGTTCTTCTGGATGTAAAACATTACTTGCTGCAGAACATGGTTGAATTCAGAAAAAGTGAGGCGGGGGACAGAGGCAGGTGCGAGGAGAAGTCCTGCCACTTGCATGTAGAAAAAGAAAAATCCATTTCCCGTTAATTGGTAAGTTAATCTCCACAAAGAGAAGTAGAAATCACTTTGTTTAAAAAGCACACAAAAGGGAAAACCAGAGAGAAGTATAGCGCATTACGTTTGAAAGAGCACAAATAAAGGAAAAACAGAGATACTACTTGCGGTACATAATAACCTACATAAATATTAAATCAGCCCTAGAGCTGGAGAAATGGTCTAATCAGGGCTAGTAGTACATAGGTATCGAATTGCTCCTTCATATCTAAAGTGGATGAGATACCATACCGTTGTTTGGGACCCTGGGCTAAAAGATTTCCCACTGTAAGATAAATGCAGCACACAAAAAAGATATCGGATCTAGCCAATGGGCAAATGTATGATCTACTTTTTCTTCCAAAGGTGTCTTCATACCTGGCTCAGTTGGAACATAACACATCTCTTATCTTCTGTAGTAACTTATTACTCCCTCCGTTCCTATATGCAAGGTGTATAAGTTTCTGTCCCGAGTATTAAGCCATGGGAATTTAGCACACGGTGGACTCTTTTGCTCCTCGAAAAAACTGGGAGAGAGAGTCCCTAAAATCCCCGAATTGGAAAACGTACATGTGGAAAACACCTAACCGCAAACAAATCCGCATCTAGAGGGTTAAAATTGTTGAAAAATTGCAATACACCTTACATTTTGGAATATTTTCTCAAAAAAGTATACACCTTACATCAAAGAACAGAGGGAGTACTTTGTAATAGCAAGTAAAAAAAATTGTTGGATCTTATACACTATCCTATTTCGTCAATAACGACTAAAACTTTAAATGGCATAATGCTTCTTATATATGAAATTATTGGGGTGCTGTTGAAGAATACCTAATGGATCTAGCCAAATGGTAAAATTACTGACTCCTTTTTTTTTTTGCAAAAGTTGCCTGTATACCTAGCTTGATTGCAACATGAAACACATCGCTTGCCTTCTGTAATTATTTATTACTCTGCAATAGCATGTACACATGTTTGCTGGATCTTATTCACTATCTTGTTTCATTAAGAACAACTAATACTTCAAATATGGAAAAATGAAGCAGCACCATGATATCTGAAAGAGCTTAGTTCATGTGCACCTGACCATTAAATTGTGGCAATATGACTGTGTAGAGTCACTAGTTACATTTACACTTTTACACCAAGATACCTACAAAAAGAAATTATATGTTCTATGGATCTGCATACTGCCAATATGCTAGAAATTCGTTGGGGGTAGAAAAATAAGTAATGACTTGGTGCAGATAAGCTACAACAATAAAAATGCATAGAACCAACCATGCAATTTCTTTTTCGTATGGCATGTATAAACTAAAAATGAAAAATAAATATTGCCGGCTTCCATGTGTATAGAAACCAAGCAGGGAGATGCAGCCAAAAGAAGGAAAAATAATAGCTCTGAGATAGATATTTACCAATGTAGTGTAGGAGTTGCTAGATTTGGCACTGTCGTACTAAAGCGTCGTTGATGAGGCCATGCATTTATTCAATGAATTATGGACCCTGAAACGGTTAAAAATAAGCTAGCTTTAAATAGAAACACAATTTATAGAAAAGATTACCTTGGTTCTGCTACTGTATTTGGACACCGACACCTAGGGCCATGGAGATGAATTATTTTCCAACATCATTTCATGCTAATTAGGTTGTCTAGCCTCACAGCCATGCGGAACCCTACCATTTGATTTCTTGTGAATGGATCCTAATGTCGGATAGACATTAAACTTGCATAAAAGAAAAAAAAACTTACAGTGAGGTAAACTTTCAGATACAAAGTGTACTACCAACTTTTGACAGTATGAGTTACTCATGGAGCAATTTTGCAATATACAATGAATTAAAACTTGCAAGCAGGACCCATACGGAGAACCTAAATAGATGACAATGATCAACCATTAAGCCAATAAATCACTGTGTAAAAATAGAAAAATGAGAGCTTTTAAGATAAGGTTAGCATGTCTCGTGACGAAAGCGGCAAAGAAGGTCCAAAATTACTGCCTACAAAATTAAATTGTTCCCAATTGGAGTAATAAGAACCTACCACAATATGTGTCCCTACAGCAGCAGGTGAAGGAAATGAGCAATCAATCCCCCATTTAACAACTGATGTAATCGATGGATTCACAAGAAGCATCAACAAAGTAGCCAATCATACTCGCAGGAACCCAAAATCGACCACCAAGGCTGCAGCTCACCTAATCTGTGCAGCGCAGAGTTAATAATTTCTAATCACACGCGAAGGCTACGGGTAGCAAAAGTATCAAGCATTGATAGAAAGGAAGAAAGCCCCGGCACGTACCGGCGGCGAAGACGCAGGGTGAGCAGCGCGCTGAACGCCCATCCGAGCGCCGCCACAGCCATGGCGCTGCACCTCCCGCACGCTCTCCACAACGGATTGAAGCGGCTGCGTGGACCGGCGGTCGTTGCTGCCTTGCTGGTCAGCTTGCCTGTCGAACGGGTAGCGCGTCAGAAGCCCTCCACACTTCTGTAAATACCTTGGGGGTTAACTGCAGATTCAGCTCTTCGGGTCTTTATATGCATACAGATGACTGAAGCTATCTTAGATAGCCAATGTCAGAGGGTAATTCTATTTGTGTACATGCATTTTTTTTTCGAGAATAATCGTAGAAAACATGATTTTTTGCAGGTTTTTTTTTTCTGAAAATAACAAAGCATTGCATGCTACTATGGTACGCTTATGTCGGATAGGCGGGAACATACCCATGAAACAAAAACAGAGTTGTTGGGGGCATGCCTGTGGGATTTCAGAGAATTTTGACATCAAAATTCCAGGAATAAACCAACCAAATATGCAAGTTCTCCTTGATTCTTTTTCAGTGGTGTTTTCTGGAACCACACTCTGGCCCATTTGAAGACCGCAGCGTAGAGCGACATGTGGAGGAGTTTTCTGAAACTTCTCGGCAACAGAGATGACAATAGGTACCTCTAGAATCAGTAATAGCAAGTAAATATACATAATTCAATCTGCATATACTCCCAGCTGGTGCATAAGAAGAAAAGATCATGTACCTTCGTGCCGCGTGCCGGGAGAACGACGGCTGCCACCAGCCGGAGTTTCTCGTCGTCAGTGTAAACTGTGCCTTGTCGTTGTCGGCGTAAACGGTGCTGAACCAGCAGCCTCTGGGAAGCCGGGAACTACTTTTGGTACCACGACCCGCCCGACAGCTGTGGCGGGCGTCCCTCCCTCTGCTCCAGCGGCATGGGACATTGATGAGGGCGACCTCGCTGGAGCGTCGAGGAGCGGTGGATGGAGAGGCTGCCAATGACGGCGGGAGTTGGTAGGAAGGGGCGCCCTTCTTCAAGCTCCTCGAAACATCAGTTGTAGGCCAGTGGCCGAGCTGGATGTTGTCGGGCGCAACAGCGCGGCCGACAATCGAGCGCAACGGCACCTGTGGCCTCTCTCCTCCCGGGAGTGGCAGTACTGGGGAGTGGAATTCATGGGCTACGGCCGCTCCATCTGGGAGCTCCCGGTGATGTCTATTATGGGCCTATGGCGGTCCTAATCATCACCCACCGCAGCAGCCCGGCCGGCCAGAGAAATTCAGGCCGATGTCCCTGTATTGCCAGGTTCTTTGGCAGCGCCGAGCGATGGTGAGAGGTTACCGTTGGGTGTGCTTCCCGGGCCAGAGTTCGCCCCCGGCAAGCCGCGCCACTTCGCGGACCGACGGAAGGTAGCCCAGACGCCGAGAATCCAGATCGGGGACAGGGCGTGGGAGGCGTCGTAGTAGCAACGGGGAATAGGAAGCGTCTTGCCGGCCTCCTCCGCTACCACACCCTTCGTGCTCCGCGCTACCGACAGCAACATGGGCGGCTCCAAAAACCGGACACCGGAGCAAGGGGCGGCGCTGTCGGTCGCGAACGCCCACACGGCGGACCAGCTAGCGGGGAAGGAGAAAAAGGTAAGCTGCAGCACGGAGAAGGGGAAAAATAAAACAGGAACCGTCGAACACGAACCTGTAGGAGCGGTGACAGGCCTCTTTCCCTGACGAACCTCGCGGCGATGCCGAAGCCGCTCGTCCGGCGTCAAGACAGGCAACGACGGCCGCCTACCTGGTACATAAAAAACAGAGCATCAGCCTCCAAAATCTAGCAGAGGCAGACAAGGTGGAGGAAAAAGGAACAAAATCGGATACGAACCTGAGAGGGAGAATCCAGGAGGAACATCCGGCAAGGCAGAGGGACTCGAAGGGCCAATCGAAGAAGAGCCGGCAGGAACGGCGCACCCACGGCCGGAAACACGCCGGCGACCGCCAGCAGCGCCGCCGCGTCGAACGACATCAGGCGAATTATCCCGCCCGGCCGAAACGGCAGCCCCGTCTAATAGGACGGACGCGGAGGCACGCCGGCGAGCGCGAGCAGCGCCGCGGCGGCGGAACGCATGCAGGCACTCACCCGGGCCGCTGGAACCAGCAGGCGCATCAGCCGAGACGGAGGAGCGCGGACGGCCGCGGCCACAAGCACGGCGTAAGGACGCATCACACGCATGCAGGCACCCACTCGGGCCGCCGGAACCAGCAGGCGCATCAGCCGGGGCGGAGCAGCGCGTACGGCCGCGGCCAGCAGGGCGGAGGGACGCACCCGGCGCAGCATCGGTGACGCCCGAGCCAGGCGACGCATCGGGCATACGCGCAGAAGACCGGCGCCGACCAGAGGGGAACGACGACACCGAGACGAAGAAAGAGAAACAGGGCCAGAGAGAGAGGCTCCGAGCGAGGGAGAAGAAAAAGGGAGCGACAACCCGTCGGGCGGTTGCAGACAGGAAGAAAGGAAAGCCCACCCGATGCGCACGAGGCGAGCGGAGCAGACGAACGGAGACAAAAACAGGCTAACACGTGTCAACCGGAAAAATAGGGATGTGACCATCGGGAAAACAGGAAAAATCGAAACGCACGACGTTTCGGATCGTACTTACTAGGAGCAAGTTTGAGAAGAAAAGTAAACTTTTTCTATCCTATGAGACCCACACATGGTGACTACGGTGGAGGAGTTCTAATTTTGTTACGGAGTAGTAATTTTTTTTTAGACACACCACATACGCTCTAAACATTGGTGCTAATTGGTGTTAGCCGCATTTTTCTCGCCCTCAACCCATAACACTGCACCTCACCACTTCCTCTTCTTGCAGTCGGCCATGGCTGGATAAGCTCGTCTCCGAGAAACCACCTCGCGCGTACCACGCAGTCGGACTTGCCGCTCCACGAGCTTCCCATCGATCCAACTCTCGTCGACATGCATCGAGCATCGGCCGTTCTCTGCTCCAGGCTCACCGCTAGTACGCGAGGTCGCGAGGGTGAGGAGAACAGCCGCGCGGTCGCCTGTATGAGCGGTGGCGGCTCGGGCGCTGCCTCGCCGGAGGTTCCCTCAGGGGATGGCGGGAGCGGCGATTGGCGGCACATATATGACCGGGTCGAGGCGCTCGCCGCCGCCTACCTGAATGCGCTCAACAGGACCCAGCGCGAGAACCTCCATGCCCGCGTTCTCCAGGCGATTCTATGCTTTATCTTGTGTTTCCGAGAGATAGATTGGATTTGGATATAAACCACGCACGAGTTCTTTCTAGCTAGGGTTTTGATTTACTTAATGAGTTGGCCCTCTGTAGGCGGAGGCGAGCAGAAGGAGGTGGAAGACGGCCTACATCGAGCTGCCTCTCTTGGCCAATCCCAAGATAATCGGTAAGAATACACGGCCCGACCTTCTTTTCTTCCTGCTAACTGTAATCTCTCTGAGCATCTTTGTGCCCCGAAAAATAGATCTTTGTGGAAAACTTGTTCCGGATTTAGGAAGTTGTGTTGCTCCTGATACCATTCCCTCTTTGTGTGTCCACTGCAGAACTCAAAGAGAAAGACTTGGAGGATTCCAGGAACTGCCATGCTCTTTTTGATGTCGATGTCTCAGGACCAGAGGTGCTTACCAATATAGATCAAAATCATTCGATCCAGCTTGTGTATGCCATTGGTTTTCTTAGTCTGTTGTTTTTGGTTCATGCCTGTTAAATTTTTTCAACAATGCTTACCCGCATTTTTTCTTCTTCAATAATGCTAGATGCAACTAAAGAGAGCTAGGAGACATGTAGATCATAGTGAAAACGATGTGGATTATGAGGACATTGCAAGAGATTTAAGAGCAGAGCTAGCAAATTTAAGG
Organism: Alopecurus myosuroides; assembly: GCA_028641055.1. Taxonomy (NCBI): domain Eukaryota; kingdom Viridiplantae; phylum Streptophyta; class Magnoliopsida; order Poales; family Poaceae; genus Alopecurus; species Alopecurus myosuroides. The sequence continues at coordinate 249,898,163 of CM054057.1, read as the reverse complement.
CAGGCTTATGAGACCCTGAGCACAGACAAGGATAAGGAAGCTGCTGAAGCAGCACAAAAGTATCAGCACAACATAGAGGAGCTGCAAGCGGCAGCCCGAAAGAAGGACGATGAGATTGGCAGACTGAGAGCAGAAGCTGTTGATGCAAAAAACAAGGTAATGCTGGGTTCTTTATTGAAGGTAGCTATTTAGTACTACTTTCCTGCTCTCAACATATTTACCTCAAGGCGTGTGTTGCTACTTGTGTTCTCTTTCTCGGATTCGACCTGAATTATTTTTCTTCCTTTCATCGTTCAAGGCAGCGCCAAGTTGATGTGATGTCGATCTACATCATTTTACACGGTCTACTGAATCTTCATCTACTGCACACTTCAATAGCTCTTTACTGCATTTTCCGTGAACTGCACTCTCTGATGTTTACTGCATTTTCTTTCAACTACACCTTTTTATGGTTACTGCATTCTTTCATATGCACCTTTTTATATGAAAATCTCCCTGCTCCTTTTTATGTGAAGACTCATAAAGAACTTGTTTTCTCTGTGTGTTATTTGTTTAGTGATGACCGTATTTCGCTGTCCATCCATCTACTGTCAATGGGGCATGTTGTGTGAATGTCTAGTTGATTTTGTTGGTATTCTAGTGCTATTTTTTCTAGATTCGAGTAAATCCAAGTTTTCATGTCCCTTATGTCCTGCTTTAGTTTCTCTTGCACAAGGACCTAATAATCTGATATATGTTCTAAACTACGTGGATCTGACGTTGTTGACACAAACACTGATGCATTACCTTTCCCCTGATATTTGTGGTCTGGAATGCACTCCTTAACTAAGAGGGGAAATAATGGAATCCAAAAGCACAAAGACGGGAATCCTGATAGTCCGAAATGAAAATAAACTTCTTACCAAAAGTATTTTCCTTCCGAGTGTTATTTTTCTAGTGACCTAGCACATCCACAACTGACCTTTTCTTGCTATACATGGATACATAATTGATGGACGATGTCATGCTTATAAGTAAACCTTATCAATCAATTATAACATTGATAAAATGCGATGTTTACCAAATTTACTGCTTGCAGTCTAGTTGATTGGCTCCTGACATGTGGTCATTGACTGTTTCACTGATATATATGCATGGGATACAGTCCAATGTTCCTTTATTACGATGTTGTATTTTTCTGTGTGTTCAAAAGGTATAACCATTTAGATTCTTGATATACTTCTCGCATGAGACACGTGTGTCCCTGGAAACCTGGACCAATAATAAACTGAGGAATCACGTTTCCATTGTATGATATGTATATAGGACCATGTACTTCTGGGGAGTGATAACGGGCTTTGTTTTGCAACAGGAGAGAAGTCAAAAGCGCAGGAGGGTTACCAATGAGATGCGTCTTCAACAGCACAACGTGTGTCTCCTTTTCACTTGCCTTCCCTCACTTCCTACTACATCTTTACTTGATGCATCGTAGATCCAGCATTTAGTGTTACTAATCTTCTCAAGATCTCAATTGTGTTGGTAATCTTTCCTAGAAATTGAGTAGGTCTAAGTTTTCATATACCTCATAAGATATTCTATAGTTTATTTCTCTGTTTCTCAACCGAGTGGATCCAAAAGTGTTGACACACACACACACACTAATCAATTAACCTTGCACAGATTTTTGTTGTTGTTGTGAGCAGATATGTACGATTAGATAACACCTGGAAATCTTCTTGCTCCTGTCAGCTCTTAACATTTCCTCTTACTTGTTTCTGGCCAGTGACTTGTCCAGTATACAAATTTTTGGCACTTCGTCGGCCGAAGATGAATTTAAGGGACGATATTCTAAATCATATTACAGCTATCGGTCCCAGACTCCCAGTATCTAGTAGAGTCCACTGTATGTGTCATGGGTGATCTAGAATATATTTGTTAGGCAGTAGTACTATTTATCATCCTTGAATTAATTTTGAAGAGTGATGCAGCATATACGGGGATGGTCTCATAGGATATGCACCGTTGGATTGTTTAGATGGGGAGTATAAATAAGAAACTTGGCTATGTTTTGTTCGTATTTGAAAGAAGAACTTAGAATTAATATAATATGCCTTTCTTAACATTTTTTTTTTGTTTCAACTACGAAGGACTCACAGAATAGCTCAAATATGGTCCTGATGTTTATTTTTGTCATTCATTCTTATCCTGTGCAATACCAACTTTCATCACCATGGAATCTGTTGATTTCTTGCGGCTAACATGTAGGTTTTATTTTTGTTCTACTTTTTGCTGGCTTTAACGAAAGCGGTCGTCTAAGATACTGATGTTTGGTGCACTTGTTCAACACATGCTGATTTTTGTCAAGATCCGTGCTTGCAAGAAACTCACTCTTGAGGTCATGGATTCAGATACGATCTATTGTGTCAAGGCTAGGATTCAAGACAAGGAGGGCATCCCTTCAGGCCAGCAGAGACTCGTGTTTGGCGACAAACTGCTGGTGGGAAGCTGCACCCTGAAGGACCACAACATCCAGCACGGGTCCACCCTCACCCTTCACTTTGCCCTGCAAGGGATGCACATCTTTTTCATGACGCTGACTCATCAGAGAAGGACTCTTGAGGTTGAGAGAACAGAAACCGTAGGCAGTGTAAAGGTGAAGATTTTCTATGAAACGGGCGTTCCCCCAGCTGAGAACCGCGTCATCTTTGTCGGGAATCAGCTGGAGGAAGACCACACCTTGGCTGACTATGGCATACAAAATGAGTCTACCATTCATCTTCTTCCTCCAAGCGGCTGTAATAGGAAGATACACATCTCGGTCAGGACGGCGGCTGGCAGGACAATCATCGGATATTATGCTTTCGAGTCAGAGAAAGTCTGCAGTATCAAGGCGAAGATTCATGATGCGTTGGGCTTTCCCCCAGACCAGCAGTGCCTCTTCTTGCGTGGAGAGCCGCTGGAGGATGGCTGCACCCTGAGGCTCGATGCTAACGAGCGTTACTATTGTTCATGCATCCTCGTTCTGCAACTCCGCCATCCTGGTGATCAATGAGATGTATGGACCCTGCCGCATGCAGCAATCGTTCCGGCGAGATTGTTTGCTGTGTCTTTAGTCCCGCATGTAGTGTAGAGATGGATGTAAATTAGTCTTTTGCTTTTGGTGATATTACTGAGAGCTCAGACTCGGTAGAGGTCAGAGCTGGTTAGTTAGCATGCATGGGTTTACTTTGGGGCAATGAAGGGTGTAGGATTTAGATGAACAGCTGCTGTTTCTGGGATTGCAGCTGTCAGCAACAGACCTGTGTTTGGTGGGAATGCACGTGGTATTACTTGATATTTTAACAAATGTGATGCTTAAGATGTTGTTTTCTGGAGTTGAATATATACTGACGCTGATCTTTCATTCCCAACAATGGATCCTATTCTGACAAGGCTATGAACTGAAACCAGCATCCTGCTGCTGCTGCTGTCTACTTCTCGATTTCTTCTGCAGAGATGTTTTTACATATGCCTTTGAAGGTATGTTTATCTGCAATAATTTTTTACACATAGCTTTGAAGGTATGTTTCCATGCAATTCACATCCCCAATTAATTTCCCATTGCCAAGAAGCGATTTGCTGAGTTTGATTAACTACCCAAAAAATGGTTATACTGTAATTCACTCCTAAACTACCTGGCCATTGCCAAGAAGAAAATTGCTTAGTTCCCCTTCTCCCTAGTGTTTGGTTCTTTTGTCCCTGCGGTGGTGCCGTGCTCATTGAGTGTCCACACTAGGCTTACAAAAAAGTACCGTCTCTTAATGAATGGTAGCGATGTAGAAAATTTATCTGAGGCAAAATATACATCTTTATGAGTGGTAGTACCTTTATTATAAAGAGCATGTGGAACAGTTTGCATGCGTGCAGATAATACCCCTTGATCTTTTTTCTCTTGCTTTCTTGTGACGGTGCACGAGTCAGTAGCTAGTAAAGAGGGATGTAACAAATGGATAGTTGGTGGAGTAATAGATATCATATCACACACATCTAGCTATATAAGGACAAGCCTTCCTAAGGCTACATGAGGATGTATAACTGATATACAATTTTTTGCGCCTTGCTAGGTTGTGCAATTGGTTACTTGAAATTACAAATATAAACATTACATTTAGGAGGTTCACATTGATTAAACTAGAATAAGGGTTGCTAGAGTGCATGCTGCTCAGATAGGAATGCGATGTATCAGGATGCTTATAGTCAAGGTCACGCACCCAATGGGAGGATTTAATTTCTGGAAGTTTGTTTTAGTGGTTGATTGTTGCCGATGATCAACACCACTGGTCACAACATGCGAGTCCCTGATGACTGGTTTCTTCCGTTTGCGCCACGCGGTGAGTTTGCTTGTTGGTGAAACAGAGTTGGCGACGGTGTCGATCCCTTGGCTGGTTTAGAGCTCGATCTGGTGCCCGCCCCGAGGCTATTGTGCGGTCTGCATCACATCTCTGTGCAGGGTGCAAAGACGTTCGAGGACTGTGTCACCATGCAGCTGACTCCCGTCACAGCCCAAGACTTGTACGATTTTGGGGACGATTGCGGACACGAAGCTGCGGATATCTTCTGCGACGGAGGCGTGTGGCTGAGCAGCGGGCTTCGCTTGTGAGTGGAGCGGCCTAGCAGAGACAAGACTGGACGAAGGGAGTTGCAGTCATATTTGGCTACATGAGTCGATCTTATTTTTTAGTACGACATGTATCTTTTGGTCTGAAAATATGATATACTAGTCCCCAAATGTAGGCGTGGTGGTCGGGACATGGAATGCCTAATGTTAAGGTTATTATTGGGCTATACTGCCTCCATGATACTGGCCAGATCTTGACAAGGTGCCTGACAGGCCTTGATCAGACCAATATTCAGAAACAAGAGAGAATAGCGAAGAACAGCGGAATTTAGTAGGACATAGAGTCGATTTCAGATACGCCGTTCTCCAACCAGGAACACTGGTGGATCTAGGGTTTTAACCCGATATTACACGATGAGCTCGAAGGCTCTGGAATCCACTAGATATAGCGATTACAAGGGGCAGGAGGGTAAATCCCGTCGAGGGAGTGGTTGAGGAAGACAGGCTTTTGCCTGATCAGCTATAGCGACGCGAGGACGCATCGTGGCCGTCAGTTGCGGACGAAGCGGTATCATTCCATCAGGGCCGTCCATCTCCGTTGATCGGTTGCTTCCCGCCATCTTCAGTGTTTGAATGAGATCGAGGAAGGCTAGGTCCTGACAATTCCCCCCCGATAGCATCAGACCTGTCCTCAGGGATGAAGTTCGGAAAAACCTTCTGGATGAAAGTGGCATCCTCCCATGTTGCCTGCTCCACTGGTAGATTGATCCATTTAATAAGCCAACGAACGACAGGTATCTGAATATTACCTTGTACTCTTGGAATCAGTTTTCTTTCCAGTAGCTGCTCAGGCTCCAGCAGGATTGTTCCATCTTCATTGAGTAGAGGTAAGTGAGGGTTTGCTATTGCTTTGGGCCCCAGATGCTTCTTTAACTGACTCACATGAAAGGTGGGATGCAGTTTGCAATCATCAGGGAGCAGTACTCTGTAGGAAACATTGCCAATTTTCTGCAAAACTCGGAAAGGACCATAGTATTTGGAGTGGAGCTTGAGGTGTTTGTGGATGCTCAAGGAAGTATGTCTATAAGGCTGCAGTTTTAAATAGACCATGTCACCAACAGTGAGAGAGCGTTCAGAACGATTCTTATCTGCTTGGTTCTTCATCCTTTGCTGTGCTTTCAGGAGATTTTCCTTGATGAGTGCAGCTGTCTGTTCTGCAGTCAGCACTGAAGAGAAATCTGCAGTTAATTCAGTTGGGTATAATGCAGCTTCAGCAATCATATTGGGCTGTCTGTTGTACAGGGCCTGGAATGGAGTGATTTTGAGTGCAGTGTGGTAACTAGTGTTGTACCACCACTCAGCTAGGGAAAGCCACTTTGCCCACTTCTTTGGTTGCAGGAAGGCTAGACATCTCAGGTAATTTTCCAAACATTGGTTGACCCTCTCTGTTTGGCCATCAGTTTGGGGATGGTAAGATGTGCTAAAATGGAGTTTAACTCCTAACTGCTTGAATAGCTCCTGCCAAAAATGGCTAGTGAAAATCTTGTCTCTGTCAGTCACAATTACCAGTGGTGGGCCATGGAGTTTGAAGATGTTATCAGTGAAAGCAGACACCACTGTGCTGACAGTGATAGGATGCTTAAGAGCTATGAAATGGCTGTATTTGGTAAACCTGTCCACCACCACCAATATCATATCTTTGTTGCATGATGTTGGCAAACCTTCCACAAAATCCATGCTAATATGGGCCCAAGCAAAATCAGGTACAGGCAATGGTTGCAGCAGACCAGGATACTTTGAATGCTCAGGTTTATTAATTTGGCAGACTGGGCACTGCCTGATATACTCAATGATGAATTTCTTCATAGCTGGCCAATGAAATAGGAGTTTGACCCGTTGATAAGTTGCCCTGTGGCCCGAGTGGCCTCCCAGTTCAGAACTATGCATAGCAGCCACCAGTTTTGTTTGCAGCACTGTGTCTTTGCCAATAATTATTCTGTTCTTGAACCTGAGGATGCCATGTTGAAGAGAATGATTAGTGATGGCCAGAGGATCAATAGCCAATTGGGCCAGCAATTTCTTGCATTTATCATCATTTTGATAACTATTGGTAACCTCAGTAATCCAAGCAGGAGTAATAGTTGATGCAGAGAGGGCATGAATTTTGTATTGGACTCTAGATAGAGCATCAGCCACTTTGTTAGCTTTTCCTTGCTTGTATTCAACAGAGAAGTTGTAGCCCAATAGCTTGATAAGTAATTTGTGCTGTATGCCTTCAGTCAACTTTTGTTCTTGGATGTGTTTTAAACTTTCTTGGTCAGTTCTGATGACAAGGGCAGATGCAGCAAAATAGTGTTTCCAGTGTTTTAATGCTTCAATGATGGCCAGAGCTTCCTTGTCATAGGTGGAAAATCCAGCAGCCTTTGGTCCAATGGACTTGCTGAAGAAAGAAATTGGTCTGCCAGCTTGCATTAACACAGCTCCTATTCCATATCCACAAGCATCAGTTTCCAAAATAAATGGCTCAGTAAAATTAGGCAATGCTAAGACTGGTGCTGTGGTTAATTTATCTTTGATGGTAATGAACGCTTCCATTTGATCATTTCCCCAGTGGAAATTATCCTTTTTCAAGCTCAGGAAGAGAGGTTTACAAATTATTCCATAGTTCTTTATAAATCTCCTGTAGTAGCCTGCTAGACCAAGAAAACTTCTCAATTCAGAGACATTAGAAGGAGTGGGCCATTTAGCAACAGCAGCAATTTTAACCGGGTCTGTAGCCACTCCTTGAGCAGTAATTATATGGCCCAAATACTCAACTTGATTTTGTGCAAACACACACTTGCTTTCCTTCGCATACAATTTGTTGTCCACCAATGTTTGGAATATTTTAGCTAGGTGATCAATGTGCTCAGCCATATTCTTGCTGTAGACTAGGATATCATCAAAGAACACTAAAGCAAATTTCCTCAAGAAGGGGGCCAAGACAGTGTTCATGAGTAGTTGGAAAGTGGCAGGTGCATTTGTCAAACCAAAGGGCATCACCAAATATTCATAGTGGCCAAAGTGGGTGCTAAAAGCAGTTTTCTCAATATCCTTTTCCAACATCCTAATCTGATGGTAGCCACTCCTTAAATCCAGCTTTGAGAACACCATAGCTCCCTGTAGCTCATCAAGTAAATCCTCAATTACTGGAATGGGATACTTGTTTTTGACTGTTTGATTATTGATTTTCCTGAAGTCATTGACCACTCTCCATGTATAATCTTTCTTTTTTACAAGCAGAGCAGGGGAGGAGTATGGACTCACACTGTCCCTAATGATCTTGTTTTGGATCATTTCCTTGATTATTTTCTCCATAGCATCTTTCTGATGGAAAGGCAGCCTGTAAGGTCTCTGATTTACAATTTTTGCCCCAGGGACCAAAGGAATGGCGTGATCTATAGCTCTATGAGGAGGTAATTCGGTTGGAGTTGAGAATAGTACTCGAAACCTCTGAAGTAAGTCTTGGATGAGAGGGTTGTCATGGCCCTTGGTTGTAATTGTTTCACCAATTTGGTGTATCAATATCACAGCACCACAGATATGATCCTCAAATAATTCTTCAGATGTTTCCATTTCAGAAATAGGAACAGTGGGCAGGCTCTCATCTTTGAATATTAATTTTGTGCCCAAAGGTGTAGTCACCTGTACTTGCATTTCTTGGAAATCCAGTTCCACTGGGCTGTGTTTAGACATCCAATCAGCCCCTAATATTGCATCATAGCCCTGCAGCTGTAGCACTCTGAAATCAGATGAAAATTCATGTCCTTGTATAGTGAAGGGACATTTCTTGGCCATGAACTCAGTCCACAGTGTTCCACCATTTGCCACTTGGACTTTTTTCTTAGCTGTAGGGATTAATTGACAGTTTGCTTTCCTTGCCATGTGTGGAGTGATGAAAGTAGCTGTGCTGCCACTATCGATTAGGGCAGTGGCAGGTTGTTTTCCAATGAACAGAGTGACAGTGAAAGTATATCTTGCTGCTCCAATACCCATGAGAGCATGCATGGAAATTTGCAGTTCAGGATCCTGCTTGATTTGCATGATAACTGGTTCCTTATCCTCCAAGGTTTCAGTGAAATAAACCAGCTCAGCTCCTTCAGGAATTTCTGCTTGCATAGCATTTATCTGTGCTTGATTAGCCATCTTGCAAACCTTTTTATGGCCAGGAAACCATTTCTCCTTGCATCTGTAACAATTACCAGCCACTTTTGCTTGTTCAATAAGTGCAGCAGCATTTGGTGCATTGGGTTTTAAGGAATCAAACTGCACTTGTCTTCTAGCCGTAGGTATATAATTATTACTGGATTTTCGAACAGGCTGAGCTTGTTCCATTCTCCTGGCCAGCCAAATTGCTTTCTGAAGATCTTGAGGCTCGTGGCATTGAACATAGTGCTGTATGCTATCCTGCAGACCAGCAATAAAACTTTTTCTGTAGTACTCTACTGGAATAGCAGGATTGTCCCGACGCATCAGGTTCATTGCTTGTTCAAATTTGAGCACGTACTCGTTCACTGTTCCCGTTTGTTGGAGAGCATGAAAAACCCTGACATTGTCGCATTCGGATGCCTCAGAAAATCGATCTTCCACATATCGACAGAAACGGTACCAGGGGAAATTAGGGGCAGCAATTCCCGTGCCTCTCCACCACTCCATGGCTGGGCCTTTCAGGTATGTAACTGCTATTTCAGTTTTTTGTTCTGCTGGTGTTCTTGCAGCCTCAAAGTACATCTCCACAGTCTGAATCCAGGAAGTAGTGTTGTTACCATCAAACTCTGGAATTTTATATTTAGCAGGCTTGACAATGGCCATTGTTCTTCTTCCTTCAGGGTGAGTGTCTCTGTGATTTTGCCCCCCATTAGCACCATCAAGTTGGATAATTTGCATGGTATTGCTAGCAGGTTCTGTAGTCAAAGGAGCTGACTTCATCTCCAGCGTCAGTTGCTGTGGTTTGTGGCCGAAGTGCGGATGGCGATACGGCACTTTCAGTGTCCCATCCAGATGCAGTTCTTTGCCAGTAGCGTTGTCATGTAGGGTAGCCGAGCCCACTGTGGCTGGTGAGCCTTGTACGTCAACTGCCTTCTTGCCGTGGCCCTGAGGAGTTGTATTTTGCGCCGATAAACCCAAATCCGTGGCTACCAGAGGAGGATCGCTCTTTTGTGATGGAAACGCTGTCATGAAGTTCGTCAGAGATAGATTTAATTCTGTCAGCGTCTTTTGCACATGCTGAAAATTGGAGGCGACCGTCTCACGGAACGCGAAGAACTCAGATCTGTCTTCTTCTCGGGCTCGTTGCAACGTCTGAACGTCGAGCTGTAGGGACTGAAACTCGAGTTGTTCCGTAGATGAAGAATCCTCTGCGTTTCCCATGTCACCACCGAAGAGAGATAGTTTCTACCGCCGCCTGCACCGTCGTCGTCGATCGCCACCGAAGTACAACCAATCTGGGAGGGAGGGAGGGATTTTACCACGGCAACGTTGTGTTACCGCAACCACCAACCAACCAAACCTGTACCGAACAATCACCGCCGCCAATCGCCGTCTTGCGCCGCCGCCGGGAAGAGGGTGGGAAGGGAAGGATTTTACGGCTCCTCCAACTTCACTTCTGCACCCAGATCCAAACGCCTCCGAGGAAAGACTGGCTCATGATACCAATTGGCAGGCCTTGATCAGACCAATATTCAGAAACAAGAGAGAATAGCGAAGAACAGCGGAATTTAGTAGGACATAGAGTCGATTTCAGATACGCCGTTCTCCAACCAGGAACACTGGTGGATCTAGGGTTTTAACCCGATATTACACGATGAGCTCGAAGGCTCTGGAATCCACTAGATATAGCGATTACAAAGGGCAGGAGGGTAAATCCCGTCGAGGGAGTGGTTGAGGAAGACAGGCTTTTGCCTGATCAGCTATAGCGACGCGAGGACGCATCGTGGCCGTCAGTTGCGGACGAAGCGGTATCATTCCATCAGGGCCGTCCATCTCCGTTGATCGGTTGCTTCCCGCCATCTTCAGTGTTTGAATGAGATCGAGGAAGGCTAGGTCCTGACAGTGCCGCTCCTGCCAGTTCCACTAGCCAAATTTATGTACCTGCGTGCATCTCTTCATGCGTGAGTGTTCACCCGCCTCTGCCAATTGCTTGGATCAAGCGTGTTCTGCTCTTTAATTTCCCTAACGGTCCGGAGTTGACTTTTAGAAAACATATACTCATGCGCAGCTAATGTTGATACTGCATAAATATTTGGACCTTTTGTTTGCATGTGCCAAAGGAGCTAAATTCCTATGCATTAGCTGAGCATCGTACTATCTTAAAAACTTGGATGCAAAAAAATTTCCGTGCAATTTTCGGTTACTGTTTGGTCGGTCAGCAAATGCTGAAGATAGTGCCATCGCTTTGTCGCTCCATACATCTCTAACCTCCCAGTGTGTAAACAAATGTAATTTGGGCCCATGAGCAGAGCATATGTGGGCGTGGCCAGCATGTTTATCTTTCAATCTAGCCTGAAGAAAACTTGCATTCTGGTTTCCTCATTGACCTTTTTACCGGTGCCAAAATTGAAAAGGTACGTATACAAAATCAAGGAGAAAAACATTGGACAACACTAACTAACGGAAGATTCAGAATCCGCCATGTCAAACCAAGCCATTAGAGGGTGGCACTGGATAATGGAGTTCCAAGAGGCGGCTAAACACAAGTTTCAATACCAAATACGTCAACAGTTCGCAAGTCCGATACGATCATGTGCTCACTCTACGCAGGGAACAACGAAGCAACTGCCCCTATAATTCCTAGGTGAAACTACTGCTGCTTCCTACACAACAAATGCATGATGTCAAGCACTGGACACAAGCAGAAAATTTCCAAAATGTTAAGACTATATTTGCCAGGCCTATTGATTTCAAACTTTTTTGACGAACTTAACGGGCAGGAGCTCTGCCTATGCATTAAAGGGAGAAAAGAGTTTTACACGTACACGCACAGGGTCTGTAGACACAGACCCACAACAGGAAAGGGATTACTCCCAAAAAGCCTCTCTTAAGAGGCCCAATTCATCTCTAACTAACTGAAAAACTGCACCAGCCGGGAGTGACTTTCCCTGGAAAGTCCTCCTGTTCCTCTCCTTCCACAAGTTCCAGGCAACATAGGCAGCGAACCCGGACTCCTTCATCTTCTTCTCCTTAGGTGTAATGTCAGAAGAGTTAAGCTTCTCCGCGGCAGCTTCAAGATCTTTCACATCACGGCCCATCACTAGCATAGTAATCTTTAAAGTTATAACCTCATGGCCTTTGAGATCTTCTTTAACCATCTTTACATATGAATGTAAGATTTAAAAAAAAGTAAAATCAGTGTTTGTCATCTGAATATCCGATCCATCAAGACAGGGTATTTTTTCTAAAAAAATGTCACGAGTTGTCGTTTGCGAATTGCAAATTACCACGGAGTATACAGTGAAATTCAGAACACCAAGAAACTTGGGTAGTTCTCGTCCTTCCCCCCGAAATTGAACAGAAAAGAAAAACTTATACATCACCAGTCGAGAAATGGGCACAACCTCATTTTTTTAAAGCATAGGAGCTGTAGAATTTTTTGTACTACATGCCTTTGAAGGTATGTTCTGTGCAATATTTTTTTGACGCGTAGCCTTGAAGATAATACACACCCCAACTAATTTCCATTGGCAAGAAGCAATTTGCTGAGTTTGATTCACTGCCCAAATAATGGTCATATTGCAATTCACTCCTAAATTACTTGGTCATTGCCAAGAAGAAAATTTCTTAGTTTGATCCCCTTTCTCCCTAGCTCCTAGTGTTTGGTTCTTTTGTCCCTGTGGTGGTGCCATGCTCATTGAGTATCCACACTAAGCTTGCAAACAACTATTATGTCTCTTGATGAATGGTAGCGATGTAGAAGATTTATCTTGGACAAAATATGCATCTTTATGGTGGTAGCACCTTTGTTATAAAGAGCTTGTGGAACAGTTTGCATGCCTGCAGATAATAACCTTGATATCTTTTTTCTCTTGCTTTCTTGCGACGGTGCATGAGTCAGTAGCCAGTAAAGAGGCATGTAACAAATGGATGGTTGTTGGAGTAATACGGAGTAGATATCACACACATCTAGCTACATAAGAACAAGCCTTCCTAAGGTTACATGAGTATGTGTAACTCGGTACATTTTTTTGCGGCTTGGCAGGTTGTTCTATTGGTTACTTGAAATTACAAATGTAAACATCTTCACATTTAGGTTCACATTGATTAAACTAGAGTATGTGTTTCTAGAGTGCATGCTGCTCAGATAGAAATGAGATGTATCAGGAGTTTTTAGAATAGGAGTTGCTACTGCCCTGCATGATGTGTTTGGCATACTGGCAAGGAGCCGAATAGGAGTTGCTACTGCCCTGCATGATGTGTTTGGCATACTGGCAAGGAGCCGCTCCTGCCAGTTCCACACTCGCCAGATTTACTCTCAGTCCTTGCGTGTTTCAACACCGTCACTTCACGTGCCTGCTAATTTCCAAAGGTCCATACATGTCCGGAGATGACCACTCAATTGGTGACATGGTGTTTGTGAGTCTTGTGACGGCAGATAATCGTGCACAGTTGACGTCAGATATATTACAGGCTTTTGTTTGCACGTGACAAAGGAGCTAAATGCCTACGCTTTGGCTCAGCAACTATATCCAAAACTGGCCCGCAGAGATTTTTCCGTGCGATTTTGGATTACTGTAGGTCGATCCGAAGCTGCTAATTGCTGATGATAGTGCCCATCGATTTGTCTTCCCTACATCTCTAACCTCCCATGTAACCGAATGCAATTTGTGCCCATGAGAAGAGCATATGTGGGCAGGGTCAGGAAGAAAACTAGCACTCTGGTTTTCTAATAGACCCTTGTACCGGTGCCACATTAAAAGGTAGAGGTATACAAAATCAAGGAGAAAAACAGTGTACCCTAAAAAAAGGGAGAAAAACAGTGGACAACACTAAGTAACGAAAGATTCAGAATTCACCCAGTCAAACCAAGCCATTAGAGGGTGGCACACTGGCACTGACAAAAAGCACATAAATAATGGAGTTCCCAAGAGGCGGCTAAATTAAAGTTTCAATGCCAAATAAGTACATCCACAGTTGACAAGTCTGATACGATCATGTCCTCACTCTACGCAGGGAACAATGAAGCAACCGTCCTCCTCCTTTCCTAAGGGAAACTCTAATGCTGCTTCCTGCACAACAAACGCACGATGTCAAGCGCTGAACACAAGCAGAAAATTTCCAAAATGTTAAGATTATCAATGGCAGGCCTGTTTTCGTTTTACCTGTTCCAGATAAGATCATTCAGAAGAGTCAATAATGATCTGAACTTGTTAAGCATCTCCGCGGCAGCTTCGAGCCATTCTACATCAAGACCCATCACTAGCATAGTCCTCTTCACAACCTCCTGCCTTTGAAATCTGCTTTAACAATCTTTACATATGAATGAAAGATTTAGCAAAGGTATAATCAGTGTACTTTTGTGATCCGATTCATCAAGACAGGTAATTTTTTTAAATCAAAGTGTCATGAATTGTGTTTTGGGAATTGAAACTTACCACAACGGGTGTGTTGACAACAATACCAAGGAACTTGTTGGGTTCTCGTCCCTTCAAAAACTAAACAAGACAGATAAACCTATGCATCAGCAGTTTTGGCATAGTATTCCTTTGTTTATAACAATATCAGTGGGGTTTTAATGTACTTGAATAGCATACCACGATTACCAACTTGGTTGTGTTGAGAATCGTATTGATGTGTATTTGCAATAGGGCATTTTCTCAATTAACAGAGTGAATCTTAGGAAACAATGCAACAGTTTCCCTTTATACATAATCACAATGGAAAGGAAAACACTAAACCAATTACCACCTTAACTAACAGCCAATCATGAATTTTTAATATATTTGACTGAAAAGTCCATGCAGCAAAGCACCATCTCCTAATTCATAAGTTCGTCTATTCGGCGTAAATCAATCCCATCTCATGGAAATCAGCAATATTTCACAAATCAAAACAAGATGCTTATTTCGACAGAAAATATTTTTATCTCTGTTGATTGCATTACAATGCACATGAGACTATGAGAGTGTCAAAACATCATCTCATTCCCTTGTTCAGTAGAAATGCATCAAAAAAGGACACTCAATACAGTCTGATGTGCCTACTTTCTTTTATTTCTGGTACACTAGCTCTTGGGTCTGAATCCAAATGGTGCCAAACAATATTTACATAATATAAATGAAATATTCCATTTTGGTTATTTGTAAGAAATCTATAAATTATTAGCCAATTCAACTAATCAATGCATCAAATTTTAGTATTCAAAGAGAAGGTTTAGACAAAAAAAAAGCATGATTCTTTACATGAAAACAGAAAACCATGCTATAAAATTAAATTTGAAATACAGTTAGTCTTGATGAAAAATGGGACCGTAGGTTACAATCACACTTACTAATTGATTAATTGTGGGGTTCGTTTGTCTTTTTGTGTTTTCCTCTCTCGCGAGGTAGACTAATTTATATGAATTTCAAGCTGGTCATACATGGAATGCGCATAATAATTTGGTGGCAAATAAAAGGTGATTCTAGAGTAGATTGGTTTGCGGTGTATTTGCCTTTTGGTGGTTCTGTATACATCCATATCCTTCTATAAGTGTTTTTTTCCTTTCGATCTAGGTGCCTTTGTAGGCGGTTAGCTAATGTCTTCATTGAATTGTTTGATTTGCACCATTATATATATCCTATGCTCCTATGATGACACATTGACACGTATGTAAAGTTTTGACTTAGTCAAGGAAAAACGATGCCTCAGTAGTGGTCATTGGTCGACAGACGTATTAAGTAATATATGTAGGTAAATACTATCCATCAGGGTCCGGCCGAAAGCAAAGCATCGGACCAATTGGACGCCACACATTTCCATTCCATCCTACGGGCATGCATCAATGCTTCACAGGAAAAAAAATCTGGTCATATAACAAGGCAGCTCCCCCATAATTACCGGCCTTAAATCAATCTCATTACTACGGCCGGATTTATCTCCCAAATCAAACCAGCATTTGCTCAGTATCACACCACCGGGGCAACCTCCAAACCTCTCCCATACCTGCACATCCACGTCAGGGCCTCTCTGACCGCCGGAGGTGTGGAGTCGCAGCATAGCCGTGCCGACCAGGCTACACTCCCCCATGAAGATTGGATCCAAGGTTGCTTCGTTCAACGATTACAAGAACTGAAGTAGGTAACTGATGTTAGTTAATCACGATCACACGGGGCGTCGCGTCGAATCGTCTCCGTCGTCTACATGTCTACATCATAAGTACTCAGCATCCGAAGTACTTGGCATATCAGGGCCATGCCAACAACATCATAAGTACACTTGGCATTCGAAGTACTCGCGATGACGGTGCGACGTCATTTTTTGACATGGAATCATACGTGCTTCCTACCATGAACTTAACTACTTCGTAGGTGTTAATTGTTGCTTCCTTCCTTGCTTACTTGTGCAGTTGTGCATCATGTGTAAATGTTGTATGCTTCAAAGGGCAACAATAATATCAATAGCAATCTTGATTCAAGAAAAGACACTAACATGCCTACTAACATTGCTGATTTTTTCAAACTTTTAAAGGTGTTTCCGTATTTATTTTTTAAGGGAAAACCCTTGCTTCCGCATGGAGATTGTGAAGAAGTTAATCCGCTCGACTCGAACAAAAGCTGACTGAACGAAACGATTTCGCATTGTATACTTTGGCGTCTCCCTCCACAGCAGCTCCTTCAAGACCTCTACCAATCTCATCCTATACTCCGATGACGTGAAGCAGTAGTGATAAAACTAGGAAGCAAATATATGAATAGGTGAAATTGTGTTGGTGTACTATTGAAGCATGAAATTGAAGTAATGGAGTGATGCTTTGTTTGATTTATGTTGTGGTGTCGAAGCACCAAAAGATAACTTAGGAAGCTTTACAAAAATCTGTACATAGCATGCAAATGATTGTAAACCAAATACAACAACAAGCATGACATATGGAAGCATATACAAGAACTAAAGGAAGCACATATAGTGTTTGCAAAAATTATTCAAATATGTGGAAGCATGGGGCTAACATTGTAGTCATGTTTTCGAGCACCTAACTTGGATTGATCGTAATATATGTCATCTTTAAAATGCAAAAACAGAACCATAATAAGAAGCATAACGTGACAACGTTTGGGAAAAAAAAAAACCGATAATCGCTAAGCGTGTCTGGCACTAACGGAATCAATATTATTGTATGATGGAAACAAATATGTGAAGGAAAGTAATGTACGTGATTAGAGGAAGCTGATCTACACTGCACGGAGAAATTACCGGAACTAATTGGGGAAGCATCCTTGATTAAATGCTTTGTTTCGGAAATCACCAAGAGGTGGGCCCCAAGATGAGGAAACAAATCCTACAACCCAGCGTAACCTGATCCAATGGCCACGCACTAGTCCGATTGGATGTTAAATATCAGCATCCGATCCCTAGTAGTCACCAACCTATAATGCCAAGAAACGTAATTAACAATGAGTACAGAGCAACCTTGTTTCATGCAGCTGCTCGTAATCCAAATTACTGAGCTTGCCGATTGGATAAACATACACCAAAGTAATGGAATCCTACGAATCACAAATTTCAGAACAAAAAGCCATATGGCATGATTAAACCGTGTTCATCAAGATCCGAAGGTCCAAGACTGAAGCCTTGCGCATAAGTTAAACACAGAGAAAGCTAATCGGGTAGTATCATATGGCAGGAATGCCTGGAATGAACAGACGTTAATAGGACCCAAATCTGTGCTAAAGCTCCAACAAAATAACACTAGGTTTGCGACAAAGAACGTTCTCGATGGTTCGCTTGCTTCTGCGACGAACCCAATCCACCGTTTCTGCAACCAATGCGATGTGTTCGGTTCTTTTACGTGTACTAGTATGTATACCGGCATGATACATGACAGGTTTTAGATTTTTCGAATCAAAACAGAGTTACGTTCGACTAGGAATGATCAAGATTTGGGAAATTTTGCACATTAATTACCGCTCTCTATAACCCGAACGAACGAATCGAATAGAATTATTTCAGATTCTGCATAAATTCGATTTTAGCCCGGGTATAATTTTTTGCAAACCACAGAAGAACTAAATGCAACATATTAAGAAGAGAGAAGGCAACAACGGCCACAGTACATGACCAGATCCGCAAAAGACCCAGGATGCAGGTAACTCGAATAGCTAGTAATTAATCTTAGGAAGGAGACGGCACTTACGCGGGCCGAACCAGGCATGCTCGTATATGTACCACTTCTTGAGCTTCTTATATGGAAACGAACCGGATTTGTAGGCCTGTAAGTGGACACGCTAACTTGTTGTGAGTTGGTTGATATCATCAAGCGATCAGCCGTCTACAAATCCGTTACAACATCGAATTTCGATGCAGCATTTTCATGTAAGTATGCAACATCAGTTTGCTTCATGGTCCGAAATTTTCTGTGTCAAAATACTGCAACATTTAGAACACACCCATATTGTGAAAAAAAAATTAGTCGGCGTATGCATTCCATTGAAGCATGAGAATATTCAGGAAAAGAAAAACAACAAATACATCAATATGAAATTAATTTGAGGCACTACAAGATGACACACTAGCTAGACACAGGTGAACTCGACTACATAGCACCCTTCACCCCCCCCCCCCCCGCCGAGGGCCACCAAATCGACGACCTCGCTTGCGGCCATGGCTGGTCTCTCATCTCCCTTCTCTCCCTCTCCCCCCCCCTTCTCTGGCGAGGCCGCGGCGACCAGTGGCGCGACTCTTGGTCGGATGGCTCCCGCTACTACCGTGAGGCACTGGAGGGCTCGCCACAGAGGGCGACGGTGCCACGAGATCTTGGAGGCTTTCGATGAGCTCGGCGGGTCGAGGAGTTGCCGGAGGTGGAGCCTCTGTTGGAGCGGGATGTGGAGGCGCAATGGGAGCTCCCAAAGTGCAAACGCCCGAGGGGCTGCCGCGTAGGGAGGCAGGTCTCGGAGAAGGCGCGACGTACGGCCCGCGAGGTCGACAAATTTCGCAGGCTGTGCCTGCTCTGCCGCGTGCTGGGGCATCATCAAGTGATCAGCCGTCTACAAAGCCGTTAGAAATATCTAATTCGATGCAGCATCTTGAGGTGTATGAAACATCAATTTGCGTCAATCGTATGCATTCCATGGAAGCAGGAGAATTCAGAAAAAAACAGAAAAATACATCAATATGAAATTAATTTGAAACCATGAAGACAACGCATTGGACTGGCGTCCAAAATCATTGAAACATATCATATTTCGGCTACTGATGACATACACCACTGATAACGCGATAAAGCTGAACGAGTCTCCGGAGTGTTATGAACTTTGCTATGACGCCGACCTAGATCATGACATTCGTTTATGAATGCATTTAACCGAGAACAAGATAGATGGCATTCTAATTAAAAGCCGTCTCTTTTGGAGCCTTTTGCGAGATACACGCATGGCCGTTATTCTCGTGCCGCCGACGAACTTGCTGAGACCGAATAAAACAGGTCAGTCTGTGCACCATGTGCTTCCCTTCGGTCCTTGTACATTGGCAGATGAAGGCCCGACACTTTGCCTCGCGTGCCCCTTTGCATGGTCAGGCATAAGCCGTATGCAAACTCTGCAACCTGACTACCCAATCATCGCACCTCACGTGGAAGAAGTGCCCACACGCCGGCACCATCCGAACGGCGACTACTAGCCGCGACGGGTCCATGCTCGTTGGCCAATGCCAGCAAACTAGCTAAGCTCCAGCATTTGTATATGAGCTCCCACTAGAGGCTTCCCGGCCAAGTCCGAAGGTTTTTCTTTTCTTCAAAATGGGAGGTTAGCCTCGGCCTCTGCATCGAAACGAGAAGGATTCAGGCTTCCTGAAACCGTTCAGCTAATTTCCTACATCTCTGACCACCTGCTGACCACTGACCTCCCGTGTAACCAAATGCAATTTGGGTCCATGAGCAGAGCATATGTCAGCGGGGACTGCATGTATGCCTTTCCATCTGGCCTCAGGAAAACAAGCACTCTGGTTTTCTAGTAGACATTTGAACCGGTGCAAAAATGTATAACAATGTAGACCTATGGAAAATCAATGAGAAAAAACACTGGACAACACTAAGTAACGAAGATTCAGAACTTGCCAAGCAAACCAAGTCATCAGAGGGTGGCACTGGTACAGTACACAGATTCATCAACCCTTCACGCATAGTACACAGCCCTTATTATTATCTTCCTTCACTTTAACATCAGTATAAAAGTCAGATACACTGGTTAAGTCACTAAATCATCCGCTTGCTCATCTGCCACATATTACCAAAAGCTGGGCCAACTGTAAAACATACTCCCTCCGGTCCGAATTAATGGTCGGAGGGCTAGCCAAAGTTTTGCCTAAGACTTGAGTGTGCGACCATTAATTCGGATCGGAGGTAGTACTTGAATTATTTGTTTTGTTTTGTGCAATTTCGACACAAAACATTGGTGCTAATTGGTGTTAGCTGCAGTTTTCTCGCCCTCACCCATAACACTGCACCTCACCACTTCCTCTTCTTGCAGTCGGCCATGGCTCGTCCCCGAGAAACCACCTGGCGCGTACCACACAGTCGGGCTTGCCGCTCCACGAGCTTCCCATCGATCCAACTCTCGTCGACATGCATCGAGCCTCGGCCGTTCTCTGCTCCAGGCTCACCGCTAGGCCGCGAGGCCGCGAGGGTGAGGAGAATAGCAGCGCGGTCGCCTCTATGAGCGGTGGCGGCGGCGGCGGCTCGGGCGCTGCCTCGCCGGAGGTTCCCTCGGGGGATGGCGGGAGCGGAGATTGGCGGCACATATATGACCGGGTCGAGGCGCTCGCCGCCTACCTGAATGCGCTCAACAGGACCCAGCGCGAGAACCTCCATGCCCGCCTTCTCCAGGCGATTCTATGCTTTATCTTGTGTTTCCGAGAGATAGATTGGATTTGGATATAAACCACGCACGAGTTCTTTCTAGCTAGGGTTTTGATTTAGTTAATGGGTTGGCCCTCTGTAGGCGGAGGCGAGCAGAAGGAGGTGGAAGACGGCCTACATCGAGCTGCCTCTCTTGGCCAATCCCAAGATAATCGGTAAGAATACACGGCCCGACCTTCTTTTCTTCCTGCTAACTGTAATCTCTCTGAGCATCTTTGTGCCCCGAAAAATAGATCTTTGTGGAAAACTTGTTCCGGATTTAGGAAGTTGTGTTGCTCCTGATACCATTCCCTCTTTGTGTGTCCACTGCAGAACTCAAAGAGAAAGACTTGGAGGATTCCAGGAACTGCCATGCTCTTTTTGATGTCGATGTCTCAGGACCAGAGGTGCTTACCAATATAGATCAAAATCATTCGATCCAGCTTGTGTATGCCATTGGTTTTCTTAGTCTGTTGTTTTTGGTTCATGCCTGTTAAATTTTTTCAACAATGCTTACCCGCATTTTTTCTTCTTCAATAATGCTAGATGCAACTAAAGAGAGCTAGGAGACATGTAGATCATAGTGAAAACGATGTGGATTATGAGGACATTGCAAGAGATTTAAGAGCAGAGCTATCAAATTTAAGGCAGGCTTATGAGACCCTGAGCACAGACAAGGATAAGGAAGCTGCTGAAGCAGCACAAAAGTATCAGCACAACATAGAGGAGCTGCAAGCGGCAGCCCGAAAGAAGGACGATGAGATTGGCAGACTGAGAGCAGAAGCTGTTGATGCAAAAAACAAGGTAATGCTGGGTTCTTTATTGAAGGTAGCTATTTAGTACTACTTTCCTGCTCTCAACATATTTACCTCAAGGCGTGTGTTGCTACTTGTGTTCTCTTTCTCGGATTCGACCTGAATTATTTTTCTTCCTTTCATCGTTCAAGGCAGCGCCAAGTTGATGTGATGTCGATCTACATCATTTTACACGGTCTACTGAATCTTCATCTACTGCACACTTCAATAGCTCTTTACTGCATTTTCCGTGAACTGCACTCTCTGATGTTTACTGCATTTTCTTTCAACTACACCTTTTTATGGTTACTGCATTCTTTCATATGCACCTTTTTATATGAAAATCTCCCTGCTCCTTTTTATGTGAAGACTCATAAAGAACTTGTTTTCTCTGTGTGTTATTTGTTTAGTGATGACCGTATTTCGCTGTCCATCCATCTACTGTCAATGGGGCATGTTGTGTGAATGTCTAGTTGATTTTGTTGGTATTCTAGTGCTATTTTTTCTAGATTCGAGTAAATCCAAGTTTTCATGTCCCTTATGTCCTGCTTTAGTTTCTCTTGCACAAGGACCTAATAATCTGATATATGTTCTAAACTACGTGGATCTGACGTTGTTGACACAAACACTGATGCATTACCTTTCCCCTGATATTTGTGGTCTGGAATGCACTCCTTAACTAAGAGGGGAAATAATGGAATCCAAAAGCACAAAGACGGGAATCCTGATAGTCCGAAATGAAAATAAACTTCTTACCAAAAGTATTTTCCTTCCGAGTGTTATTTTTCTAGTGACCTAGCACATCCACAACTGACCTTTTCTTGCTATACATGGATACATAATTGATGGACGATGTCATGCTTATAAGTAAACCTTATCAATCAATTATAACATTGATAAAATGCGATGTTTACCAAATTTACTGCTTGCAGTCTAGTTGATTGGCTCCTGACATGTGGTCATTGACTGTTTCACTGATATATATGCATGGGATACAGTCCAATGTTCCTTTATTACGATGTTGTATTTTTCTGTGTGTTCAAAAGGTATAACCATTTAGATTCTTGATATACTTCTCGCATGAGACACGTGTGTCCCTGGAAACCTGGACCAATAATAAACTGAGGAATCACGTTTCCATTGTATGATATGTATATAGGACCATGTACTTCTGGGGAGTGATAACGGGCTTTGTTTTGCAACAGGAGAGAAGTCAAAAGCGCAGGAGGGTTACCAATGAGATGCGTCTTCAACAGCACAACGTGTGTCTCCTTTTCACTTGCCTTCCCTCACTTCCTACTACATCTTTACTTGATGCATCGTAGATCCAGCATTTAGTGTTACTAATCTTCTCAAGATCTCAATTGTGTTGGTAATCTTTCCTAGAAATTGAGTAGGTCTAAGTTTTCATATACCTCATAAGATATTCTATAGTTTATTTCTCTGTTTCTCAACCGAGTGGATCCAAAAGTGTTGACACACACACACACACTAATCAATTAACCTTGCACAGATTTTTGTTGTTGTTGTGAGCAGATATGTACGATTAGATAACACCTGGAAATCTTCTTGCTCCTGTCAGCTCTTAACATTTCCTCTTACTTGTTTCTGGCCAGTGACTTGTCCAGTATACAAATTTTTGGCACTTCGTCGGCCGAAGATGAATTTAAGGGACGATATTCTAAATCATATTACAGCTATCGGTCCCAGACTCCCAGTATCTAGTAGAGTCCACTGTATGTGTCATGGGTGATCTAGAATATATTTGTTAGGCAGTAGTACTATTTATCATCCTTGAATTAATTTTGAAGAGTGATGCAGCATATACGGGGATGGTCTCATAGGATATGCACCGTTGGATTGTTTAGATGGGGAGTATAAATAAGAAACTTGGCTATGTTTTGTTCGTATTTGAAAGAAGAACTTAGAATTAATATAATATGCCTTTCTTAACATTTTTTTTTTGTTTCAACTACGAAGGACTCACAGAATAGCTCAAATATGGTCCTGATGTTTATTTTTGTCATTCATTCTTATCCTGTGCAATACCAACTTTCATCACCATGGAATCTGTTGATTTCTTGCGGCTAACATGTAGGTTTTATTTTTGTTCTACTTTTTGCTGGCTTTAACGAAAGCGGTCGTCTAAGATACTGATGTTTGGTGCACTTGTTCAACACATGCTGATTTTTGTCAAGATCCGTGCTTGCAAGAAACTCACTCTTGAGGTCATGGATTCAGATACGATCTATTGTGTCAAGGCTAGGATTCAAGACAAGGAGGGCATCCCTTCAGGCCAGCAGAGACTCGTGTTTGGCGACAAACTGCTGGTGGGAAGCTGCACCCTGAAGGACCACAACATCCAGCACGGGTCCACCCTCACCCTTCACTTTGCCCTGCAAGGGATGCACATCTTTTTCATGACGCTGACTCATCAGAGAAGGACTCTTGAGGTTGAGAGAACAGAAACCGTAGGCAGTGTAAAGGTGAAGATTTTCTATGAAACGGGCGTTCCCCCAGCTGAGAACCGCGTCATCTTTGTCGGGAATCAGCTGGAGGAAGACCACACCTTGGCTGACTATGGCATACAAAATGAGTCTACCATTCATCTTCTTCCTCCAAGCGGCTGTAATAGGAAGATACACATCTCGGTCAGGACGGCGGCTGGCAGGACAATCATCGGATATTATGCTTTCGAGTCAGAGAAAGTCTGCAGTATCAAGGCGAAGATTCATGATGCGTTGGGCTTTCCCCCAGACCAGCAGTGCCTCTTCTTGCGTGGAGAGCCGCTGGAGGATGGCTGCACCCTGAGGCTCGATGCTAACGAGCGTTACTATTGTTCATGCATCCTCGTTCTGCAACTCCGCCATCCTGGTGATCAATGAGATGTATGGACCCTGCCGCATGCAGCAATCGTTCCGGCGAGATTGTTTGCTGTGTCTTTAGTCCCGCATGTAGTGTAGAGATGGATGTAAATTAGTCTTTTGCTTTTGGTGATATTACTGAGAGCTCAGACTCGGTAGAGGTCAGAGCTGGTTAGTTAGCATGCATGGGTTTACTTTGGGGCAATGAAGGGTGTAGGATTTAGATGAACAGCTGCTGTTTCTGGGATTGCAGCTGTCAGCAACAGACCTGTGTTTGGTGGGAATGCACGTGGTATTACTTGATATTTTAACAAATGTGATGCTTAAGATGTTGTTTTCTGGAGTTGAATATATACTGACGCTGATCTTTCATTCCCAACAATGGATCCTATTCTGACAAGGCTATGAACTGAAACCAGCATCCTGCTGCTGCTGCTGTCTACTTCTCGATTTCTTCTGCAGAGATGTTTTTACATATGCCTTTGAAGGTATGTTTATCTGCAATAATTTTTTACACATAGCTTTGAAGGTATGTTTCCATGCAATTCACATCCCCAATTAATTTCCCATTGCCAAGAAGCGATTTGCTGAGTTTGATTAACTACCCAAAAAATGGTTATACTGTAATTCACTCCTAAACTACCTGGCCATTGCCAAGAAGAAAATTGCTTAGTTCCCCTTCTCCCTAGTGTTTGGTTCTTTTGTCCCTGCGGTGGTGCCGTGCTCATTGAGTGTCCACACTAGGCTTACAAAAAAGTACCGTCTCTTAATGAATGGTAGCGATGTAGAAAATTTATCTGAGGCAAAATATACATCTTTATGAGTGGTAGTACCTTTATTATAAAGAGCATGTGGAACAGTTTGCATGCGTGCAGATAATACCCCTTGATCTTTTTTCTCTTGCTTTCTTGTGACGGTGCACGAGTCAGTAGCTAGTAAAGAGGGATGTAACAAATGGATAGTTGGTGGAGTAATAGATATCATATCACACACATCTAGCTATATAAGGACAAGCCTTCCTAAGGCTACATGAGGATGTATAACTGATATACAATTTTTTGCGCCTTGCTAGGTTGTGCAATTGGTTACTTGAAATTACAAATATAAACATTACATTTAGGAGGTTCACATTGATTAAACTAGAATAAGGGTTGCTAGAGTGCATGCTGCTCAGATAGGAATGCGATGTATCAGGATGCTTATAGTCAAGGTCACGCACCCAATGGGAGGATTTAATTTCTGGAAGTTTGTTTTAGTGGTTGATTGTTGCCGATGATCAACACCACTGGTCACAACATGCGAGTCCCTGATGACTGGTTTCTTCCGTTTGCGCCACGCGGTGAGTTTGCTTGTTGGTGAAACAGAGTTGGCGACGGTGTCGATCCCTTGGCTGGTTTAGAGCTCGATCTGGTGCCCGCCCCGAGGCTATTGTGCGGTCTGCATCACATCTCTGTGCAGGGTGCAAAGACGTTCGAGGACTGTGTCACCATGCAGCTGACTCCCGTCACAGCCCAAGACTTGTACGATTTTGGGGACGATTGCGGACACGAAGCTGCGGATATCTTCTGCGACGGAGGCGTGTGGCTGAGCAGCGGGCTTCGCTTGTGAGTGGAGCGGCCTAGCAGAGACAAGACTGGACGAAGGGAGTTGCAGTCATATTTGGCTACATGAGTCGATCTTATTTTTTAGTACGACATGTATCTTTTGGTCTGAAAATATGATATACTAGTCCCCAAATGTAGGCGTGGTGGTCGGGACATGGAATGCCTAATGTTAAGGTTATTATTGGGCTATACTGCCTCCATGATACTGGCCAGATCTTGACAAGGTGCCGCTCCTGCCAGTTCCACTAGCCAAATTTATGTACCTGCGTGCATCTCTTCATGCGTGAGTGTTCACCCGCCTCTGCCAATTGCTTGGATCAAGCGTGTTCTGCTCTTTAATTTCCCTAACGGTCCGGAGTTGACTTTTAGAAAACATATACTCATGCGCAGCTAATGTTGATACTGCATAAATATTTGGACCTTTTGTTTGCATGTGCCAAAGGAGCTAAATTCCTATGCATTAGCTGAGCATCGTACTATCTTAAAAACTTGGATGCAAAAAAATTTCCGTGCAATTTTCGGTTACTGTTTGGTCGGTCAGCAAATGCTGAAGATAGTGCCATCGCTTTGTCGCTCCATACATCTCTAACCTCCCAGTGTGTAAACAAATGTAATTTGGGCCCATGAGCAGAGCATATGTGGGCGTGGCCAGCATGTTTATCTTTCAATCTAGCCTGAAGAAAACTTGCATTCTGGTTTCCTCATTGACCTTTTTACCGGTGCCAAAATTGAAAAGGTACGTATACAAAATCAAGGAGAAAAACATTGGACAACACTAACTAACGGAAGATTCAGAATCCGCCATGTCAAACCAAGCCATTAGAGGGTGGCACTGGATAATGGAGTTCCAAGAGGCGGCTAAACACAAGTTTCAATACCAAATACGTCAACAGTTCGCAAGTCCGATACGATCATGTGCTCACTCTACGCAGGGAACAACGAAGCAACTGCCCCTATAATTCCTAGGTGAAACTACTGCTGCTTCCTACACAACAAATGCATGATGTCAAGCACTGGACACAAGCAGAAAATTTCCAAAATGTTAAGACTATATTTGCCAGGCCTATTGATTTCAAACTTTTTTGACGAACTTAACGGGCAGGAGCTCTGCCTATGCATTAAAGGGAGAAAAGAGTTTTACACGTACACGCACAGGGTCTGTAGACACAGACCCACAACAGGAAAGGGATTACTCCCAAAAAGCCTCTCTTAAGAGGCCCAATTCATCTCTAACTAACTGAAAAACTGCACCAGCCGGGAGTGACTTTCCCTGGAAAGTCCTCCTGTTCCTCTCCTTCCACAAGTTCCAGGCAACATAGGCAGCGAACCCGGACTCCTTCATCTTCTTCTCCTTAGGTGTAATGTCAGAAGAGTTAAGCTTCTCCGCGGCAGCTTCAAGATCTTTCACATCACGGCCCATCACTAGCATAGTAATCTTTAAAGTTATAACCTCATGGCCTTTGAGATCTTCTTTAACCATCTTTACATATGAATGTAAGATTTAAAAAAAAGTAAAATCAGTGTTTGTCATCTGAATATCCGATCCATCAAGACAGGGTATTTTTTCTAAAAAAATGTCACGAGTTGTCGTTTGCGAATTGCAAATTACCACGGAGTATACAGTGAAATTCAGAACACCAAGAAACTTGGGTAGTTCTCGTCCTTCCCCCCGAAATTGAACAGAAAAGAAAAACTTATACATCACCAGTCGAGAAATGGGCACAACCTCATTTTTTTAAAGCATAGGAGCTGTAGAATTTTTTGTACTACATGCCTTTGAAGGTATGTTCTGTGCAATATTTTTTTGACGCGTAGCCTTGAAGATAATACACACCCCAACTAATTTCCATTGGCAAGAAGCAATTTGCTGAGTTTGATTCACTGCCCAAATAATGGTCATATTGCAATTCACTCCTAAATTACTTGGTCATTGCCAAGAAGAAAATTTCTTAGTTTGATCCCCTTTCTCCCTAGCTCCTAGTGTTTGGTTCTTTTGTCCCTGTGGTGGTGCCATGCTCATTGAGTATCCACACTAAGCTTGCAAACAACTATTATGTCTCTTGATGAATGGTAGCGATGTAGAAGATTTATCTTGGACAAAATATGCATCTTTATGGTGGTAGCACCTTTGTTATAAAGAGCTTGTGGAACAGTTTGCATGCCTGCAGATAATAACCTTGATATCTTTTTTCTCTTGCTTTCTTGCGACGGTGCATGAGTCAGTAGCCAGTAAAGAGGCATGTAACAAATGGATGGTTGTTGGAGTAATACGGAGTAGATATCACACACATCTAGCTACATAAGAACAAGCCTTCCTAAGGTTACATGAGTATGTGTAACTCGGTACATTTTTTTGCGGCTTGGCAGGTTGTTCTATTGGTTACTTGAAATTACAAATGTAAACATCTTCACATTTAGGTTCACATTGATTAAACTAGAGTATGTGTTTCTAGAGTGCATGCTGCTCAGATAGAAATGAGATGTATCAGGAGTTTTTAGAATAGGAGTTGCTACTGCCCTGCATGATGTGTTTGGCATACTGGCAAGGAGCCGAATAGGAGTTGCTACTGCCCTGCATGATGTGTTTGGCATACTGGCAAGGAGCCGCTCCTGCCAGTTCCACACTCGCCAGATTTACTCTCAGTCCTTGCGTGTTTCAACACCGTCACTTCACGTGCCTGCTAATTTCCAAAGGTCCATACATGTCCGGAGATGACCACTCAATTGGTGACATGGTGTTTGTGAGTCTTGTGACGGCAGATAATCGTGCACAGTTGACGTCAGATATATTACAGGCTTTTGTTTGCACGT
The DNA here is from genome assembly GCA_028641055.1 of Alopecurus myosuroides. Classification (NCBI taxonomy): domain Eukaryota; kingdom Viridiplantae; phylum Streptophyta; class Magnoliopsida; order Poales; family Poaceae; genus Alopecurus; species Alopecurus myosuroides. The sequence goes on along the minus strand of CM054057.1, from coordinate 249,869,454 downwards.
GACAAAGGAGCTAAATGCCTACGCTTTGGCTCAGCAACTATATCCAAAACTGGCCCGCAGAGATTTTTCCGTGCGATTTTGGATTACTGTAGGTCGATCCGAAGCTGCTAATTGCTGATGATAGTGCCCATCGATTTGTCTTCCCTACATCTCTAACCTCCCATGTAACCGAATGCAATTTGTGCCCATGAGAAGAGCATATGTGGGCAGGGTCAGGAAGAAAACTAGCACTCTGGTTTTCTAATAGACCCTTGTACCGGTGCCACATTAAAAGGTAGAGGTATACAAAATCAAGGAGAAAAACAGTGTACCCTAAAAAAAGGGAGAAAAACAGTGGACAACACTAAGTAACGAAAGATTCAGAATTCACCCAGTCAAACCAAGCCATTAGAGGGTGGCACACTGGCACTGACAAAAAGCACATAAATAATGGAGTTCCCAAGAGGCGGCTAAATTAAAGTTTCAATGCCAAATAAGTACATCCACAGTTGACAAGTCTGATACGATCATGTCCTCACTCTACGCAGGGAACAATGAAGCAACCGTCCTCCTCCTTTCCTAAGGGAAACTCTAATGCTGCTTCCTGCACAACAAACGCACGATGTCAAGCGCTGAACACAAGCAGAAAATTTCCAAAATGTTAAGATTATCAATGGCAGGCCTGTTTTCGTTTTACCTGTTCCAGATAAGATCATTCAGAAGAGTCAATAATGATCTGAACTTGTTAAGCATCTCCGCGGCAGCTTCGAGCCATTCTACATCAAGACCCATCACTAGCATAGTCCTCTTCACAACCTCCTGCCTTTGAAATCTGCTTTAACAATCTTTACATATGAATGAAAGATTTAGCAAAGGTATAATCAGTGTACTTTTGTGATCCGATTCATCAAGACAGGTAATTTTTTTAAATCAAAGTGTCATGAATTGTGTTTTGGGAATTGAAACTTACCACAACGGGTGTGTTGACAACAATACCAAGGAACTTGTTGGGTTCTCGTCCCTTCAAAAACTAAACAAGACAGATAAACCTATGCATCAGCAGTTTTGGCATAGTATTCCTTTGTTTATAACAATATCAGTGGGGTTTTAATGTACTTGAATAGCATACCACGATTACCAACTTGGTTGTGTTGAGAATCGTATTGATGTGTATTTGCAATAGGGCATTTTCTCAATTAACAGAGTGAATCTTAGGAAACAATGCAACAGTTTCCCTTTATACATAATCACAATGGAAAGGAAAACACTAAACCAATTACCACCTTAACTAACAGCCAATCATGAATTTTTAATATATTTGACTGAAAAGTCCATGCAGCAAAGCACCATCTCCTAATTCATAAGTTCGTCTATTCGGCGTAAATCAATCCCATCTCATGGAAATCAGCAATATTTCACAAATCAAAACAAGATGCTTATTTCGACAGAAAATATTTTTATCTCTGTTGATTGCATTACAATGCACATGAGACTATGAGAGTGTCAAAACATCATCTCATTCCCTTGTTCAGTAGAAATGCATCAAAAAAGGACACTCAATACAGTCTGATGTGCCTACTTTCTTTTATTTCTGGTACACTAGCTCTTGGGTCTGAATCCAAATGGTGCCAAACAATATTTACATAATATAAATGAAATATTCCATTTTGGTTATTTGTAAGAAATCTATAAATTATTAGCCAATTCAACTAATCAATGCATCAAATTTTAGTATTCAAAGAGAAGGTTTAGACAAAAAAAAAAGCATGATTCTTTACATGAAAACAGAAAACCATGCTATAAAATTAAATTTGAAATACAGTTAGTCTTGATGAAAAATGGGACCGTAGGTTACAATCACACTTACTAATTGATTAATTGTGGGGTTCGTTTGTCTTTTTGTGTTTTCCTCTCTCGCGAGGTAGACTAATTTATATGAATTTCAAGCTGGTCATACATGGAATGCGCATAATAATTTGGTGGCAAATAAAAGGTGATTCTAGAGTAGATTGGTTTGCGGTGTATTTGCCTTTTGGTGGTTCTGTATACATCCATATCCTTCTATAAGTGTTTTTTTCCTTTCGATCTAGGTGCCTTTGTAGGCGGTTAGCTAATGTCTTCATTGAATTGTTTGATTTGCACCATTATATATATCCTATGCTCCTATGATGACACATTGACACGTATGTAAAGTTTTGACTTAGTCAAGGAAAAACGATGCCTCAGTAGTGGTCATTGGTCGACAGACGTATTAAGTAATATATGTAGGTAAATACTATCCATCAGGGTCCGGCCGAAAGCAAAGCATCGGACCAATTGGACGCCACACATTTCCATTCCATCCTACGGGCATGCATCAATGCTTCACAGGAAAAAAAATCTGGTCATATAACAAGGCAGCTCCCCCATAATTACCGGCCTTAAATCAATCTCATTACTACGGCCGGATTTATCTCCCAAATCAAACCAGCATTTGCTCAGTATCACACCACCGGGGCAACCTCCAAACCTCTCCCATACCTGCACATCCACGTCAGGGCCTCTCTGACCGCCGGAGGTGTGGAGTCGCAGCATAGCCGTGCCGACCAGGCTACACTCCCCCATGAAGATTGGATCCAAGGTTGCTTCGTTCAACGATTACAAGAACTGAAGTAGGTAACTGATGTTAGTTAATCACGATCACACGGGGCGTCGCGTCGAATCGTCTCCGTCGTCTACATGTCTACATCATAAGTACTCAGCATCCGAAGTACTTGGCATATCAGGGCCATGCCAACAACATCATAAGTACACTTGGCATTCGAAGTACTCGCGATGACGGTGCGACGTCATTTTTTGACATGGAATCATACGTGCTTCCTACCATGAACTTAACTACTTCGTAGGTGTTAATTGTTGCTTCCTTCCTTGCTTACTTGTGCAGTTGTGCATCATGTGTAAATGTTGTATGCTTCAAAGGGCAACAATAATATCAATAGCAATCTTGATTCAAGAAAAGACACTAACATGCCTACTAACATTGCTGATTTTTTCAAACTTTTAAAGGTGTTTCCGTATTTATTTTTTAAGGGAAAACCCTTGCTTCCGCATGGAGATTGTGAAGAAGTTAATCCGCTCGACTCGAACAAAAGCTGACTGAACGAAACGATTTCGCATTGTATACTTTGGCGTCTCCCTCCACAGCAGCTCCTTCAAGACCTCTACCAATCTCATCCTATACTCCGATGACGTGAAGCAGTAGTGATAAAACTAGGAAGCAAATATATGAATAGGTGAAATTGTGTTGGTGTACTATTGAAGCATGAAATTGAAGTAATGGAGTGATGCTTTGTTTGATTTATGTTGTGGTGTCGAAGCACCAAAAGATAACTTAGGAAGCTTTACAAAAATCTGTACATAGCATGCAAATGATTGTAAACCAAATACAACAACAAGCATGACATATGGAAGCATATACAAGAACTAAAGGAAGCACATATAGTGTTTGCAAAAATTATTCAAATATGTGGAAGCATGGGGCTAACATTGTAGTCATGTTTTCGAGCACCTAACTTGGATTGATCGTAATATATGTCATCTTTAAAATGCAAAAACAGAACCATAATAAGAAGCATAACGTGACAACGTTTGGGAAAAAAAAAACCGATAATCGCTAAGCGTGTCTGGCACTAACGGAATCAATATTATTGTATGATGGAAACAAATATGTGAAGGAAAGTAATGTACGTGATTAGAGGAAGCTGATCTACACTGCACGGAGAAATTACCGGAACTAATTGGGGAAGCATCCTTGATTAAATGCTTTGTTTCGGAAATCACCAAGAGGTGGGCCCCAAGATGAGGAAACAAATCCTACAACCCAGCGTAACCTGATCCAATGGCCACGCACTAGTCCGATTGGATGTTAAATATCAGCATCCGATCCCTAGTAGTCACCAACCTATAATGCCAAGAAACGTAATTAACAATGAGTACAGAGCAACCTTGTTTCATGCAGCTGCTCGTAATCCAAATTACTGAGCTTGCCGATTGGATAAACATACACCAAAGTAATGGAATCCTACGAATCACAAATTTCAGAACAAAAAGCCATATGGCATGATTAAACCGTGTTCATCAAGATCCGAAGGTCCAAGACTGAAGCCTTGCGCATAAGTTAAACACAGAGAAAGCTAATCGGGTAGTATCATATGGCAGGAATGCCTGGAATGAACAGACGTTAATAGGACCCAAATCTGTGCTAAAGCTCCAACAAAATAACACTAGGTTTGCGACAAAGAACGTTCTCGATGGTTCGCTTGCTTCTGCGACGAACCCAATCCACCGTTTCTGCAACCAATGCGATGTGTTCGGTTCTTTTACGTGTACTAGTATGTATACCGGCATGATACATGACAGGTTTTAGATTTTTCGAATCAAAACAGAGTTACGTTCGACTAGGAATGATCAAGATTTGGGAAATTTTGCACATTAATTACCGCTCTCTATAACCCGAACGAACGAATCGAATAGAATTATTTCAGATTCTGCATAAATTCGATTTTAGCCCGGGTATAATTTTTTGCAAACCACAGAAGAACTAAATGCAACATATTAAGAAGAGAGAAGGCAACAACGGCCACAGTACATGACCAGATCCGCAAAAGACCCAGGATGCAGGTAACTCGAATAGCTAGTAATTAATCTTAGGAAGGAGACGGCACTTACGCGGGCCGAACCAGGCATGCTCGTATATGTACCACTTCTTGAGCTTCTTATATGGAAACGAACCGGATTTGTAGGCCTGTAAGTGGACACGCTAACTTGTTGTGAGTTGGTTGATATCATCAAGCGATCAGCCGTCTACAAATCCGTTACAACATCGAATTTCGATGCAGCATTTTCATGTAAGTATGCAACATCAGTTTGCTTCATGGTCCGAAATTTTCTGTGTCAAAATACTGCAACATTTAGAACACACCCATATTGTGAAAAAAAAATTAGTCGGCGTATGCATTCCATTGAAGCATGAGAATATTCAGGAAAAGAAAAACAACAAATACATCAATATGAAATTAATTTGAGGCACTACAAGATGACACACTAGCTAGACACAGGTGAACTCGACTACATAGCACCCTTCACCCCCCCCCCCCCCCCGCCGAGGGCCACCAAATCGACGACCTCGCTTGCGGCCATGGCTGGTCTCTCATCTCCCTTCTCTCCCTCTCCCCCCCCCTTCTCTGGCGAGGCCGCGGCGACCAGTGGCGCGACTCTTGGTCGGATGGCTCCCGCTACTACCGTGAGGCACTGGAGGGCTCGCCACAGAGGGCGACGGTGCCACGAGATCTTGGAGGCTTTCGATGAGCTCGGCGGGTCGAGGAGTTGCCGGAGGTGGAGCCTCTGTTGGAGCGGGATGTGGAGGCGCAATGGGAGCTCCCAAAGTGCAAACGCCCGAGGGGCTGCCGCGTAGGGAGGCAGGTCTCGGAGAAGGCGCGACGTACGGCCCGCGAGGTCGACAAATTTCGCAGGCTGTGCCTGCTCTGCCGCGTGCTGGGGCATCATCAAGTGATCAGCCGTCTACAAAGCCGTTAGAAATATCTAATTCGATGCAGCATCTTGAGGTGTATGAAACATCAATTTGCGTCAATCGTATGCATTCCATGGAAGCAGGAGAATTCAGAAAAAAACAGAAAAATACATCAATATGAAATTAATTTGAAACCATGAAGACAACGCATTGGACTGGCGTCCAAAATCATTGAAACATATCATATTTCGGCTACTGATGACATACACCACTGATAACGCGATAAAGCTGAACGAGTCTCCGGAGTGTTATGAACTTTGCTATGACGCCGACCTAGATCATGACATTCGTTTATGAATGCATTTAACCGAGAACAAGATAGATGGCATTCTAATTAAAAGCCGTCTCTTTTGGAGCCTTTTGCGAGATACACGCATGGCCGTTATTCTCGTGCCGCCGACGAACTTGCTGAGACCGAATAAAACAGGTCAGTCTGTGCACCATGTGCTTCCCTTCGGTCCTTGTACATTGGCAGATGAAGGCCCGACACTTTGCCTCGCGTGCCCCTTTGCATGGTCAGGCATAAGCCGTATGCAAACTCTGCAACCTGACTACCCAATCATCGCACCTCACGTGGAAGAAGTGCCCACACGCCGGCACCATCCGAACGGCGACTACTAGCCGCGACGGGTCCATGCTCGTTGGCCAATGCCAGCAAACTAGCTAAGCTCCAGCATTTGTATATGAGCTCCCACTAGAGGCTTCCCGGCCAAGTCCGAAGGTTTTTCTTTTCTTCAAAATGGGAGGTTAGCCTCGGCCTCTGCATCGAAACGAGAAGGATTCAGGCTTCCTGAAACCGTTCAGCTAATTTCCTACATCTCTGACCACCTGCTGACCACTGACCTCCCGTGTAACCAAATGCAATTTGGGTCCATGAGCAGAGCATATGTCAGCGGGGACTGCATGTATGCCTTTCCATCTGGCCTCAGGAAAACAAGCACTCTGGTTTTCTAGTAGACATTTGAACCGGTGCAAAAATGTATAACAATGTAGACCTATGGAAAATCAATGAGAAAAAACACTGGACAACACTAAGTAACGAAGATTCAGAACTTGCCAAGCAAACCAAGTCATCAGAGGGTGGCACTGTGTACAGTACACAGATTCATCAACCCTTCACGCATAGTACACAGGTCGACCGTGATAAAAAGCGCATAAATGGAGTTCCCAAGAAGCAACTAAACACAGGTTTCAATGCCAAATACGTCCAGATCTCACAAGTCTGATACGATAAAGTTTTCACTTCATGAAAGGAACATCGAAGTAACTGTCCCCTTCCGCTTCTTAGATGAAACTCTACTGCTGCTGCTTCCTGCACAACAAATGCACGATGTCAAGCGCTGGACACAAGCAAACAAATTCCAAAATGTCCGGATTATCTTTGCTAGGTCTGTTTTTTATTTCCATTTTACCTATTCCAGATAAGATCTTTCGGAAGAGTCAGTATTGATCTAAACTTGTTAATCCTCTCTGCGGTAGCTTCAAGCTCTTCCACATCACGACCCATCACTAGAATAGTCCTCTCCGTAACCTCCTGACCTTTGAAATCTGTTTTAACTATCTTTACATACGAATGTAAGATTTAACAAAGGCAAAATGAGTGTTTGTGATCTGATTCATCAAGAAAGAGAAAAAGCTTAAAAGAAAATGTGATGAGTTGTGCTTTGAGAATTGCAACTTACCACGGAGTATGCATTGGTACTAATAGCATGGTGGAGCTTGGTGCCTTGTCCATCCTCCAAAAGCTAAACAAGTCAGAAAAACCCTATAAATCAGTAGTCGAGAAAACGGGGATAATGTAACTTTTTTCACAACAGTGTCAGTGGGGTTGTATATGCTTGAAATGCATACCATGATTACCAACTTGGTTGTATGGACGATCGTATTGGTGTGTATTCACAGTAGGGCATTATTTCGGTTACCGGAGTGATCTAAACAAACAGTTTAACAGTTTACCTTTACACACAGTCACAACAGAAAGGAAAACACTAAACTATATACCACCTAACAGCCAATCATGAATTTTTGATATATCCGACTGAAAATTCCATCCAGGAAAGCACCATCTCCTATGATGACATGTATGCAAACTTTTGAGTGACTCTAGGAAAGAATATGTCGGCGCAGCAGTGGTCATTGGTCGACAAATGTATTATGTAGAATATGTAGTATCATTGCTTCTTTTGCTTCTGTCCGAGTGAATTAAACCCGGATCACCCCTGTTATGATGTTAGACCATGTGTGTACTCCTAATTGTCTTAGACCCAGCTTTCATGCTAATTTTATGATCTAAGTAATAATGCTAGAAAGCTAACAAATATAACTACGTAGTCATTAACCTGGGTGACTAAATCTTGAGGATTTGTTTTAAACTGGGATTGAGTCGCAACAATGAAGAATTAGCGGTCAGCACAAGTACAAGCATTTGGGGTTTATGTCAGCAACTTTTGTACTTAACACATGGAAGGCGGTTTTTTTTTTGTAAATAGCAGGTCATGAATAAGAAAAATATATACTTGAGAAAAATTTCTACTCCAAGCCAAAGAGTGCATTTTAACCGGAACTTTTTTTAGCAGAACATCATAGCATCAGCATTCGGTGCCGCCAACTTACCATGCCGATGTGCACATTCTTCACCGGTATCTTCGGGTACTCTTTCCTTATATCTGCAAACTCAAATGCCATCCACCAACCTATAAGGCCAAACAAACAGAATAAAGAATAAGTACAGAGAAACCTCGTTTCATGCAGATGGCCACAATCCAAATTACTTGACAATTGGATAAACATACACCCAATCAACGGTACCCTATGGCTCACGGCCGGTTTCAGAAAAAAAAAAAGGATATGGCATAATTAAACCTTATTTTTTTACCCGCAAAAACAAAACAAAAGACCCTTATTTATCAAGATCCAAAGTCGAAGATTGAAGTCTTACGCATAAGCTGAACACAGAGAAAGCTAATCGAGTAGTGTCATATGGCTCTAAGAGCGTCCAACTCCACGCATATTAAGAAGAGAGAAGGCAACAACGGCCACAGTACATGACCAGATCGGCAAAAGACCCAGGATGCAGGTAACTCGAATAGCTAGTAATTAATCTTAGGAAGGAGACGGCACTTACGCGGGCCGAACCAGGCATGCTCGTATATGTACCACTCCTTGAGCTTCTTATATGGAAAGGAACCGGATTTGTCTGCAACAACCAAGCAACGGTCCAATTCAAGAACCACGCGAAAAGAGTCGGCAGGATACCGGGCACAGCGGGGCGAGTACGAACCTTCGGAGGAGCGGAAGTTGCGAGAGAGAGCGCGGAAGGGAGGCGCTGCCACAGAGGAGGAAAAGGAATGGAGGTTGGATCGTGTCGCTGCCATGCCGGCGGAGCTCATGAGACGAAGCATTTTGGGCTGATTTTGCGTGGGATATTTTATAATTTGCCACACTTTTCTCAAATCCTTTATAATTTGCCACACTGACCACCACCTGTCAGTGACACATGCTGTGGCAAATTATAAAAGTGAAAAGAAAAGTGTGGCAAATAATAAAATGCCCCGATTTTGCGTTGTGGAAGGAAGCTAGGTCGAGTGGATCTGGCGAAGCCGTTGCTCACCCTCTTTTCCCCTCTAATGGCACGTCTCCCTGGTGGGCACGCTGGTCGTCCTGGTGCGCTCTTGCCTGTCTGTAACAAACTTCTGTCCTGGACACGCACCTCTCGTGCATGTGCTTGAAAAGGTCTGTGCCCCGTTGTTGGTATTGCTTGGGTACGTCAACAGCTCACCATCACCAAGAAATAATAGTGTTAGATAGCTCATGCATAACTTGTTGTGAGTTGGTTGATATCATCAAGCGATCAGCCGTCTACAAATCCGCTACAACATCGAATTTCGATGCAGCATTTTCATGTAAGTATGCAACATCAATTTGCTTCATGGTACGAAATTTTCTGTGTCAAAATACTGCAACATTTAGAACACACCCATATTGTGAAAAAAAAATTAGTCGGCGTATGCATTCCTTTGAAGCAGGAGAATATTCAGGAAAAAAACAACAAATACATCAACATGAAATTAATTTGAGGCACTCAAAGATGACACACTAGCTAGACTGGTGAACTCGACTACATAGCCCCATCCCCTCCCCTCCCCTCCCCACGCCTCGCCGGCGGCCACTCCGGCCCCAACGGCCACCAAATTGACGACCTCGCTTGCGGCCATGGCTGGTCTCTCATCTCCCTTCTCTCCCTCTCCCACCGCCTTCTCTGGCGAGGCCGCGACGACCAGTGGCGCGCAAGCCGTGACTCTTGGTCGGATGGCTCCCGCTACTACCGTGAGGCACTGGAGGGCTCGCCACAGAGGGCGACGGTGCCACGCCTGGGGTCATCAATCCTCCATGAGATCTTGGAGGCTTTCGATGAGCTCGACGGGTCGAGGAGTTGCCGGAGGTGGAGCCGTTGTTGGAGCAGGATGTGGAGGCTCCATGGGAGCTCCCAAAGTGCAAACGCCCGAGGGGTCTCGGAGAAGGCGCGACGTACGGCCCGCGAGGTCAACAAATTTCGCAGGCTGTGCCTGCTGTGCCGCGTGCTGGGGCATCATCAAGTGATCAGCCGTCTACAAAGCCGTTACAATATCGAATTCGATGCAGCATTTTGAGGTGTATGAAACATCAATTTGCGTCATGGTCTGCAATTTTCTTTGGCAAAATACTACAACATTCAGAACAAAAAAAAATCGTATGCATTCCATGGAAGCAGGAGAATTCAGAAAAAAACAGCAAAATACATCAATATGAAATTAATTTGAGACCATGAAGACAACGCATTGGACTGGCGTCCAAAATCATTGAAACATATCATACTTCGGCTATTGATGACATACATCACTGATAACGCGATAAAGCTGAACCAGTCTCCGGAGTGTTATGAACTTTGCTATGACGCCGAACTAGATCATGACATTCGTTTATGAATGCATTTAACCGAGAACAAGATAGATGGCATTCTAATTAAAAGCCGTCTCTTTTGGAGCCTTTTGCGAGATACACGCATGGCCGTTATTCTCGTGCCGCCGACGAACTTGCTGAGACCGAATAAAACAGGTCAGTCTGTGCACCATGTGCTTCCCTTCGGTCCTTGTACATTGGCAGATGAAGGCCCGACACTTTGACTCGCGTGCCCCTTTGCATGGTCAGGCATAAGCCGTATGCAAACTCTGCAACCTGACTACCCAATCATCGCACCTCACGTGGAAGAAGTGCCCACACGCCGGCACCATCCGAACGGCGACTACTAGCCGCGACGGGTCCATGCTCGTTGGCCAATGCCAGCAAACTAGCTAAGCTCCAGCATTTGTATATGAGCTCCCGCTAGAGGCTTCCTGACCAAGTCCGAAGGTTTTCTTTCCAAAATGGGAGGTTAGCCTCGGCCTCTGCATCGAAACAAGAAGGATTCGGGCTTCCTGAAACGGTTCAGCTAATTTCCTACATCTCTGACCACCTGCTGACTACTGACCTCCCATGTAACCAAATGCAATTGGGTCCATGAGCAGAGCATATGTCAGCGGGAACTGCATGTATGCCTTTCCATCTGGCCTCAGGAAAACAAGCACTCTGGTTTTCTAGTAGACATTTGTACCGGTGCAAAAATGTATAACAAGGTAGACCTATGGAAAATCAATGAGAAAAACACTGGACAACACTAAGTAACGAAGATTCAGAATTTGCCAAGCAAACCAAGTCATCAGAGGGTGGCACTGTGTACAGTACACAGATTCATCAACCCTTCACGCATAGTACACAGGTCGACCGTGATAAAAAGCGCATAAATGGAGTTCCCAAGAAGCAACTAAACACAGGTTTCAATGCCAAATACGTCCAGATCTCTCAAGTCTGATACGATAATGTTTTCACTTCACGAAAGGAACATCGAAGTAACTGTCCCCTTCCGCTTCTTAGATGAAACTCTACTGCTGCTTCTTCCTGCACAACAAATGCACGATGTCAAGCGCTGGACACAAGCAAACAAATTCCAAAATGTTTGGATTATCTTTGCAAGGCCTGTTTTTTATTTCCATTTTACCTATTCCAGATAAGATCTTTCGGAAGAGTTAGTATTGATCTAAATTTGTTAATCCTCTCTGCGGTAGCTTCAAGCTCTTCCACGTCACGACCCATCACTAGCATAGTCCTCTCCGTAACCTCCTGACCTTTGAAATCTGTTTTAACTATCTTTACATATGAATGTAAGATTTAACAAAGGCAAAATGAGTGTTTATGATCTGATTCATCAAGGAAGAGAAAAGGCTTAAAAGAAAATGTGATGAGTTGTGCTTTGAGAATTGCAACTTACCACGGAGTATACATTCATACTAATAGCATGGCGGAGCTTGGTGCCTTGTCCATCCTCCGAAAGCTAAACAAGTCAGAAAAAACCTATAAATCAGTAGTCGAGAAAACGGGGATAATGTAATTTTTTTTCACAACAGTGTCAGTGGGGTTGTATATGCTTGAAATGCATACCATGATTACCAACTTGGTTGTATGGACGATCGTATTGGTGTGTATTCACAGTAGGACATTATTTCAGTTAACGGAGTGATCTAAACAAACAGTTTAACAGTTTACCTTTACACACAATCACAACAGAAAGGAAAACACTAAACTATATACCACCTAACAGCCAATCATGAATTTTTGATATATCCGACTGAAAATTCCATCCAGGAAAGCACCATCTCCTATGATGACATGTATGCAAACTTTTGAGTGACTCTAGGAAAGAATATGTCGGCGCAGCAGTGGTCATTGGTCGGCAAATGTATTATGTAGAATATGTAGTATCATTGCTTCTTTTGCTTCTGTCCGAGTGAATTAAACCCGGATCACCCCTGTTATGATGTTAGACCATGTGTGTACTCCTAATTGTCTTAGACCCAGCTTTTATGCTAATTTTATGATCTAAGTAATAATGCTAGAAAGCTAACAAATATAACTATGTAGTCATTAACCTGGGTGACTAAATCTTGAGGATTTGTTTTAAACTGGGATTGAGTCGCAACAATGAAGAATTAGCGGTCAGCACAAGTACAAGCATTTGGGGTTTATGTCAGCAACTTTTGTACTTAACACATGGAAGGCGGTTTTTTTTTTTGTAAATAGCAGGTCATGAATAAGCAAAATATATACTTGAGAAAAATTTCTACTCCAAGCCAAAGAGTGCATTTTAACCGGAACTTTTTTTAGCAGAACATCATAGCATCAGCATTCGGTGCCGCCAACTTACCATGCCGATGTGCACATTCTTCACCGGTATCTTCGGGTACTCTTTCCTTATATCTGCAAACTCAAATGCCATCCACCAACCTATAAGGCCAAACAAACAGAATAAAGAATAAGTACAGAGAAACCTCGTTTCATGCAGATGGCCACAATCCAAATTACTTGACAATTGGATAAACATACACCCAATCAACGGTACCCTATGGCTCACGGCCGGTTTCAGAAAAAAAAAGGATATGGCATAATTAAACCTTATTTTTTTACCCGCAAAAACAAAACAAAAGACCCTTATTTATCAAGATCCAAAGTCGAAGATTGAAGTCTTACGCATAAGCTGAACACAGAGAAAGCTAATCGAGTAGTGTCATATGGCTCTAAGAGCGTCCAAATCCACGCATATTAAGAAGAGAGAAGGCAACAACGGCCACAGTACATGACCAGATCGGCAAAAGACCCAGGATGCAGGTAACTCGAATAGCTAGTAATTAATCTTAGGAAGGAGACGGCACTTACGCGGGCCGAACCAGGCATGCTCGTATATGTACCACTCCTTGAGCTTCTTATATGGAAAGGAACCGGATTTGTCTGCAACAACCAAGCAACGGTCCAATTCAAGAACCACGCGAAAAGAGTCGGCAGGATACCGGGCACAGCGGGGCGAGTACGAACCTTCGGAGGAGCGGAAGTTGCGAGAGAGAGCGCGGAAGGGAGGCGCTGCCACAGAGGAGGAAAAGGAATGGAGGTTGGATCGTGTCGCTGCCAGGCCGGCGGAGCTCATGAGACGAAGCATTTTGGGCTGATTTTGCGTTGTGGAAGGAAGCTAGGTCGAGTGGATCTGGCGAAGCCGTTGCTCACCCTCTTTTCCCCTCTAATGGCACGTCTCCCTGGTGGGCACGCTGGTCGTCCTGGTGCGCTCTTGCCTGTCTGTAACAAACTTCTGTCCTGGACACGCACCTCTCGTGCATGTGCTTGAAAAGGTCTGTGCCCCGTTGTTGGTATTGCTTGGGTACGTCAACAGCTCACCATCACCAAGAAATAATAGTGTTAGATAGCCCATGCATAACTTGTTGTGAGTTGGTTGATATCATCAAGCGATCAGCCGTCTACAAATCCGTTACAACATCGAATTTCGATGCAGCATTTTCATGTAAGTATGCAACATCAGTTTGCTTCATGGTCCGAAATTTTCTCTGTCAAAATACCGCAACATTTAGATCACACCCATATCGTGAAAAAAATAAAATAGTCGGCGTATGCATTCCATTGAAGCAGGAGAATATTCCATGTCATGATCTAGGGGCTGCCGCGCAGGGAGGTGGGTCTCGGAGAAGGCGCGACTTTCGGCCCGCGAGGTCGACAAATTTCGCAGGCTGTACCTTGTTTCTGCCGCGTGCTGGGGCATCATCAAGTGATTAACCGTCTACAAAGCCGTTACAATATCGAATTCGAAACATCAATTTGCGTCATGGTCCGCAATTTTCTTTGGCAAAATACTACAGCATTCAGATTTTATTTTTTAATCGTATGCATTCCATGGAAGCAGGAGAATTCAGAAAAAAAACAGCAAAATACATCAATAGGAAATTAATTTGAGTACCATGAAGACAACGCATTGGACTGGCGTCCAAAATCATTGAAACATATCATATTTTCGGCTACTGATGACATACACCACTGATAACGCGATAAAGCTGAACGAGTCTCCGGAGTGTTATGAACTTTGCTATGACGCCGACCTAGATCATGACATTCGTTTATGAATGCATTTAACCGAGAACAAGATAGATGGCATTCTAATTAAAAGCCGTCTCTTTTGGAGCCTTTTGCGAGATACACGCATGGCCGTTATTCTCGTGCCGCCGACGAACTTGCTGAGACCGAATAAAACAGGTCCTGCCACTTTGATTCGCGTGCCCCTATGCATGGTCAGGCATAAGCCGTATGCAAACTCTGCAACCTTTTTTTTTGAAACCGCCCTCCTGGCATTTTATTCATTAACACGCGGATACAAGTCTGATCTTATAACATCGATCAGAAAGGCAGGAACTACATTCACACTTTCCATCGCATTATCTAGGTTGAGGGCCTGCTTAGCACAGCAATGAGCCGCCATGTTAGCACTCCTCTTCACGAAAGTGAGTCTGAATCCCTGAAGGTCCTGGAGGTATCTTCGCATCTCTCTGCAAATCATCCCCCCTGCAGACCTGCTGTCTCCCCTCTCCCACAGATTAACTACATTTTGACAGTCTGTCTCCACTACCACATTCTGGTAGCCTGACTCAATTGCTAGACGCATTGCATCTCTGCATGCTAAAAACTCCACCATGAGCGGGTCCGAAATCCCCTCATACTTCCATCCTTTTGACTGAATGAACATGCCCTGGCTGTTACGAGTCACAGCCCCCGTAGCAGCAGTTGAGTTCACCGAATTGATAGCTCCATCGACATTTATTTTAAACCAACCTACCTCAGGCGCTGACCACCTAGATTGTTCCACCACATGAGCAGGGGTCTTCGGAGGAAGATCCAGTGCCCGTATTAACTCCTGCACCAAGATCACCGATTGTTTAGGCTGAAATTCGCCTTTATCGTGAGTATAAGAGTTCCTATTACTCCAAACAGCCCACATTACAGTGACAGCAATAGCCGCTTTGTCCTTCGACAGAAATTCAGGATCCAGAATGTCCCTCGACCACGTCAATGGATGCAGTTTTGGAAGTTTCAAACCAAAAACACCCAACGCCTCATCCCAGAATAATTTCGCGTGATCGCACTCCACGAGAACATGATAAAGGGACTCCTCCTCCCTTCCACACAAAGGGCACCTCGGATCCTCCTTAATATGTCTCCGTTTTAACTCCGCATAAGATGGCAACATGTTTTTAAGGACTCTCCACCAAAATATGCGTATTTTCGGCTGCACCCGTAACTTCCACAGTGCCTTCCAAACTTGTGCATTACCTTCCGAGCTCTCCGTATTATCACTGATCATAGTTCGCTGACTCAACAGCATCCGATAAGCTGACCTTACCGAAAAAATTCCGGAGGTCTCCCATGCCCACGCCCACGAATCTTCAAACCGGAGCTTCGGTCGTGGCATACTCAATATAGAAGAGACATCCGGAGCCATGAACAGACCCCGAATCCTCTGCACATTCCATTCTCCCGTCTCTTCTGATATGAGGTCAGACACCAACTGAACAGGGTCCTCGGAAACTCTTCCCAACGGTTTCATTGTCCCCAAATTATGTATCCAGTTATCGTGCCACACTTCGGTCGTCCTCCCATCGCCAATTCTTCTAACAAGCCCTTTCCTCAGTACCTTCAAGCCAAGAGTAATAGCGCGCCAAGTGCTCGACGCCCCGGCTGGGCACGAAGAATTCAGAACGGCCCCATCAGGATAGTATCTCCCTCGCAACACTTTTGCACACAGACTGTTTGGTTGCTCCAACAAACGCCATGCCTGTTTAGCTAGCATGGCATCGTTGAACAGCTGCAGATCCCGAAAGCCCATACCACCACTAGCCTTCGGTACTGACATGTTTTCCCACGACTGCCAATGCATTCCGCGTTTATCCAGTGAACCAGCCCACCAATATTTCGACATTACTGTCGTGACTTTGTGGCACAACCCCTTTGTGAGCTTGAAACAGCTCATAGCGTAGGTTGGTAGTGCTTGGACCACTGCTTTTAGCAGAACTTCTTTTGCTGCACATGAACAAAACCTTTCACTCCATCCTTGCACACACGATCTAGCCCTCTCAGCTAAATGGATAAATTGTTGTTCTGACATCCTTCCTGATGCCGTTGGTAAGCCCAAGTATTTTTCAGCAAGGGCCTCTCTCTGAATATCCAACGCATTTCTCACTCCACGCCGGAAAACCCCTCTTGTATTCGGACTAAAGAAGATAGAGCTCTTAAGTTTATTAATTTGCTGCCCCGAACCAAGAGCATATACCTCCAGTATTTCATTGAGTCTCATTGCACTCCTTCCATCTGCTTTCATAAAGATCAAGCAATCATCTGCAAACAGCAAATGTGAGATCCATGGCGCTCTGGTGCTAACCCTGAAGCCACGATCAACCCATCCTCCATCATAATTTCTCAACATACTCGACAGGCCTTCTCCACATAGCAAAAACAGATATGGAGAGATGGGGTCTCCCTGCCTAATCCCTCTTGATGGTCTAAAAGGTGGAAGTAATTCTCCATTCACCTTCACTTGAAAGTTGACAGAATTTACACACCTCATAACCAGTGACACCCACTCTTCATTGAAGCCTAGTTGTTGCATTATACCCTGAAGATAGGTCCACTCAACTCTGTCATAGGCTTTCATCATGTCTAGCTTGGCTGCACACCAGCCCTGCTTACCCTTCTTTTTTCTCATCGAGTGGATGCTCTCATAAGCCACCAACACATTATCTGTGATCAGCCTCCCAGGCACGAACGCACTCTGCTCCTCTGAAATAATCTCATCCAATAACTCTCGCAGACGGTTAGCCAAAACTTTTGAGCAAATTTTATAGATAACATTGCACAAAGAGATAGGTCTATACTGGGTAATATTCTTCGGATGTTTCACCTTTGGGATCAGAACTATTACCGTTTTATTAACCACCTCTGGCATGTGTCCTCCCTGGAGAAAACCTAGCACCGCTGTAGTTACGTCCTCTTTAATATCAGCCCAATGCCTTTGAAAGAAACCCGCATTAAACCCATCAACTCCCGGCGCTTTTGACGGTTTCATACTAAACAGTGCCTTCTCTACTTCATCTCCCAAGAAAGGCCGAGATAATCTGACATTCATCAGTTCGTTCACCTTTGGAGGGACATGGTGTAATACTCCTGCCACATCAATATTTTCTTGCGCTGTATACAGGTTCGTGTAGAACCCTTGCACTTCCGCATGCACCTCCTCTCTCGTCTCGCAAACCGTCCCACCAGCGGTTTCGAGTTTTACAATCTTGTTTTGAGTACGTCTAGCCGAGGCCCTTGAGTGAAAAAACTTGGTATTTCGGTCTCCTGCCCGTAACCAGTCGGCTCGTGATCGTTGTCTCGCCATCACCTCTTCCCTATTCAGCAGTTCATTCAATTGTCTCGATAATTCCTTCTCCCTTTGCGAAATTCCCCGGAAAAGAGATGAAGCACGTTCCCGTTCAAACTCACGGCGAACCTTTTTAATTATTTTTCTAACATCACCGAACTTTCGTTCTTTCCAGCTAGTGAGCGAAACTTGCATTTGCTCCAGCGCATCAGTGAGGCCCAGTAGGCCATCCCCACCGGCCCCTTTTTTCCAATTCTCCACGATCACTGCATTGTATGAGTCATCCCGCTGCCAGGCCTCCTCATACATAAAACCTCTCGGTCCTGGTTCCTGGTTGTATAACAGCTTACGAATATTAGCTATTACCAAGCAGTGATCCGATTTGGGAGATGGCACATGTGTAACAGTAGTTGCATCGTATAACTGCATAAAGGCCTGATCAGCCAAGAATCTATCGAGTCTAACTTTAACATTAGCAACCCCTTCCTGTCTATTATCCCATGTGAAGGGCACACCAGATGAACCGAGATCATGGAAACCACAGTGATCCACTGTCTCCCTAAACCCCTCCATCTGCCACTCTGCCCGCTCATTTGCGCCAAAATATTCTGATGAATCCAAAATCTCATTAAAATCCCCTCCACACAACCACGGATGATCACTTTGACTACGGAGCCACTTGAGTAACTCCCAACTCCTTCCTCTCTCACTCCTTTTGGCCTTCGCATAGAAGCCGGTAAACCTCCAGCACTTTCCATCTCCCCCCACATTCTTTACATTCACATCAATATGCTGATCCGAAACAGTGTTGAGTGAAACCTCAACCTCATTTGACCAGAAAAGGGCCAAACCGCCACTTAAGCCATTACTGCTTACGGGCACACATCCGGCAAAACCTAATTTTGATTTCAGGTTCGCTATTCTTTTTGCATCGATCTTCGTCTCGCATAAGAAGACCAAAGCGGGCGCCTTCAACCTTACCAGGTTGTTTAATTCTAGAATTGTCTCCTGGTTCCCAAGCCCTCGACAATTCCAAATATAGCAACTCATTGGAACTGGCGGGACTGCTCAGCAGCCACCGCCAAATCATCTACAGCACCACCTTCCCTTGACTTCTTTTTCTTAGAGTCACGGCTGTCTTCCTTCGACTCCACGGAAGGTTCAGACTCACTCAATCTTTTCTTGTTCAGCGTGTCCTGGTCCAAGAGCATCAACACATTGGAACCAGCCTGCTCCTTTTGCTTGTCATTGCCATCCAGATTCACACGTCTGTACACATCGGGTCTGCCTCCTCCACGGCCCCTTGTGACAGGGGACACTACGTCCCCCAAACCCTCCACGAAAATTATTTTTGTTCATTGTGACCGGGCCTTTATTCCGATTTGTCTTATCTGGTGACGTAACTTCCTCTCCAAACTCCACTTCCTCTTCTTCCCAGCCATCCTTGTAATAACCAGGGCCAGAATGACCCGTTTGGTTACGTTGTGGCACACTACCCCAGCTCTTCTTCTTCATTGGTGTTCTCAAATACTCCCCATATGGTAACTGTCCATTGTCATCTCTGCTTGACGGGTTCGGGCAAAAGGTTTCTGCATGCCCTAGCAGCCCGCAAGAGAAACAGAAATACGGCAAATTTTCGTACTGAACATCATACAGCACGTCCTCCTTCGTTTTTGCCGATTCCAATCGAACGTATCTCATTAGTGGTTCACTGACATTCACCCAGACTCTTGCACGGAGGGCTTCACCGAAGGCAAAACCCTTCCCATCAACATCAACCTTAATCACTTCCCCAATCAGAGCTGCTATCTTCATCAGCCAAGGTGCACACCTCAGCTTGAACGGGAGGTTTACGATCCTAGCCCATACCTGCATCTTATCAAACCTAAGATCAGAGGGCCTCGATCCAGCATCGAAAATCTCCAGCACCACAGCGTGCTTCCCTACCATCCACGGTCCTCCTTCCCAGATTCGGTCCCTATCTCTCTTGTTCTCCAGGTTAGCGACGAACAGATTGTCGCCCACAGTGCTGAACGACAAACCTTTGGGATTTCCCCAAGCTGGCCGCAGAGCCTCTGCAATCGTACTGACATGAAAAACCCGCCTATTCAGGACCTTCCCAACAACAGCCCACACAGGTTCGCCCCCTTCTTCCTCCTGATCATCCACCACCAGCTTCTTGCTTTCCCTGTCCGTCAATTTCATCCGTTCCAACATCGATTCCACCCCTTCTCCTTTCTTTCCCAAATTCTCGGAACTTGCCATCTTCCACCGATCGGAACCAGTAGGCCACCAACAGAGAACCCTAACCGTGCGCACCAAGGGTGGGTAAAGTCGCGAGGGACTCCCCTTTGTCACACCGAGTGCAGCGAACAGCAAGAGCAATCTATCGATCCAGGTCTATGGTCAGGAGGCGGAGAGAGATCCACGATCGCGCACCAGGGAACCCAAATCGCCTGAGCGCCGCCTTACCACTCAAACAGGTCAGTCTGTGCACCATGTGCTTCCCTTCGGTCCTTGTACATTGGCAGATGAAGGCCCGCCACTTTGACCCCCTTTGCATGGTCAGGCATAAGCCGTATGCAAACTCTGCAACCTGACTACCCAATCATCACACCTCACGTGGAAGAAGTGCCCACACGCCGGCACCATCCGAACGGCGACTACTAGCCGCGACGGGTCCATGCTCGTTGGCCAATGCCAGCAAACTAGCTAAGCTCTAGCATTTGTATATGAGCTCCCGCTAGAGGCTTCCCGACCAAGTCCAAAGGTTTTTTTTTTTAAAAAATGGGAGGTTAGTCTCGGCCTCTGCATCGAAACGAGAAGGATTCAGTCTTCCTGAAACCGTTCAGCTAATTTCCTACATCTCTGACCACCTGTTGACCACTGACCTCCCGTGTAACCAAATGCAATTTGGGTCCATGAGCAGAGCATATGTCGGCGGGGACTGCATGTATGCCTTTCCATCTGGCCTCAGGAAAACAAGCACTCTGGTTTTCTAGTAGACATTTGTACCGGTGCAAAAATGTATAACAAGGTAGACCTATGGAAAATCAATGAGAAAAACACTGGACAACACAAGTAACGAAGATTCAGAATTTGCCAAGCAAACCAAGTCATCAGAGGGTCGCACTCAATTAACCTTGCACAGATTTTGTTGTTGTTGTGATCAGATATGTACGATTAGATAACACCTGGAAATCTTCTTGCTCCTGTCAGCTCTTTTTTTGAAATGGAAACACAGCCTCTGCATCGCATTGATGCACACGGCTATTTATTGATAGAAATATCTCAGTATTACAAACGGAATAAGAAGAAACCAAATATTCAGCCGGGAAGACCCCTAATCACTAGAGGAACTACATAGATCCATCATCTAACAAAAGTCCCCACTAGTCTTGGGTCCAGCCTAGTCTCCTATCAAGCAACCAACCATCCTGGTTGAAGATAGCCCGAACGACCGCCATCAGCCGTGAACATCCGGCATCCAAACGTCCACGCTGATCGACCGGCAGGAGCAGGGACCATGAGTGTATTCAGTGCATCGCTCGATGAATCACCTGCAAAAAATAGTTAAGCACCATCACCTTGTTAAAAACAATATCGTTACGGCAATTCCAAATTGCCCATAAAAAAGCACATACACCTATGCGTATACTAGCTTTAGTCGACTTGTCTACCCCATTTAACCATGTCCCAAACAAATGATCAATGTTCTCCGGTGGTGTAATGCTAAAAGTAAAATGAACTAGTCTCCAAATCTTTTTAGCCAAATTACAGGAAACAAAAAGGTGATCTGCTGTCAGCTCTTAACATTTCCTCTTACTTGTTTCTGGCCAGTGACTTGTCCAGTGTACAAATTTTTGGCACTTTGTCGGCCGAAGATGAATTTAAGGGACGATATTCTAAATCATATTACAGTCCCAGACTCCCAGTATCTAGTAGAGTCCACTGTATGTATCATGGGTGATCTACAACATATATATTTGTTAGGCAGTAGTACTAGTTATCATCCTTGAATTAATTCTGAAGAGTGATGTGTTGGAATATTTGGCCCACTTGTGTGTGCTGAAATTTTGGGCCCATATGTGGGTAGCCCAATAGACAAATGCTGAAATCTCAAAATGACCCAGGTGTACAAGTGAGTGGTGGGAGTGGGAAGTTTAGTCCCACATTGGAAGTTTGAGGAGTTGCACACCACCTTATAAGGTGGAGTGTTGTAGGGATTGTATGTGAGTGAGAACAAGAGAGCCTCTCGCGCACTCCTCCTCCGCCGCTCGCTCGTCACGACACGACACGACACGATCGTGTTTCGTGAATCGAGCCTCGAGCCGAGACAATACTTATGTTTATTTTGCTGTTTTGGAAAACCAATTTCGTAGTCGTGACGGACGCGTCACAGCTGAGGCGGTTCGGGTCGCTCCCGTTCGCGTGCTGCAACCGACTCGGACGTGCGGCGTGGGCCTCCCACGTCGCACACGTTAGGGTTTTCCGAACCGCACTATAAAATACGCGCACCGTGGGCGCTGTACACACACCGAAACCAATGTAGATTTTGCCACACCTCGTTCCTTGCGCCGCCATCGTAGTCTACTCCATCCCGAGCGCCGGCGAACGGGAGAGCAGGTCTCCGGAACCAGTCGCCTTTGTGATCCTGTACGGGAGAGGGCGAATTAGGTTTTTGGGAAGCGCTTCGCGCGACTGCTCGCTGCTTCCACGACGGCTCGTCTGCCTAACAAGTCAGGCGGTGCTGCGTACCGCCGTCTCAAGCGTCGTCTACTCCGACCCGTCATCGCCAATATTGTCATCAACAACGTCACTACAAATGATCGGTACGGAATCTGTGTCCTGATCTGTCTGTTTAACATGTCTACTGTTTACATGTTTAGAGAGATCGTGTTGCTATTATTCATGTTGTCTGCTGCATCTAGTATGTTCGAGTTTCACATGTTAATAGCTGTTGTCATCATGATTTATATTCTGGAATTAATCGTGGAAATTATGCCTAATTATTCAACAATCCAAAAACCTAATTGTAGGCAATTTCCTGAACTGACTATGGCCCACTTAAGTGATTCAATAAAACCGGAAAGGTTCAATGGTACGACCTTTAAGAGATGGCAACTGAGAAGCCAACTGTGGCTCCAGTCCATGAAAGTGTGGGACATTGTTATGAATGACCTTCCTGAAGGAGCTTCTGACGAGGTTCAGAATAAGTTCAAGGAAGCCAATAATAATTTCATAGGCTGTATTCTGAGTGTCCTGGAGGAACGTCTGTGCGATGTGTATATGCACATCGAAGACGCTAAGGAGCTCTGAGATGCACTGAATACTAAATTCGGTGCATCCGATGCGGGCAATGAGCTGTATATCATGGAGAGCTTTAACGACTACAAGATGGTGAATAACCGTTCTGTAGTCGAACAGGCTCATGAAATAAAGTGCATTGCAAAGGAGCTTGATCTGCTCAAGTGTGTGATTCCTGATAAGTTTGTGGCTGGATGCATTATTGCAAAGCTGCCTTCTTCGTGGAGGAATTTTGCCACATCTCTCAAACATAAGAGACAGGAGATATCGGTTGAAAACCTGATAGCGTCTCTTGATGTTGAGGAGAAAGCTCGGGCAAAAGACACAACTGAGAGAGGCGGTGATTTGCAGTCTATCGCCAATATGGTGCAGAAAAATCATCACGTCAAGAATAACAGCAAGAACAAAGGGAACTATAAGCCCCAGTTCAATGGCCCTGTGAACACTACTGCCTTTAAGAATAATAATAAGAAGAAGAAGGTGCTGAACAAAGCTGGGCTCGAGTGCTTTACGTGTGGAGCGCTCGGCCACTTTTCTGTTGACTGCCCAGACCGTGCAGACAAGAAAGGGAAGAAAGGCTCCAAGAATGTCAACATGGTGACCGCTAGCAACACTGATGGGTACGGTAATATACCGATGGTACTTTCAGTTCTTCAATCTCCATGTTGGTGGATTGATACGGGTGCTAATGTTCATGTGTGTGCTGACATCTCTATGTTCACTTCTTATCAGGTCGCACGGGATTCTTCCGTCCTAATGGGGAATGGGTCACATGCTTCTGTTCGTGGTGTTGGCACGGTAGATCTGAAGTTTACTTCGGGGAAGATCGTGCAGCTGAGGAACGTGCAGCATGTCCCTTCTATGAATAAGAATCTCGTCAGCGGCTCCCTTCTTTGCAGAGATGGGTTTAAAGTAGTGTTTGAGTCCAATAAAGTAGTTGTGTCGAGATTTGGACAATTTATTGGTAAAGGCTATGAGTGCGGAGGCTTGTTCCACTTTTCTCTTTCCGAATTTTGCAATAAGTCAGTAAACCATATTTGTGGCAGTGTTGATTCAGATGCTAGTGTTTGGCACTCTCGTTTATGTCATGTTAATTTTGGTTTACTGTCGCGGCTATCCAGTTTAAGTTTAATTCCGAATTTCACCATTGCCAAAGGTTCTAAGTGCCATAGTTGTGTGCAATCTAAGCAACCTCGGAAGCCTCACACGGCAGCTGAGGAGAGACACTTGGCACCTCTAGAACTCATACATTCTGATCTATGCGAGATGAATGGTGTGTTGACAAAAGGTGGAAAGAGATATTTCATGAAACTCATTGATGATGCTACTAGATTCTGCTATGTTTATTTGTTGCAAACTAAAGACGAGGCTTTAGACTACTTTAAAATCTATAAGGCTGAAGTTGAAAATCAATTAGAGAGAAAGATCAAGCGTTTTAGGTCGGATCGTGGTGGAGAGTATTTCTCTAAAGTATTTGATGAATACTGTGAGGAACACAGTATTATTCACGAGAGGACGCCTCTCTATTCGCCACAATCAAACGAAATTGCTGAGAGGAAAAACCGCACGCTGACCAACTTGGTGAACACCATGTTGGACACTGCTGGTTTATCTAAGGCATGGTGGGGGGAGGCTCTGTTGACTTCGTGTCATGTCCTGAATAAAGTTCCTAACAAGAATAAAGAGAAAACCCCTTATGAGGAATGGGTTGGGAGAAAACCCTCACTTTCTTATTTGCGTACTTGGGGATGCTTGGCAAAGGCAACGTTCCAATTCCAAAGAAACGTAAACTCGGACCGAAAACAGTGGATTGTATCTTTCTAGGTTATTCTCAGCGTAGCATTGGTTATAGATTTCTAGTGGTTAAATCCGAGGTACCTGATATGCATGTTGATACTATTATGGAATCTCGTGATGCAACATTTTTTGAGAATATGTTTTCTATGAAAGATATGCATAGCTTTGCTGAATTTTCTTCTGAATTAATTCCGGAATCTAGTACATCTAGTGATCATACTGAAAAACCACATGATGAGAACGTCCTTGAGAAGGATGAAAATGAAGCTCCTAAACGGAGTAAGAGACAGAGGATTGAAAAATCCTTTGGTGATGATTTCATTGTGTACCTTGTGGACAATACTCCTACGTCTATTGCAGAGGCATTTGCATCTCCAGATGCAGATGACTGGAACGAAGCTATCTAATGGGACTCCATATGCATGCCAGACGAGATGGACTCCATTCTTTCTAATGGGACGTGGGAGTTATCTGAACGACCTTATGGTTGTAAGCCAGTGGGCTGTAAGTGGGTGTTCAAGAAGAAGCTAAGGCCTGATGATACTATTGAGAAGTACAAGGCACGACTTGTAGCCAAGGGCTACACTCAGCGAGAAGGCGAAGATTATTTTAACACCTATTCACCTGTTGCTAGACTGACCACCATTCGTGTACCTTTCCATGGCTGCCTCTTATGGTCTTATCGTTCATCAAATGGACGTAAAGACAGCTTTCCTTAACGGAGAGTTGGAAGAGGAAATTTATATGGATCAGCCTCATGGGTTTGTGGTAAAAGGTGAAGAGAGAAAGGTGTGCAAACTGTTAAAATCTTTGTATGGACTAAAACAAGCACCTAAGCAATGGCATGAGAAGTTCGAAAGAACTTTAACTTCTGCGGGCTTTGTCATTAATGAGGCTGACAGGTGTGTATACTATCGCCATGGTGGGGGCGATAGTGTTATATTATGCTTGTATGTTGACGACATACTGATTTTCGGTACAAGCATAATTGTGATCAATGAGGTCAAGTCTTTTCTATCAAAGTGTTTTGATATGAAAGATCTGGGAGAAGCTGATGTAATTCTGAACATCAAGCTTATTAAGGATGAGAGTGGGATTATGTTGACGCAATCACACTATGTTGAGAAGATCTTGAGCCGTTTCGGCTTTATTGATAGCAAGCCTTCTCCAACACCTTATGATCCTAGTGTGACGCTTCGAAAGAACAAGAGGATTACGAAAGATCAATTGAGATACTCTCAAATAATCGGTTCACTCATGTACCTCGCGAGCGCGACGAGGCATGATATCTCTTTTGCTGTGAACAAATTGAGCAGGTTCATGTCAAACCCGGGTAATGATCATTGGCATGCACTTGAAAGGGTCATGCGCTATCTGAATGGTACTATGAGGTATGGGATTCATTATTGAGGGCACCCTGCTGTGCTTGAGGGATATAGTGACTCCAACTGGATCTCAGATGTAGATGAGCTCTACGCCACAAGTGGATATGCATTTATTTTTGGATGTGGCGCAATGTCGTGGAGGTCTTGTAAACAGACCATATTGACGAGGTCAACCATGGAAGCAGAACTTACTGCTTTAGATACAGCTACTGTTGAGGCAGAATGGCTGCGTGAGCTCTTGATGGACTTGCCGGTGGTTGAGAAACCATTACCGGCTATCCTCATGAACTGTGACAATCAAATGGTGATTGCGAAGGTGACCAGTTCTAAGGATAATGCGAAGTCATCAAGACACGTTAAAAGACGTTGAAGTCTGTCAGGAAATTGAGAAACTCCGGAGTAATTACTGTTACGTATATTCAAACAGACAAAAACCTGGCAGATCCCTTTACGAAGGGACTATCACGTAATGTGATCGATAGTGCATCGAGGGAGATGGGTATGAGACCCGTAAGCGTTACACCATAGTGGTAACCCAACCTATGTGATCGGAGATCCCGTGAATTAGGACCTGGGAAGAACAAGCTAGTGGTTTGACTGAGGAGAGTATTTGGTAAACCCTCTCTAAGTGATGATGCATAACTCTCAAAGAGCTGTAAGGCAGGTTGGCAACATGCCTTAATGTGTTTATGTTGGCTATTCATAGCAAAGATGCTGTCCTACAGAGTATTCTTGAAAGAACACACCTATGTGAGTCCGACTGTAAACGTCGCAGTCTATGAGATTTGGGTGATCTCTAGTAAACTCATGAAGAGACCACGGAGTATGACGCATATGCTCCACCCGCGGGGTAGGCTACTGGAAGCCAAGTACTAGTTATGACTTTGAGTAAAGTCTATTGGCACAAAACTTGCAATTCAAGGAATAGTCCATTGTTCAAGTTGCTGATAGATGTAGCTTAAGGCTCTAGGCGGAAGTTCAACTTAACAGTCTCTGCTGAAACACTGGTATATAAACAAGTAGCGAGGATTGGCAAATCTTCAAATGGGCATTTGAGATCTGGTGGGGGATTGTTGGAATATTTGGCCCACTTGTGTGTGCTGAAATTTGGGCCCATATGTGGGTAGCCCAATAGACAAATCCTGAAATCTCAAAATGGCCCATGTGTACAAGTGAGTGGTGGGAGTGGGAAGTGTCGTGGGATAATCACGTCAGACGTTACCGGGGGTAACTTGTCTTGGGGCAATTCGACTCTGGTTTTTCGGAGAGGGTTTAGCTCAAGGGAAACCATGATGATATGCGATCTGGTAGCCGACAATCAAGTCGCCGAGTCTCCGAACTGAATATATTATCTCAACTCTCGTATTTACAATGGATACTTGATATCTTGCGATTGTGTGATTGATATGATTGTCCATTTGTATTGTGTCTAATCTATCCTAACCCGTAGGGGGGGCCGGCTTATATAATATCCGGACCCCCTGGCTTACTATCCCAAGGGCATACTCGGAGTCCTACCCCGGACACTGTCTTACAAACCCTAAACTTCCTTATCGGAACCACAATCCGGGTTTACGAGACCTACACTCTTGGGGCCTTCTAGAAGCTCCTTTTCCCTAAGCCGGGGTCTTGCGCAACGTCCTTTGAGCCGAATTACACCTTGGCGTTAGCCTACCGGGTTTATCATCCCACCATCAGTAGTCCCCAGAAAAGCTTGGGCTTCACGGGATCACCTTGAAGCGCATGCTATTCCCTTGCAAAAAAATACCAAACATATAAGTTCATAGAGTGCCCGGGGTAGGTGTGCTTTGATAAACAGGCTAGGTCCTAACTCCATTGGTGGTCATCATAAATAACCCCTGTCTTCTCTGAATCTATTCTACACTTTCCTCCGGGTCAACATTCCGAGGAAAACATAGAAGACCCGGCTCACTTGGTCCGTTAATTAGTCCGGATATCGCGGAGAGTGATTGCTTCCTTCTTTTCCGGATATCACGCACACGGTACTTAACGCATATCCCAAAATTTTCGGACGGGTATCCCTTCCGAAAATTTTGGCTCCCGCTCACTTGACCTAGTTTTCCCCACCCGCACCTATAAATAGGTGCCCTAGGGGGTAACCTAAGCCTAACGTTCCATTTCTTCCATTGTCTCCTTCCTCACCGGCGCTCCCTCACTCGAGCTCGCAGCCGCGCCACCACGGAGCCCACGGACGCGCCGCCGGGACCGAGCCGCCGCCACCTGCACTCATCCTCGATCCTTGCCGCGCCGCCGTCAGCCTCCGCCGCCGCGCCCCCGAGCTGCCCACCGAGAGAACCAGAGGGGCACCACAACTGTGCCATCTGCCGCCGCCGTGCTCTCCTTCAATCCACACCGGTGAGCTTTCTTCCTCCATTAATTTTAACTTTCAAGTTCTCCGCTCGAGCTAGATTGGATCTAGGTCCGCCCGCCGGCTACTTTCTTGCGCCGATTTAGATTGCTCAACACCACACTTGCTTGTCTAATTGCTGAACGGCAGATCCTATAACACTTTCTCGTTACTCGCAACCATTAATTTCTCCGCAAATTTCTCTGCAAATTTTCCAATCTAGGTGTAGCGTGTCAAGATTTTTCGTAGTTGTTCTTCGATACCCGGATAATCCACTATTTCCGGATCTTTTATTTACTCTCTAGTTAACCAGACAATCAACCCTCTTTCATAGTTGCTCACTGATACCCAGATAACTCATAGTTTCCGTACTGCTTATTGATACTCTGATAACTCGTAGTTTCCGTACTGCTTATTGATACTCAGATAACTCGTAGTTTCCGTACTGCTTATTGATACTCGGATAACTCGTAGTTTCCGGGTCTTAGTTACTCATGTTCTGCACTCTTTGCCTTGTGTTTTGCAGACCGAACAAATGGCTCCCAAGAACAAGGGCAAACAGCCGGCAAAGCCAAGGACGACTCAGTCCATATACGCCAATTGGGCACGGTCTACCGTGACCAAGGCGAAGCTAGATGAGCTTTCTGAGTCTGGCGTTCTCCCTTCTCAGGAGGATATCCTTTGGAGGGTCCCGGGTGACGAGACCCGGCCTACCCCCAACCCCAACGAGGTAATCTGCTTCGTTGAGCACGTGATCTGGGGATTTCGTCCCCCGGGTCACCCCTTCTTTCGCGAGCTTCTTAGCCATTATGGCCTCCGGGTATTTGACATAGGGCCTAACTATATGTTAAACATCACCCATTTCATCGTCCTTTGTGAGTCGTACTTGTGCGTCCCACCAAACCTTGCTCTTTTCTTAGAACTATTCCAATGCAAACCGTTCCGCGAAAGCGGCGACAGGGCCCTTTTGGCTTGCGGCGGAGTATCCATCCAGCGCCAAAAAAATTCGCCTATGCCGACTCCGAGTCTTAACTCGCATGTTAAGCATTGGCAACAATCTTTCTTCTACTGCCGGGACACCTCCCCACCCGGCGAAAGGAAATTGCCGGGTTTCTCGGAGGGCCTCCTTGACCTCTCCGACACTTTCAACGCCTTCGCCTCAGAGTCGGACAGAGAGTCCATCCAGCCTTTGCTAGCCAAACTCGCCGTCCTCTCCGCCCAAGGTCTCCTTGGGCTTAATTTAGTTAAGACATGGGTGAACTTCCGGATCTAGCCCAACTCCATTCGCTCAAAGCTGATGTGCGAATACTCGGGACACGTCACGGACGCGCTCCGCTACTCCTCGAAGAATTACCCGGCTAGCGACACGAACAAGACCATCAAGGGTTTCCTGAATGAAAAGGTGGATGTGATCCGGAACATAGCCGGATGTCGAATCTCTGACTCCACAAATCCCTCAGGTGACCCTATCGGGTTTCGACTAGGAGAAGTCATGAGCGCTGGTGAAATCGTCGGCTTGACAGGGGGCGAGATTTACCCAGGTTCGGGGCCCTCGAAGAGGTAAAACCCTTACTCCTGCCTTCTGTCGATCTGTATTGGATGATTAGATCGGTTACAGGTTGCTCGAATCGAGAGTAGATCTCGAGTTCCGAGGCTTTTTGGTCGTGCGGTATTACTTGGTCCTCCCCTAGGGGGGCTCTCCTGGCCTTATATAGATGGCCAGGTCTCGAGTTCTACCCGGAGAGGACTCCAACCCTAGCCGAGTCGGTTACATGTTTTCTAACTTAACCCGCAAGTTTAGTGCAGGTGGGCTTCACGCGGGCCTTCTAGAGTACTTCGAAGGCGCCTCTTCTTGGGCTTTGTCCCTGGGCCTGAGAGGGGGTGTCCTTACCCGCAGGGTCCAGGATCCATATGTTCGTCAGTAGCCCCCGAGCGTTTGCTCGATTGGGATTTTTCCAGTCGAGTAGACGGTCAAACCTTTCTTGATCTTTTCTGGAGGACCAGCTCGACAGTTATTATTTAAAGGGTGCGTTCCCTGTATCATAAGTCATCATGCTCGAGTATTGAGCAAAACAAATGCCTGTTTGTACGGCTTTTTTCACAGAAGGATGTGGCTCAGTAGCTTGGCTCTCCCGAGAGATCAGGGCCAATTAATTGCAACTAGGGCAAAAACATTCCTGGCCTACACAGATTCGAGACCTCCGACTCGAACCCGATGAGGTGATCGTTGCGACTGGGCCGTTGTGGACTTATCAAATCGAACTTAACCTAAGGGGGTACCCGGCGCGTCCGCTAGGATTTTTCTTCGTGTTGTTGACACGGAATTACACCGGAGGACGCAGCTTTCGAGTGCGATTCCAGGCCCAAAAGAGAGATCTTTTCGGGTCTTACCTACATATTCGAAGAATATGGCATCCGGATGTGCCTAGTCGGCTGAACAATCCAGGTTTTTATGATGTAAATTTATCATGTGTAAGAGAGGCAGGTTCTTCCTACCCGATTGATTTGTTTGAGTTCTATACGAAAGAAATTTCGTGCAGGAACGTCTGTGCGATGTGTATATGCACATCGAAGACGCTAAGGAGCTCTGAGATGCACTGAATACTAAATTCGGTGCATCCGATGCGGGCAGTGAGCTGTATATCATGGAGAGCTTTAACGACTACAAGATGGTGAATAACCGTTCTGTAGTCGAACAGGCTCATGAAATAAAGTGCATTGCAAAGGAGCTTGATCTGCTCAAGTGTGTGATTCCTGATAAGTTTGTGGCTGGATGCATTATTGCAAAGCTGCCTTCTTCGTGGAGGAATTTTGCCACATCTCTCAAACATAAGAGACAGGAGATATCGGTTGAAAACCTGATAGCGTCTCTTGATGTTGAGGAGAAAGCTCGGGCAAAAGACACAACTGAGAGAGGCGGTGATTTGCAGTCTATCGCCAATATGGTGCAGAAAAATCATCACGTCAAGAATAACAGCAAGAACAAAGGGAACTATAAGCCCCAGTTCAATGGCCCTGTGAACACTACTGCCTTTAAGAATAATAATAAGAAGAAGAAGGTGCTGAACAAAGCTGGGCTCGAGTGCTTTACGTGTGGAGCGCTCGGCCACTTTTCTGTTGACTGCCCAGACCGTGCAGACAAGAAAGGGAAGAAAGGCTCCAAGAATGTCAACATGGTGACCGCTAGCAACACTGATGGGTACGGTAATATACCGATGGTACTTTTAGTTCTTCAATCTCCATGTTGGTGGATTGATACGGGTGCTAATGTTCATGTGTGTGCTGACATCTCTATGTTCACTTCTTATCAGGTCGCACGGGATTCTTCCGTCCTAATGGGGAATGGGTCACATGCTTCTGTTCGTGGTGTTGGCACGGTAGATCTGAAGTTTACTTCGGGGAAGATCGTGCAGCTGAGGAACGTGCAGCATGTCCCTTCTATGAATAAGAATCTCGTCAGCGGCTCCCTTCTTTGCAGAGATGGGTTTAAAGTAGTGTTTGAGTCCAATAAAGTAGTTGTGTCGAGATTTGGACAATTTATTGGTAAAGGCTATGAGTGCGGAGGCTTGTTCCACTTTTCTCTTTCCGAATTTTGCAATAAGTCAGTAAACCATATTTGTGGCAGTGTTGATTCAGATGCTAGTGTTTGACACTCTCGTTTATGTCATGTTAATTTTGGTTTACTGTCGCGGCTATCCAGTTTAAGTTTAATTCCGAATTTCACCATTGCCAAAGGTTCTAAGTGCCATAGTTGTGTGCAATCTAAGCAACCTCGGAAGCCTCACACGGCAGCTGAGGAGAGACACTTGGCACCTCTAGAACTCATACATTCTGATCTATGCGAGATGAATGGTGTGTTGACAAAAGGTGGAAAGAGATATTTCATGAAACTCATTGATGATGCTACTAGATTCTGCTATGTTTATTTGTTGCAAACTAAAGACGAGGCTTTAGACTACTTTAAAATCTATAAGGCTGAAGTTGAAAATCAATTAGAGAGAAAGATCAAGCGTTTTAGGTCGGATCGTGGTGGAGAGTATTTCTCTAAAGTATTTGATGAATACTGTGAGGAACACAGTATTATTCACGAGAGGACGCCTCTCTATTCGCCACAATCAAACGAAATTGCTGAGAGGAAAAACCGCACGCTGACCAACTTGGTGAACACCATGTTGGACACTGCTGGTTTATCTAAGGCATGGTGGGGGGAGGCTCTGTTGACTTCGTGTCATGTCCTGAATAAAGTTCCTAACAAGAATAAAGAGAAAACCCCTTATGAGGAATGGGTTGGGAGAAAACCCTCACTTTCTTATTTGCGTACTTGGGGATGCTTGGCAAAGGCAACGTTCCAATTCCAAAGAAACGTAAACTCGGACCGAAAACAGTGGATTGTATCTTTCTAGGTTATTCTCAGCGTAGCATTGGTTATAGATTTCTAGTGGTTAAATCCGAGGTACCTGATATGCATGTTGATACTATTATGGAATCTCGTGATGCAACATTTTTTGAGAATATGTTTTCTATGAAAGATATGCATAGCTTTGCTGAATTTTCTTCTGAATTAATTCCGGAATCTAGTACATCTAGTGATCATACTGAAAAACCACATGATGAGAACGTCCTTGAGAAGGATGAAAATGAAGCTCCTAAACGGAGTAAGAGACAGAGGATTGAAAAATCCTTTGGTGATGATTTCATTGTGTACCTTGTGGACAATACTCCTACGTCTATTGCAGAGGCATTTGCATCTCCAGATGCAGATGACTGGAACGAAGCTATCTAATGGGACTCCATATGCATGCCAGACGAGATGGACTCCATTCTTTCTAATGGGACGTGGGAGTTATCTGAACGACCTTATGGTTGTAAGCCAGTGGGCTGTAAGTGGGTGTTCAAGAAGAAGCTAAGGCCTGATGATACTATTGAGAAGTACAAGGCACGACTTGTAGCCAAGGGCTACACTCAGCGAGAAGGCGAAGATTATTTTAACACCTATTCACCTGTTGCTAGACTGACCACCATTCGTGTACCTTTCCATGGCTGCCTCTTATGGTCTTATCGTTCATCAAATGGACGTAAAGACAGCTTTCCTTAACGGAGAGTTGGAAGAGGAAATTTATATGGATCAGCCTCATGGGTTTGTGGTAAAAGGTGAAGAGAGAAAGGTGTGCAAACTGTTAAAATCTTTGTATGGACTAAAACAAGCACCTAAGCAATGGCATGAGAAGTTCGAAAGAACTTTAACTTCTGCGGGCTTTGTCATTAATGAGGCTGACAGGTGTGTATACTATCGCCATGGTGGGGGCGATAGTGTTATATTATGCTTGTATGTTGACGACATACTGATTTTCGGTACAAGCATAATTGTGATCAATGAGGTCAAGTCTTTTCTATCAAAGTGTTTTGATATGAAAGATCTGGGAGAAGCTGATGTAATTCTGAACATCAAGCTTATTAAGGATGAGAGTGGGATTATGTTGACGCAATCACACTATGTTGAGAAGATCTTGAGCCGTTTCGGCTTTATTGATAGCAAGCCTTCTCCAACACCTTATGATCCTAGTGTGACGCTTCGAAAGAACAAGAGGATTACGAAAGATCAATTGAGATACTCTCAAATAATCGGTTCACTCATGTACCTCGCGAGCGCGACGAGGCATGATATCTCTTTTGCTGTGAACAAATTGAGCAGGTTCATGTCAAACCCGGGTAATGATCATTGGCATGCACTTGAAAGGGTCATGCGCTATCTGAATGGTACTATGAGGTATGGGATTCATTATTGAGGGCACCCTGCTGTGCTTGAGGGATATAGTGACTCCAA
Source organism: Alopecurus myosuroides (assembly GCA_028641055.1). Classification (NCBI taxonomy): domain Eukaryota; kingdom Viridiplantae; phylum Streptophyta; class Magnoliopsida; order Poales; family Poaceae; genus Alopecurus; species Alopecurus myosuroides. The sequence goes on along the minus strand of CM054057.1, from coordinate 249,834,906 downwards.
CTGGATCTCAGATGTAGATGAGCTCTACGCCACAAGTGGATATGCATTTATTTTTGGATGTGGCGCAATGTCGTGGAGGTCTTGTAAACAGACCATATTGACGAGGTCAACCATGGAAGCAGAACTTACTGCTTTAGATACAGCTACTGTTGAGGCAGAATGGCTGCGTGAGCTCTTGATGGACTTGCCGGTGGTTGAGAAACCATTACCGGCTATCCTCATGAACTGTGACAATCAAATGGTGATTGCGAAGGTGACCAGTTCTAAGGATAATGCGAAGTCATCAAGACACGTTAAAAGACGTTTGAAGTCTGTCAGGAAATTGAGAAACTCCGGAGTAATTACTGTTACGTATATTCAAACAGACAAAAACCTGGCAGATCCCTTTACGAAGGGACTATCACGTAATGTGATCGATAGTGCATCGAGGGAGATGGGTATGAGACCCGTAAGCGTTACACCATAGTGGTAACCCAACCTATGTGATCGGAGATCCCGTGAATTAGGACCTGGGAAGAACAAGCTAGTGGTTTGACTGAGGAGAGTATTTGGTAAACCCTCTCTAAGTGATGATGCATAACTCTCAAAGAGCTGTAAGGCAGGTTGGCAACATGCCTTAATGTGTTTATGTTGGCTATTCATAGCAAAGATGCTGTCCTACAGAGTATTCTTGAAAGAACACACCTATGTGAGTCCGACTGTAAACGTCGCAGTCTATGAGATTTGGGTGATCTCTAGTAAACTCATGAAGAGACCACGGAGTATGACGCATATGCTCCACCCGCGGGGTAGGCTACTGGAAGCCAAGTACTAGTTATGACTTTGAGTAAAGTCTATTGGCACAAAACTTGCAATTCAAGGAATAGTCCATTGTTCAAGTTGCTGATAGATGTAGCTTAAGGCTCTAGGCGGAAGTTCAACTTAACAGTCTCTGCTGAAACACTGGTATATAAACAAGTAGCGAGGATTGGCAAATCTTCAAATGGGCATTTGAGATCTGGTGGGGGATTGTTGGAATATTTGGCCCACTTGTGTGTGCTGAAATTTTGGGCCCATATGTGGGTAGCCCAATAGACAAATCCTGAAATCTCAAAATGGCCCATGTGTACAAGTGAGTGGTGGGAGTGGGAAGTGTCGTGGGATAATCACGGCAGACGTTACCGGGGGTAACTTGTCTTGGGGCAATTCGACTCTGGTGTTTCGGAGAGGGTTTAGCTCAAGGGAAACCATGATGATATGCGATCTGGTAGCCGACAATCAAGTCGCCGAGTCTCCGATCTGAATATATTATCTCAACTCTCGTATTACAAGGGATACTTGATATCTTGCGATTGTGTGATTGATATGATTGTCCATTTGATTGTGTCTAATCTAACCCTAGGGGCCGGCTTATATAATATCCGGACCCCCTGGCTTACTATCCAAGGCATACTCGGAGTCCTACCCGGACACTGCTTACAAACCCTAAACTTCCTTATCGGAACCCACAATCCGGGTTACGAGACCTACACTCTTGGGCCTTCTAGAAGCTCCTTTTCCCTAAGCCGGGTCTTGCGCAACGTCCTTTGAGCCGAATTACACCTTGGCGTTAGCCTACCGGGTTATCATCCCTCCATCAGTAGTCCCCAGAATAGCTTGGGCTTCACGGGATGCTCCTTGAAGCGCATGCTATTCCCTGCAAAAATACCAAACATATAAGTTCATAGAGGCCGGGTTAGGTTGCTTTGATAAACAGCTAGGCCTAACTCCATTGGTGGTCCATATAATAACCCGGCTTTCTCTGAATCTATCTACACTTTCCCGGGTCAACATTCCGAGGAAAACATAGAAGACCCGGCTCACTTGGTCCGTTAATTAGTCCGGATATCGCGGAAGTGATTTGCTTCCTATCTTTTCCGGATATCACGCACCGGTACTTAACGCATATCCCAAAATTTCCGGACGGGTATCCCTTCCGAAAATTTTGGCTCCCGCTCACTTGACCTAGTTTTCCCCACCCGCACCTATAAATAGGTGCCCTAGGGGGTAACCTAAGCCTAACGTTCCATTTCTTCCATTGTCTCCTTCCTCACCGGCGCTCCCTCACTCGAGCTCGCAGCCGCGCCACCACGGAGCCCACGGACGCGCCGCCGGGACCGAGCCGCCGCCACCTGCACTCATCCTCGATCCTTGCCGCGCCGCCGTCAGCCTCCGCCGCCGCGCCCCCGAGCTGCCCACCGAGAGAACCAGAGGGGCACCACAACTGTGCCATCTGCCGCCGCCGTGCTCTCCTTCAATCCACACCGGTGAGCTTTCTTCCTCCATTAATTTTAACTTTCAAGTTCTCCGCTCGAGCTAGATTGGATCTAGGTCCGCCCGACGGCTACTTTCTTGCGCCGATTTAGATTGCTCAACACCACACTTGCTTGTCTAATTGCTGAACGGCAGATCCTATAACACTTTCTCGTTACTCGCAACCATTAATTTCTCCGCAAATTTCTCTGCAAATTTTCCAATCTAGGTGTAGCGTGTCAAGATTTTTCGTAGTTGTTCTTCGATACCCGGATAATCCACTATTTCCGGATCTTTTATTTACTCTCTAGTTAACCAGACAATCAACCCTCTTTCATAGTTGCTCACTGATACCCAGATAACTCATAGTTTCCGTACTGCTTATTGATACTCTGATAACTCGTAGTTTCCGTACTGCTTATTGATACTCAGATAACTCGTAGTTTCCGTACTGCTTATTGATACTCGGATAACTCGTAGTTTCCGGGTCTTAGTTACTCATGTTCTGCACTCTTTGCCTTGTGTTTTGCAGACCGAACAAATGGCTCCCAAGAACAAGGGCAAACAGCCGGCAAAGCCAAGGACGACTCAGTCCATATACGCCAATTGGGCACGGTCTACCGTGACCAAGGCGAAGCTAGATGAGCTTTCTGAGTCTGGCGTTCTCCCTTCTCAGGAGGATATCCTTTGGAGGGTCCCGGGTGACGAGACCCGGCCTACCCCCAACCCCAACGAGGTAATCTGCTTCGTTGAGCACGTGATCTGGGGATTTCGTCCCCCGGGTCACCCCTTCTTTCGCGAGCTTCTTAGCCATTATGGCCTCCGGGTATTTGACATAGGGCCTAACTATATGTTAAACATCACCCATTTCATCGTCCTTTGTGAGTCGTACTTGTGCGTCCCACCAAACCTTGCTCTTTTCTTAGAACTATTCCAATGCAAACCGTTCCGCGAAAGCGGCGACAGGGCCCTTTTGGCTTGCGGCGGAGTATCCATCCAGCGCCAAAAAAATTCGCCTATGCCGACTCCGAGTCTTAACTCGCATGTTAAGCATTGGCAACAATCTTTCTTCTACTGCCGGGACACCTCCCCACCCGGCGAAAGGAAATTGCCGGGTTTCTCGGAGGGCCTCCTTGACCTCTCCGACACTTTCAACGCCTTCGCCTCAGAGTCGGACAGAGAGTCCATCCAGCCTTTGCTAGCCAAACTCGCCGTCCTCTCCGCCCAAGGTCTCCTTGGGCTTAATTTAGTTAAGACATGGGTGAACTTCCGGATCTAGCCCAACTCCATTCGCTCAAAGCTGATGTGCGAATACTCGGGACACGTCACGGACGCGCTCCGCTACTCCTCGAAGAATTACCCGGCTAGCGACACGAACAAGACCATCAAGGGTTTCCTGAATGAAAAGGTGGATGTGATCCGGAACATAGCCGGATGTCGAATCTCTGACTCCACAAATCCCTCAGGTGACCCTATCGGGTTTCGACTAGGAGAAGTCATGAGCGCTGGTGAAATCGTCGGCTTGACAGGGGGCGAGATTTACCCAGGTTCGGGGCCCTCGAAGAGGTAAAACCCTTACTCCTGCCTTCTGTCGATCTGTATTGGATGATTAGATCGGTTACAGGTTGCTCGAATCGAGAGTAGATCTCGAGTTCCGAGGCTTTTTGGTCGTGCGGTATTACTTGGTCCTCCCCTAGGGGGGCTCTCCTGGCCTTATATAGATGGCCAGGTCTCGAGTTCTACCCGGAGAGGACTCCAACCCTAGCCGAGTCGGTTACATGTTTTCTAACTTAACCCGCAAGTTTAGTGCAGGTGGGCTTCACGCGGGCCTTCTAGAGTACTTCGAAGGCGCCTCTTCTTGGGCTTTGTCCCTGGGCCTGAGAGGGGGTGTCCTTACCCGCAGGGTCCAGGATCCATATGTTCGTCAGTAGCCCCCGAGCGTTTGCTCGATTGGGATTTTTCCAGTCGAGTAGACGGTCAAACCTTTCTTGATCTTTTCTGGAGGACCAGCTCGACAGTTATTATTTAAAGGGTGCGTTCCCTGTATCATAAGTCATCATGCTCGAGTATTGAGCAAAACAAATGCCTGTTTGTACGGCTTTTTTCACAGAAGGATGTGGCTCAGTAGCTTGGCTCTCCCGAGAGATCAGGGCCAATTAATTGCAACTAGGGCAAAAACATTCCTGGCCTACACAGATTCGAGACCTCCGACTCGAACCCGATGAGGTGATCGTTGCGACTGGGCCGTTGTGGACTTATCAAATCGAACTTAACCTAAGGGGGTACCCGGCGCGTCCGCTAGGATTTTTCTTCGTGTTGTTGACACGGAATTACACCGGAGGACGCAGCTTTCGAGTGCGATTCCAGGCCCAAAAGAGAGATCTTTTCGGGTCTTACCTACATATTCGAAGAATATGGCATCCGGATGTGCCTAGTCGGCTGAACAATCCAGGTTTTTATGATGTAAATTTATCATGTGTAAGAGAGGCAGGTTCTTCCTACCCGATTGATTTGTTTGAGTTCTATACGAAAGAAATTTCGTGCTGGAAGAAAAGCTACGCCCATATGAAAGAGTTTTCATGTTCGGGATGCTGTGCCCATACGAAAGAGTTTTCGTGTATAGGGTATTTTTCTCTTGTTCGAAGAAATTTTGCTTCATGAGTTGTTCACGGAAAAGGTGCTTTTATCCGAAGGAATTGATGTTCGTACGAAGATACTTTCGCGTTTGAACTTCCAATCGAAAAGATCTTTGATTTTGAATGACGAATGCCATGACGTCATGGCGCACTCCTCTTCTCCCGATGGGACGTGACGGAGTGGCAGCAGGTGGTGGCCCACCTGGTCAGCTTTTTGACCGGGAAACGAGACGTCGTTCCCGGTTTTTACGCGAGACGCGCAGTAAATGCGCACGATCTTCTGTTAAGATCGTGGCACGAAACAGCGCTGGCCGCCGCTTCGTTTCATCTTCACGCGTGGCGGCCATGATAAGCGCCACGTAGCGCATCGTACGGCTGAGATCGTCTCGCTCCGTGTATAAGTACGGGTGTTAGCGCTACGGTAAAACTTTCCCAGCTCTCTGTCTTCATCTTCTTCTTCGCGCCCACCTTCGTCTTCCTCGCGCTCGAGCTCGTGCTGCAAGCAATGGCTGGCGGAAAAAGACGCGGTGCTGCCGGCTCTGCATCCGGTGAACCTTCTGCGCAACCCGCGCCCCGCGCTGGCGACTGGCGCTCCCCAACACCACCGCGAAAGGCATCAAGGAGATGCAGCGGGAAGGGTTGCTGCCGGCGGAGACGGAGAAGCGAGTCCGTCTCGGAAAAAGGGAAGAGGTACCCAATCCTCAATCGAACGAGCGCGTGGTCTTTGTGGACCACGTGACTCGGGGCCTTTCCTTTCCTCTTCATCCCTTCTTCCTCGGGTTGCTGTGTGTCTATGGCATACAGCTTCACGATCTTCCCCCGAACACGGTGCAGCACATTTCGTGCTTCATCGTGTTCTGCGAATGCTATCTCGGCATTCGCCCGCACTGGGCGCTTTGGAAGGCGCTCTTCAAAGTCCGGATCTTCCGCGAGAGATCGCGGGTGGAGTCCGAGCTCGGAGAACCTCTTCGCACGGGCGGCTTCGGGATCCAAGCTCGACAAGAAGGCAGCTACTTCAACATGCATTTTGTCGACTCCGCTCAAAGCTGGCGGAAGAGGTGGTTCTACGTCACCGACAACAGCTCGGGTGGGATTGTGGAGTTCCACCCGTTCGCTGTTCTGACAAGGCGAAAATCCTGGGGGCACAAGATGTCAGCCGAGGAGACTCAGACCGTTGCGCCCTTACTCGCAAGAGTAGCTGCTCTCTGGGATCAGACTGCGGGAGTCGTGCTCAACGGAATGCATCTGGCGAGCATCTTTTTGAAGCGCAGGATCCAGCCACTTCAACAAAGGCCCTCCGCTATGTGGGAGTACCAAGGCTCAGAGGACCCCAGCCGATTAAGCCGCGAGGAGCTTTCGAATGTAGAATTCGAGAAGAAAATCGCGGGTATCACTCGACTGAAGGTGGGGGAGAAATTCCCCGATTGCTCAGTTGAAGCCTTCGCCGCTTCAAACCCTCCCCCAGCCGAGGTTAGTTTCTTCCTTTTCGTCTTTGAGTTGTTCCCTTTTTGTTCTGAGTCCTAGTCGATAAGGTTTTTCTTGTCTTCTTCTTGTCTTTGTAGAGCCTAGCTATGACGGACTGCTACCCGCCAGCTGCGGGGGAGGCCGCCTCAGAGCAAGTGTCGAGTCATCAAGACGGCGCGATTGACACCAGCGTCGCCAACGCCTCTTCGAGTTCAGAACACGATTCTTCGGATGACGTTGAAGACTCGAATGGCACTCCTACGAAACATCGTCGGGTAGATGAGGACGAAGCTACTTCCAAGGATAAATCCTTGGAAGCATCGCCCAGTCGAGCTCCTATCCATGCGACTCCACTTCGCTCCCTCGCTCCTTCGCCTTCGTTCCCAGTGATGACGCCCGCTTGGAACGCGGACTTGCTGGATGACGACGAGGATGACGAGTAAGTGCTTCTTCCTTAATCTTGGTCGAACATTTTCCGTGCTTCAATATCGATTGTTTCTATCTTTCGCTGCAGTCTGCAGACGATCAGTCCTCGCAGGTACGCCGCTGCCGTTCCTCCCGAAAAGAGGAATAAGGCAAAGGATGCGGGTGAAACTCCCACCGCGGGCACCGTCCAAAATTCCCGCAGAGCAGCCCCCGAAGCCGCGACTGTGGTACGTGAAGCCCCCAGCTTTGCCGCCAGGACTTCTGCTTCTAAGGAAGTGACGGATAGCTCCGCGGATCCGCTCTCTCGTGCCACCGGCCAGGTAAACTTCATCTTCTATCTTCAAATTTTTATCGGGTGCACGACAGTGCTCCCGATGGGAGTAGCCCCCGAGGCTGTAGTCGATCGCATGCGATCGGCCACAGGCTCAAAATCTGGTTTAATTCTTCTTCATGATTTCATTTTTATCGGGTGCACGGCAGTGCTCCCGATGGGAGTAGCCCCCGAGGCTGTAGTCGATTGTAAATAATCGGGTACAGACTCCAATTTAATCCTTTTAACTCTTCCGTCTTCGTGCTTTTGCAGTCGCTTATTGATTCTCTTGCGGCGATTGGTTGCCGCGTCGTTCTCGCCGAGTCGGATTGCGAGTCGCTTCGAACGGACCGTAGCCGACTTCAGACTGAAAACGTCCTTCTCAAGGGTAAGCTTTATCATCTCCCTGTCTTCAGTATTCCGTACATTCTTGAGTTTTGATAAGCATCTCTTTGCAGCTCGACTTGAATTTGCAGAATCCGAAAAGGTCAAACTCTCTGAGCAGGTAACTGCTCGGGAGGCTGACCTGACGGCCATTCGACAAGAGCTGGAGGCTTCCCGCATGCAATCGGAAGATTTTGGTCGACAGCTTGCGGATGCGCGGAAGTCCTTGAAGGAGTTAGAGAAAGCTGGCAGTAAGACCGACAACGACATTGTCGGGTTCCTCCGTCCCCTCGCTGAGCGTTTCGCGGGTAAGTGTGTTGGGCTTTTGCGACTTTGATTCTTCATTTCGCTGAACTTTGCTAAGTATTATTTTCTTCTTTTGCAGGTCTTCTGGATGTTCCTCTAGAGATCCCTGGACTCCAGCGGGTGGATGTGGTAACCGACACACTTGCCCAGCTTAAAAGGCACGCTGATGGAGTTCTCACCATGATTAATGATGCTACTCAAGTGCTGGTGCAACTGCACGGTCGCCTCATCGCCAACGCCACTCCTGCACCCGCGCTAGATGATCTGCTGAAGGTCTTCTCAGAAGGCAGTCTTCTCAGAAGGCAAACTTCTGGATGCCTTCGCGGTCGCACAGGCGGAGTCTGGTGCAAAGACCGCGATACAATTCGCTTTTGCGCACGGAGTCGAAGGTTTGGAGGAGGCGTACTCATCTCTTCCAGTCGACCCCTCCACGGGCAAAAAGGTACGACTCTCTCGTTTTGGCGAGCAAGCCGCTATTCTTGCTCGGAAGCTGTCTGAGATTTTTGCTCGACTGCGGGGAGGGGCGACTGCTGCTGCTGACGAAGATATGGATCCTGGACCCTGCGGGTAAGGACACCCCCTCTCAGGCCCAGGGACAAAGCCCAAGAAGAGGCGCCTTCGAAGTACTCTAGAATGCCCGCGTGAAGCCCACCTGCACTAAACTTGCGGGTTAAATTAGAAAACATGGAACCGACTCGGCTAGGGTTGGAGTCCTCTCCGGGTAGAACTCGAGACCTGGCCATCTATATAAGGCCAGGAGAGCCCCCCTAGGGGAGGACCAAGTAATACCGCACGACCAAAAAGCCTCGGAACTCGAGATCTACTCTCGATTCGAGCAACCTGTAACCGATCTAATCATCCAATACAGATTGACAGAAGGCAGGAGTAAGGGCTTTACCTCTTCGAGGGCCCCGAACCTGGGTAAATCTCGCCCCCTGTCAAGCCGACGATTTCACCAGCGCTCATGACTTCTCCTAGTCGAAACCCGATAGGGTCACCTGAGGGATTTGTGGAGTCAGAGATTCGACAATTGGCGCCGACCGTGGGGATCGCGGGCGCTGGATCACCGGCATCTTCGGCTTCATCGACATCCAACTCCCGTTGGAAACCATCGACTACGGCTCTGAACAATCCTGTACGGATCGGATCCGTCATAGTCACGCCTCACTCGCCGGAATCACGCCCGGTGTTCGAGGATCTGGAGAAGAGCGTCACCCTGACATTCGGGAGCTTCAACTTCATGGCGAACAGAGACGGGATCCTCCACTTTTCGGATGAATCTGAACCTGAGTCTGGAGCCGTCAACTCGCGCTTTCCTATGGAGAAAAGTGGCGAGTCCATCCGCTTCAACACAGTCGACTATCACGCCCTCTCGACAGAGGAACCATCTCGGGTACGGGAAGCTTTCCGATCTACGCCTAGGACGCACGAGCCACGACTGGCCCAAGTCTGCATGGCAGGATCGGAACAGCCCTCAGAAACCGAATTCAGCGCAACCGAGCGCGATATAATCGGCGTTTCGCGGGAGGCCTGGAAAAGGGCCAAGGAGGCCATGCGGCGGAGTCAGCCACCCGCGGCAGGAGCCTCACAAGAAGACCTAACCGCCTACCACTACCACCTAGTAAGAGCGGCCTCAAACATCAAAGAAGCCCGGGCAGATCTAGCCCGTCGCAGAAGAGCGGCGGACGAATCAAGCCTGCGGCGAGTCGAACAGTCCCTTGCACCCTCGGTTGGTACCCGACCCGCGAGGAAGGGACACGCAACATCGTCAAGGGGCCACGAATCCATGACTGCGACCGACAGGTCGACCACGTCTTCCTTCATGAGGATCGACGATGACGGCAACGTCTACCCGCAAACCCCAGCTGCCGCGATCCTAGCCGCAGCAACTTACATGCAGATGAACCAACCAACGGAAAGGGACCCTCGGGTGGAACAGTACAAACAAATTCGCAAATGACTAGGATTGGCGGCCGCAAGGCTCGCTTCTCACGATCGCAAGAAGACCGAAGAAGAATTGGAGAAGGAGCGACAGGAGAAGAACAAGGATAAAGAAACGCCCCGCAGGCATAGAAGTTCATCCCCGAGAAAAGACAAATCGCCACGACGTGGTCGAGGAAAAGAAGCCTGCCGCCGCGGCGATAGTCGAAGCAGCAGCGACGACAGCCCGAGAGACAAAAGCTCGCGGCACCACAGCAGCCGCTCGAGAAAGCGAAGCAAAGAACCAAGGAAAGACAACGACCGCGACCGGTCCGAATACGACGCGCGATCAGATCTCGCCCAAAAGAAGGTGGATAGGGCGAGAGCTTCACGATATCGCGAGCGCTCCTCATCCAGGTCCTCGGACGACGAAACCTGTGGAGCACTCTGTTTCGCTCGCAGCATCCGTGAAGCACCTCTACCCAAGAGGTTCAAGCTCAGCACGGAGGTGACAAAATACGACGGCTCACTCGAGCCCTCCCAGTGGTTAAGCGACTACCTCACGGCAGTAAAATGCCAACGTGGGAACAAGATCACAGCCATGCAATACCTCAATTTGCATCTTACAGGCGCGGCCCGTAGTTGGCTGGAGAGAAGACCCAAATCTTGCTACGCATCGTGGGACGACCTGCACCGCGATTTCTGCAAAAATTTCCAGTCGACGTACAAGAGGCCAGCCACAATCGAAGAGTTACGAGCATGCAAACAGAAGAGTGGCGAATCCACACGAGAATATATCCAGCGGTGGACCACACTCAGGAACACCGCAGGAACCATCTCGGAAGAGGTAGCGATTGAGGCCTTCGCCAAAGGGGCGAGAAGAACCGCGTTTCGAGAAGAGCTAGGCAGAGCTGCGCCCAAAACCATTGGGGAGCTAATGATCATAGCCGAAAAATGGGCTAACGGAGAAGACGCGGTGCGCAATGAAAGAGCATCGTCGCCCGCACACGAGGACGACCGCCATGGACGAAGAAAGAGAAGAAAATACTACGACCACGAGGACAGGGAGGAATTAGTGGCGGCAGAATTCACGCGAAACCGCGACTCTGGTCGCCGTGGAAGTCGCGAGTGGAAACCAAAAGCAGAAGAAAAATCCCCCGAGGAGGATCTCGATGCATACTGCTCGCTACACCTGTTTACAGATAAGCACACGGGCAAAACTAAGGCAACACACCTTCTCAAGGATTGCCGAAAGTTTCTTGACATCTCAGATGCTCTCGCGAGGAAAAGATTTGCATCCACCCAAAACTACCCGCCGCTGCCAGGAGGAGGACAACAATTCCAGCCGCCTCCACCACCACCTCCACCAGCAAATCCAAACATGGCGCTAGCCGCACTACCTGCGCCACCACCGCAAAACAATGGAGCCAATGCATACCCGAACCCGGCAGGACAACTCGCGATGATACAAAAGGTATGCCCCTCTCGCAGAGCTCAAAAGACTAACACGAGAAAACTATGCATGGCAGTGCAGACACCGCCAACAAAGACCGAATACCTGAAGATGGCAGATCAGCCCATCACGTTCTCGAAGAAAGACCATCCACCACAAGTCTATCGACCAGGACACGCCGCCCTCGTCATCCAGGCTCAAATCGGAAATTACGACCTGGCCCACGTGTTCATGGACGGTGGCAGTGGCATCAACATCATCTACGCGGATACACTCCGTCGAATGAACAAGAACCTGGACAGCCTAACGGAATCAGAAACGTCCTTCCACGGGATAGTTCCGGGCAAGGCAATCCGTCCACTCGGAACAATCAACTTAGAAGTTGTACTGGGCTCTCCAAGCAACTACATAAGGGAATTCCTGGACTTCGAAGTCGTCGACTGGCCCTCACAGTACCACGCCATCCTTGGCCGAACAGCGTTCGCCAGATTCATGGAAGTACCACATTACGCGTACCTGAAACTCAAGCTACCCGGCGAATACGGTGTGATCACCATCGACGGAGACTTCCAGAAGTCAGACAAGTGCGACATAGAATTCAATGAGATCACGAAATCTTTCGGGATGCAAGAAGAACTTCAAGAGCTGGCAAAAACCACGGACCACTCCGTTATGCCCCTCACGAAGAAAAACGCGCCTGAACTGAAATTCAGCGGCAACAGCGACACCCGCAAGCACCAAGTGCACCCGACGGATTCTGCCAAGACCGCGATGGTTTCCACAACCCTCTCGCTAGCATAGGAACGCGCGCTCGTCAAACTCCTCCGTGAGTACTGGGAAATTTTTGCCTGGCAGCCCTCAGATATGCCAGGAATACCCAGGGAGTTTGCCGAGCACTCACTCGAAGTCTTTCCTAATGCCAAACCCATCAAATAGACGACTCGACGATTCTCAGAACCCAAGCAGAAGGCGCTTGGAGAAGAAATAAACAGACTGCTAGCCGCCAACTTTATTAGGGAGATCAAGATATCCACCTGGTTGGCAAACCCGGTGCTGGTCCCCAAGAAGAACACGGATATCCTTCGGGTGTGCATCGACTACACATCGCTGAATAAGCACTGCCCCAAGGACAACTTTCCTCTACCACGAATCGACCAGATCGTGGACTCTACGGCAGGCTGCCAACGCCTCTCCTTCCTGGACGCCTATTGGGATACAATCAGATCCGAATGAAAAGGGAAGACGAAGAGAAGACGGCATTCATCACACCCCACGGTGTCTACTGCTACACGACAATGCCCTTCGGGCTGAAGAACGCAGGCGCAACATATTAGCGCTGCATGCAAAGATGCCTCGCCAATCTCATTGGCAAAAACGTACAAGTGTACGTCGACGACATTGTCATCAAAACTCGAGTAGAGGACACACTCCTCGAGGACATCAGAGAAACGTTCGACGCCCTTAATGCATATCGGATCAAGCTCAATCTGACCAAATGCGTTTTCGGCGTCCCTGCAGGAAAACTCCTCGGGTACCTGGTATCCGCCAGAGGCATTGAAGCCAACCCGGAGAAAATAAAAGCCATACTGACTATGAAGGAGCCAACCAATCTACGCGGAGTCCAGCAGCTCGCAGGACGACTAGCCGCCCTAAGCAGGTTCATCGCACGATTGGGAGAGCAAGCGTTACCCTTCTACAAATTACTGAAGTAGACGGACAAATTCGAGTGGACACCCGAAGCTAAACAAGCGTTCGCAGACCTGAAGCGATCGTTGCAAAGCAGGCGCGTCCTTGCAACACCGCAAGAAAGGGAGCCGCTTCTACTATACCTAGCCGCTACAAACCAGGTCATCAGCACAGCAATCGTGGTCGAACGACCTGAAGACGGCAAAGCGTACGGAGTCCAACGACCAATATATTACATCAGCGAAGTGCTCTCGCCATGCAAGCAACGATACCCTCATTATCAGAAGCTGGCGTATGGAGTTGTTCTCACAGCCCGAAAGCTCAAACATTATTTCCAGGAACATACCATTACAGTGGTTAATGATGCGTCACTCGGGACAATCATGAACAACCCTATGGCATCCGGAAGAATAGCAAAATGGAGCATCGAGTTGGGCGCCTGGGACATCACCTATACAGAACGAAAAGCAGTCAAATCTCAAGTACTCGTGGAATTCCTCAGCGAATGGACAGAGCTACAAACGCCCGGACCACCCGAGTACACGAGCAATTGGATAATGTACTTCGATGGATCCAAGAGAAACGAAGGAGCAGGAGCTGGAATCGTTCTTATTTCACCTCGGGGAGACAAGCTGCAATACGTTCTGCGACTGGACTTTCCACCAGACGATCCAGCCTCGAACAACGACGCAGAATATGAAGCCCTGTTGCACGGGATGAAGATGGCAATCGCCTGTGGAGCTACCCGACTAATGATCTACGGTGATTCCAATCTCATAGTGCATCAGACGATGAAATAATGCGACGCCATCGCTGAAAACATGGTCGCATATCGTGACATGTACAATCTACTCGAAGGAAGCTTTAAAGGTTGCGAACTGAAGCACATTGCAAGATCTAGCAACGAAGAAGCAGATAGACTGGCAAACATGGGTTCCATGAATACACCCATACCGCCAGGAATATACTTCGAACGGATGATCAAGCGATCGGTCAAAGTGAAGAAAGCTGCAGCAGCGCCAGAAACAGAGGTCAGCCCGCAGGTCGCGCTTATCGAGCTTATTCACAATATATCACGACAGGTTTTCCTGGTCGAGCCAGTCTGGACGCAGAAATATCTCGACTACCTGCTCAACAGACAGCTCCCGGCCGATCCACGTGAGGCTCGACAGATAATCAGGCGTAGCAAGTCCTTTCGAGTAGTCAATGGAGAATTATACAAGAAAAGTATCTCGGGAATACTTCAGCGTTGCATCGCACCCGAAGATGGCAAGGAATTGCTCCAGGACATACACCAAGGAGATTGCGGACATCATGCTAGCTGGAAAACAATAATGGGAAAAGCTTTCCGAGCAGGATTTTACTGGCTAACAGCAGCCAACGATGCAAAAAGCCTGGTCGAACGATGCGACGCCTGCCAGCGATTCGCACCAAGGCCACACGCCCCTGCTACGGAATTGCACATGATACCAATAGCCTGGCCCTTTGCACAATGGGGGCTAGATATGGTTGGGCCACTACGCAAGTCCACACCAGGTGGATACACACACTTGCTGGTCGCAGTCGACAAGTTCACCAAATGGATCGAGGCTATGCCAGTAACCTCAGCAAGCGCCCAATGCGCCGTCAAGTTTCTCGACTCCATTGTATGCAGATTTGGTGTGCCACACGACATCATTACAGATAACGGTACAAATTTCACAGCAAAGGAGACACAACAGTTCTGCGAGGAAAAAGGCATCAATTTCAAGTTTGCCTCAGTCGCTCACCCGCAAACGAACGGACAAGTCGAAAGATCCAACGGCTTAGTTTCGGCTGGCATCAAGAAGCGTCTACTCGATCGTCTACACCCCGCCGCAGGACATTGGGCGGAAGAGCTACCCTCCGTACTCTGTAGCCTGCGCACAACTCCTAATCGATCAACGAAGTACACGCCATTCTTCATGGTATACGGGGCAGAAGCAGTCCTTCCCGAGGACGTTCGATTCAGCGCCCCACGAGTTGTAGCCTACAGCGAAGAAACTTCCAACAGGGCGCTCGCAGAAGATATGGATGCACTCGACGAAATGCGAGACATCGCACTCGCAAGATCCGCGGTATATCAGCAATCCTTGCGCAACTATCACAGTCGCCGCATACGCCACAGAGCATTCGCGGTTGGGGACCTGGTGCTGCGGCTCAAACAGAAGGAAGGACACAAGCTCGAACCACCTTGGGAAGGACCCTTCATCATACACGAAGTCATCCCAGGCGGAGCCTACAGGCTGAAGAATCCGGCGACCGGAGGGATCTACTCCAATCCGTGGAACATTGCACACCTCCGCAAATTTTATCCATATGTTTACTTGATTATCACAACAAAAATAAGGCTATACTAGCCAGTCCTGTAGTTCGAATACATGGCTTCTCAGTCATTGCAATAAATACATGATTCCTTCATCATATTCACTCGAAGCTTCTCGTTCTTTACATGCTAAAAGTTACAGGTACACACCCCATAAAACACACGGGGGCTACACCTACAACTAAGCATCAAAGAAAAACATCATACAAACAAGGTTATACACCTTACAACAGTTCTTACAAACTATAAACAGATTACAGGATAATTACATCCGACAATCAATCAAAGCGCTGAGCATTCTCAGTCGCTAAAACTCTATCCACCTCCTCAGAGGTCAATCGGATAATTTTTCCGCTGCAGGACGTACAACATCATAGTACGGCGAGATATCCTCGATTGCATAATCTGGGCGCCGAGCAACGGAGTTAACATCTATCTCAGGATGCCATATGCGGACAAAAGAGAGAGCTACAACCGCGCCGCACGTCATCTGATTGCGCACACACGCGCGAACTTCTCCTTCACGTCCAAACAAACTAAGAAGATAGCCCCAGTCTTCGGGACCTTTTTCGAGTGGGTAAAATGCAGCGTTCATCGCAACCAAGACCTCGTGAAAAGAACTCACGAGAATTCTCGCCTGGAGGACTCGAAATTTCAAGGTGGCCATCACAAAACCCCGACTGCGATCAGACCAAAAATTGTTTGCATGAGGTTTGGAGCTACTAGCCTCTTGAAGGATGTGATTTTCTACCCACTGCTTTTCTTCCCTGTCATCCGGATTAACGACTGAAGAGCAAAAACACACTCAGTCAGATAAGGAAACAAGGAAGAAAAAGGCACGGGGGCTGCACTACTTACAAAGCAAGTCCCTTGCGACTACAACCAACTCATCCATCAGAAATTGCTCGCGTTCAGCCGCCAATTTCTGCTTGGACTTCGCCACATCGGCTATACCGCGCATAGCTTTTAGCTTGCGCTCACCCTCCTGGACCTTATCACGAAGGCCCGCAAAAGTGCCAACAGCGGCAACAAGTGGATTTACTGGAGTACCACATCCACCCGAAGTTTCCGCGGCAAACCCAGTAGCCTGGAAGAATACAACGAAAGAAGTAAGATGCCCTACTCGAGTCATTTCTAGTCGCATATCTGACAAACGCTCAGGGGCTACTCCCATCGGGAGACAACGCACAAACAAAGGGAATAAGTTGCAAGATGAATTCTTCGATTAAAGACAACATAGGTACGGGAATACATCCCAAGGTTCATTACATTCAAGGAGAAAAAAGAAAAACTATGAAGCTACATTGGTGCTCCCGCTAGCAGCAGTCGCCCCTCCCCGCAGTCGAGCAAAAATCTCAGACAGCTTCCGAGCAAGAATAGCGGCTTGCTCGCCAAAACGAGAGAACCGTACCTTTTTGCCCGTGGAGGGGTCGACTGGAAGAGATGAGTACGCCTCCTCCAAACCTTCGACTCCGTGCGCCAAAGCGAATTGTATCGCGGTCTTTGCACCAGACTCCGCCTGTGCGACCGCGAAGGCATCCAGAAGTTTGCCTTCTGAGAAGACCTTCAGCAGATCATCTAGCGCGGGTGCAGGAGTGGCGTTGGCGATGAGGCGACCGTGCAGTTGCACCAGCACTTGAGTAGCATCATTAATCATGGAGATAACTCCATCAGCGTGCCTTTTAAGCTGGGCAAGTGTGTCGGTTACCACATCCACCCGCTGGAGTCCAGGGATCTCTAGAGGAACATCCAGAAGACCTGCAAAAGAAGAAAATAATACTTAGCAAAGTTCAGCGAAATGAAGAATCAAAGTCGCAAAAGCCCAACACACTTACCCGCGAAACGCTCAGCGAGGGGACGGAGGAACCCGACAATGTCGTTGTCGGCCTTACTGCCAGCTTTCTCTAACTCGTTCAAGGACTTCCGCGCATCCGCAAGCTGTCGACCAAAATCTTCCGATTGCATGCGGGAAGCCTCCAGCTCTTGTCGAATGGCCGTCAGGTCAGCCTCCCGAGCAGTTACCTGCTCAGAGAGTTTGACCTTTTCGGATTCTGCAAATTCAAGTCGAGCTGCAAAGAGATGCTTATCAAAACTCAAGAATGTACAGAATACTGAAGACAGGGAGATGATAAAGCTTACCCTTGAGAAGGACGTTTTCAGTCTGAAGTCGGCTACGGTCCGTTCGAAGCGACTCGCAATCCGACTCGGCGAGAACGACACGGCGACCAATCGCCGCAAGAGAATCAATAAGCGACTGCAAAAGCACGAAGACGGAAGAGTTAAAAGGATTAAATTGGAGTCTGTACCCGATTATTTACAATCGACTACAGCCTCGGGGGCTACTCCCATCGGGAGCACTGTCGTGCACCCGATAAAAATGAAATCATGAAGAAGAATTAAACCAGATTTTGAGCCTGTGGCCGATCGCATGCGATCGACTACATCCTCGGGGGCTACTCCCATCGGGAGCACTGTCGTGCACCCGATAAAAATTTCAAGATAGAAGATGAAGTTTACCTGGCCGGTGGCACGAGAGAGCGGATCCGCGGAGCTATCCGTCACTTCCTTAGAAGCAGAAGTCCTGGCGGCAAAGCTGGGGGCTTCACGTACCACAGTCGCGGCTTCGGGGGCTGCTATGGGGGAATTTTGGACGGTGCCCGCGGTGGGAGTTTCACCCGCATCCTTTGCCTTATTCCTCTTTTCGGGAGGAACGGCAGCGGCGTACCTGCGAGGACTGATCGTCTGCAGACTGCAGCGAAAGATAGAAACAATCGATATTGAAGCACGGAAAATGTTCGACCAAGATTAAGGAAGAAGCACTTACTCGTCATCCTCGTCGTCATCCAGCAAGTCCGCGTTCCAAGCGGGCGTCATCACTGGGAACGAAGGCGAAGGAGCGAGGGAGCGAAGTGGAGTCGCATGGATAGGAGCTCGACTGGGCGATGCTTCCAAGGATTTATCCTTGGAAGTAGCTTCGTCCTCATCTACCCGGCGACGTTTCGTAGGAGCGCCATTCGAGTCTTCAACGTCATCCGAAGAATCGTGTTCTGAACTCGAAGAGGCGTTGGCGACGCTGGTGTCAATCGTGCCGTCTTGATGACTCGACACTTGCTCTGAGGCAGCCTCCCCCGCAGCTGGCGGGTAGCAGTCCGCCATAGCTAGGCTCTACAAAGACAAGAAGAAGACGAGAAAAACCTTATCGACTAGGACTCAGAACAAAAAGGGAACAACTCAAAGACGAAAAGGAAGAAACTAACCTCGGCTGGGGGAGGGTTTGAAGCGGCGAAGGCTTCAACTGAGCAATCGGGGAATTTCTCCCCCACCTTCAGTCGAGTGATACCCTCGATTTTCTTCTCGAATTCTACATTCGAAAGCTCATCGCGGCTTACTCGGCTGGGGTCCTCTGAGCCTTGGTACTCCCACATAGCGGAGGGCCTTTGTTGAAGTGGCTGGATCCTGCGCTTCAAAAAGATGCTCACCAGATGCATTCCGTTGAGCACGACTCCCGCAGTCTGATCCCGGAGAGCAGCTACTCTTGCGAGTAAGGGCGCAACGGTCTGAGTCTCCTCGACTGACATCTTGTGCCCCCAGGACTTTCGCCTTGTCAGAACAGCGAACGGGTGGAACTCCACAATCCCACCCGAGCTGTTGTCGGTGACGTAGAACCACCTCTTCCGCCAGCTTTGAGCGGAGTCGACAAAATGCATGTTGAAGTAGCTGCCTTCTTGTCGAGCTTGGATCCCGAAGCCGCCCGTGCGAAGAGGTTCTCCGAGCTCGGACTCCACCCGCGATCTCTCGCGGAAGATCCGGACTTTGAAGAGCGCCTTCCAAAGCGCCCAGTGCGGGCGAATGCCGAGATAGCATTCGCAGAACACGATGAAGCACGAAATGTGTTGCACCGCATTCGGGGGAAGATCGTGAAGCTGTATGCCATAGACACACAGCAACCCGAGGAAGAAGGGATGAAGAGGAAAGGAAAGGCCCCGAGTCACGTGGTCCACAAAGACCACACGCTCGTTCGATTGAGGATTGGGTACCTCTTCCCTTTTTCCGAGACGGACTCGCTTCTCCGTCTCCGCCGGCAGCAACCCTTCCCGCTGCATCTCCTTGATGCTTTTCGCGGTGGTGTTGGGGGAGCGCCAGTCGCCGGCGCGGGGCGCGGGTTGCGCAGAAGGTTCACCGGATGCAGAGCCGGCAGCACCGCGTCTTTTTCCGCCAGCCATTGCTTGCAGCACGAGCTCGAGCGCGAGGAAGACGAAGGTGGGCGCGAGGAAGAAGATGAAGACAGAGAGCTGGGAAAGTTTTACCGTAGCGCTAACACCCGTACTTATACACGGAGCGAGACGATCTCAGCCGTACGATGCGCTACGTGGCGCTTATCACGGCCGCCACGCGTGAAGATGAAACGAAGCGGCGAACAACGCTGTTTCGTGCCACGATCTTAACAGAAGATCGTGCGCATTTACTGCGCGTCTCGCGTAAAAACCGGGAACGACGTCTCGTTTCCCGGTCAAAAAGCTGACCAGGTGGGCCACCACCTGCTGCCACTCCGTCACGTCCCATCGGGAGAAGAGGAGTGCGCCATGACGTCATGGCATTCGTCATTCAAAATCAAAGATCTTTTCGATTGGAAGTTCAAACGCGAAAGTATCTTCGTACGAACATCAATTCCTTCGGATAAAAGCAACTTTTCCGTGAACAACTCATGAAGCAAAATTTCTTCGAACAAGAGAAAAATACCCTATACACGAAAACTCTTTCGTATGGGCACAGCATCCCGAACATGAAAACTCTTTCATATGGGCGTAGCTTTCCTTCCAGCACGAAATTTCTTTCGTATAGAACTCAAACAAATCAATCGGGTAGGAAGAACCTGCCTCTCTTACACATGATAAATTTACATCATAAAAACCTGGATTGTTCAGCCGACTAGGCACATCCGGATGCCATATTCTTCGAATATGTAGGTAAGACCCGAAAAGATCTCTCTTTTGGGCCTGGAATCGCACTCGAAAGCTGCGTCCTCCGGTGTAATTCCGTGTCAACAACACGAAGAAAAATCCTAGCGGACGCGCCGGGTACCCCCTTAGGTTAAGTTCGATTTGATAAGTCCACAACGGCCCAGTCGCAACGATCACCTCATCGGGTTCGAGTCGGAGGTCTCGAATCTGTGTAGGCCAGGAATGTTTTTGCCCTAGTTGCAATTAATTGGCCCTGATCTCTCGGGAGAGCCAAGCTACTGAGCCACATCCTTCTGTGAAAAAAGCCGTACAAACAGGCATTTATTTTGCTCAATACTCGAGCACGATGACTTATGATACAGGGAACGCACCCTTTAAATAATAACTGTCGAGCTGGTCCTCCAGAAAAGATCAAGAAAGGTTTGACCGTCTACTCGACTGGAAAAATCCCAATCGAGCAAACGCTCGGGGGCTACTGACGAAGATATGGATCCTGGACCCTGCGGGTAAGGACACCCCCTCTCAGGCCCAGGGACAAAGCCCAAGAAGAGGCGCCTTCGAAGTACTCTAGAAGGCCCGCGTGAAGCCCACCTGCACTAAACTTGCGGGTTAAGTTAGAAAACATGTAACCGACTCGGCTAGGGTTGGAGTCCTCTCCGGGTAGAACTCGAGACCTGGCCATCTATATAAGGCCAGGAGAGCCCCCCTAGGGGAGGACCAAGTAATACCGCACGACCAAAAAGCCTCGGGACTCGAGATCTACTCTCGATTCGAGCAACCTGTAACCGATCTAATCATCCAATACAGATCGACAGAAGGCAGGAGTAAGGGCTTTACCTCTTCGAGGGCCCCGAACCTGGGTAAATCTCGCCCCCTGTCAAGCCGACGATTTCACCAGCGCTCATGACTTCTCCTAGTCGAAACCCGATAGGGTCACCTGAGGGATTTGTGGAGTCAGAGATTCGACAACCCTCCTCCGGCCAAGCGCAGGGTGACCCGGAATTCTCCGGGTGATGATCCTCTCAACCCGGGCATCCCCACGTCCCCAGCTCGCCGTGCCGGTACTCCTCCATCTTATCCTTCCAATTCACCTCAACGTCACCCTTCCCCCAACCATCCATTAGCCGGACAGTTCCGGGTCTCACTCTCGGATTCTGTGACAGCCTCGTCCGCATCTAGCAGCGAGCTTCCACCGGACTACGCGGTGAACACCGGGTAACTTATACTTTTTTGCTATATGATATACCTGCATTTTCGATAACTTTCACTTATTGCCACTGACCGCTTCTCTTTACTTTCCTTAGCGCCCAAGTCACAATCAGTGACCCGGAGGACGTGGAGATGGATAACCGGGAAACTGAAGATCCGGTTGACAATGTGAACGCCGCGACTGGCGGCCCTGAAGAAGAAGAAAAGGAGCAAGACCCACCAACAGACTGGGCCAAGCAGGATGCCGGGTCTCCCAAGCCAGCAGATGGACCCGGGGATGACGATGTGGAGGTCCTGGGCGCAAGGATGGGTACCCCCAATCCTGACACCCAAACCACCCGGGTATCTCCCCCAAAGCCGGACAAGACTCCTCCTACGAGTTACCAGGCCGCCGGCTCTTCCGGCACCAAGCCTGAGGACATGAGTTTCACTGAAATGCTTGATGCTCTGCACACCCTGAGGGCTGATGAAGAAGGCATCTTGGAAGCCTTGATAGCCAAGCATGAGGTAAATTGCACTAACACTGCTCATATATTCGTCTAGTCCCCAAGTTCCGAGTGAACTTATGCATAATTTACTTGGAACTTTCACGGATATCCAACTGATATTTTTGTTTTGTCCGACTAACATTTCCTTGTGTTTCCTCGCAGGCATATGTAACCCACTCTGAGAAAGCGTTGGCTAAAACCAACAAACTTCTCAAGGCGGAGATGAATCTGCGTGAGTCGGCTGAAGCTGATGCCAAGAAACTGGGGAAGCTTGCGAAAAAATATAGAAAAAGATCCCATGCTGCAGAAGATAGAGTAAACAAGATGTCGGGCCAGATTGCCGATACTTATCGTGCTCTGATAGGTAAAGATTCCCGACTGACTAATAATAACCCGGATAATAACCCGGTTTTTTCATCCTGATAAATACTCGGAATTCCTGACTTGAACGTTTGTGCTTTTCTGCAGGACCGGATGAGGAGATTCCGGATGAAGATGAGGTAGTTTTGTTGAAGACCGTAAAGAGCACCATCCGGCAACTCTGTGCTGGCACCAAGTGGATACTAAAAGTTGTCAAGTGGCCAGGCAATGGAGAGGGTGGTTTGAACACGCTGCTTGATGCGTGTTCCGCCATCCCCGAGTGGATTGAGCACTGGAAACGTTCGTCCTGCCGGGTTGGAGTGACCCGGAGGCTTGCTTTGGCGAAAGCGTACTTTTCCAAGCTTGAGCCGGCGAAGCTCGTTGGCGGGTTTCCAGAGTTCAACCATGACGGCTCTCAGTTTTCACCCAAGCACTACAAGGCCATCCAGACAGAAGTTCGTCACTCGGCTAGCCTGATTGCCGATAATTTGGATGTCAGTCGGATCGTGCCACCATATGACGCTCAAGATAAGGCAATTAAGTCGGATCCTCCAAAGCCCTATGACATGCTAGCACGGTGGAAGGCGGAAGCCGCTCAGCTGAGGGAAGAGGCCGCGAAGAGGAAGGCTGAGGCCAATACTGCACCTACTAGCTCCACGCCGGTTGTTCCTCCTCCTTCGCGTGCCAGTACCGCTGCTGACCCGGATGCTGCTGCCGCAAAGACCGTTGAAGAACAAATCAAGGATCAAGACCCGGCTGCCAAGGGTAAGGGCAAGATGGACGCCTCAACCCAGGATGCCGAGTAACCTTATTTATCCGCTGCCATGTCAAACACGTCATTCGGCCAATGGGCCTTTTAAACAATTATTCTTTTGATAGTGCGCCTGTGCACTTTTTGATACTACTATCGTGGCTTGTAATACATTTAAAACCTTAATAGCTTTCATGGACCTTCTGGCCTTTGCATGAATTTGATATTTCCCTGTCTTTTGGGCTTATTTATTCCTGGTTTTCCGACTTTCTGCTATGGTTCCTTTTGTGAGACTCGGTTTCCAGGTCTCGTGGGTTTTGACAGGTGGACTTTTTTCTAAGTCCACAAGTCCCCAAGACTCGGATTTTTTGGTTTTTGAGCTGGATAGCTAGATAATTTGTTTCTTTTTTCAAATTCCCAAGTCCCCAAGGCCCGAATTTCTGAGTCTGGGGTTTAGGACTTTTCGAAAGGAACAAATTGTTTCTGCTATGGCCCAAAACCTAGAGCCGTTCACATAGGTTTTGAAGCTATGCTTAATATACTTTGAGTTTCCGGCTATTAACCTTGTACTCTGCATAACTTGTGGTTTAGATGACCCTTTTGACCTTCTTCTACTATAAGTCGTCTTTCGCGTGGATAATCAATGTTGCTACAGCTGTACGAAGACAGGGTCAGGCAAGTTGTCGCACCCGGACTTCTAGAGGATACTCGCAGTTCCGTTGAACAGTAGTTGATTGGATTACGGGGCTTACCGGCACCCACATCTCTTACGAGTAGGCCAACACACGTATGTGTGACAACCAACCCCTACTGTTCATCGTCTACGTAAACCATCCCATAGAAATCAGGATACTACCATTGACGTACTTCATACCATACACACATGGTACGTCAACGGCTTTTAACAAAATGATAGCACAACAGATCTCTAGGACACAAATAAATAGAAATAAGCTGCCAATAGCTCTCACTAGAGCAGAGATAGAAAATACAATCATCCAGAGGACACATGTCCCAACATATCATCATTACATCTCAGCGGAAGCATTCAAAGGGTCTGAGTATAGACAAAATCCAAATAGGCTTAAGAAGCCGGAAACGAAAAGACGGAGCCCATCCACGATGTCTCGGATCCTGCCCAGGTCCGCTATCTACTCGTCAGCAACCTCGTCAAACTCCACGTAGTAGCCGTCACGGGGATCCTCGTAAGCGTAGTTTGTGGAAACCACAGCCCCAAAGGGGTCAGTACATAAACGTACTGGCAAGCAAGACTGACAGTTCACCAGAATGTAACCCGTCAACACCACGTACAGATGCCTTGGGTTCAACAGAAGAAAGGGGATATAAAAGATGCGGCAGCTGGCTGCACTAACCAACTACAGAAACATGCTACAACTCCCGGCTAAAAGAGAGGGATAAGATAGCGTATCGTAATCAACTATAACTAACCACCAATCAAACCCATCCTGGATCTCGCCCCTTATCCAAAGAAGCAATCCGAGGATAACTCACACAGTTGGATTAGTGATGGTTCAAGTTATTGTGTCAATAAGACTATTACTAGTCGAGTTGTCATTAGTTAGGTGTAAGTTGTTCTGAGTACTTGTTAGCCAGTACTTTCACCAAGTCATCCATAACCGCGGAAAACACGGCTTCTCGAGAAGATTTATCCCTGCAGGGGTGCACCAATTTGGCCGTACACGTAAGAATATCCCGCCAGACGGGAATCAAACCCACCAAGCGAGGCACTCTACACAACTCAACTCTTCTTCGCATCAAGCCCAAAGAACCACGTGCTGTGCGTGCGCGGCTAATCGAGCCCCACGAAGAAAAGGGGACCCTCATAGCACTGGAAGACCACGCCGCCCTAAATGCCGACTACAAAAGTTCCACCCTGGCCTCGGGTTTGTACCTGCATATGCGTGCATCAAATGGAAAGCCCGAACTAAGGGTGGCGATTTGGACGAGATGCGAATCGAATCAAATTGAGGGGGGCGCCCATACACGCTTCCCACATGCGGATAGTGCGCTCATCATGGATCAGTAGACAAGACCCTTTTCCTATTAGGGTCGACACTAGCAGGCCTCAAAACCACGCCGGGCCTCCTGCCGGTGCCTTATCAGCAAATTATTATTACCCAAGATTAACAGGTTGTTGTTTAACATCGAGCCCCAGAACATAATAGAAATATGATAACAGAAAGTAACGGGTAACAGACTCGAGCAAAAACAACCCTAAGCATGCTAGTAAGACACGGGCCACAATCAAAGGGGTTATAGGAGGGGAGGTGAGGCAATATCAGGGTTAAAGGTAGCATGTGATAGGTTTGTAACAGAAGCAACGATACATATGGCTAGCAGAAATAGACAACGGAAAGTATCGGTAACCAATGTTGAAAGGAACACAGTGGTTCATGTGAGTGATAACTTGCCTGCAAACTCAGCAGCCTGGTACTGAGCTAGATCCTCAGAAGGGGTGTCGTAAAGATCGTCGGTCTCAACGTCGTCGTCTATTCGAGAAGAAGCAAACAAACAAGACATAAATATAAACAATCATTATCATGGCATAGTGCACAATCATGGGATGATGCATGTCAAGTTAATAGATGCATCAAAATAACCTAATTGACATGGTAACACAATTTAAATGGACACATATGCATTTTTGAGTTGCATATGAAAAGCCCATGGATTTTAGTTAGATTATTTGTTTTCCAACTAATCAACATGTGCTAGTGGTTTAGTATGATGCATGCATGAGGAAAACAATGAAATAACAACATTAGAACCAATTTGAAATGAGGTTTAGCAATTTAGAATTGTTATTTATTAAGTTAAAGAATTTTGGTTCCTTAAAGGTGACACACACAAGTAGTTGTTGTTTTCACCAATTTAAATTGTGCAAAATAAATAACAAAATTCATATTTGAAAAGATCATGAAATTTTGGGTGGATTACATGTTTCAAATATTGAAAAAGGAATTTGGATAAATTTATTATGCCTTAGACAAAATTAAACAAGTTTTAAATGAATTTAAGACAAGCATGAATTTTATTTGAATTTTATTTGCTCAACACATAAATTCAAACTCATATTTGAAAAGTTCATATTTTTCTAGTTTGAAAACATATTTTGCATGTTCAAGAATAATTTATTTGGGGCAAGTTATGATTTTATCAAATTTAAATGAATTAAATAAGGATTAAATTATTTAGACAATTTAAATTATTCAAACCATGAAACAAAATTTATATTCGAATAGGTGGTTCAAAATGGTGTGGAAAACATATTTTACTTGCATTTATTGGATTAAGAATGAAATAGTTATGGAATTTAGAAATTTGCATTTGAATTATTTGAATTCAAATTTGAATTGCATTTTGAAATTTCAAAACAGGGAACAAATGGCATAGTTGGATAGACAATTTAATTTAGAACAATAAACATGTTTAGATTTTATTATTTAGAGCTATTAAACAAAAGTTATTAAAGTTTTCATTTTAGGGATTAATCTGCCATTTTTTTAAAAAAAGGATTTATTTGAAACAGAAACCTGGTTAAACTTTTGTTACAGAGCTACCAGCTAGCCACAGCCACTGCAGGGTAGGCCACGGCCAGCGTGGCGCTGCGAGCGCTTGCGTGGCCACCAGGGTCACTGCCTGGTGGACCCTGTCGGTCAGCGGCGCGGAAGAAAAAGTGTGGATTTATTCGAGCCGCGAGGGATTCGATCCCTGCACCTCGCGGGCGCGCACACGGTACTGAACCACTGCGCTGTTGTCTGAATCGTTGTCAGGTTCAGTTAGGCAGCGAGGTTAAGTTCAGATCTGCGCGTTACTGAAATTTTAACTGACGACCGATTGCTTCCGCAACCGGACAGATGGTTCGACGGCGAACGACGGCGAGCTCGCGGCGAACGGGCTCGATGTGCTCGCATGAGGGGAGCACGGATGCGTGTGCGTGTGTGTGTACTCGTGACAGAGAGGGAGCAGGAGGGGAGAGGTGCCACGGTGGCTCACCGCGTGGTCGGGGTTGCAGAGACCGTGACGAGCTCGACGGCGACAAGGCTGTGGACGGCGGCGAGGGCACCGTGAGTCTCCGGGGCGGCTCGGGTGTCTAAACGGACGAGGGAAGAGTGGGGTTTCGGTTTCAGTGTCTAGGTAGGTAGACGGGTGACTGCTGCGGTGGTTATCATCGGAGTTCAGAGGGGAGAAAAACTCCAGCGAGGGGATCAGAGCGAGGGAGGTGGCCGGTAGAGGGGCAGACGGCGGCGGGCTCGAGGGGGAAACAGGAGCTAGGGGGGTAGGAGGTTAGGGTTCGAGGGATGGAACCCTAGGGGGTTCTGTAGGGGAGCTCGCGCGTCGATGGCCGTCCACGGTGGTCTGTCGCCGACGTGGAGGCACGGATTCAGCGCCGTACAGGAAGACGAAGGCAGAAAAAAATTAGATCGAAGCGGTACGCGTTAAGTGACGGGCTGGGCCTGCCGCGCGAGGGAAAAGAAATGGAGAAGTGGGCTGGGCGCAGCCCACTCTCCCTGGGCGCCAGAATTTGATTTTTTGATTTTTCTTTCTCCTTTTTTTTTGCTGAAAAGTAATTGGAAGCATTTGATAGGTTTAAACTTAGTGAAAAATTTGGATAACCTTTTTAGGTCATTTGCAAACAGGTTTTAACTTTTATTTTCAAAAAGGTTGAATTTTGTTTGCTGTTTGAATTTAAACCAAGTTTGGGTGAAATTTTTAATATTAATGATCATTAATAAAAACCAACTTTTAAAATAGGGTAACCCCTATGTTAATTACAACCCATTGATTAAATTTGTTTTATAATTTGCATGGATTCAAAATGGTTGCTGTTTGATGCTTGATTTGAATTTTTAAATGTGTTTTTGGAATTTAAATGATTGATTTAAAACCATCATTTTAACAAGTGATCACTATGGAATAAAATGAAACAAATTGGTTGTTTTTATTTGTGATTTTTTATTTCAAATGTTGTTACAGAGCAAGTATGAAACAATTGTTTGAATAAAGTTTAAATTTGAATTGGGAAAACAGGGAAAAAACAGATGCATCAAATAAGAAACAAATGCAACAACATGAAACCAATATGATGACATGATGCAATACTTTAACAACCATGAAACAAACATTCTAAGGGGATGGTTTTTCATACTTGGGATGTTACACAAGTCGCATTGGGCATCATGACTGATTGTAATTATACGCTAGCAAAGCATGCCACTTTAGTGCGAGTCACATCAAGCTTAAGCAAGAAAAGTCAAGAAAGTTTGGCTCCTTTGTCCGGTTATAAGTTTGCAGCCGTACTTATTACAAGTAATCGGCCCTTATAACTCATTGGCATCATGGCCCGGTCTTTGAGTTTGCAACTGTGCTATTCAAGCAATCAGCCCCCAAGACCTAGATATATGCAATTTACTAGAGGAATTGATATACTAAGAACAATAAATAATACTTACCTGGAAGAAAAATAAAAACACAACAGAAATATGAAAAACTTAATAAAAAACACACAAAAAAGGGACAATATATTGTTTAACCATCTCTTTATTGATATGAGAAAAGTTAGGTCAGCAAACCGCCTCATTAAAAACCCTCCAGTCCCCTTAGGTACCCTGGATAGGAAAAGAGTGCGTCTGAAACCTGCTGCCTGTTACATCGTGTAATTCCACTTGTGAATCTAGCCTATACTAGGTATAGTAGGGACGCAGCTGAGCCACGTTCCATGGTCTTTCTCTTTCTTGCATAGATGAAGTGGTATGAGCGGTGTCATTAACAGTAGCCGACTCTTCCCTTGCATTTATCAAGTAATATGATCCATTGAGCAGATTCCGGCTTATGATGAACGGTCCTTCCCATGGTGGGGATAGCTTGTGTTTTCCTTTCTTTGACTGTACCAGGCGCAGAACCAGGTCTCCTTCCTGGAAGACCCGGGTTTTCACGCGCCGACTATGGTATCTCCTTAGATCCTGCTGGTATATGGTGGGGATAGCTTGTAACGCATCCTTTGGCTGAATATCCGTGGATGAATGAAGTATCTCCATAACCCGGCGCACCCAGCTGCGCGCTGATTCTCCCTTCTTCTGGACACACCGTTCTAGGTCATCAATAGTAAATAGCTTCCTGCACGTTCCATGAAAGTGCTTGATAAACGCAGTTTTCAGCTCACCCCATGACTTGATAGATCCTTCCGGTAAATTGTTGAACCACAACTTTGCTGCCCCCTCTGACATCATTAAGTACATGAATTTGGCTTGAAGATTTTCAGATGTGTTGCGAATCGACATAGCCATCTCATAGCTGCTCAACCATGTTTCTGGATCCATAGTCGGCTCGTAGTTCACTACTTTACCCGGTTCCTTGAATTTATCCGGGTAAGGCTCAGCCGTGATGTTATCCGACAGACACTTGGGCCCAGCGAGATAAGTCGGAACTGGCCTCACTCAGGAAACATGCGATCCTGCGGGGGGTACGGCTGGACGCGGCGCTGCTGCTGGTCCGTGCACCGCAGACCCGACAGCGACTCGCCTGGCTCTGGAACTATCCACAATAGCTTGTGCTGCTGATGCTGCTGGTGCTGCCTGAACGCGGGGAGGAGGCGGCATTTGCTGCTGCTCTGCCCTCCGTCGCGCTGAACTTGTCTAAATATTGCCGGTGTTGCCCCGTTGTTGGCTGATATATGGTGTCCCATGCATTCCACTCCTATTGTTCGGGTAATTAACTTGTTGTGCCACTGCAGTGCGCAATAGATCTATCGCCCGCCGGGTCTCCTTTGCGTGGGGTGACTCTGTTACGGGGATCTGATTCAATGCGAGTGTTGCTGCGTATACATTGTCCATGGGGTTGTTGAAGTGACCTGGCGGCGTACGAAATCGTGATGGTGGTGGTGGTGGTACCGTATTGCCGGCAGTGACCCCAGTCTGCAATGTGGGTAACCCGGCCTGCACGTTTGCCGGCTGTGCTCCTCCAGTTGCGGGCTGATGTACAGTTCCTTGATTCGCAGCTGGAATTGGTTGATCCTGAGGCGTGATGAATAGTGCGGCCGGGTTTATGACCCCGCCCATTGCCGGTAATCTAGTCTGGTGCCTTTGATGCACCCTGGTTGTTTCTTCCCGGAGCCGGTTCTCCAATGCATCCAGCTCACGTTGGCGCGTGGCTACCCCTTGCTTTTCTGCTTCCACTTCTCTCCTCTGTTGCTCCAATGCACGACGGGCTACATCCAGATCCCTAGAACCTGCCGCTGTGTTCTCCGGGGTTATGACTGTGGCTAGCACGGTGGGATCCAAGATCATGTTGTTATTGAACAGGGCCGGGTGTTGTGGATTTGAAGGACCCGCCCCTGGCGTCCGGTTTGCCAGATACCCGAACATATTCTCCTGCAACTCGCTATCCACCGCCCGGCTGGTAACTCAGGCCGACTCTCCGTCAACCCGGGCCAGAACCGGATTTCCGTCAGTCGGGTTTTGCTGCTGGGCCAATGCTTGCACTGCTCCGACCGCGGCCGTGGTCACGTTCCCCTGATTGGGATTGGTTGCAGGGGCCGTGTAGACTGCGACCTGGTGCGCAATGCTTGGCGTAGATTCATACTCTTCCTCATCACAACTATCCTCCTCGTACCGGTCTTCCAGCAGGTGCAGGATAGACTCTGTATCATCTTCTCTCATGACACGGCCACGCGGGGTCCATGCCGGCTCCTCCGGCTGTTCCCTATTCGTGGTGGGCTCTTCTATCGGATCCACCGTCCCGACCGATTCTTCTCCATCCGACTGAACGCAGGTGGCCTCCCCTGACACAGAATCAAATCCAAAATCGTCAGGGATTGAACCGGACGTACGTACTGTCGTGGGATAATCACGGCAGACGTTACCGGGGGTAACTGGTCTTGGGGCAAGACGACACAGGCGTTTGGGAGAGGGTTTAGCTCAGAGGAAAACATGATGCAACTCGATCTGGTAGCCGGCAATCAAAGTCGCCGAGTCTCCGATCTTGATATAACAGCTCAACTCTAGGGTTACACTAGATGCTCGATACCAAGCGATATTGCTAGGGTTCTTAGATCTCTCTCCAAACTAGACCCGGGGGTCGGTTTATAAAGCACCCGTACCCCCTGGCTTACCCTCCAAGGCGCATCCTGGATCCTACCCGGACACGGCGCACAAACCCTAATTTTCCTTTACCATAACCCACAATCCGGGTTACTGGGCCTACAAGCTTGGGCCTTCCAAAAGTTTCCTTATCCTTAGCCGGATCCTGCGCATCGTCCTTTGGGCCGGGTTACTCCTTGGAGTTTGGCCTACCGGGTTATTATCCCCCCATCAGTAGTCCCCAGAATAGCCTGGGCTTCACGGATCCTTCCTTGAAGCGCTCGCTATTCCCTGCAAGGATATCAAACACACGAGTATGTGGAGGCCGGGTTAAGGCGCCTCAATAGATAGCTAGGCCTTACTCCATGGTGGCCATATGGTAACCCGGCTCTTCCCCAATTACCTAACTTACTTTTCCAGGTCTAAACCCCAAAATGTCAAGATTCTATACTTGATAATTGACCTGATATCACAGGATGGATCTCTTTCTCCTTTTCGTTCAGATACCCTGCCCAACATTTAAAGCGCATCTCGCAAAAACTCAAATAGATAGCCGTTTACTCCGCAACTCCCGGCTCCCGCTCACTGAACCGGGCTTATCCACTCGCGCTATAAATAGGCTCCTTGGGGGTAACCCGAACCCTAACGGCTCATTTCCCCCCACTCTGCTTCCTTTCTCCCTCCGCGCTCATCCTCACTGAGCGCCACCACGGAAATCCCGCGCGCATCACCGGAGCCCATCGGCCGGAGGCTGCGCTCCGCCACAGTTCACCCCGCGCCGCCGCCAAGATCCACCGGCAAATCTCCATCCGGCCCGTCAGGAACCACGAAAGGACACCAGGCCTGCGCCATCTGCCTCCGCAAGGCTTCACTCAGATCTCCTCCAGTAAGCCTCTTGCACCCATTAATTTGCCCTTGCAATTTCTTGATTTCACCTTAGATCAGATCCAAATCAACCCGCCAATGATTTCTCGGCCATGCCGAATTAGGTTGCTAGTATTCTTTCTAGCTCGCCCAATAGATAAGATATAGACTCCAATCCACTCTCCTACTACCTGCAATTATTAATTTCGCCACAAATCTGAAGATGGAATTTCCAATCTGGGCTCGAACCACTCAAAATTTCCGCCTTTGCCTCAATCACCCGGCTAGTCCTCCCCTTTCCAGTTCCTTTTATTCGCGCTAAGTGCCTGTGCAGCCATCCACCGTCCTCAAAGTTCCTTCAACGCTTAGATCCCCATAATTTTCGCTATAATACTTGATACCCGGATAGTTCGAACTTCACTCTGCAAACTGGCACCCGGATAATACACAATTTTCATGTCTCAATATTACCTTGCCGATACTTGGCCGGCTCACAGCTTCCGTGTCTTATTCCTTTTATCCTCCTACCTTGTGCTTTGCAGGTCAACCACATGGCTCCCAAGAAGCAGGGAAAAACTCCGACTAAAGCCAAAGCCACCAACTCCATATCTGCCAACTGGGCGCGGTCTACGGTCACCAAGGCCAAGTTGGAGGAGCTGGTCGAGCTGGGAGTTCTTCCTCCTCAAGAGGATATCCAGTGGAGGGTGTCGGGCAAGGAGACCCGGCCCACCCCGACGAAAGACGAGGTAATCTGTTTCGTGGAACATGTGACCCGGGGCTTCCGTCCGCCGGGTCAACCTTTCTTCCGTGATGTCCTAAGCCATTACGGCCTTCACGTTTTTGACATCGGGCCTAATTCTATATTAAATATTTCCCATTTCATCGTCCTTTCCGAGTCATACTTGTGCACTCCGCCAAGTCTGGGTCTTTTTGTTGAACTTTTTCTGTGCAAACCGTGCCGCGAAAGCGGTGACGGGGCGCTTCTTGCTTGCGGCGGGGTTTCTATCCAGCGCCGCAAGAATTCTCTGATGCCACCCCTCACTCTTAACTCCCATGTCAAGCACTGGCAGCTCTCATACTTTTACTGTCAAGACACCTCCCCACCCGGCCAAAAGAAACTGCCGGGTTACTCAGAGGGCCTCCTTGACATCTCCGAAAAATTTTGTGCCTTTTCCCCTGACTCGGACAGGGAGGCAATTCAACCTCTGCTAGCCAAAATCACCACTCTCACGGCCCAAGGTCTCATCGGGCTCAACCTGGTGAAGACTTGGGTCGACTTCCGAATCCAACCCAATTCCATCCGCACAAAATTGATGTGCGAGTATTCGGGGCAATCTACAGACCCACTCCGGTACTCCGACAACATCTTCGCGGCTGGTGACACTCATAAAACTATCAAGGGCTTTCTGACGGAAAAGCGTGAGGTAATCCGGAACATATCCGGATTAGAGCCCTTCACACTCGAGAACCCAGCCCCCAAGGTGAAAACCTAATTTTGATGTCTTTACCTTTGCTCTTTCCACTCGATACAGTTGATGACCCTTATACTGATACTTTTCAGGCTGATGATGATTTTTGGAAGACCAACACTTCTCCTAGCTCCGAAAGTCCAGAGGAGCAAGAAGAAGCCGTTAATTCGGACGAAGGTGCTCTCCGGATTTTACTTGGTTCCCTTAAGCTCATCATAACCCCTTCATTTTCCAACTATAACTTTGATGATATCCAGAACAAGAAGATGACGAAGAAGAAAACTCCGATGGCAAAGTAGAATCCGCCAGCGACGAGGAGGAACTGGAGCCGACAGTGAAAGTCGGATCAAAGAGAAAGACTCAAGAGGCCACCTCCAAGGTTTCATATCACCTCCTCGCATTCAATTCGTATTCCTTTAATGATATACATGAGCTACCTTGACGTTGTTCCACTGGCCATGCTTGAAGGAGTCGCCCATGACCAAGCGCAGGCCAACTCGAAATCACCCGGGTGATGGTGCTCTTAACCCGGGTATTTCATCGACTCCGACTCGGCGGGCTGGTATTTACCCTATCCTTTCTTGAACGAAACATTCTCCTTGAACCATTCCTTTATGAAATCTTACTTGATACTTTCCAGCCTCTCCCGGGTCCAGCGACGGATTTCCTGCGGATTTCGCGGTGAACACCGGGTAAAATCCCTTTCCTGATGCTCTACCACGCTTCATCACCCTTTCCTGATTGTATATTAGCTGCTTACTCATAACATCTATAGGGCCACGGTCGTTACCAGCGACCAAGAGGATATGGAAACCGAGGGCCCGGGTAAGGGAAGCCCGGCTGATAAGACTACAGCCGCGTCTAGCGGCGAAGGGCAAGCGTCGCCGATAAACCCGGACATACAAGAAGCCGAGTATCCGATTGCCTCCCATGCAAGCAAGAAGAACAGAGCCGCAACCTTGGGTGCAGAAGAAGGAGCATCAGATTCCGACATACAAATGACCCGGGTGCCACCTCCCACTAAGAAGAAAGCTCCTTCCCGGAATTTCCAAGGCCCCGGGTCCTCTGATATGGGTAAAGACACTTTTGATCAATTGATGAACACTCTCCTCACTATGAAGACTTCGGAGAGCAAGATCTTGGAGCGCATGGCTGCAGAGCACCAGGTAGTGACACTTGATATCTCGTAGTGCATACCTAGTCCCCAAGTTCCGAGCATGACTTGCTAAAGTTATGCTTGGTACTTTACGCGATATTCAGCTTACCATAATATCCAACTGATACTTGTGTTCCTTGCTACTTACAGGCGCAGATAACCCGGTCTGATGAAATTTTACTCAAGACCGAACAACTTCTTCTTGCCGAGGTAAAGCGGAGGGAAAACCTTGAAGACGACATGAAAACTTTGAAGAAGGATGTTTCTAAATACAAGAAGAAGTGCAATACCGCTCAGACCGCACTGAAGAAACCATCGGACCAGGTCGCCGATACTTATCAGATCTTGCTTAGTAAGTTTTTGCTGCCGACTAACTTCATGTTTTTGCTTTTTTATGTGATACTCGGGATTATTGATACGTTCTTTCTTTTGTTTCCACTGTAGGTGCCAACCTTGCGACCCCAGAGGAGGATGCCATTGTCAAGGCTAGAACCCTAAAGACTGTGCTCCGGACTTTCTTTGCCGGCACGAAATTTATACTGGATGCCGCGAAGTGGCCTACGGAAGTATATCCGGGTGAAGAAAATCTCATTCAAGCCTGCTCCACTGTGCCTGGCTGGATTGAAATCTGGAAACGCTCGTCATGCCGGATTGGTATGACCCGGGCCTTTACCCTGGCCAAGGCTTTCTTTCCGAAGCTTGACCCGGCGAAGGTAATATTCGGGTTTCCCGAATTCAAGGCGGACGGTTCCAAATTTACACCCAAGGATTTCAAGGCCATACAATCCGCAGTGCGTCCCTCGGCTACCACTTTGGCCGATAGTTTGGATCTAAACACGATTATGAGTGCATACGACGCTGATGGCAAAATTGTTACGGAGGAAGCACCCCCGCCCTTTGATATCTTGGAGCAGTGGGTTGCTAACTCGGCCAGGAAGAGGGAGGCAACTGCGAAGAGAGAGGCCGGGTTAGGATCAGGGCCGTCTGCCTCTACACCAGCTGTCCCTCCACCTGTCCGCCCTGGTGCGGTGAGTCCGGGTAATGCTGCCGGGAAAGCTAAGAAGCAAGCCCAGGAGCAAGACCCGGAAGACCGTACTCAGGAGGCCGAATAGGGCAGTGCCATCATAATATCTTGATCACGTGATGCTTTGTATTCAAACTAGCATGCTTTTGGTGGTGCGCCTGTGCACCCCTGATACTGATGTCGTAATTTGTAACGTACTTTTAGTCCGTGATATACTTTGCGGCTTTCCTGGCCTTTTGATAATCGTGCTACTTGTCTATTCTTTGAACTTGTTCTCGATACCCGACTCTCTTTTTGGCTCCCTTCGTGAGACTCGGTTTTCCGAGTATCAGGGGCTTTGATAAGTGGACTTTTCTTTAAGTCCCCAAGACTAGGATGCTAGGGTCTTTCGAACTTCGATAGCCAAGTAGTTTGTTTCTGTTTCGAAGTCCCCAGTCCCCATGACCCAAAGTCCGAGTCATGGGGGTGTGGCCTTTCTCAGAGAACAAATTGTTTTTTACCGAGTCAAAAACCTAAGGCCATTCCGCGTAAGTACTGAAGTTATGCTTGATAGTCATTGAGTTTCCGGCTATTAGCCTTGTACTCTGCATAAACTTGTGGTTTAGATGACCCTTTTGACTATCTTGTACTGTAAGCCGGCTTTCGCGTGGATACCATGTTGTTACATCCATACGAAAACAGGGTCAGACAAGTCCCATTGGGCTTCATGGCTGATTGTAATCGTAAGCGAACAAATCATGCCACTTTAGTGCGAGTCACATCGAGCTTAAGTAAGAAAAGTCAAGAAAATTTGGCTCCTTTGTCCAGTTATAAGATTGCAGCCGTACTCGTTTGCGAATAATCGGCCCTTATAACTTATAGGCATCAAGGCCGGGTCTTTCGGGTTTGTGGCTGGACTACTTGAGCAACCAGCCCCCGAGACCTATATATACTCAACGTTCTTAATGATACTGAAATATTGATGTCACATGGATACTACTTACTTGTAATCAGGCTGTAACGAAATAGGACTTGATAACCATCTCTTTATTGATGCGAGAAAGTTTGGATCAGCAGGCCGCCTCATTAAAAACCTTCCAGTCCCCTTAGGTACCCTGGGTAGGAAAAGAGCGCGTCTGAAACCTGCTGCCCGTTACATTGTTTAGTTCTTCATGGGCACCGGTCCCGGACTGACCTGACCGATGCACATTCTCCACATGTTGGACTTTTTCATGATGAGTACCGGGTTTACCAGCCAACCCGGGTGAGGTGCTTCCATGACGTGGCTGGTTGTGAGCGGCCGTGCAGTTTCTTCTTTTATAGCGGATTGTTTGGGGGAGTCATCCTCGATAAAAGCCACCATTTTAGTATCTTGTGCTACCTTGGACTTTGCTTTTTCGCCTTCAGTACTCGGCCTTTTTGATGTGGTTCTGTCCTCCGGGCCTGCTTGAGACCGGTAGTGCTTGAGTTCTTCTTTTCTACAGGCTTGCTCGGCCATTGCTGCGTCTCCTTCATCGCATTCAGCTGCTATGTCTCGATTTCCATGTATGGTAATGGTCTTCTTGGGACCCAGTATTTTTAGCTGTAGATACACGTAACACGGCCTAGCCATGAATTTGGCATAAGCCGGCCTTCCGAA
The DNA here is from genome assembly GCA_028641055.1 of Alopecurus myosuroides. NCBI lineage: Eukaryota > Viridiplantae > Streptophyta > Magnoliopsida > Poales > Poaceae > Alopecurus > Alopecurus myosuroides. Next base: position 249,797,707 of record CM054057.1, on the reverse strand, counting down.
TAACGCGTGATAGGGGCTGCGCAATTTGACTACCTCAAAGGTAAGCCACTCAACTCGATAGTTATCCTTTGACTCCCCAAAAGCTACCTCCAATGCGATTTTTCCCTCGGGGCACGCTGAATGACCCGGCACTATCCCATGAAAAATTGTTGAGCTTTTTTGTAGCTGAGACTCCTTGAGGCCCATGCGTAGGAAGGTTTCCCAATACAGTATATTGATGCTGCTTCCACCATCCATCAAAACCTTTTTCAACTCATACCCATTGACCTGCGGTGCGACTACTAATGCCAAGACTCCCGGGTGTTCCACTCTTTCGGGGTGATCCCTTCTGCTCCATGTTACCTCCTGTTCTGACCATCTCAAGTATCTCGGGATAGCAGACGAAACTGAGTTGACCGCTTGCTTCAGTATCTTTTTGTCCTTGTTAGAGCCTCCTGTGGTATGCACATGATATTGACCCAATTGTTTGGGGTTAGCCTGGAAACCTCCTGCCCCCCTTGGTTATTACCTTGATTTCCAGCCGCCGGGTTACCAGCTGAGGGTGGGCCGTTGCCCGGGTTTCCCCCTGGACCCGGTCCTCCTCCCCGTCCTGCACCTCGCATAGCTCTGTTCACTTCCTCATTTTTCCATCTTTGTAAGTCAGCGCACTGCTCCAAGGAGTGGTTAGCTGGCCTGCCATTCCTGCTGTGCTTCGGGCATGCCGTTCTGAATATGTCCCAATTGTTACTCGGCCTTGGTGGTCCTTGATAGTTTCCTCCATTGTGATTACCTCCGTTGAAATTTCCTTCTGGTCTGGGTCTCGAAGACCCGGCTTCTGTGTTGGCGACAAACTCGGAGCCTCCTTCAAACGGGCGCTTGTTCTGGCTGTTTCCGTTATTACCCGGTGCTGATCCATTGCCGGTTCTTCCGTTATTGCTTGTGTTTGCTTTTACCTTCTTGTCATCAACTTCCTCTTCTGTAGTATCTGTCACAGCGTGCTTGTTGCACGCATCCATCAATTCTCCCATTGTAACTTCCGACGCATTCCGACTTGACTTCATGTGAGTTAACTTCTGCACTAAAGGTATATACTTGCATGTTTTTGCCATAGCTTGTAGTGCATCCTTGGGCTGAATATCCGTGGACGAGTGAAGTATCTCCATAACCCGGCGCACCCAACTGCGCGCCGATTCTCCCTTCTTCTGGACGCATCACTCTAGATCATCAATAGTGAACAATTTCCTGCACGTCCCATGAAAGTGCTTGACAAACGCGGTCTTCAATTCCTCCCAGGACTTGATCGATCCTTCCGGCAAATTGGTGAACCACAACTTTGCTGCTCCTTCTGGCATCATCAAGTACATGAACTTGGCTTGGAGATTCTCGGATGCGTTGCGAATCGACATTGCCATCTCATAACTACTTAGCCATGTTTCCGGATCCATAGTTGGCTCGTAATTCACTACCTTCCCTGGCTCTTTGAATTTTTCCGGGTAAGGTTCAGCTCTGATATTGTCCGAGAGACACTTGGGTCCCGCAAGAACGGTCGAAGCCGGCCTTGCTCTGGAAACGTGTGATACAGCGGGGGGCGCGGCTGGGTGCGGCGCTGCGGGAAGTCCATGTGCTGCAGACCCGGCCGCGGCCCTCCGAGCCCTGGAACTGTCCACAACAGCCTGTGCTGCTGATGCTGCCTGAACGCGGGGAGGAGGCGGCATTTGCTGCTGCTCTTCCCTCCGCCGTGCTGAACTTGTTTGGATATTCCCTTGTTGTTGACTGACGTATGGCGTCCCGTGCATCCCGCTTCTATGATCCGGATAATTGGCTTGCTGTGCCACCGCAGTGTGCAACAGATCGATGGCTTGCCGGGTCTTCTCTGCATGGGGTGACTCTCCCACAGGGATTTGGTTTAACGCGAGTGTCGCCGCATACACATTGTCCATGGGATTATTGTAGTGACCGGCTGGTGTGCGAAATCGTGATGGTGGCGGTGGTGGTAGATCGTTGCCGGTTGTGACTCTAGTCTGTGGTGGGGGTAACCCGGCCCGCTCATTTGCCGTACGAGTCCCCGCTGTTGCCGGTTGGGGTGCGGTTCCCTGGTTCACCACTGGTATCGGCTGATCCTGAGGTGTGACAAATAAAGTAGCCGGATTAATAACCCCGCCCGTTGCTGGTAACCTAGTTTGATGCCTTTGATGTACTCTAGATGTTTCCTCCCGGAGCCGGGTTTCCAGCGCATCCAGCTCACGCTGCCGCGTGGCCATCCCTTGCCTTTCTGCCTCTACTTGCCTTCTTTGCTGTTCCAGCGCACGACGAGCCACGTCCAGATCCCTGACACGCCCCGCTGCATTTTCTGGAGTGATAACCGTTGCAAGAACCGTGGGGTCTAGAATCAGATTATTATCGAATAAGGCCGGGTGACGCGGGTTCGAAGGACCCGCCCCTGGTGTCCGGTTTCCCAGGAATCCGAACGTATTTGCGTGCAACTCCTCGTCTGCTGCGCGGCTGGTCACTGATGCCGACTCTCCATCAACCCGGGCCAGAACCGGGTCTCCGTTGGCCGCGTCCTGCTGCTGGACCAATGCCTGAGCCGCCCCGACTGCTGCTGCGGTTGCGTTTTCTTGGTTGAGATTGGCCGCGGGAGCGGTGTAGACCGCAACTCGGCGTATGATACTCGGTGTAAGTTCATGCTGTTCTTCTCCGACGTTATTCTCCTCGTACCGGTTTTCTAGTAGATCCAGGATAGACTCGGTATCATCCTCTCTCTCGACCCGGTCGCGCGGGGTCCATGCCGGCTCCTCCGGCTGTTCCCACTTCGCGATGGGTTCTTCCGCCGGATACGTCGTTCCGATCGATTCTTCATCATCTGATCGGATAGAAGTGGCTTCCCCTGACACAGAATCGGATCCAAAATTGTCAGGGATCGAACCGGAAGTACATACCATGCCAATGAAGACGCTGATCCGGCCGATTGTCACGACAGATCCGGATTCGAGGCGATCCGATTCTGGCCCCCAGCCGGAATCGTCCATCGTCTTTTCTCCTTTGTGGTCGATGTAGATCTCGCCGACAACAAGATTCTCCATGTTCTTCCGAGCTTCTCCCGTGATGTAAACACCTTTGGATGCAGGCCCCACGGTGGGCGCCACTGTCGTGGGATAATCACGGCAGACGTTACCGGGGGTAACTGGTCTTGGGGCAAGACGACACAGGCGTTTGGGAGAGGGTTTAGCTCAGAGGAAAACATGATGCAACTCGATCTAGTAGCCGGCAATCAAAGTCGCCGAGTCTCCGATCTTGATATAACAGCTCAACTCTAGGGTTACACTAGATGCTCGATACCAAGCGATATTGCTAGGGTTCTTAGATCTCTCTCCAAACTAGACCTGGGGGTCGGTTTATAAAGCACCCGTACCCCCTGGCTTACCCTCCAAGGCGCATCCTGGATCCTACCCGGACACGGCGCACAAACCCTAATTTTCCTTTACCATAACCCACAATCCGGGTTATTGGGCCTACAAGCTTGGGCCTTCCAAAAGTTTCCTTATCCTTAGCCGGATCCTGCGCATCGTCCTTTGGGCCGGGTTACTCCTTGGAGTTTGCCCTACCGGGTTATTATCCCCCCATCACGTACCATGCCGATGAAGACGTTGACCCGGCCGATTGTCACGATAGATCCGGATTCGAGCACATCTGACTCTGGCCCCCAGCCAAAATCGTCCTCCATCTTCTCTCCTTCGGGATTGGTGTAGATCTCGCCGATGACGAGGTTCTTCATGTTCTCCCGAGCTTCTCCCGTGATGTAAACTCCCTTGGACGTAGGCCCCATGGTGGGCGCCAACTGTCGTTGGATAATCACGGCAGACGTTACCGGGGGTAACTTGTCTTGGGGCAATTCGACTCTGGTGTTTTGGAGAGGGTTTAGCTCAAGGGAAACCATGATGATATGCGATCTGGTAGCCGGCACTCAAGTCGCCGAGTCTCCGATCTAAATATATTATCTCAACTCTCGTATTACAAGGGATACTCGATATCTTGCGATTGTGTGATTGATATGATTGTTCGTTTGATTGTGTCTAATCTAACCCTAGGGGCCGGCTTATATAATATCCGGACCCCCTGGCTTACTATCCAAGGCATACTCGGAGTCCTACCCGGACACTGCATACAAACCCTAAACTTACTTATCGGAACCCACAATCCGGGTTACGAGACCTACACTCTTGGGCCTTCTAGAAGCTCCTTTTCCCTAAGCCGGGTCTTGCGCAGCGTCCTTTGGGCCGAATTACACCTTGGCGTTAGCCTACCGGGTTATCATCCATCCATCAGGAAGTTTAGTCCCACATTGGAAGTTTGAAGAGTTGCACACCACCTTATAAGGTGGAGTGTTGTAGGGATTGTATGTGAGTGAGAACAAGAGAGTCTCTCGCGCACTCCTCCTCCTCCTCCTCCGCCGCTCGCTCGTCTCGACTCGACTCGACACGACACGTCGCGATCGCGTTTCGTGAATCGAGCCTCGAGCCGAGACAATACTTATGTTTATTTTGCTGTTTTGGAAAACCAATTTCGTAGTCGTGACGGACGCGTCACAGCTGAGGCGGTTCGGGTCGCTCCCGTATCGCGTGCTGCAACCGACTCGGACGTGCGGCGTGGGCCTCCCACGTCGCACACGTTAGGGTTTTCCGAACCGCACTATAAAATACGCGCACCGTGGGCGCTGTACACACACCGAAACCAATCTAGATTTTGCCACACCTCGTTCCTTGCGCCGCCACCGTAGTCTACTCCATCCCGAGGCCGGCGTCCACCGGCAAACGGGAGAGCAGGTCTCCGAAACCAGTCGCCTTTGTGATCCTGTACGGGAGAGGGCGAATTAGGTTTTTGGGAAGCGCTTCGCGCGACTGCTCGCTGCTTCCACGACGGCTCGTTTGCCTAACAAGTCAGGCGGTGCTGCGTACCGCTGTCTCAAGCGTCGTCTACTCCGACCCGTCATCGCCAACGTTGTCATCAACAACGTCACTACAAACGATCGGTACGGAATCTGTGTCCTGATATGTCTGTTTAACATGTCTATTGTTTACATGTTTAGAGAGATCGTGTTGCTATTATTCATGTTGTCTGCTGCATCTAGTATGTTCGAGTTTCACATGTTAATAGTTGTTGTCATCATGATTTATATTCTGGAATTAATCGTGGAAATTATGCCTAATTATTCAACATGATGCAGCATATACGGGGATGGTCTCATAGGATATGCACCGTTGGATTGTTTAGACGGGGAGTATAAATAAGAAACTTGGCTATGTTTTGTTCGTATTTGAAAGAAGAACTTAGAATTAATGTTGAATGTATTAGCAATTTAGCACATGATTTAGTTCGAAATAATATCAGATGAATTGTGACAGTAGCTAATACAATAATCATGCAAATATCTAGATCTAGTACAGTAGACCGACCGATACAATGATGCAGCGGCAGCGGCACCGCCGTTGTTGTTGTCCATATTGTCGGTCATGTCGTCGATGAAGAGGTTGCCGAGGTCAGGGAAGTAGTCGTCGTTGGGGAAGTAGTCGCCGTCAGCAGTTGCGTGAGTGCGCTCCCCAAAAACCTAATCGCCCCTCTCCCGTACAGGATTACAAGAAGCGGGGTTCCGGAGCCTGTTGTCCCTTCTCGCGGTGCATGCCGGAAGGAGGGATGGAGAAGACTTGATTGGCGGCGCAGTGCTTTGGAACCAAGGAAAAAAATAGCGTGCTATGAGAAATAGCGGCACCCTCCTCGAGATGCTATGCATGCTATATCGTGATAATAGCGTGCTATATCAAAATAGCGTTTTGAAAAAAACTATCAAAAATATCTCAAAAGTTGAAAGATTTGAACAAGAATAAATGATATAGTCCAAAAATGTGAGAACAATATATGTATAACCACATAAAAAAATTCTTCTTTAGTTGGTTATATCCTAACATCAACATCCTATGGGGCAATAACACATTATAAATTACTTATTCTGAATTATAAACCTAGCGATGTCATCTTCACGATTGTTTTTCATCGCCACGAACAACATGAAGCAACTCGTTCTTCTTCCTAAGTTGGAAAACTAAGGCATTTGGCCCGATAGACTGGAAAAATAATAGCGCGCTATAACCGCTATAACGTTACGCCGTTTTAGCGTGATATAGCATGCTATTTCGTGAATAGCGCAATAGCGAGCAAAAGCGTTAAAATTTAGCGTCGACCCTCCAGATATGCTATATCGTGCTATTAGCGCCGAAATAGCGCGCTATTTTTTTCCATGTTTGGAACGGTGGTGCGAAACCATAAGACGAAGTGGCGGCTAGAGTTTACCGTATGCGCGTATTTATACTGCGGATTGGGAGAGACGTGGACGTGACTCCACGTCCGAGTCGAAACGGTTTAGGAATTAACGCGTACGTTAATTACCAAATTAATAACTCATTAATTTTTTTTCCCAACCGACAAAATAAACGCTCTCGGCTCGGCTCATTCCCGCAACCCGCGGCGCGTCGTGACGTGTCGTGACGAGGCGAGGCGTGGCGAGGCGGGCAGCGGAGGACAAGCGCACGTGTGACACACCTCTCCTTTTGCCTTGCCAACTCATACATGAGCTAGAATGGCTCACCTTATAATGTGGTTTCATTCTCTCCAAACTAGCATTATGGGACTAAACTTTAGTCCCACTCCCTCCACTTATTATTCATGAATGGGCCATGACAATTTCAGGATTTATTGGGCTTTAGTTGGGCCACATGGTGCAGCCCATAAATTCCAACAATCCCCCACAAAGTGTCATTAACATATTTCATAATCTATATTCCAAAACATTGTTTATATACCGGTGTTAGTGGAGACTGTTAAGTTGAACTTCCACTTAGAACATCATGCTACACAATAGTGGACTACGCCTTGAACTACGAGTTTGCTGCGATACCAGTTTCACACAACGTCTGAACCGATACTAGGCTGCCGCAAGGCTTCCCCGCGGGTGGAGCGTATGCGTCATACTCCGAAGGCCTTTCATGAGTTTGATAGAGAGCACCCGATTCTCATAGACTGCGACGTTTAACGGTTAGACTCATATAGGTGAGTTTCTCAGGAGATGTTCTGTAGGACACATCTCTGCTTATATAAATAAGCCATTTGGAACACATTAAGAAAAATGTCAACCTACCATACAGATCAGGAGAGTATTGCATCTTCATGGAGTGGAACAAAGTATAAGGATACTCTCCTCTCAGCCGACCAACAGCTTGTCTCCCACTTCTAATTCACGGGATCTCCGATCACATAGAGTGGGTTACCACCATGGGCAACTCATAACGTGGGTTTCAAACCCATCTCCCTCGATGCATTATCTACCACATTCTGTGATAAACCCTTTTTGAAGAGATCTGACAAGTTCAGAGATGTTTGGATATAATCCAAAGCAATAACTCCAGAGTTCTTCAATTTCCTGACATATTTCAATCTCCTCTTCACATGTCTTGATGACTTCGCATTATCCTTAGAAATGTTCACTTTGATGATCACACTTTGATTATCACAATTCATTAGGATTGCGGGTATTGGTTTTTCAACCAAAGGAAAGTCCATCAAGAACTCACGAAGCCACTCTGCTTCAACAGTGGTTGTGTCTAATGCTGCGAGTTATGCTTCATAGTTGACCTCGTTAAGATGGTCTGCTTCCAAGACTCCCAGGAAACAACGCTACCACCAAGTCTAAAAACATAACCAGTAGTGGCCTTAAACTCATCAGCATCAGATATCCAATTGGAATCACTATATCCTTCCAGAACCCTCGGGTTTCCGGTATAGTGAGTTCCATAGCTCGCAGTGCCTTTTAAATAGCGCATAACTCTCTGAAGCACACGCCAATGATCATCTCCCGGATTGGAAACAAACCGGCTCAATTTGCTCACAGCAAAAGAGATGTCAGGCCTCGTGGCACTCGCCAAATACATAAGCGAGCCTATAATCTGAGAATATCTCAGTTGATCTCTAGTAATCCATTGATTCTTTCGAAGCAACACACTAACATCATATGGAGTTGAAGAAGGCTTGCAGTCACTATACCCGAAGCGACTCAAGACCTTTTCCACATAGTGAGATTGAAGCAGTGTGATCCCACCATTATCATCTCTCAATAGCTTGATGTTCAAGATAACATCAGCTACTCCTAGATCCTTCATCCCTAAACAGTGAGATAAGAAATCCTTAACTTTCTTGATTAAATCAAGATTGGTCCCAAAGATCAATATGTCATCGACATACAGACATAGAATAACTCCCTCGCCCCCACCATGGCGATAGTACACACACTTGTCAGTTTCGTTTACAACAAAGCCTTCATCAGTCAAAGTCCTTTCAAATTTCTCATGCCATTGCTTAGGTGCTTCCTTGAGGCCGTATAATGACTTTAATAACTTGCACACCTTGCCTTCCCGACCGGGTACTACAAAGCCATCTGGCTGCTCCATATAAATTTCCTCGTCCAACTCTCCATTAAGGAAAGCAGTCTTAACGTCCATTTGATGAATGAGAAGACCGTGCGAGGCAACCAGTGAAAGTAGCACACGAATAGTGGTCAGTCTAGCCACATGTGAGTAAGTATTAAAGAAGTCTTCACCTTCTTTCTGGGTATAACTCTTGGCCACAAGTCTTGCCTTGTACTTTTCAATTGTATTCAATTGTACCATCAGGCCTAAGATTTTTCTTGAACACCCACTTACATCCTACAAGTTTACACCCATAAGGACGATCGGTGATTTCCTAGGTTCCTTTAGCTAAGATGGAATCCATATCGCAACGGACAGGCTCCTTCCAGTAGTCAGCAAAAAAAGACGCATAAGCTTATGAACTAGTCCTGGGCGCGTCGTGACGTGTCGTGACGAGGCAGGCGGCGGAGGAGGAGCGCGCGTGTGGCACACCTCTCCTCTTGCCTTGCCAACTCATACATGAGCTAGAATGGCTCACCTTATAAGGTGGTTCTGCTCTCTCCAAACTATCAGTATGGGACTAAACTTCAGTCCCACTCCCTCCACTTATTATTCGTGAATGGGCCATGACAATTTTAAAATTTATTGGGCTTTAGTTGGTCCACACGGTGCAGCCCATAAATTCCAACAATTAATATAGTATGCCTTTCTTAACATTTTTTTTTGTTTCAACTACGAAGGACTCATAGAATAGCTCAAATATGGTCCTGATGTTTATTTTCGTCATTCATTCTTATCCCGTGCAATACCAACTCTCATCACCATGGAATCTGTTGATTTCTTGCGGATAACATGTAGGTTTTATTTTTGTTTCCACTATCCATTGGAGATGCTACTGTGTTCTTTTCATCTACGTTTTGCTGGCTTTAACAAAAGCGGTCGTCTAAGATACTTATGTTTGGTGCACTTGTTCAACAGATGCTGATTTTTGTCAACATCCATGCTCGCAAAAAACTCACTCTTGAGGTCATGGATTCAGATACGATATATTGTGTCAAGGCTAGGATTCAAGACAAGGAGGGCATCCCTTCAGGCCAGCAGAGACTCGTGTTTGGCAACAAACTGCTGGTGGGAAGCTGCACCCTGAAGGACCACAACATCCAGCACGGGTCCACCCTCACCCTTCACTTTGCCCTGCAAGGGATGCACATATTTTTTATGACGCTGACTCATCAGAAAACGACTCTTGAGGTTGAGAGAACAGAAACCGTAGGCAGTGTAAAGGTGAAGATTTTCTATGAAGCGGGCGTTCCCCCAGCTGAGAACCGCGTCATCTTTCTCGGGAATGAACTGGAGGAAGACCACACCTTGGCTGACTATGGCATACAAAATGAGTCTACCATTCATCTTCTTCCTCCAAGCGGCTGCAATAGGAAGATACGCATCTCGGTCAGGACGGCGGCTGGCAGGACAATCATCGGATATTATGCTTTCAAATCAGAGTAAGTCTGCAGTATCAAGGCGAAGATACATGATGCGTGCTATCCAGGCAGGTGTGGACGATGCTGCTGGGAGGTTGGGGGTTTGCTGGGTGGATCCCGAGTCCTCCGGACAGGGTTGCGAGCTGGCTCCCAGGACGCACGACGGATGTTAGGGACAGAAAGGATCTTTGGACAGCAATTACCCTCATTTGCTGGTGTCTGTGGAGACACCGAAACAGCGTGGTGTTCGAGGGGCAGCAATCATCAGTGGAGAGAGTGCTCAGTATGGTGGCGGCTGAGGCGGCCCTTTGGTGCGCCACGGGGTTATTCCAGAGTAGTCTTCGTCAGGTGGACCGGTGGAGGTTTGGCGAGTAATCCCGTTTGTAAGTTGTTGTGTGTGTGTGTGGGTTGCGTCCTGGGCGCCTATGCCAGACGCGTTGTACTTGGCCTCGGCCTTTCTTCTTTGAAACCGATACGTCTACTAGACGTATCCTTAAAAAAAAAAGATTCATGATGCGTTGGGCTTTCCCCCAGACCAGCACACTAGTAGAAAAAAGGCCTACAGTCCCGGTTCGCCAGGCCCATTAATCCCGTCCGGGCAACCGGGACTAGCAATGCGCGACTAAAGGCCCCTGCCTATAGTCCCGCCATTTACGGACCGGGACTAAAGGCCCGTCCACGTGGGCGCCAGGGATCCGTCGCGGCGGAGGCCCTTTAGTCCCGGTTCTTGTGGCCAACCGGGACTGAAAACCTGCGCAGGTTTAGGGTTTTAGGCCCCCTAAACCTGGTTCCTTTTTAATTTTTTTTGTTTTATTTCTTTATATTTTATTTTGTGTTTTATTTTAATTTTGATGAAGTTTCAGTACACATATATATATATATATATTACGATACTATATACATGCATATATATATATGAAATTTCAAACAAGGAGAATTCAATAGGAATATATAATATATATTCAATATCGGGTGACCATATATACAACCTCCAACAAGTTTCCATATTACACAATTAAGATGGATGACCATACACAAATTCGAACAATTAATTAGATAGCTTATGCGTATAATAGTCATCGTCGGTGGACGCATGGTACTCTCCTTCCATATCGATGACATGCCTAAGGAAAAATCCTGCTATTTCCTCTTGAATTGGTCGGAAGCGAGCTTCTGGAGTAAGCGCCCTCCGCAAGTTATTGAGACCCCTCCGCGTGGCCTCGTCCTTCTTCCTCTCAGAGATTTCTTTCCGTGTGTTCTCACAGACATAGTATCCACATAGACCGGTCCCCGGTGGCTGCTTATCCACTCCTTTGACCATATTTTTAAATTTTAGCTCATTTTTGAATCCACCGACATGTCCAAGTGAGAACTGTCTCCAAACTCTACATTGCAAATAAAATTAAATGAACAAGGGAGTTATTAGCTTAGGAAATGAACAAAAGAGACCGATCGATATAGAGCGCAAATGATTGAAAAATAATTACCTTTGCATCATTTTTCTCATGTTGATCCAAAGATCTGTATTTGAATTCATAGAGTCAAAGATCAAAACTATGGAGTCCTGAAGATCAATTTTTAGCAGAATCCAGTGGAACCTGCGGACATGTTAGATGCACAGTCATGCATAACTTATCGATTAGACATACCATGCATGGAGTAAACAAAAGAGAATGGGAACATGAGAGAAACACTCACCCAAAAAGGTAAGGAAATAGAATATATCTTTTGGATTCATGCTTTTAAAAAAATTTGTACAAGTCTTTCTCCACTTCTTTGGGGTGACGTTCTAACATAGTTCCATTAATGATTTGTGGGTCAATGAACCCAACATCATGGATGAGTCTTATTTTGCATTCCCAAATCTTCAATCTGCATAATAGCGTACGCAACAATATAATTAGGACAATATATATATATATATATATATATATATATATATATATATATATATATATATATATATATATATATATAGTGTAGGCAATGAAGAACGAGATGACGTAGAAATAAATCACTTACAGAACGTAGCAACTCAGGATAGATTTGTCGAGCTCACGCAGATTGAACAGCTGGAATAATTCACTCATCTCAACTGTTACAGAGTACTTTTTAGTGTGATGCTCCTCTGTATAATCCACATACACAAATTCTTTGTCGGTCCATGTTATGAAATGTTTGTACCAACGTAGCAGAGCTTGCATTAGTGGTGGTAGATCCTTTTCCTTCGCAGGCTCGACGAGAGGCCCTTTCTTCTCATATTGTAATCCTACCTCAGCCACTGGCGCATCGTCTAGGCCTAAAAAGAGACGAAGAGATATACCGGCCTCGGACGCATTTTGCATGGCAGTAGGTAAAGTCAATCCCATTTCTGCCACAACATTTATGACCTCGGGGTCCTGTTCCGGAGCGGCTTTCACTATGATCGGGGGGATCGATTTTTTACTCTTTAGCCCGAGCTGGGCAACTTGTTTCCCGCTTCTTTTCATTTTTCCTTTTCCTTTCTCCTCCTCCACTTTTTTTTTGCTTTCTCTTTCTCCTCCTCCAAAATTCCTGCTTGCGCACGAAGTTCATTATCATAGTCTTTAGGCAAATTCTTCTCGGCTTGGGACGGTGTCGACAAAAAACCCGTAGCCCAATAGTCTACAATCGGAGGGAATACTTCCTTGGGCTCAGGCTCCTTTTGCGCCTTCAGTCGGCCAATCCATTTGTCAACGTCAGCCTTCACGGCCAATTTTGTTTCAGCATCACTAAGTTCCCAAGGCCTTGGGGGGAGAGGCTTCAGTGATGGCTCCGGTACCCGTGTGGTCTTAGCTACATAAGGCTCCGAGTTAATAGACCAAGAGCAGGTTCCCTTGCTGTCCGCCTGCCTCTGTTTCTTCGCTGGAGGAGGAATGGAGGGCGACGTCTGCTTAACCTCCGGAGGAGGAATGGGGGGCGACGTCTGCTTTTCCTCCGGAGGAGGAATGGGGGGAGACGGTTGCTTTTCCTCCGGAGGAGGAATGGGGGGAGACGACTGCTTTTCCTCCGGAGGAGGAATCGTGGGCGACGGTTGCTTAACCGTCGGAGGAGGAATCGTGGGCGACGGCATCTTACCCGCCGGAGACGGCGTCGAATGGCGTGAAGGAGGCGTAGGTGAACCAGCACCACCAGCACCACCACCACCAGCACCTGCACCATCGGAGGGGGGTGGACTTGTTAGCCTTGGCGTCTCGCCTGGAAACACTATGTACTTCTTTTTCCATAGAATGAACTGGCGCTTGACATCTCCAAGTCTTCTCTCCCCTTCGGGTGTAGCTATGTCAATCTCCAGGCCCTCAAACGCTTGGACTATGTCTTCCACCGTGACTCGAGCATAGCCATATGGAATGGGGTTGTTGTGATGGAGTGCTCCAGGTGTATAGGGTAAAGCACTGCCGGTAGCTACCTTCATGGAAATGTTCCCCACGGGATAATGCAGATCACATTCTTTCATCTCCTTTACATCATCCACGGGGTAGTGAGGCTCCGGTGCACGACTCTCGATCATCGGTGCATTAGCACCTGCAGTCGGGGCCTCCGTGGAAGCCACGCTGCTTCTCCGCTGATGCTGGCTTCCGAGATCCGCTGCATGTTCTTCATGGGGCCCTGCAGCCGCCGCTTTTTCTTTCTCAAGTATTCCCGCCACGATCTTCTTCAACTCATTGAATTCCGCTGCAAGATTCGACAGTTGATCTGCAGCCCGGTCCGTACCTCTCTTACGGCTTCTGTAACGGTACGGGTCACCCTCCTGGGAAAACCCTACTTTCCACGGCAATCTGCCTTTGCCTCGTACATGTCCTCCGTGTTCAGGATTCCCGAGGGCATGGGTCAGTTGGTCTCTCTCTCTGTTGAACGTGATCACGCCCTGTTGAGCTGAGGTCATTGCGTCAACAAGGTCTTTTGTGGGAGCAAACTTTTTCTGCCGGTGAACACACTCCCCTGTCTCCGGGTCTAGCGATCCCCCATGCCCGTACCACCACATTTTGGCTCTTTCGTCCCATCCCTCTGTACCTAGACGGATTCCTCTTGCCCTCAGGCCGTCCTCCATTGCCTGCCACTTAGGCGCCGAAACGCGGTATCCTCCTGGCCCCATAACATGATGGTACTGTTTCTTTTCCGCATTAGCCTTATTTTTTGCCGACATTTCCTTGAAATGCTCCGATTTATGTTGCGTCACAAATTCTGTCCAATCATCTCTCAGTTTCTCATGTTGTCCAGTGAAAATCGGAGTCTTGCCCTTGCTGACATATTCACGGAACAATTTTTTCTTGAAGTTCTGGAATGCTTCGGCCATCTTCTGAAAAGCGAACTCTTTGACTATCCTCCTCCTCTCACGTCCACCCGGAACGTCCTGACCGAATTCATCTTTTTTGTTGTATTCCGGAGGTAGAATGAAATGTGCAATAAGCTTTCTAAACATAATCTTTTTCGTTCTCTTGTCGACATAAGTGAAACCAACACGTGCTTTCTTTGGCTCCTTCCATTCCTGGACGGTGATCGGGACGGTATCTCTAACAATGACTCCGCATTGGTTGATAAACTTTGTGGTGTGCTGTAGGGGCTTGCCGATTACACTGACTGATTCGATGGTATATGTTTCTCCATCTTTCATCGACTTGGATTTGCCACGCTTTGTCATACTAGATCCGGCCGAGGGCTAAAATAAGAAAGAGAGTCGCGCGCGTTAGTGCATATGTATTCACATTTCAGTAAGTTTGTATCACGAGAGTCCCAATGTATATATATATATATATATATATACCTCGCCGTAGGTGGTTGTTCTTTGCAATTGGAGATCGTCGTTTGTCGACGGTTGACCTCCGTCATCAATGTCCATTCCTTCAGCTCCTTGATCATCGACAATGTCCGTTCCTTCACCCGTTTCATCATCGACAATGTCCGTTCCTCCACGTTCTTGATCATCAAGGTTCAGATAAGAAGAGACTACATCGTCTTGTTGCTCATCTTCTGGGCCCGGCACATAATGGGTCTGGTTGGCTATCATGCCGTATATAATACCTTCAGCCTCCTGCTCTGTATACGGCAAGGCTCCATTGTCCGCCATATGTCACTTCTGCAGACATGCATATAGTAAAAATTAATTAAGTATATAGGAGACTTAGCAAATATTACACCCTCTTTCTCAAATTGTCCGCCATATGTCACTCCGGTGGAAGAACGATGACCACCGGAGGGGGAAAACCATACTTTAGAGGTGTGTCCAAGATTAGTTTCTCAAATGACTTGGAGAACCCCATAGCTACGTTGCATTTGCTTTTATGGTCATTTTGGTATATTACACTTAATATTCTGAATTTATTGAATTAAAACTTATTTTCATTATTTTAATGAATTTAACTGAAATTCAAATATGGTCTCATTTTGAACTTTGTCAAACATGGTTGAAAATGATATAAACAGATAGCTTACATTTTTACGAACATTTCGCATATTTTTCCATAATTTTTGGAATTATAAATTAAAAGTTGTTTAATTTTGAAGATTTAATTATTTTCTGTAATTCCATATACAGTGGGCCCCTGGCGTCATGATGACGTCACCCTGGCGTGACACTGTGGCCGGCGGTGTGGCAGTTTGTGCTCTCTGTCTCCGGCGATTCCGGCCACGGGGAAGGGTTTCCCGCCACGGGGAAGGGTTCAAGGGCGGCGCGAGGCCCGCGGCGAGGGCGGCATTGGTTCGTGGTCCCCTCTCGAGAGCGGGAGGGCGGCGCTGGTTCGAGGGCGGCGTGAGGCCCGCGGGGAACCTACCGGAGACGGCGACGGGGCGGGGCCGGAGTAGGGCGGAGGCGGTGGAGAGAAGGGCGCGGGCGACGGCGACGGCGACGGCGCGGTACTCTCGCAGGCGACGACGACGGAATCGGGCGACGACGACGGAATCGACGAGCAGTGCGTCGGCGCGAGGAAGACGAGGGTTTGGACGAAGAAAATTTTGGGGCTGGGAATATATAGGGCCAGCCTTTAGTCCCGGTTGGTGTCACCAACCGGGACTAAAGGTCCCCATGGGGTACCCTCCGCGGGCCTTTAGTCCCGGTTGGTGTCACGAACCGGGACTAAAGGTGAAATTTTTCGCGGCGTTTTCGTTCCCGTGCAGAACGAGCCTTTAGTCCCGGTTCGTGACGCGAACCGCGACTAAAGGTGGTTATTCAAATACTTTTCCTTTTCCCATACTTAAAAATACAAATAATATATCAGAAAATTTAGAAAAATAAAACTAATTCTTTTTAAAATCTTAAAAATACAAATAATATATCAGAAAAATAAAACTAATCATAAAGATTCACACACATCTTGAATATATATATAGATAAAAAAGGCAGTACATAATGGCTAGAGTGGATCTAAACCTAAACGGAGAGCATAGATGCATGATCTGATATCTGCTAGTCATACTCCTGCCTAGGCCTATAGTACATGTACTCGTAGTCGTCGTAGTCGCCGCCGCCGTCGTCGTCACTATCGTCTGACGGTGCTCTGCACTCCCTCGGAGGATCACGACTCCAGGACTGGGCCTGAGGGTAGCGCAGGCGGGGGATATCGCCGGCCCTGATGTAGTCCATGACGCTCTGTAGAGTCCGGCCGGACCACCATAGCCGACGACCGGCCTCGTGAAAGTTCCCAGGAGGCAGGCCGTCCTCCTCATACCTGGCGAGCGCCCTCTCACGCCGATTGATGAAGAAGGCATCCCAAGTATGCTGGTTATCGGGATGCCAACTGGGATTCCTCCGCTGCTCCGGCGTGAGCTCGTGATAGTAGTGGTTCGTGATGGCCGCCCGACGCGCCACACCTTCAGGAAGAGGAGGGACCGGCACTCCTCCGGTGCTCAGCATCCAACCGGCGGGAACGTTGTAGCCGCACGGGCAGGGGTAGTTCGAGGCGGAAAGTGCCTCCGCCTGGATGAATGTTAGAGTGGGTACGGTAGAAGCCATGAGAGAGAGTGGTGAGTTTGTATGTGTTTATGCCAATGGTGTGGCAATGCATATATACATATATATAGCGAGAAGAAAACATCCCTTTAGTCCCGGTTGGGGACACCAACCGGGACTAAATGGGTTAGGGTTTCGTTTGGACCAATCAGATAGAATCACACGGATCGTGTGTTTCTTTAAAGCGCTTGTGAGTCGTTGGATCCGGGGTGTGTTTCTTTCGAGCTGTTGTGAGCCGTTCGATCAGGGCTACGGTGTGTTTCTTTCGAGCTGTTGTGAGCCGTTGTATGAGGTGGTTTCTTAACCGTTGGATCAAAACCCTAGCACAACACTTTGTGAGCCAGAGGACCCTATATATAGCCCACCTTCATACACCGGTCAGTTCATCGAGCAAATACAAAACATCCGGATTCGCCATCATACGTCCTGCCGTGCATTTGGTATGCATATTGCACCCAGTAGCCACGGTGGGGCTGTATGATGGCGATACCGATTGTTTTGTTCTACATCCCCCTTTAAGGTTTGATACATCATATATTCAGTTTATCGAGCAAGTACAAAACATCCGTATTCGCCATCATACGTCCTACCGTGCATTTGGTATGCATATTGCACCGAGTAGCCACGGTAGGGCTGTATGATGGTGATACCGATTGTTTTGTTCTACACCCCCTCCCCCTTTAACACATCCATCCATGCTATTGGTCAGTGTTCACTTTGAGCTCGGTTAGTAATGTGCAACTATTTGCTTGGTTCTGTTAGGGTGGCGCGTGGCACGGGAGTTGCGACGCGTGGCGCGGGAGTTGTGACGCGTGGCCAGGAGGGCGCGGTATAAACTGTCGCGCCTCGAGCGCGTCTTCTCCTGTCCACGCACCGTCGCGCTTCCACCATGCCTCCGAGGAGGAACAGCACCACCGGCTTTCGCGGCGTCCGAGCACGGCAGAACGGAATGTTCAGCGCAGATATCCGCTGGGGGGACGACCGCATCCCCCTCGGCTCCTTTGCGACGGCGGCGGAGGCCGCCCGCGCCTGGGACGCGGCGGCCTGGCGCCTCAACCGCCCGCGTTCGCTGATGAACTTCAACGACTGCCACACCGTCTGGGAAGCAGAGGCAAGGGCGCCGAAGCCGCAGATCGTCACTGCCGCCGACCACCTCCACCTCCGTCACCGCGCGTTTTAGGGCCTAGTCGACGCCAGGGAAGAACGCGTCGTCCGCGAGTATTACCGGAACAACCCGGGGGAGGAGAGCGCCGACGAGGAGCTCTGGCAGACCCGCGCGGCTGAGCGGGCGGAGCGCCGCCTCGAACGCCACCTCGCGTTAGATGCCGCTCGGGAGGCGAGGACGAGGGCGCTGCAAGAGCTTCGTCGGGCCGACCGCGCCGGCGAAGTCTGGGCCTCCGACGATCCGAGGTGGGGGCCTATCTCGGACATACCATCATGTACCTCCGACGACGACGAGGAGGTCACCGACGAGTTCGCCGACGTCGATGACCCGGAGGAGGTCACCGACGAGTTCCCCGACGACGACGACGAGGAGTAGTGTTCGTATGTTCTCTCTTTTCAATAAAAGAATTTGTATTCCGCAAGGTTCGTATGTTCGTATGTTTTCTGTTTTTAATAAAAGTTATGAAATCAGATATTTTATCTCACAAAGTTTTGAGACATTTAAGTAACTTTCTGTTTTCCATGCTTTCCACTCGTTTTCTCAAATATTTTGCAAAGGAGTTAGTCTTAAACACATCAGAGATAATATAATTCACATGATCCATTCAAAAAAGTTTGGTACACAATAAATTATTACACATCAATTCATCCCTTGTGTCCCTGCTTTCTTACGATCTGGCCGTATCCATGGAGCATCCTCATCATTTAACTTAATGCTTGGGTCAGTGTTGACTTTGAAGGGCGGAATTTCACCAAACATATTATAATCTTCTGACATGTCTGTCTTGTCCTCCACTCCCACGATGTTTCTTTTCCCTGAAAGAACAATGTGGCGCTTTGGATCATCACATGATGTACTGATCGTTTTATTATCTTTCCGTTTCCTCGGTTTGCTACTCATGTCCTTCAAATAGAAAACCTGAGCGACATCTTTGGCTAGGACGAATGGTTCGTCAAGGTAACCAAGATTGTCGAAATCCACCATTGTCATTCCGTATTGCTCATCCACCTTTACCCCACCTCCTGTTAGCTTGAACCATTTGCACCGGAACAAAGGGACCTTAAAGGAGGGTCCATAGTCAAGTTCCCATATCTCCTCTATGTAACCATAATATGTGACCTTTTGCCCAATCTCGGTTGCTGCATCAAAGCGGACACCACTGTTTTGGTTGGTGCTCTTTTTATCTTGGGAGATCGTGTAAAATGTATTCCCATTAATCTCGTACCCTTGGAAAGTCGTTATAGTCGAAGATGGTGTCTTGGCCAACATGTACAGCTGATCTCCAACATCATTGTCATTCATTAAATGTTTTCGCAACCAACTGCCGAAAGTCTCCATGTGGGCCTTTCTAATCCATGATTCAGGCTTTCCCGGGTTGTTCGAGCGTAAAATATTCTTGTGTTGCTCGAAGTACGGAGCCACCAAGCTCGAATTTTGCAGAACTGTGTAGTGTGCTTCAGTCATAGAATGACCGTCCATACATATCGTTGATTTCCTTCCGATCGTGCCTCTTCCACTTAGTCTCCCCTCGTGCCGCGATTGAGGAATACCAATCGGCTTAAGGTCAGGAACATAGTCAATACAGAACTCAATTACCTCCTCATTTCCATAGCCCTTTACGATGCTTCCTTCTGGCCTAGCACGGTTACGAACATATTTCTTTAATACTCCCATAAACCTCTCAAAGGGGAACATATTGTGTAGAAATACAGGACCGAGAATGGAAATCTCTTCGACTAGGTGGACCAGGAGGTGCGTCATAATATTGAAGAAGGATGGTGGAAACAGCAACTCGAAACTGACAAGACATTGGACCACATCGTTCTGTAACCGTGGTAGATCTTCTGGACTGATTACCTTCTGAGAGATTGCATTGAGGAATGCACACAGCTTCACAATGGCTACTCGAACATTTTCCTGTAGGAGGCCCCTCAAAGCAATCGGAAGCAATTGCGTCATAATCACGTGGCAGTCGTGAGACTTCAGGTTTTGGAACTTTTTGTCCGCCATGTTTATTATTCCCTTTATATTCGACGAGAAGCTAGACGGGACCTTCATACTGCTCAGGCATTCAAAAAAAATGACCTTCTCTTCTTTCGTAAGAGCGTAGCTGGCACGACCTTGAAACCATTCCGGATGCCGGTCATCTGGGTCTTTGAAATGCTTGCCTTTCTTTCTTACGTTATGATTTCGGGGAAGAAATCGACGATGACCCAGGTACACGTTCTTCCTACAATTATCCAAAAATACACTTTCAGTCTCATGTAAGCAGTGCGTGCATGCTTTGTATCCCTTATTTGACTGTCCCGAAAGGTTACTGAGAGTAGGCCAATCGTTGATGGTTACAAAAAGCAACGCTCGTAGGTTAAATTCCTCTTCTTTGTGCTCATCCCACACAGGTACACCAGGTCTGCCCCACAATTATAAAAGTTCATCAACTAATGGCCTTAGGTACACATCGATGTCGTTGCCGGGTTGCTTCGGACCTTGGATGAGCACTGGCATCATAATGAACTTCCGCTTCATGCACAACCAAGGAGGAAGGTTGTAGATGCATAGAGTCACGGGCCAGGTGCTATGGCTGGAGCTCTGCTCGCCAAAAGGATTCATGCCATCAGTACTTAGACCAAATCTTATGTTCCTTGCGTCAGCTGCAAAATCTTTGAACTCTCTGTCGATCTTTCTCCATTGCGTTCCATCAGCGGGGTGTCTCAACTCCCCGTCGGACTTACGGTCCTCTTTGTGCCATCGCAACAACTTGGCATGCTCTTTGTTCATGAACAGGCGTTTCAGCCGAGGTATTATAGGAGCATACCACATCACCTTGGCGGGAACCCTCTTCCTGGGTTTCTCGCCCTCAACATCGTCACCAGGGTCATCGCCTCTGATCTTATAACGCAATGCAGTGCATACAGGGCATTCATTCAAATCCTCGTATGCACCACGGTAGAGGACGCAGTCGTTAATGCATGCATGTATCTTCAGAATCTCTAAACCTAGAGGGCACACAACCTTCTTTGCTTCGTACGTACTGGCGGGCAACTCGTTATTCTTCGGAAATATATTCTTCAACATTTTCAGCAAATTTTCAAATGATGAGTCAGCTACACCTTCCCGTGCCTTCCATTTCAGCAAATCCAGTGTGCAGCCCAGCTTTTTCAGACTATTGTCGCATCCTGGGTACAGCGACTTCGTGTGATCCTCTAACATGCGATCCAAATTCTCCCTCTCCTTGTCAGTTTCGCAGCGTCTCCGTGCATCAGCAATGGTCCGACCAAGATCATCATCGGGCTCATCATGTGCCTCTTCTTCACCTTCACCAAACCCTTCCCCACCTTCAGCATCATCCTCCATGAAGGTATCACCGAAAACGTCATGATAGTTGAAATCGATATCATCCTTCTTCTTCATCTTCTTCCATTCTAACCCCTCTTTCTCCATGCTTGGTCCAACAATTATAGCTTGGCATGAAACCGTGCCGAAGCAGGTGCATGTGAACGACTCTTGAGGAGGAGTGACCCTTCTCATTCTTACATTCAGCACATGGACAGATAATAAAACCTCGCTGCTTGTTCGCATTTGCCACTACGAGGAAATCTTTCAAACCCGTAGTGAACTCGCCGGAGAGTCGGTTACCATACATCCATTGCCGATTCATCTGCATTATTATTATATAAAGTATATAATTAACCATCATGCATTTGTTAAACTAACTAGCTGGAAATAATACAAATCATGAAAGGGTTCAAGTTGCTAACCGCGACCGTGGAGGTAAAATAAATGAAAACGCTCAAGTGCGGCTCGGACACTTAATATCATGTGTGTTTCATGCTATCGGGCATTTCATCGAACACCTAGTGTGCATAGTAGGAACCAAAAGCATACCCACCACCCCTTGTGAATGTTGTGAGCAGAAGTGACACCAAATGTGGCTAAGTGCAGCGAGCTGAGTTCTATATATAGGGATGGGCCTTTAGTCCCGGTTCACCTGGACAACCGCGGCTAAAGGCCGTGGGGCCAGACCGATGACCTATTAGCCCCGGTTGGTCTGGCCAACCGGGACTAAAGCCCCTCCCCTCCGACAGCTGTGGACCGAGCGCGCTGGGCCCAGACTATTGGTCGCGGGTCTCGTCCCGAACCGCGACTAAAGAATCCTATGGTCGCGGGCCGATTATTTTGGGTACTAATGGGGGCGTACCGAAGGCCTATTTTCTACCAGTGGCAGTGCCTCTTCTTGCGTGGAGAGCCGGTGAGATAACCGCACCCTAGCGCTCGATGGTAACTAGCGTTACTACTGTTAATGCATCCTCGTTCTGCAGGTCCGCCTTCCTGGTGATCAATGAGATGTATGGACCCTGCTGCATGCAGCAAATGTTCCGGCGAGGTTGTTTGATGTGTCTTTAGTCCCGCATGTAGCGTAGAGATGGATGTAAATTAGTCTTTGCTTTTGGTGATATTACTGAGAGCTCAGACTCGGTAGAGGTTAGAGCTGGTTACTTAGCATGCATGGGTTTATTTTGGGGCAATGAAGTGTGTAGGATTTAGATGAACATCTGCTGGTTCTGGATTGCAATTGTCAGCAACAGACCTTTGTTTGGTGGGAATGCATGTAGTATTAGTGTATTACTTGATATTTTAACAAATGTGATTCTTAAGATGTTGTTTTCTGGAGTTGAATATATACTGACGCTGATCTTTCATTCCCAACAATGAATCCTATTCTGACAACGCTATGAACTGAAACCGGCATCCAGCTGCTGCTCCTGTCTACTTCTCGATTTCTTCTGCAGAAATGTTTTTACATATGCCTTTGAAGGTATGTTTATCTGCAATAATTTTTTACACATAGCTTTGAAGGTATGTTTCCATGCAATTCACATCCCCAATTAATTTCCCATTGCCAAGAAGCAATTTGCTGAGTTTGAATCACTACCCAAAAAATGGTTAATACTGCAAAACTACCTGACCATTGTGTCGGGGGGTTACCCCCGAGTAGGGTAAAGACAGGTGGTAAAGGCCGCTTACAGAAGAGAGGTTTGGCCGAGTAGCCGACTACCGGGTACTCGCTACCCGGTCGACTGCTACCCGGTCTCACCTCAAGATGATCAGAAGGAGATATCAATCAGTTTCTACCATGTCGAGTAGAAGGTTTGGCCCGAGTACAATTGGCGGGAACCTTTGGCGGGAAACTACTCGGGCAGGAAGTCAAAGGAGCCGTTCTGACACAGGATCCCGCGTATCCTGGGTCCGTACTTGGCAGCATTCGAACTACTGTTCACGTGGGGACGGTCTGTCTGACAGTGACAGCATGGAAGCAGTCGGTGGCAGGATAAGGGGGACCTACTCTGTGACTAGGTACAGTGATACCAGTCTGTCCCCTAGTTTTGCCCAACGACTTTACGGAAGCAGCCAAGACCAACGACCAAAGCTGTCAGCGGGTACTCGGAGAAAGGACAGTGTGGACACTATGTCGACACTTGTCTAGGATTTGGACGTATCCGGCTGGGCACCATGTATATAAGGTGCCCCGCCGCCTCCTGCGCGAGACACGCTCTCAGAGGCAGAGGAATGCTCATATGCTCCCATAGTGCCTCACTAGAAACCCTAGAAACCCTAAGTCCTTGACCTAGCTCTACTCGGAGAGGGGCAAGGGGCTACTCGGTAGCGTTACCATTTGTACTGTGGCTATTCGGTGAGACACCGTAATACATAGGGAAAGGCAGGAGTAGGGGTTTTACCTCCTCACGAGGGCCCTGAACCTGGGTACATCGTGTTGTTTGTGTTGTGTGGATCTTACCTCACGCGGCTACTCGTCGCGTGATCCCTCCCCGGACACCTCCAGCGTCCATCGTCCCCACATCTTTAGCCATCCCATGGCATCTGCCGTGACACCACCACGACAGTTGGCGCCCACCGTGGGGCAACCAGCGGCGCTGGCTGGAGTTTCTGTTCGGACGGGATCTTCATCTGCAGAGCGCGTAGTTTGTGGCCTTGTCCACAGATTCGGCTCCTTCGACTTCGTCACCGACAACGCCGGCTGTTTCGGCGGCAAGGCCATGCCGGAGGGCGGCTCGGTGATCTCCTTCGGCTCGCATCTCGTCTACGTCGCCACCGTTGCCAACGACGCCTACCCCGAGCTGGTGCACGACGCGGAGGATCCTCCCGCGGTTGTTGCTGCTCGCGGAAGGCCTGCATGCAGTTCTGCGTGCTGCGCTGAGGTGATGGTGACGGGCGTGGCGGCCAACGTTGGCGCAGCTGCTACTGGCGCTGCGGCCGTCGTCGAGGAGGTTGACGACCCGCCCGCGGGTGGCAGGACTCACCGGCCCTACGAGAAGGAGAGCAACCTGCCGCCTTCCACGTCTACGGTCATCCCCGCGTCTGCAGCGCGAACCGGCATGCCCACTCCCACCGACGTCGAGCTCCTAGCCGTAAGGGAGCAGCTCGAGCGGCAACGCCGGGAGCTGCTCGCCGAGCAGGCGGAGTTGGAGAAGATCAGGCTTGAGCTGAGTCTAGACCAGCTTGAGTACAACAAGGCTCACGGCTTCACGCCGGTTGCCAGGAGGCCTAGCAGGGTAGGCGCTACCCGGCGCAACCTGGGCGCCGAGATGGCCACTGTTGCGGAGGAGCCCGCGCAGTCCGCCACCGCGAACACCTTCACAAGGCCAAGGTACAGCACGCCCGCCAAGACGCTGCGGGCTGCGGAGGCTGTGGCTGCCGAGTTGCCGCGCCTAGAGGGAGAGGCGCGTCGCAGGCAGCAGGAAAGGCTTGGCGAGTTGGTACTGGAGGCCGCCAGGCAGAACGAGGAGTTCCGGAAGGCCAACCCGGGAGCTGGAGCTTCGCAGGTGGTTCACTCGCACGCGGCAAGATCTAACGATCAAGCCTCATCTCCGCATCCTAGCCGCGAGAAGAGCCGCAGCGGGCGTTCGGGTAGAGACAGGCAAATGCAGGTGTATGACCCGGCTGCTGCCGCGAAACAGGTTGCTGTGCCACAGCAGCCCGGGCAGGAACACAACGCTGCAAGAGCAGGCTCTCAAGCCCATCAAGCTCAAAGCCGTGTCCGAGAAGCCGCACGCCCGGGTACTTCTCGGCAACCCGCAGCTCCGCCTACTCGGCAGAGGCAGCAGCCGCGCCCGGTGGCACCAGTCGCCAACCCGGTGGAGCAGCCTGCTGCTATGCAGGTGGACAGGTATGATGATGGCTACTCGGCTATGGAGATGGCTGGTTATGACATCCATGACCGCGTGGGTGAGCGCGTGTTGGCGCCTGGAGATGCAAGGCACCAGCTGGACCGTATCAGCTTGTCGGCGCGGCTTGAGAGCACGGGTCCTCCTGGCCCCGAGTGCTTTGGCCCGCGCATCATGAACGAGCCGTCCGTGAAGGGCTTCCAGCTCGCGAGAGGCACCAAGAGCTACAATGGTAGCACCAAGCCTGAAGATTGGCTCAACGACTACGTCACCGCGGTCCATATCGCGAACGGCAACAGGAGATGGGCGGTGCGCTATGTGCCGCAGATGCTAGAGGGTCCAGCTCGCACTTGGCTCAACAACCTGCCCAAGAACAGCATTAACTGCTGGCTGGACTTCTCGGATGCCTTCATCAGCAACTTCACCAGCACCTACAAGAGGCCGAATAGGCCACAGCAGTTGTCGGCTTGCCGGCAGCGAGAAGACGAGACGGACCGCGAGTACCTTACTCGGTGGAGCACCTTGAGGAACACCTGTGAGGGTGTGAATGAAGCGCAGGCCATCACTTGGTTTGCGCAGGGTTGCCGACATGGCAGCATGCTGTGGCAGAGATTGCAGAGGGAAATGCCCAACACCCTGGCCGAGACCATCAAGATTGCGGATCAGTACGCACTCGGTGACCCTACTCAGCCACTGATGGATTCCTCTGAGCCGAGAAGAAACTTCAACAGCAACAAGCGCAACGAGTTCCGCAACAAGCGCCGAGTAGATACTCGGTATGATCCCGAGGAGGTGAATGCAGTGAATGTTGGAGGCGGTGGTGGCCAAAGGCAGAAACCTGCTGGAGCCTACGGGCAGAACCAGAACCAGGGCCAAGGCAACAAGAAACCGTTCCGCACTGCGCAGCCGAGTAGCGGGAACTCCGAGCAGCCGAAGAAGTTTGTCTTCGATGACATGAAGGATGGTCCATGCAGCTTCCACACTCATCACCCCTCAAGGCCTGCGAACCACACTACTCGGCAATGCGAATGGTGGGATGTGATCAAGAGTGATGGCTTGCCTCCTCCACCTCCTCTGCCAGCCGCGAATGCCACTGTTCAGCCTACTCGGGCACCCGCAGCTCGGCCGCCAGTCTATCCGAGAAGAGAGAATGTGAACCAGGTGGCTTTAGGAGCCAACCAGAACTTCAACAACGAGAGGTACCGCAACAACAACAACAACTACAACCGCAACAACAACAACAGAGGCAACAACAACTATCAGGGCAACAACAATGGCAACAACGGCAACAATGGGGGTAATGGCCCTAACCAGTACCAAGAGCACCATGAGAGCTATATGATCTTCACTTCCGAGGCAGTCGACAAGCAGTCACAGCATAGGCGGGCCATGGAGGTCAATGCAGTGATTCCGGCTGTCCCTCACTACATGTACTGGTGCGACCAGGAGATCAGGTGGACTCGGGCGGATCACCCCAAGGTGATGCCAAATCCGGGTGCCTATGCCTTGGTGCTGGATCCCACCTTCTTGGGCCCCGAGAAGAACGTGAGGTTCAGCAAGGTGCTGATCGACAACGGCAGCAGCATCAACATTGTGTACAAGGACACACTCGAGAAGCTTGGCCTGGCCGAGAACATGATGCTGCCCAGCAAGACCACTTTCCATGGCATTGTACCCGGGATCTCATGCAACCCGATTGGCCGAGTATGGATTGATGTGCTATTCGGTACTCGGGAGAACTGCCGCACAGAGCGCCTGCAGTTTGAGGTGGTGGATCATCAGAGTCCCTATCACGCTCTACTCGGCAGGCCTGCTCTGAGCAAGTTCATGGCCTCCACCCATGTGGCTTACCTGAAGATGAAGATCCCCGGGCCCAATGGCATCATCACCATCTCGGGAGATTACAAGAAGTCCATGGAGTGTGCCTCTGCTAGCTCTCAGCTGGCGGAATCAATGGTGATTGCTGCCGAGAAGAAGAAGATGTACGAGGTGGTGGCCTTGGCTCAGTCCGCACAAGCTGGCGCACAAGGTGTGCCGAGTACTCAGCACGGTACTGCTTTCCAAGCGGCCAAGGAGACCAAGACTGTCCAGGTTGACCCCGAGTTCCCGGAGCGCGTGGCCATCATTGGTGCCGGGTTGGCGGAGAAATAGGAAAGCGCGCTCATCCACTTCCTCCGTGAGAATCGGGACGTGTTCGCCTGGACCAAT
Organism: Alopecurus myosuroides; assembly: GCA_028641055.1. Classification (NCBI taxonomy): domain Eukaryota; kingdom Viridiplantae; phylum Streptophyta; class Magnoliopsida; order Poales; family Poaceae; genus Alopecurus; species Alopecurus myosuroides. The sequence goes on along the minus strand of CM054057.1, from coordinate 249,770,273 downwards.
GAAGATCTACCAGGGGTCCCGAGGGAGTTGGTTGAGCACTCTTTGCATGTGCGTCCTGACGCCAAGCCCGTGAAGCAGGCTTTACGCCGTTTCGGGGATGAGAGAAGGAAGGCCATCGGTGATCAAATCACCAAGCTGCTGATCAGTAACTTCATCATGGAGGTGCTGCACCCGGACTGGTTAGCCAACCCGGTCATGGTCGAGAAGAAAAAGGAAGATCCCAAGGCTGCCACAGCATGGCGCATGTGCGTCGACTACACCGACTTGAACAAGGCATGCCCCAAGGATCCTTTCCCGCTACCTCGCATCGACCAGGTGATCGACTCCACTGCCGGCTGTGAACTGTTGTCTTTCATAGATGCCTACTCTGGTTTCCACCAGATTGCACTCAATCCTGCTGATCAAATAAAGACTGCTTTCATTACCCCGTACGGGGCTTATTGCTATCGTGTCATGTGTTTTGGCCTGAGGAATGCGGGTGCAACCTATCAGAGATGCATGCAGAAATGCTTGCACGACCAACTCGGCAAGAATGTGCAGGTGTACGTAGATGACATTGTCATCAAAACGAATAAAACACATACTCTGCTTGCCGACTTGGAGGAAACCTTTGCTAACCTACGCAGGTACAAAATGAAACTGAATCCGAGTAAGTGCACCTTTGGTGTACCAGCTGGAAAGCTACTCGGTTTCCTGGTTTCTAGTCGGGGCATTGAAGCCAATCCGTCTAAGATAAAAGCTATTGAAAGCATGTCTTTGCCGAGATCATTGAAGGATGTGCAGAAGTTCACGGGTTGTCTGGCATCACTGAGCCGTTTTCTGGGCCGAATGGGCGAGAAGGCTCTGCCTCTGTACCAGCTGATGAAGAAGAGCGACAAGTTTGTCTGGACTCCGCAAGCGGATGTAGCATTCAATGAGCTGAAAGCAATGTTGGCTAGCGCTCCTGTCTTGGCTAGTCCGCTACCCAAGGAGCCTATGCTGCTATACATTGCCGCGACTAACCGAGTAGTCAGCGTGGTGATAGTGGTGGAGCGAGAAGAAGAAGGCAAGAGTGTGCAGCGCCCTGTGTACTATTTGAGCGAGGTGTTGTCGAGCTCCAAGCAGAACTACCCGCATTACCAGAAAATGACCTATGGTGTGTACCTGGGCGCCAGGAAGCTGAAGCATTATTTCCAGGAGCATCCCATCACTGTCGTGAGCTCAGCCCCCATCTCGGACATCATGGGTAACAAGGAGGCGAGTGGCAGAGTAGCCAAGTGGGCGATCGAGCTAGCCGCGTACGCTCCCGCGTATACGAGAAGAGAAGCAATCAAGTCTCAGGTACTGGCGGAATTTCTTGTCGACTGGGCCGAGATGCAGTATGAACCTCCTGCTCCAGTTTCCAACTATTGGAAGATGCACTTTGATGGCTCAAAGGTGAAAGAAGGCCTTGGTGCTGGCGTTGTGCTTACATCCCCAAGCGGGATCAGCTCAAGTATGTGTTGCAGATCCATTTCAAGGCATCCAACAATGTAGCCGAGTACGAGGCAGTTGTGCATGGTTTGCGAGTAGCAAAGGAGGTTGGGGTGCAACGCATTATCTGCTATGGCGACTCAGATCTGGTGGTGCAGCAAGTCTCGGGTACCTGGGATGCCTTGGATGCCAACATGGCGTCGTATCGCTTCCTGGTGCAGTCAATGACTGGGTTTTTCGAAGGCTGTGAGTTCCAGCACATTCACCGGGCAGAAAACGAAGCAGCAGATGAGCTGTCCAAGTTGGGATCTTCTCGGCAGTCCATCCCGGCAGGGATTGCCTTGGAGCATCTGAGGAAGCCATCCATCAAGCCTTCCCCCAACTCGGAATCCATCTTTGTCCCTTCTTTGCCGAGTGAGGAATCTGACCCAATGGAGATTGACTGGGAGAGTGCTGCAGGGAACCCGGGGACTGCCGTCCTATACTCGGGGACTGCCGCTCTCTACTCGGGGACTGCCGCTCCCTACTCGGGGACTGCAATTCCCTACTCGGGGACTGCCGTTCCTTATCCGGGGACTGCCATTCCTTGCTCGGGGACTGCCGCACTCAACCCTGAAGCTGTTGCATTCATTGAAGAAGTTCTCGCCAATCGATCTGGGCTGCAGAGAAGCACTCCTACTCCTCCTGTGCAACCACCAGAGCCTGTCCCAATGGAAATGGACGAACCAGTGTTTCCCGTGCGGGAGACACCGAGTTGGGCAATGCCCATATTATCCTTTCTAAGGGACGGCACTTTACCTGAAGATGAGGTGACTGCGAGGCAGATTCAGAGAAGATCCAAGGGCTACGCCTTAGTCCGAGATGTGCTGCATAAGAGAAGTGCCACTGGTGTGCTGCAACGCTGTGTAAGCCCAGAGGAAGGAGAAGAAATCCTGGTGGAGATACATCAAGGAGAGTGTGGGCATCATGCCTCTTCTCGGGCTTTAGTCAAGAAAGCTTTTCGGCATGGCTTCTACTGGCTCACTGCATTGCAGCAAGCTGAGGACATTGTGAGGAAGTGCGCCGGCTGCCAGATGTTCGCAAGTAAGATTCACGTGCCAGCATCCGAGTTGAAAACAATTCCTATCACATGGCCGTTTGCTGTTTGGTGCTTGGATATGGTTGGTCCTTTCAAGCCGGCTAAGGGCAATATGACACATATCTTGGTCATGGTGGACAAGTTCACCAAGTGGATCGAGGTGAAGCCTATTCGGAAGTGCGATGGAGTCACAGCTGTGAAGTTTGTGAAAGACGTAATCATGAGATATGGCTACCCGCACAGTATCATCACCGACAACGGCACCAACTTTGCAGAGGGGGCAATGGTGCGATTTTGCAAAGATAAGCATATCCGACTAGACGTTGCGTCAGTCGCGCACCCTGCCTCCAATGGGCAAGTTGAAAGAGCAAACGGGATGGTACTGGCAGGCATCAAGCCGAGGCTGATTGAGCCACTGCTGAAAACACCTGGGTGTTGGCTAGAAGAGTTGCCAGCGGTGTTGTGGAGTCTAAGGACTACCCCTAACCGGTCAACCGGCTACACGCCATTCTTCTTGGTATACGGGGCTGAGGCCGTGTTGCCAATAGACTTAGAGCATGACTCCCCCCGAGTAGCCCTCTACACTGAGGTGGAGGCGAGAGAAGCTCGAGAAGACGACGTTGACCTGCTTGAAGAAGCAAGAGAGCTGACTCTGTCACGTTCGGCTGTCTACCAGCAAAACCTGCGGCGCTATCATAGCCGAAAGGTGAACCCAAGGGTTTTCCGAGAAGGAGACATGGTCCTTAGGCTTGTGCAGCGCACAGCCGGGATGCACAAGCTGTCTCCTCCATGGGAAGGGCCTTTCATTGTCAGCAAAGCGCTGCACAATGACGCGTACTATCTTGTAGATGTGCGCCCATCGCAGGCGAACAGAGCAGATAAAGCTGGAGAGGAAACCAAGCGTCCCTGGAATATAGCTCTACTTCGTCGTTTTCATTCGTAAGCAAAGATGTGTATGTACCCTTTCATCCGATTTGAAATTCTACTCTGCAATCTAAAATTGTTCTCGGGGACTGCCCTCGTCCAAAATTGCTCTAAGTGTTTTTACTCGGCTCGTTCCTTTGTTTATTCGGTTGCTTCACTTCAGAACTCAAAAGTGCATTGAGTACTGTGTTTAAACCTATATGCCAACTCTTCGACTTTGCTGCTGTCCGAAACCCGGCTTCATGGCAAGCAAGAGAACAAGCAAAAGGTCAATGAGCACACGAAAATCACTAAGGAAGAAAAAGTGCAGGAACCGAGTAGATTGTCGGTTACTTTTTGTTCCTCGTTTTCGTCTTCTCGGTTAAGTGGTGGGCTGCGTTATCATGATTGTTTTCTAGCGGCTAAGTATTTGCAGCCTTGTTCTTTGATTCTTGTGACTCGAATACCAAACAAGCGACAAGTCGCAGGTAGAGCAGAGATGAAAGGACAGGGTGAATAAGAAAAGCTACTCGGGGACTAGCATGGGAACACAGCTCGGCATTGAGCCACTGTCGTTCAAATTGATTAATGTCAACGTAAACTGAGTGGGCATAAAAACTGGGTAGCAAGCGAAAACAAATATTGTTTGATACATATGCTCCCGGCATCCCGGGGATCTGATAAATGTTCAAGTTAAAAAAAAAGTTGCAGGTGGCCTCAGGTTGAGGAGGCAGGGTTCTCGGCGCTGGCGTGGGCAGTTGTTTCCTCGACGACTGTCTTGGTAGCAGTTTCTTCGGCGGTGGTTTTCTCGGCAGCTTCTTCGTTGTTGGTGGCGTCCGTTTCCGTCTGCACGGCGGCGGACTCCTCCATCTCAACATCATCCTGGGTGGCCGTCTGCTCGGATGTAGCTGTGGCCACCGAGATGGGGCCTGGAGCCGAAGAGGAGCCAGCGGTGTGGCTAGGAGGTGGCACCGTGTCGTCAAGAGCAGCACCCGAGGAGGTGCCGAAGTTGAGTGGCTCGCTGTCGATGTGGGCATGCTCCTCCTCATCGCTACCCGAGACGGCGGCGCTCTTCCCCTTCCCGGCCTTGCTCCTGGGAGATGCGAAGTATTCGTCCATGTCCTCCTCGTCGTCCTCGTCGTCCTCCACATCGGCTTCCTCCTCGTCTTCATAATCAGTGTCCGGCTCGGGGGGGCCGTCGATGTAGACCTCCGTCTCGGCACACTCGGCAACTTCATAAGCAATCTGCTTGCGCAAGGCCACGCTAGCGGCATCATTCTCCCACTTGGAGTTATTACGTTTCCCGCGGATGCGCTGCATGTCAAGGTTCTCATACCAAGACGCCATGCAGAGAAGCATCACATCAGCACCGGCACGGGCTGCAGAGGCTCGCCACTTCTTCAGCTCGGCCTTCGCTTCCTCCAGCTTGTGAGCGAGATCTCGCATCGTTCTTGGCTGGGGGTCATGAGGCCAGAACAACCTGTGGAGCTCAAAGCCCACGTGCACCAAGTCAGTCCCGCAGCCGGCCAGCTGTTCGAAGTAACCTTTGAGCACCTGCAAGCTGTCCTCGATATCAGCCCTGGTGTCAATCGGCTCACCCAGCGAAAGGCGAACTGCTCGGGCCTTGGCTATCGAGGGCGCAGAGGTAGACTCAAGGCGAGGCCAGATATCTGAAATAGCAAGTGGCAAGATCAAAAACCGAGAAAGAGAAAAGGAAGCCGAGAAGGAATAAGACCGAGAAGAAAAGATGCAATGAAGAAAAGAACTTACCGACTAGTTGGCGGCGCAGTTGCTGCAGCTTGGTTCTCCAAGATTCCTCGTTGCTAATGTGCTTTGATTGGATCTGGCGCAGGGTGTCCATCTGAGCGAAAAGATCAGCATTGGCCTTCTTCAGAGTCTCGCATTCAGCCTCGAGGGCCCTCTCCTTGGCCTTGAAAGCGGTCTCGGCCTTGGCCTTCTCGGCGATGGCCTTGTCCCTCTCGGCGCCAAGCTTGACGGCATCTAGGAGTGCATTCTGAAGCTGGAGCTGCAGCTTCTCCATCTCGGTGGTATGGTCCTTCACCAGAGTAATGGCCTGGTCGGATAGCTGCTTCTCCACCTCTGCTGGCTGGACGCAATCTTGGTGCGCCTCAGCAAATGATTTATGATCTTCTGCGGAAAGATAGATAAGGTCAGCAGATATGCAGAGAAGAAACAAATTCGAGACAGAACCGAGTAAACAACAAGCTCACCTTCAAGTCTCTTTATGGTGGCCTCGGACTCTGCCACAAAAGCACGGCACTTCTCGTGCTCGTCGACTAGGGCCTTCAGGTTAGCTGCAGAGAAGGAAAGGTTAGTGCCAAAGAAAGCAGGAGCGGGCGTAAAAATAAAACGCAGAAACCGCGTAGCTAAAAGGCCTACCCTGCACTTCAGCCAGCTGCTGGCTGCTCTCATTGGCGTTTTTGCTTGCGGCCTCGGCATCTGCCTTCTCTTTCTCCAGTGCGGTGATGCGTCTCCTGGCGATGGAGTGGTTCCAGAGAAGGATGCGGTACAAGTTGGTCCGCTTGAGAACGCTATCCTGAAAACCGAGAAGAAAATGAGTTAGGCAAAGCAGAGAAGATTCGGCCCGAGTAGGAGGCTACTCGGAGAGTGTCCACCTACTCGACCCAAATCTCGGGGACTGGGAGTGATGGTGAGAAAGAAGAAAGGCGAGTAGAAGAGAAGAAAATTCAACTCGGAAAAGGCAAAAAGACTTACTGCGTAGCTCTGTTCGATATCCTCGGCGTTCTTGCGGTGCAAGAACATCTTGGCTGCGAGGGTGGCGGTGTCGGTGGAGACGGACATGGGCTGGTGTCCCAGGTCGATCTTGTTCCACTCCACGCGGTAGTGGTCGACGGAGCCAAGGGTCAAGCCATGCCACTTATCCTCTCCGAGAACCCCGCTGTCCCACTTGGCGCTGATGTAGCCGACAGTGTCCAGTACCTGCTCAAGACCCTTGGAGGTTATTGGCTTGTCTTGGGGTCCCCGAGAAGCGATATTGACGGGTTTATTCTGGGCTGGATCGAAGGGAGGAGTATTCCTGGCTACTGCCTTCCTCCCCTTCTGAATAGCTACAACTTTATCTTGGGGAGGGAAGCCGATGCGGTGTTGGTGGCTAACCTCAATCATATATTCCGGGTAGCAGGGCTGGCCAGCAGCGCGAGCGCCCGCAGAGAGTGCAGCAGGAATCGGGCTGGAGTCGCGGATCACGAGTACTCCGCCTGCGGATGCGCCTTGCTCCCTGGCCCTTTTCTTCGTCTGCTCCTTCTCGATCTTCTGTTTCTCGGGATCCTCGGGTTTCTTCCCCTCTGTCTTGGCTTTTGCCTTCTCGGCGACTGCTTCCTCGGCAGCTCGCCTCTCGGCTTTCTTCTGTTCAGCCCTGGCCCTCTTCTGCTCGGCCTTGGCTCTCTCAGCAGTTTCTTTCTCGGCTTTGGCCTTCTCGGCGGTTTCCTCCTTGGCCTTGGCCTCCTCGGCAGCCACCTTGTCGGCAGTCACCTTCTCAGAAGGGCCCTTCTCGGAGCAGTAATCCCTCAGAGCATCAAGGGCCCGTTGCCTGGTTACTCGCCCAGGAGGGCTGGATGTGTCCTTACTCTGTGGCAACAAGGAAGACGTCGGCGCAGTTGGTGGCGCTGCAGACCCGTCGCCCAGTGCAGTCTCTAGCTGGGCGCTACTCGGGGCGCCGCCTGGCAACGGATAAACGTCCGTGACGGTGGCGTCCGCAGCGGTGTTGTCTCCTACTTGCTGCTCGGCAGCAAGATTGTCTCGTGCACCAGCCTCTGTGCTGGTTTGCTCTTGTTCTACTTCAGGCCGCTCGGGGGCGGCAGTGTCTTGCATATCCTGGTCTCGGACCTCCTCGGCATTGCTAGCCGGAGGAGAAGCTGGTCTTTCGGGGTGGACGGCAGTGTCCTGAGCTGCCGCTTCTGATCCTGCTCCCTGAGCGGAAGTGATCGGTGCTTTAGCGGCAGCAGCGTGGGCAGTGTTGTCCTCCTCGTCGTCATCGACGTTGATCAGAGGAATTGGAGTTTCCTTGGCTTGGCCGGATGCACAAGCGGCGTTCACGTCCAGGGGAGCTCTGCGGAAAGAGGAGAAGGGAATCAGGAATTGGAAGAAAATGGGGAAAATGGCACTGCGCGAGAAGAAAGACGACCGGGAAGGAGGCTTACGCGGTAGTGGAAGAGAGCTGTTTCCTCTTTCTCTTCGTGGTGAGCTTGGTGAGTTTCTTCTTCTCGGAGGTCTCTCCCTCCTCGGCGGGCTTCTTCTTCTTCTTGGCAGGAGGCGCTTGTGCTTCGCCGCCTGTCCGTTTGCGAGTTTCGGGAGGGGCAACCGACAGAGGCTTGACGACAAGGGGCGCATCACCATCGTTCTCGTCCTCATCCTGGTCGTCCTTCTCCGCAGCGGCCTCATCTGAGAAATTCAAAGGAAAGAAGAAGTGAATCAGAAATAGCAATACAAGGAGTTGATGCTTCCCGGAAACAAGCAAGATGAGGATGCTATTACCGTCGGAGCCATCGTCCGCCCAAGTGTTAAGGACGTCGCGCTTCTCGGGAGCGGGGCTGCTCTGCTCCGCGTCATCAGAGGGGGGTACATCATCCTCCTCGCGATCCTTGGACCAGTTGTCCTCGAAGACCTCGCTGCTTTCAGTGAGCTGGCGAGTAAGAGTCTGAAAGGCAGAGAAGGATCACAAGTTAGCCGAGTACCAGAATAGAACTCTACTCGGGTAGGCGTGCACCCACAAAGCACACTAAGCCTAGGCCTTTTTCTAAAAATTCCTACTCGACGAGGCGTGCAGGCACAAAGCACACTAAGCCTAAGGCGATTTAGCTAAGTGTCCTACTCGGTGCACAAGGCGATTGCCAGTCGAGGCGAAAGGAGAAGCTATCTACTCGGAAGGCCGAGATGAAAACAGAGTAAGGGAGACGTACCCGCAAGATTGGAGTCCTACGGCTGAACGGGAGAAACCCGTACCGCCACTTCTCGTTGAGGCTGGTCTTCAGGATGTTCCTGGCAAGCCTGGGAACGTCAGCATCGTCGATCTCGACGGTGGTGGTCCTGGTGCAATCGCGAGGCCCTCCCATGTAACACATGAGGTGGCATCGCTCCTGCAGAGGAAGCACCCGGCGTTTGATCCAGCACGCTACTGGGTCGTCATTCCTGAGGCCATGCGTCTTCAGCCAGGCGAGTTGCGTCTCTATCTCGGTGGCGTTCTCGTCGTTGACGGGCTTCTCCTTCCAATTCGACCCGAGTGGAGCACGCTTGCTCCAAGGGGGCAGGTTGATCCGATCGTCGACGGGGCCTCCATCAGCGGCGGCAATGTTCCTCACGTAGAAGAACGTTTGCTGCCACATTCGGCAGGAGTCCAGCCCCTGGATGCGGGGGTGGTTCGTCCCGTTGCGCTGCACCATCATGGCGCAGCCGACGTCGGTGGCGCGGGCAACGCCCGCGCTGTCCTTCTTCCCGACGGATTGTTGGCGGAGATGGAAGTAGTGGAGCCACGTCTCCACGGTGGGCCTGATGCCGAGGAAGGCCTCGCACACCACGACGTGGTATGCGAGGAAAACGACTGCATTGGGCGGCAGATGGTGCATCTGCAGCCCGAAGTGATTCAGGAACTTACGCATGAAGTCCGATGCTGGCAGCCCGAATCCGCGCTCGAAGTGGGACATGAACACCACGCGCTCTCCGTCCCTGGGCTGGGGCACGACCTCGTCGTCGGGTGCCCGGCACTCCACGCCGGGGGGAACCCTTCTCTCGTTCACGAGCCAGGCGAGGTTGGCTTGGGTGATGGAAGAACCGGCCCAGCAGGACTTGGCCATGGTCGCGAGTGGAAGAATCGGAAATCAGACGGGGTTGGTGGTGGAGCGAGTCCGCGGCGGCGCAGAGGCTAGTGCGGCGGCGGAGCGCTCGATGGCGGAGAAGAACGGGAGGAAGAAGAGGAAATGAGCAGGGAAGGGGAAAAGGAAGTTACCGCGGGGGTATTTATACCTCCTCGGCGAGATTACCGTTACCGCTACGGGAGTGGGATCGATTGTGGCGTGTGGTGGGTCCTGTGGCCGGCTAGAAACGCACACACGCGAGAACCGCGCGCGTAACGGCTGCATTGGATCCCACTACAAGATCGTGGCCAGTAAATGCGCGTGATGGGACATGACGGCCGGTGGGCCCACGGCGTGAAAACTGGACACGTGGCGTCGTGTCCTGGGCAACCAAACGACAAGGTCGTGGATGCTTGACACGTAGGCAGTGCCTGCGTGAAGGGCTGGATGTTGCTCTGCGCTGCAGAGGCTCAGTTTGCGAAATTTCGCTAAGTCTTTTTACTCGGATACAGAGTAGAAAGCAAGTGCTACTCGGAAAGAGGAGACTCAAGATACTTTCCGGATAGCTACTCGGAGGACCTACTCGGCATCTTGAGGTTCGATGGCTGGGATGCAAAGGCTGGTTTTAAGCTGGCAGAGCCTAGTGAACAAGTTCGCAAGACTCAACCAGCTTCGGGGACTGCTGTCGGGGGGTTACCCCCGAGTAGGGTAAAGACAGGTGGTAAAGGCCGCTTACAGAAGAGAGGTTTGGCCGAGTAGCCGACTACCGGGTACTCGCTACCCGGTCGACTGCTACCCGGTCTCACCTCAAGATGATCAGAAGGAGATATCAATCAGTTTCTACCATGTCGAGTAGAAGGTTTGGCCCGAGTACAATTGGCGGGAACCTTTGGCGGGAAACTACTCGGGCAGGAAGTCAAAGGAGCCGTTCTGACACAGGATCCCGCGTATCCTGGGTCCGTACTTGGCAGCATTCGAACTACTGTTCACGTGGGGACGGTCTGTCTGACAGTGACAGCATGGAAGCAGTCGGTGGCAGGATAAGGGGGACCTACTCTGTGACTAGGTACAGTGATACCAGTCTGTCCCCTAGTTTTGCCCAACGACTTTACGGAAGCAGCCAAGACCAACGACCAAAGCTGTCAGCGGGTACTCGGAGAAAGGACAGTGTGGACACTATGTCGACACTTGTCTAGGATTTGGACGTATCCGGCTGGGCACCATGTATATAAGGTGCCCCGCCGCCTCCTGCGCGAGACACGCTCTCAGAGGCAGAGGAATGCTCATATGCTCCCATAGTGCCTCACTAGAAACCCTAGAAACCCTAAGTCCTTGACCTAGCTCTACTCGGAGAGGGGCAAGGGGCTACTCGGTAGCGTTACCATTTGTACTGTGGCTATTCGGTGAGACACCGTAATACATAGGGAAAGGCAGGAGTAGGGGTTTTACCTCCTCACGAGGGCCCTGAACCTGGGTACATCGTGTTGTTTGTGTTGTGTGGATCTTACCTCACGCGGCTACTCGTCGCGTGATCCCTCCCCGGACACCTCCAGCGTCCATCGTCCCCACATCTTTAGCCATCCCATGGCATCTGCCGTGACACCACCACGACACATTGCCAAGAAGAAAATTGCTTAGTTCCCATCTTCCTAGTGTTTGATTCTTTTGTCCCTGCGTTGGTGCCGTGCTCATTGAGTGTCCACACTAGGCTTACAAAAAAAAGTATGTCTCTTAATGAATGGTAGCGATATAGAAAATTTATCTGAGGCAAAATATACTTGTTTATGAGTGGTAGCACCCTTATTATAAAGAGCATATGGAACAGTTTGCATGCGTGCAGATAATATCCCTTGATCTTTTCTCGCTTGCTTTCTTGTCACAGTATGTCCTGGTGGTGTCACGGCAGATGCCATAGGATTGCTAACTGTTGGGGGTCGATGGACGCTGGAAGTGCTCAGGGAGGGATCACACGGCGAGTAGCCGCGTGTAGGGTGAATCTAACACTGCAAACACCAAGATCTTACCCAGGTTGAGGGCCCTCGTGTGGAGGTAACACCCCTACTCCTGACCTTCTCTTTATATGAGTGTTCTCCGAGTAGCCACAGTACAATCAGGCCTTCAGCCGAGTAGCCACTCTAACTCTCTCTACGTGAAGCAAATGTCAAGTGTTGCGGTGAAGTGAGCGCGAACCTCTCACAGAATGAGGCAGGACACCTTATATACTGGTGTCCAGCCGAATAGAAAACAAGTATAAGGTACGACTTGACGTGACAGGAGCACTGCAGGACAGAGCACGCCTTCGGCTTCTCGCTGAGGCGTGTGCGGGAAGTCGTCGCGCGCATTCCGGCGATGGGACCTGTCCACCATGTCAGTGAGATAGGGTAGGCCCTAGCCCTGTCCTGTCCCCTCCGTCAGTGACAGGACTTGACAGGCGCCTACCTCCACTGTAGCCACGCCGTAGCGCGGATAATCACGCGCTCCGTAAGTTGAACCGCACGCCGTACGGACGCAGGATACGCGGGATCCTTTGTCAGAACGGCTCCATTGACTTCTGGCCCGAGTAGGAATCCACTCCCTCTACTCGGACCAATTCCTCTATCCGGAAGAATGTAACTTCTTTGATTCTTACTTCTGGCCATCAGTGTGTACGGCCGGATAGCAGTCGACCGGGTAGCAAGCACCGGGTAGACAGCTACTCCGCCAAACACCTCCTTTGACCTTGCCTTTAGCACTTGTCTTACCGCTACTCGGGGGTAACCCCCCGACATTAGTCCCCGAAGCTGGTAGAGTCCTGCGAATTTGTTCACTAGGCCCGTCCAGGTTAAAAACAAATCTTGTCTTTGAACTGTAAGATGCCGAGTAGCACCTCCGAGTAGCCTTTATCCTTTGCTTGAATCTCTTCTTCTCCGAGTAGCACCATTTCTCTCCTCTGATGCCGAGTAAAATGACTTAGCGAAATTTCGAACAGGATCCCGCTGTGACAGAGCAAATCCATCTCTCCGTGTCGCTACAGGGCACGTGTCACTCCCCCGTACCCACGACGCCTCGGTGCCTGGGATACAGCAGGCCACGCGCCCATAACTGCGACCAGGGCCCACCACCCCGTTAAGTCACCTCAACTGCACTTCAGAGCCCACTATCTCGACGTGGGATTGACTGCGCCCGTTACACGCGCGATATGCGCTGTGTGCATTTCTAACGGTTGCGCTACCCACACCGCACGATCTATGCGCACGATCAATCCGCGCGTAACTCACTGGTAACTGCACCCTAAGGGAGCGGGATAAATACCCCATCTCCGCTCCCTTCTTCTCTTTTCTGCTCCTTCTCATCCTCTGCCCCTTCGCCTCTCCGCCGCCGTCGAGCACTCCGCCACCGCAACCACTTGCCGCGCCGCTGCTCCACGCGCCACCGGAGAGATCAAGAGAGAGATCTAGATTCCAATCTTGCGCTCCAAATCGCATCTCCTACCGGTGCCTCCACTTCGCATCTCCAATTCGTATCTCCGCCGCCATGGCAGCACGCGGAGATGACGACGACGCCGCCCGCGCCGGCTGGGAGGGCTCTGATGTCACGGCGGAAGACTGCCAATGGCTGGTCAACACCCGTCGCGTGCCTCCCGGCGTGGTGTGCCGCCACCCAGGCAAGGAGGTCGTCCCCAAGCCAGAAGCGGACGAGTATGTAGTTTTCCTTGCGCACTTCAAGCTCGGCTTCGGCCTTCCTATCTCCGATTTCTTTTCCAAGTTTCTTGAGCACTTCGGCCTCCAGCCGCATCATCTCCCACCAAATTCCCTCATCATGCTCTCCACCTACGCCGTGGTGTGTGAGGCTTTCCTTGGCGTGTACCCGACAATCCACACATGGGCACGCTACTTCTTTTTCCGCAAACAAAGCATCCCCAATCCGGGTAAAACGGATAGCGCTCGCACCATGACCAAGACAGGCTGCGCCATGATGCTGCAGCGCTCCACGGGTAGCCACCTAAAGGTCAAGGCCTTGAATCTATGCGCAAGTGGCAGCGCAGCTTCCTCTACGTGAAGAACGTAGCCACGGAAGAAGGGAAGCCAATCAAGGACCGGATAGGGCTACCCAAGTTCAGGAACGCGCTGCCTACTCAGCAGAACTGGGGCTACCATCCGCGGAACACCATCGAGGACGTCGTCACGGTCGAGAAGCGCCTGAGCGAGTTGAAGGAGGAGGGATTCCGCCGCGACGATCCAATCACGTGCTGGATCTCGCGCCGAGTACTCCCGCTCCAGCTCCGCTCCCACAAGATGTGCTACATGGGAGGATCCCGTGACTGCACCAGGACGACCACCTTCGAGCTCTCCAAGGCGGATGTCGCTATATCGGCGATGTCCATCATGCAGACCTCGCTCTCCGACACCTGGCTGTATGGCTTCGAGCCGTATAGCCGCACCAAGCGCATCGGACAGGTCAGCCTTCTGCACCTCGCTGTTACACTTTGATACCGAGTAGAACACCATGAATACTCTGTTTGGCTCTATATGCTTTGTGTTTGCATACCGTGTCGAGTAGAAATCCTTAGCTGAATATGCTTTGTGTTTGCATGCTATTCCGAGTAGAATTACTTAGACAGATATGCTTTATGTTTGCATGTCTTTCCGAGTAGAATCACTTAGACAAATATTCTCTCTGTTTGCATGTCTTTCCGAATAGAATCACTTAGACAAATATGCTTTGTGTTTGCATGTCTTTCCGAATAGAACTCAACTCACTGTGCTACATTGCTTGTCTTCTCAGCATATTGATCGGCAACAAAGAGAAGATTCTGCTATCTTCGAGAACAACTGGCATGCCGACCGAGATGAGGATGACGAGAAGGCCTATGACACGCAGGACACCCTCTGCATCCCTAATGCCACTCAGCCTGGTAAGCGTCGAGTAGACACGTCAATCCGGGATTTGTCCGAGGATGACGAAGGTGACCAAGTTCACCTCTTTGCCTACTCGCAACCCAACTTGACTTCCTTCTCCGCTTCTAACTTTTCTCTTTCTTCTTCTACTCTGCAGAGGATCCCGAGATGGAAGGTGATGACGATGCCTTGGATGTTGACCCTCTGTCTGTGGCTGCTCTCCCCACTCGGAAGAGGATGGGCAGTGGTGCCCAGGAGCCTGCTTCCAAGAAGGCGAAGAAGGGGAAGAAGGTCGTCACTGGCAGAAGACAGCTTCGCACCGTCAAAGGGTAAACTATTTCATCCGAGTACCAATTTGTTGCTGCTTCTCGCTATACTTCTCTGTTTCTCTCTTTCTGATTTCCTTCCTTCTTCCAGCGAACCTCTGGACGCCGATGCTGCTGCTCCCACTCGCGCCACCAAGAGGAAACCTGTCATAGATCTCGAGAAGCTCGTTGAGCTCTCGGAACCGTACGATGAGCCAGCCGCGTAGGACGGGACACGCGTGCCTTCCCCCGTGAAGATAGAAGAAGAAGAACACGCCGACGCCGAGAACACGGGCGCTGGTGACCAAGACGCTGAGAACTTGGAGCAGCAGACCTACGCGGACCAGAGCGCGCAAGATGCTGCTCACGACGAGACGCCTCCCTTTCCCCCAGCTACCTCAGCTGGGGAGAATGTTGAACAAGAAGCTGAGAACCAAGACCGTGCTGCCCTTGAGCGGCAAGACGAGAACCCCGAGCAGCAGGAAGAAGAAGCTGCAGCTCAAGATGACCCCGCGGCCACGCCGCGGGTAGAAGAACGAGTAGACGCAAGACCTGATCCCGCTGTCGAGCAGCGGGTTGAGAAGATTGTGGTGGACCCTGTCGTGCAGGACCAAGCGCAGCCAGGCGTTGCGCAGGGTAGCCGGCCCCTTGTGCCGCCTACCGAGCAGGCTACTCCACCGACTGCATCGAGCCCTCCACCAATACAGAGCACCACCAAGACTGCATCCCAGCAGATGCCTCCTCCTGCAACCAAGACTGCATCTCAGCAGATGCCTCCTCCCACTTCACGCCAAGCGCCTCCATCCGCTTCTCGGACGGACACTGCTGCCAAGAAGGCCGTCAAGCCCGAAGCCACAACTGTCCGCAAGAATCCGCCGCGCCAGGCTGCGCAGGATGCCGGTCTGATGCCACCGCCCAAAGCACCTACTGTGTCAGCCGGGAAACCGGCAGCAAAGAGCACGCAACTCACCATCGGCGCTGCTGGTGGATCTGCTGGCCCAGGCGCAGGGTCAAGTGCTCAAGGTGCTGCTCGGGCACAAGGCAGCTGGCCATCATACCTGCTGTCTGTGTCCAAGCAACACATCATTTCCTTG
This sequence comes from Alopecurus myosuroides, assembly GCA_028641055.1. Lineage (NCBI taxonomy): Eukaryota > Viridiplantae > Streptophyta > Magnoliopsida > Poales > Poaceae > Alopecurus > Alopecurus myosuroides. Next base: position 249,754,733 of record CM054057.1, on the reverse strand, counting down.
TCCAAAGGCGAGCAGCGGCTTTCCGCTCGGAAGGACGGCCAGGCCAAGGCAGTGGACGCCAAGCTCAAGGCCAAGAAACCCATTGAGTTCTACTCGCGCGAGGCCGGTGAGCATGAGATCCAATCAGAAGGGCTGATGCAGGTCGTGGACCGGGTAGGCTTCATTGACAAGGTCTGGGAGAGTGACGCTCATGGCATCGACAAGTGGAATGGCAGCACCCTGGGCGCAGTCGACCATTACCGCGTCGACTGGAACAAGGCTGACCTCGGCAATAATCCAATGACCATCGCCTCCAACGCTAGCACACTGGCCGTGAAGCTGTTCGTCATCCGCAAAGCCTCCGAGGACGTTGAGCAGACATACGCTGTAAGTTTTTCTTGTTTTTTCCGAGTTGCGGTTTCTCTTCTGTTCTGTTCTTCTTTTTCTCCTTAGCCACTACCCAGTCCCCGAGATTCGGGCCGAGTAGGCGGGTACTCAACCGAGTTGCCGTCTTCTCGGGCCAAATCTTCCAAAATTTCTCTAACTTCTTTTCTTCTCCTTCACAGAATAGCCTCTTGAAGAGGACCAACCTGTTCCGCCGGCTGCTCTGGAATCACAGCATCGCGAAGAACCGCATCGCGGCCCTTGAGGCCAAACGCAAAGACGATGCTGCGATGGAGCAGGCGGCACTGGACCGTGCTCTCCAAATCTGTGAAATCGAAAGTAAGCTTCTAGCTATTCGGTTTGTGCGTTTTGTGTTTACGCCCGCGTTTGCTTTTTGCTCTAACTCTGTCTACTCTGCAGGCAAATTCAATGAGTTGAAGAAGGAGCACGAAAACTGCCATGTCTTCTCCACGTCCGCCGAAAGCAGAATCAAGGGACTGGAAGGTGAGTTGCTGACTATTCTGTAGCCGTGTTTCTCCTTTCACTTGGTTATTCTGCTAACGGTGCTGTTCTTCTCGCAGAAGAGTACAAGAAATTCCGGGAGCAGCATCTCAACTGCCTGATGCCCGCTGAGGTGAAACAACAGCTGGAGACCCGAGAAGCAGAGATTAAGCATGAACGTGACGCAGAGAACGCCGAGTTTGAGCAGATGCAGGTCCAACTGAAGAGTGCTCTCCAGGAGGCCTTGGACCAAGTCGTCGAGAAGGACGAAATCAAGAAAGCTTCCAAGGCCAGAGAGAAGGCCCTCGAGACGGAACTCGAGGTGTTGAAGAAGCACAACGAGCAGCTCATGCTCCAGCTCGCCAACGCACGCAGCGTCAAAAGCAGGCACATTGCTGATGAAGAGGCCTGGAAAATCAAGCTGGACGCGTTACTCGTTGACCTCAATAGTGAGTTTACGCTTCTCTGCACTTGGTTGTTTCTTTTTCCTTCCGCTTGGCTTGCTTTGCTTCTTATCTTTTCTACTTGGTTTCATCTCTTCTCTGTCTCCATTTCTAATTCTTGCTGGTTTCTCTCTCAGATATCTTTCCTGATCTCTGCGCTGCTAGCACGCCTGCTCTGGCTAAAGCACAAGAACTCCGAGCTGCCTCCGGACTGCCCACGGACACCAAATCCACAATCGGCGACAACCTTACCAGCATCAAGTCTCAGCTCCGCCAACTCAAAGGCTTGGGCACCAACATGGTGTCCGCAGCCTATAAGCTGCATGAGTTGTTCTGGCCTGATGAAACTGCGCCCAAGACCCTCCGCGAGATCTCCACGAAGCTGGACGGCGTGAAGGCCGAGTTGAAGAAGTGGCGTGCTTTCGCAGCTCAGGCAGGAGCTAATATGTTGCTTCGCTTCATCTGCAGTTGGTATGAGAATCTCAACCATGACAGGATCCTCGAGATGCGCCAAAACTCCAAATGGTCCAATGATCCCGACTGCGTTGCTCACCGCAAGGCAGTATCATACGAGGTAGCCTCCTACGCGGACACCGCCAACTTCATCGACGGCCTCACCGAACCAGACACCAAGGTGGAGAGCGAGGACGACGATGAGGATGAGGACACCGAGTCGTACGACTTGAGTGTTTTCGAGGACGGTGCCGGCAAGGATGGATCCGGGAAGGGGAAGGCCAAGGTTGATGCAGGAGCCGAGGAGCCGAAGGCCAACACTCAGGACGCCACCATCACCACCGAAATGGTGATTCAGCAAGCTGCTCCCGAGTTGGGCTCAAGTTCTGGTGCGGCATCCACCTCGGCCACCGATCCCATCTCTGTCTCCACGGCCACCTCTGAGCAAGCCACCAAGATGGACATCGATGCCGATGCCCAGAAGGCCGACTCCGAGAAGACTGCTGCGGACAACACTGCCACCACTCACGATGCTGCTGCCTGAAACATTTACCTTAAACTTCCATGAGATCCCCGGGATGCCGGGTGCAAATGTATCCAAACAATTAAGCCTTTGTTGCTACTCATTTTTATTCCAGTTTGAGGTTTGATACTTGTTATCTGAGCAACACTGGCTCGATGCCGGGTTGCGTTATTTTATGCAAGTCCCCGAGTTGCATTTTTTATCCGCTCTCTCTTTTTGTCTCAGCTCTTACCTGCCACTTGTGGCTTTTTTGGTAGTCGAGTCACAAGATGTCAAAGATTAAGTTTCAAATACTTAGCCACTTAGAAACATTCATAGCAACGCTGCCCACCACTTAGCCGAAAAAGGTTAACAAAAAGCAGTAAAGAACACTCTACTCGATTCCTGCACTCCTCTTTTCCTTAGTCATTTTTCGTGTGCTCATTGACCTCTGGCTTGTTCTCTTGCTTGCCATGAAGCCGGGTTTCGGACAACAGCAGAGTCGAAGAGTTGTCCTTTAGGTTTAACACAGTACTAAATGTACTTATGAAATTCTAACTAGAGCAACCGAGTAGACAAAGGTAAAACAAAATATAACCACACAAAGCAAGTTTGAGCAAGGGCAGTCCCCGAGTTCAAATTCGGAGTGCCGACTAGAATTTTAACTCGGGTGAGGATACATACACATTTTGCTCATGAATGAAAGCGGCGGAGTAGAGCTACATTCCAGGGGTGCTTAGATTCCTCTCCTTCTCTATCCGTCATATTCTTCTGGGGTGCCTGTGCGTCAACCAGGTAGTACGCATCATTGTGCAGAGCCTTGCTCACAATGAATGGCCCTTTCCACGGAGGAGATAACTTGTGCATCCCGGCTGTGCACTGCACGAGCCTAAGGACCATGTCTCCTTCTCTGAAAACCCTTGGGTTCACTTTCCGGCTATGATAACGCCTCAAGTTTTGCTGGTAAACAGCTGAACGTGACAGAGTAAGCTCTCTTGCTTCTTCTAGCAGGTCAACGTCATTTTCTCGAGCTTCTCTCGCCTCCGCCTCAGTGTAGAGGGTTACTCGGGGGGGAGTCATGCTCTAGGTCAGTTGGCAACACGGCCTCAGCTCCATAAACCAGGAAGAATGGTGTGTAGCCGGTTGACCGGTTAGGGGTAGTCCTTAGACTCCACAACACCGCTGGCAACTCGTCTAACCAACACCCAGGTGTTTTCAACAGTGGCTCAATCAGCATTGGCTTTATGCCTGCTAGCACCATGTCATTTGCTCTTTCAACTTGCCCATTGGAGGCGGGATGCGCAACAGATGCAACATCTAGCCGGATGTGCTTATCTCTGCAGAACCTTGCAAAGGCACCCTCAGCAAAATTTGTGCCATTATCCGTGATGATGCTGTGCGGGTAGCCGTATCTCAGGATCACATCCTTCAGAAAACTCACAGCTGTGGCTCCATCACACTTCCGAATAGGCTTCACTTCAATCCACTTGGTGAACTTGTCCACCATGACCAGTACGTGAGTCATGTTGCCTCTAGCCGCAGCGGCGGAGCCACGAAAATTGTTTGAGGGGGGCCGATCAAAGAGGACAACTCAAGAATGCAAAACAAAATGCCAAAAAGTGACAAGAAGTGATAGAAAAATATTACTTCATTAATTATATCAGAATTCATTGAACAAAAGGATGTACATTTACCTATATTACCCAAAAACAAAAATCTAGACAACATGAGAAAGAACAACTAACACTTTTCAGTTAAAGTCCACTCGACGTGGTGCTTCATCAAACTCATCAATAATAGCATCAGTTGATTGTAACATCCCAAGTATGAAAATCATCCACTTAGAATGTTTGTTGCATGTTTATTTAAGTATTGCATCATATCATCATATTGATTCAATGTTGTTTGCATTTGTTTCTTATTTATTGCAATTGTTTTCCACTGTTTTCACAACTCAAATTCAAACCTTTTTCAAACATTGGTTTCATACTTGCTCTGTTACAACCTTTTGAATAAAATTCACAAATAATACCAACCATTTTGGTTCCATGTTTGCCTTAGTAATCACTTGTGAAAATGATCATTTTAAATCAATCATTTATTTTCCAAACACAATTTAAAATTCAAATCCAAACACCCAAACAGAACCATCTTTTGGAATTATGTTGTTACCCAAAACAAACCAACCCAATTTGCTTTTATTGCATAGGGGTTACCCTATTTAAATGGTTGATTTTATTAATGTTTATTAATATTAACCATTTCACTCAAATTTGGTTTAAATTTCAAAAAGCAATCAAATGTTTAAATTTTTGAAAAGGAAAGTTGCCAAATGGTTGCATTTGGTCTAAGGAGCCTATCTGAATTTTTTCAGATTTTTCCCTAAACTAAAACCTATGTTTTTCTACCAAAAGCAAAAGCTACAAAAAAAAAAGAAGGAAAAAATAAAAAACAAACAAAACCTACGCGCGCGCAGCAGAAAACCCAACCCAACCCAACTATCTACTGCGCGCGCCAGGCCCAACCCAACTAACCCTCGCGTACCGCTTGGAGATTCGTGCGGGGCTTCTAATCGCCTTCGTCACCCCGTACGGCAGCGCATCGGAGGCGCCACCGCACCCCCGCGCGACTCCGGCGGCCAGCGACGCCCTCCGCGCCTCTATAAGAAGCCCCAGAGCCCCTGCACCTAACCCTAGACCCCCTAGGTTCCCTTTCCCCTCTCCGCCGCCGTCGATCGCCTCCTCCTCGACGAGTTTTCCTCCTCTGCTCCCCCCACCGGCGACGACACCCTCTGAATCCGACCACCGCAACGTCGCCATGGCTCACCACTTCCCCACCTAGACCCGAAAATCGAACACCCACAGTTGCCTCTCCCTTTTGGACATCAGAGCGTCCCCGAGGAACCACTAGGACGTCGCCGCCGTCCACGACATCTCCGCCATCGCCTCCGTCACGTCATCGTCAGCAACCATCGCCACCTCGATCCCCTCCTGGTGAGCCACCGTAGCTCTCCCCTCTCTCCCTCTGCTGCTTGCGCATGCTCTCGTACACGTTCTGCACGCGTCCAACCACCCCACAGCAGCGAGCACGTCCACGATCACCTCAACGCCGGCGAGCCCTTTCTGTTCTGACGGACGAGCAATGTTTTGTTCGTCAGAGTTTCAGTTAGCGCAGCGATGAACTATAACCTGAATCCGTTCCCGTACCTGTCAAACACAGCAGCGCAGCGCAACTGGTGGCGCTATCTCTGAATCTCGCGCAGGTCTCGGGTTCGAGCCCGGAGACGCGCACCTTTTTTTGGTTATTTTCTCCCTTGCGCGCGACCCCACCCAGCAGTGACCCGCACTGCCACGCGTGCGTGCACACGCCAAGCTGGCCGCAGGGGCCACAGGGCAGTGGCTGAGGTTAGGGTACCCCTCGGTACCAAAAGGTTCTGCGCGAATTTCTGAATTTCCAAATCACTTTTAAATAACAGATTTGAATATAAACTTCAAAATTCAATATCTTTCATTCTGTTAATCCAATAAATAAAAACTTTATATGTTTTCTGATCCAAATTTCCTAATCTTTCCAAATATCCAACTTGTGTACTGTTTTGAAAACTTCAAATGTATTTAAAATTCAAACTTAAATATTTCAAATGCTAATTTAGAAATTCAACAACTAATTATTTATTAATCCAATAAATGCAAATAAAATATGTTTTCCACACCATTTTAAGTAACCTATTCAAATATAATTTTTGTTTTCTGTTTTGAATAATTAAAATTGCCTAAACAATTTAAATCTTGTTTAATTCAATTAAAAATTGTTTAATGTTGTTTAATTCATAATTAATTAATCCTAAGTCCAATTTCAAAATGTGAAACATGTAATCCAACTAAAATTTGTTAACCTTTTCAAATATCAACTTTGTTATTTGTTTTGAACGTTTTGGATGGGTGAAAACAACAAGTATTTGTGTGTCATCTGTAAGGCACCCAAAAATTCCCTAAAATTAATAATAAAATTCTAAATTGCTACACCCTATTCTAATTTGATTCTAATGTTGTTATTTTGCTGTTTTCCTTTTGCATGCATCATACTAAACCACTAGCACCTGTTGTTTAGTTGGAAAACAAATAATCTAACCAAAATCTTTGGGCTTTTCATATGCAACTCAAAATTGCATATGTGTCCAAATTAAATTGTGTTGTCATATCAATTAGTTTATTTTGATGCATCTATTAACTTGTCATGCATCATATTTGATTGTGCACTATGCCATGACAATGATTGTTTATATTTCTGCCTTGTTTGTTTGCTTCTTCTCGGATAGACGACGACGTTGATACCGACGACCTTTACGACACCCCTTCTGAGGATCTAGCTCAGTACCCGGCTACTGGGTTTGCAGGCAAGTTATCACTCACATGAACCATTGTGTTCCTTTCAACATTGGTTACCGATACTTTCCGTTGTTCTTTTCTGCTAGCCATAGTGGTAGTTGTTTCTGTTACGAACCTATCACATGATACCCTAAACCCTGATATTGCCATCACCTCCAGTCCTAAAACCCCGTTGCTTGGGCCCGTGTCTTACTAGCATGCTTAGGGCTGTTTTGCTCGAGTCTGTTATTAGTTACTTTCTGTTATTATATTCTGTTATATTCTGGGCTCGATGTTAAACAACACCTGTTAATTTGAGGTAATAATAATTTGCTGATAAGGCACCGGCAGGAGGCCCGGCGTGGTTTTGAGGCCTGCTAGTGTCGACCCTAATAGGAAAAGGGTCTTGTCTACTGATCCATGATGAGCGCACTATCCGCATGTGGGAAGCGTGTATGGGCGCCCCCCTCAATTTGACTCGATCCGCATCTCGTCCAAATCACCACACTTAGTTCGGGCTTTCCATTTAATACACGCATATGCAGGTACGAACCCGAGGCCAGGGTGGAACTTTTGTAGTCGGCATTTAGGGCGGCGTGGTCTTCCAGTGCTATGAGGGTCCTCCTTTTCTACGGGGGGCTCGATTAGCCGCGCACGCACAGCACGTGGTGCTTTGGGCTTGATGCGAGGAAAGGTTGAATTGTGTTGAGTGCCCCGCTTGGTGGGAAAGGCCTTCCCATCTGGCGGGTTATTCTTACGTGTACGGCCAAATTGGTGCACCCCTGCAGGGATAAATCTTCTCGAGAAGCCATGTTTTCCGCGGTTATGGTTGACTTGGTGAAAGTACTGGCTAACAAGTACTCAGAACAACTTACACCTAACTAATGATAACTTGACTAGTAATAGGCTTATTGACACAACAACTTGATCCATCATTAATCCGACTGTGTGAGTTATCCTCGGATTGCTTCTTTGGATAAGGGGCGAGATCCAGGATGGGTTTGTTTGGTGGTTAGCTATAGTTGGTTACGATACGCTATCTTATCCCTTCTGATACACCGTAGAGTTGTAGTATGTTCTGTAGTTGGTTAGTGCAGCCAGTTGCAGCATCTTTCATACCTTTTCTTCCGTTGATCCCAAGGCATCTGTGCTTGGTGTTGACGGGTTACACCTTGGTGAACTGTGAGTCTTGCTTGCCAGTACGTTGTTGTACTGACCCCTTTGGGGCTGTGGTTTACGCAGACTACGACTACGGCTACGATGACCACCAGGATGGCTACTTCGTGGAGTTTGACGAGACTGCAGACGAGTAGTTAGCTGGACCAGGGCTGGATCCAGGACCTACGTGGATGGGCTTCGTCTTCTTTATTTTCTCCGGCTTCTTAAGCCTGTTGGATTTGTCTGTACCCAGACACCTTTGATTGCTTCCGCTGATGTAATGAATGCTATGTTGGGACATGTGTCCTCTGGATGATTGTATTTGCTATTTCTGCCTTAGTGAAGGCCATTTGCAACCTTATTTCCATCTTTTGTGTCTTAGAGGCATGTTGTGTTATCCTTTTGTTCAAAACCGTTGACGTACCATGTGTGTATGGTATGAAGTACGTCAATGGTAGTATCCTGATTTCTATAGGATAGTTTACATCGACGGTGAACAGTAACGGTTGGTTGTCGCACATAAGTGCTGGCCTACCCGTAAGGGGACGCGGGAGCCGTTAAGCCCCGTAATCCAACCAAAATACTGTTCAGTTCGTACGGTGAGTATCCTCTAGAAGTCCGGGTGCGACAAATGGTATCAGAGCCTGTCTGCCTGTAGGATCCCTTTTTACTGGTCGCAGTTGAGTCTAGAAACTATTTTGGTAGCTATATAGGAAAAATGAAACGTGAGAATAGGAATTCTGCCATTTTTCTTCTTTCCCCACCCACCCACCCTTTTCTGGTAAGGAAGTGCAACGTTGTTTTCTGTTCTCACCTAAACTTTCAAGTTAGGATTTCACGTGTTTTGGGTTCTCCTTAGTACCTCAGGACTTTTGGTCTCGATTTCCCGATGTTGCTTCGATATCCTGTTCTTCTAAAGAACCTTTCGTCCGTTGAAACCTTGCTGTTGTTTTCCACTTCATTTCTTCTACCGGAGTCTAATCAAAACCTCCCAACTCATCTGCAGATGGATCTCAGGTTCTACCCGCAGGTGGTTCGGATGACTCGCTGTGAGAGCACCGCCGGTTATCCGGAGATGCTGAGAGACATGGTTACCTATCTGGGGTTCCGTTGGGCACCAGAGTACCAGGTCTACGAGCAGCAGCGAGAGTTTGACCAGACTTGCTACCGGGCTATCGTCTACATTCTGTCGGATGATGGCAAGAGCGTTGTCCACCGCTACGAGGCAGTAGGTTCCACAGTGGATATGGCTGTGCAGCAGGCCGCTTACGTGAGTCTCACCGTCCTCCGTGCTGACTACTGGGGGTTTGACGATTCTATCTATCGTCACATCCCCCGTGGTTACATCACGTCGGCGGGAGTTCACTTCACTATCCACCGCGACATCGATACCTACGAGTCTGATAGCTCCAGGCTGCACACCACTGCCCAGTTCGTGAGGCACAGTGACGCAGTTGCTTCCACACTTTCTCAGGAGTTAGCCTTAGTCAGGGAGCATCTCTACCTCGCGTTGACAGGTCTGGCGACGTACACCACAGACTTCGTTGGAGACGAGCGCTTTGCGCGTTTCCAGCAGACACTGGGTTTTCCTCTGCCAGATGCTGGAGGTTACGAGCCGATCAGAGGCCCACTTCTCGACCTCGGAGCTGGTTACACAGGGATTCCCCGCTATGGAGCACAGGGAGACGACGCTTTCTACTTCACCACCCCGAGAGTTGCTCTCAGAGCAGTTCCTATCTACAGGGATCGTCGTGATACCTACTTCCGTGGGATTCCTCCTCACCGTATCTCTCGTCGTACTACTCGCCGCCGTCCTGCGTGATGAGCATGGGAGTACCGATGTATCCGTTCCTAGCTATGTTTAGTTATCCTGTGGCATTCGAACCATGTATTGGTCTGTTGGATATTCTGATGTATTTGAACATGTGATGATGTACCTGTTGGTTATCTATTCATGCGTCGGAATAATCTCTCTTTCGGTTACCAAGTCTATCCTTTGCTGTTATTGTGCTAAAATGCATTTCTGTTCAGGATGCCTCCAACCAGAAACACCATGCCTGAACCACCTCCGCTCACGGAGCTGTTGACTCAGATGACTCAGGTCGTGGCTCAGATGGCCCAGATCCAGGCTAACCAGAACAACAACCAGAATGCTCCGCGAGTCAGCATCAAGGAGTTTCTGAGTCTGGGGCCGAGAGCTTTCGTGGCAACACGTGAGCCTCTCGATGCTGATGACTGGATCAGGGAGATCAACAGGGCTCTGGAGATTGCTCATGTTGCTGAGGAAGATAAGGTCAAGTATGCCACCTACCTACTGAAGGGTCAGGCAGCTACCTGGTGGGAGAACTACCAGACCATGAGAGCTGGCTATCCTATCACCTGGGGTTGTTTCAAGGATGCCTTCCTGAAGCACCACATCCCGGATGGTCTCATGGAAAGGATGCGTGAGGAATTCTGCTCTCTCAAACAGGGCAAGCTGGACGTCCTCGGCTACCAGATTGAGTTCAATCGTCTCGCTCGATACGCCGGTGACGAGGTGTCCACTGAAGCCAAGAAGATGGCAAGGTTCCGCCGAGGTTTTAACCCGGAACTGAAGTACGCTCTCACGAACATCAAGTGCAAGGACTTCGTGGAGCTCGTGAATACCGCGCTCAATGAGGAGAATGGGCGCAAGGCGTTCGAAGAGTCGCGCAAGCACTCGCGTGAGGGTGGTTCCTCCTCCAACATGACCACCCCTCCGCAGAAGCGCCGCATCTGGGTGCCAAACAGTGCTGTCACTAGGGCTCCAAATGCCCAAGCTTCTCCAGGCTTTGGTCCCCGCCCACCCAACCCATCTCAGATGTAGGGTCAGAGGTTTCCAATGGGGCAGCCAAGGCCAGGTCCTCCTCGTGTCGTCACTTGCTTCAAGTGCAAGGAGACTGGGCACTACGCTGATAAGTGCACTCAGAAGCAGCTACCTCCACCACCTCCTCGCCCCAACACCAACCAGGCTATGGTTCGTGCTCCCCCGGCTAAAGCCTTCAACTCCAACAACAGGCCTGTCGGGAGGACCGCGAGGGTGAATCATATCAAGGCCGACAAAGCTGAGGAAGCTGCTGACGTTGTTCTCGGTACATTCCCCATAAACTCTAACCCAGCTAAAGTGTTGTTTGATACCGGAGCATCGCATTCGTTCGTGTCAAAGATCTTTGCTACAGCAGTTAAACTACCTTTTGTTGGTTTGGGTTCCCCGCTAGTAGTAAACTCCCCTAGAGCAACTATGCAAACTTCCAAGATCAGTCATGAGAATCAGATCTTGATTGGAGGTCACATATTCCTTGCTTCCCTCATTCTGCTTGGCAATTCTGACATTGATGTCATCCTTGGCATGGATTGGTTGAAGGCCAATAAAGCTACGATTGACTGTGCTAAGAAGTCAATAACTCTGTTCCACCCTTCCGGCCAGATAGTCTATTCTCCAAGTGAATCAAGTTCTGTTCAGCTGTACACCCTGGATGCTAAACCTCTACCTCTGCTTGAAAATGTTCCGGTGGTTTGTGAATTCCCTGACGTCTTTCCAGAAGAATTGCCAGGGATGCCTCCGGACAGAGCAGTTGAGTTCGTGATCGAGCTAGAACCAGGTACTGCACCAATCTCTAAGCATCCATACAAGATAGCTCCTCCTGAACTGAAATTGTTGAAGGAGCAAATCGATATGTACATGGAGAAAGGTTACATTCAGCCTAGTTCATCCGCTTGGGGTTGCCCAACTCTGTTTGTTGCCAAGAAGGATCAAACAAAAAGACTCGTGGTTGACTATCGTCCTCTCAACGAGAAAACTATCAAGAACAAGTATCCAATTCCTCGTATCGATGATCTTTTTGATCAACTTGCTGGAGCCTCAATATTCTCAAAGTTGGACTTGAGGATGGGGTACCATCAGATAAAGATCAGAAAGGAAGATATTCCAAAAACAGCTTTCACCACTCGTTACGGTCTATATGAATACACCGTCATGTCCTTTGGTCTCACCAATGCACCGGCAACCTTCTCAAGACTCATGAATTCTGTCTTCCATGAATACCTCGACAAGTTCGTTGTGGTATATCTTGATGATATTCTAGTCTACTCAAAATCCGAGGAAGAGCATGGAGAACACCTTCGTCTCACTCTCATGAAACTTCGCGAGCATCGTCTGTATGCCAAGTTTTCCAAATGTGAGTTCTGGATTCCAGAAGTTGCATATCTTGGTCATATCATCTCTGCCAAAGGCATAGCCATTGACCCGGAAAAGGTTAAGGCAATTGTTGATTGGAAACCCCCTAAGACGGTGAAGCAAGTAAGAAGTTTTCTTGGCTTGGCTAGCTATTGCCGTCGTTTCGTCCAAAACTTTTCCAAGATTGCAAAACCTCTCACTGATCTCACAAAGAAGGACAAAAAGTTCATTTGGACTCCACAGTGTGATGAGAGTTTCAATCTCCTCAAGACTAAACTCACTTCCACTCCAGTTCTGGTTGGCCCAGATACTACCAAGCCTTTTCAGATATTTTGTGATGCATCTCTCCAAGGGCTAGGAGCAGTTCTTATGCAAGAACGTCAAGTTGTGGCTTATGCTTCACGTCAGTTAAACCCACATGAGCAAAACTATCCCACACATGATCTTGAACTTGCAGCAGTTGTGTTTGCCCTCAAGAAATGGAGACAGTACTTGTTGGGTAACAAAACTGAAATCTTTTCCGATCATAAGAGTCTGAAATACATCTTCACTCAGCCAGATCTGAACCTCAGGCAAAGGAGATGGATTGAGAAGATTAAGGACTTTGATCTCACCATTTCTTACACTCCAGGCAAGGCTAATGTTATGGCCGATGCTCTCAGTCGCAAGTCCTATTGCAATAATCTCATGATCAGGGAAAGCCAACCTCCACTTCATGAAGAATTCCAGAAGTTGAACCTTGGTCTTGTCCCTGAAGGATACCTTGCTAGCTTGACAGCCAGTCCAACTCTCGAGGACAAGATTCGTTCTGAACAACTTCGTGATATTGAAATCAAGAAGATGGTTGAGCACATCAAGGAAGGCAAGGAGAAATTCAAGTCCTTCTCAGTTGATGATAAAGGAACTGTGTTCTTTGAAGGACGCATTGCAGTTCCTCAGGTTCAAAGTCTCAAGGATATCATTCTCAAGGAGGCTCATGAAACTCCTCTCTCCATTCACCCTGGAAGCACAAAGATGTACCAGGATCTTAAGACACTGTATTGGTGGCCTGGCATGAAACGTGAAATTTCTCAATACGTTTCTGAATGCGACGTTTGTCAACGTGTTAAGGCAGTCCATCAGAAAACAGCAGGTCTACTCCAACCTCTGAAAATTCCTGAGTGGAAGTGGGACATGATTGAAATGGACTTCGTTACTGGGTTTCCAAAGTCCAAAAAGGGCAACGATGCAATCTTCGTTGTTATTGATCGTCTCACTAAAGTAGCTCATTTCTTCGCTGTCAAGGAAACTATCTCAGCTAGCCAGTTAGCAGAGCTCTATACAGCAAAGATTGTTCCCCTTCATGGTGTTCCATTGGAAATAAGCTCAGACCGTGGAAGTATCTTCACTTCTCATTTCTGGAAGAGCTTTCAAGAAGCATTGGGCACTAAACTTCTGTTCAGCACAGCTTATCACCCTCAGTCTCAGGGGCAGGTCGAAAGAGTCAATCAGATTCTCGAGGATATGCTCAGAGCATGTGGTATCTCCTTTGGCATGAAATGGGAGGATTGCCTTCCATATGCTGAATTCTCCTACAACAACAGCTACCAGGCAAGCCTAGGCATGGCACCATTTGAGGCACTGTATGGCCGCAGATGCAGGAGTCCAATCAATTGGTCTGGAGCTGGTGAACGTTCACTTTTAGGCCCTGACATTGTTAAGGAAGCCGAGGAGAAAGTTCGTATCATTCGTGACAATCTCAGGATTGCTCAGTCTCGTCAGAAGAGCTATTATGATAGCAAGCACAGGGATATGATCTATGCACCTGGTGATAAGGCATATCTCCGTGTAACTCCCCTCAGAGGCACTCATCGTTTTGGTGTAAAAGGAAAGCTGGCACCAAGATACATTGGTCCTTTCAACATCCTCTCAAGGCGTGCAGAAAATGCTTATCGTCTTGAACTTCCAGAAAAGCTATCCAAAGTGCACGATGTGTTCCACGTGTCACAGCTCAAGAAGTGTTTCAAAGATCCAGATCGTGCAGTTGATCATGATTCCATCGAACTGCAAGATGATCTATCTTATGAGGAGCACCCTATTCGTATTCTCGATGAGACCGAGCGTAAGACTCGCAACAAGAGCACCAAGTTCTTGAAAGTGCAATGGTCGCATCATTCCGATAAAGAGGCAACGTGCGAGACCGAAGAGGATCTTCGCAAGAAGTATCCGGACCTTTTCCGTTCTCAGTAGGAATCTCGGGGCGCGATTCCTTCAAGGGGGGGCGTTTTGTAACATCCCAAGTATGAAAATCATCCACTTAGAATGTTTGTTGCATGTTTATTTAAGTATTGCATCATATCATCATATTGATTCAATGTTGTTTGCATTTGTTTCTTATTTATTGCAATTGTTTTCCACTGTTTTCACAACTCAAATTCAAACCTTTTTCAAACATTGGTTTCATACTTGCTCTGTTACAACCTTTTGAATAAAATTCACAAATAATACCAACCATTTTGGTTCCATGTTTGCCTTAGTAATCACTTGTGAAAATGATCATTTTAAATCAATCATTTATTTTCCAAACACAATTTAAAATTCAAATCCAAACACCCAAACAGAACCATCTTTTGGAATTATGTTGTTACCCAAAACAAACCAACTCAATTTGCTTTTATTGCATAGGGGTTACCCTATTTAAATGGTTGATTTTATTAATGTTTATTAATATTAACCATTTCACTCAAATTTGGTTTAAATTTAAAAAAGCAATCAAATGTTTAAATTTTTGAAAAGGAAAGTTGCCAAATGGTTGCATTTGGTCTAAGGAGCCTATCTGAATTTTTTCAGATTTTTCCCTAAACTAAAACCTATGTTTTTCTACCAAAAGCAAAAGCTACAAAAAAAAACAGAAGGAAAAAATAAAAAACAAACAAAACCTACGCGCGCGCAGCAGAAAACCCAACCCAACCCAACTATCTACCGCGCGCGCCAGGCCCAACCCAACTAACCCTCGCGTACCGCTTGGAGATTCGTGCGGGGCTTCTAATCGCCTTCGTCACCCCGTACGGCAGCGCATCGGAGGCGCCACCGCACCCCCGCGCGACTCCGGCGGCCAGCGACGCCCTCCGCGCCTCTATAAGAAGCCCCAGAGCCCCTGCACCTAACCCTAGACCCCCTAGGTTCCCTTTCCCCTCTCCGCCGCCGTCGATCGCCTCCTCCTCGACGAGTTTTCCTCCTCTGCTCCCCCCACCGGCGACGACACCCTCTGAATCCGACCACCGCAACGTCGCCATGGCTCACCACTTCCCCACCTAGACCCGAAAATCGAACACCCACAGTTGCCTCTCCCTTTTGGACATCAGAGCGTCCCCGAGGAACCACTAGGACGTCGCCGCCGTCCACGACATCTCCGCCATCGCCTCCGTCACGTCATCGTCAGCAACCATCGCCACCTCGATCCCCTCCTGGTGAGCCACCGTAGCTCTCCCCTCTCTCCCTCTGCTGCTTGCGCATGCTCTCGTACACGTTCTGCACGCGTCCAACCACCCCACAGCAGCGAGCACGTCCACGATCACCTCAACGCCGGCGAGCCCTTTCTGTTCTGACGGACGAGCAATGTTTTGTTCGTCAAAGTTTCAGTTAGCGCAGCGATGAACTATAACCTGAATCCGTTCCCGTACCTGTCAAACACAGCAGCGCAGCGCAACTGGTGGCGCTATCTCTGAATCTCGCGCAGGTCTCGGGTTCGAGCCCGCAGACGCGCACCTTTTTTTGGTTATTTTCTCCCTTGCGCGCGACCCCACCCAGCAGTGACCCGCACTGCCACGCGTGCGTGCACGCGCCACGCTGGCCGCAGGGGCCACAGGGCAGTGGCTGAGGTTAGGGTACCCCTCGGTACCAAAAGGTTCTGCGCGAATTTCTGAATTTCCAAATCACTTTTAAATAACAGATTTGAATATAAACTTCAAAATTCAATATCTTTCATTCTGTTAATCCAATAAATAAAAACTTTATATGTTTTCTGATCCAAATTTCCTAATCTTTCCAAATATCCAACTTGTGTACTGTTTTGAAAACTTCAAATGTATTTAAAATTCAAACTTAAATATTTCAAATGCTAATTTAGAAATTCAACAACTAATTATTTATTAATCCAATAAATGCAAATAAAATATGTTTTCCACACCATTTTAAGTAACCTATTCAAATATAATTTTTGTTTTCTGTTTTGAATAATTAAAATTGCCTAAACAATTTAAATCTTGTTTAATTCAATTAAAAATTGTTTAATGTTGTTTAATTCATAATTAATTAATCCTAAGTCCAATTTCAAAATGTGAAACATGTAATCCAACTAAAATTTGTTAACCTTTTCAAATATCAACTTTGTTATTTGTTTTGAACATTTTAGATGGGTGAAAACAACAAGTATTTGTGTGTCATCTGTAAGGCACCCAAAAATTCCCTAAAATTAATAATAAAATTCTAAATTGCTACACCCTATTCTAATTTGATTCTAATGTTGTTATTTTGCTGTTTTCCTTTTGCATGCATCATACTAAACCACTAGCACCTGTTTTTTAGTTGGAAAACAAATAATCTAACCAAAATCTTTGGGCTTTTCATATGCAACTCAAAATTGCATATGTGTCCAAATTAAATTGTGTTGTCATATCAATTAGTTTATTTTGATGCATCTATTAACTTGTCATGCATCATATTTGATTGTGCACTATGCCATGACAATGATTGTTTATATTTCTGCCTTGTTTGTTTGCTTCCTCTCGGATAGACGACGACGTTGATACCGACGACCTTTACGACACCCCTTCTGAGGATCTAGCTCAGTACCCGGCTACTGGGTTTGCAGGCAAGTTATCACTCACATGAACCATTGTGTTCCTTTCAACATTGGTTACCGATACTTTCCGTTGTTCTTTTCTGCTAGCCATAGTGGTAGTTGTTTCTGTTACGAACCTATCACATGATACCCTAAACCCTGATATTGCCATCACCTCCAGTCCTAAAACCCCGTTGCTTGGGCCCGTGTCTTACTAGCATGCTTAGGGCTGTTTTGCTCGAGTCTGTTATCAGTTACTTTCTGTTATTATATTCTGTTATATTCTGGGCTCGATGTTAAACAACACCTGTTAATTTGAGGTAATAATAATTTGCTGATAAGGCACCGGCAGGAGGCCCGGCGTGGTTTTGAGGCCTGCTAGTGTCGACCCTAATAGGAAAAGGGTCTTGTCTACTGATCCATGATGAGCGCACTATCCGCATGTGGGAAGCGTGTATGGGCGCCCCCCTCAATTTGACTCGATCCGCATCTCGTCCAAATCACCACACTTAGTTCGGGCTTTCCATTTGATGCACGCATATGCAGGTACGAACCCGAGGCCAGGGTGGAACTTTTGTAGTCGGCATTTAGGGCGGCGTGGTCTTCCAGTGCTATGAGGGTCCTCCTTTTCTTCGGGGGGCTCGATTAGCCGCGCATGCACAGCACGTGGTGCTTTGGGCTTGATGCGAGGAAAGGTTGAATTGTGTTGAGTGCCCCGCTTGGTGGGAAAGGCCTTCCCATCTGGCGGGTTATTCTTACGTGTACGGCCAAATTGGTGCACCCCTGCAGGGATAAATCTTCTCGAGAAGCCGTGTTTTCTGCGGTTATGGTTGACTTGGTGAAAGTACTGGCTAACAAGTACTCAGAACAACTTACACCTAACTAATGATAACTTGACTAGTAATAGGCTTATTGACACAACAACTTGATCCATCATTAATCCGACTGTGTGAGTTATCCTCGGATTGCTTCTTTGGATAAGGGGCGAGATCCAGGATGGGTTTGTTTGGTGGTTAGCTATAGTTGGTTACGATACGCTATCTTATCCCTTCTGATACACCGTAGAGTTGTAGTATGTTCTGTAGTTGGTTAGTGCAGCCAGTTGCAGCATCTTTCATACCTTTTCTTCCGTTGATCCCAAGGCATCTGTGCTTGGTGTTGACGGGTTACACCTTGGTGAACTGTGAGTCTTGCTTGCCAGTACGTTGTTGTACTGACCCCTTTGGGGCTGTGGTTTACGCAGACTACGACTACGGCTACGATGACCACCAGGATGGCTACTTCGTGGAGTTTGACGAGACTGCAGACGAGTAGTTAGCTGGACCAGGGCTGGATCCAGGACCTACGTGGATGGGCTTCGTCTTCTTTATTTTCTCCGGCTTCTTAAGCCTGTTGGATTTGTCTGTACCCAGACACCTTTGATTGCTTCCGCTGATGTAATGAATGCTATGTTGGGACATGTGTCCTCTGGATGATTGTATTTGCTATTTCTGCCTTAGTGAAGGCCATTTGCAACCTTATTTCCATCTTTTGTGTCTTAGAGGCATGTTGTGTTATCCTTTTGTTCAAAACCGTTGACGTACCATGTGTGTATGGTATGAAGTACATCAATGGTAGTATCCTGATTTCTATAGGATAGTTTACATCGACGGTGAACAGTAACGGTTGGTTGTCGCACATAAGTGCTGGCCTACCCGTAAGGGGACGCGGGAGCCGTTAAGCCCCGTAATCCAACCAAAATACTGTTCAGTTCGTACGGTGAGTATCCTCTAGAAGTCCGGGTGCGACATTGATATTCCAACGGCAATCTCCTTTTCAATATATGTTACCAAGCAATCTCTTAGAAATCCATCTTCCATTTTATTTCGAAGCCTTGTTTTCAACAGTTTCATTGCAGAGAAGGCATGTTCAGTGGTTGCAGTTGAGACTGGTAAAGTAAGAACAAGACGAATTAACCTGTTCATGAAAACAGTTAGTATTTTTTTTAGCAATGATCAAATCTACCAAGATAGCAAACAGAGAGACAGAGAACATCATATACCTATCAATCAAGTGATAATCGTCATTTTTTCTGGTTGCTGCAAGTTGTTGACAAAGTTCTGATATAGTTGTCAAATTCTGAAACTTTGGGTGTGTTGGTATATCATGCGCATAATGTCGTATCTGACATCTCAGATTCTCCCTTTCTTGTTCTTCAAAATCAGCGGGATAGAACTTTGAAGCTAGGGAACACACATTTTCAATATCAAATGAACTGAATGAGTTTTGGGGGTCCAATGAAGTGCACATAATGAGAAGCTCAGTTGCTTGTTTGTTGAATCTGGAATTGAACTCTTGTATTTGCTGATCCACAACAACCATGAAATTATCACACCGATAATGATGCTCAACCGTACTCTCATCATCTGCACGAGAATTAATGAAATCCACATATAACTCACTAAATTGTGGTGTTGTAACTCCCTGCTTCCCACAAAACGAAAGCACATCAGATTTAAGCTTGCTCCAACCATTATCTCTTAGCTCCTGAATCAGCAGTTTTGTAGTCTTCACGTCATCCATGGCATTCACAATATCTTGAGACTTTA
Organism: Alopecurus myosuroides; assembly: GCA_028641055.1. Lineage (NCBI taxonomy): Eukaryota > Viridiplantae > Streptophyta > Magnoliopsida > Poales > Poaceae > Alopecurus > Alopecurus myosuroides. The sequence goes on along the minus strand of CM054057.1, from coordinate 249,735,341 downwards.
GTTGCAACTTTTTGCATAGCATATCTGTTATCCCCATAAGCTCTTTCATGACATGTAGAATAAATATGAAGTCGAAAGACATCATCAACTTAACAGCACCACTAGCCTTCGCCCGTGCTGAAGGTGAAGTACCCGAACCTTTAGACATAGCAATGCTTTTAAGTACCAACAATGTTGGTTTGTATAGCTTCAAAAGGCTACAAGCAGATGCATAGTGAGAACTCCACCTTGTGTCACAAGGCCGATGTAAAGTACCGACTTGATTAGCTCCACTTCCGGTTTCAAGCTCACCAAGCTCAATGAGATTCTCCATTTCAGCAACTTGATTAACATGCAACTCATCATTTCTCTTACTAGAAGACACAACTGTAGTGACAACAAGAGCAAGATGATCGAAAAAGTAGTGAACATCAGCTACTTCTTTAGCGGCGGCAACAAGAGCTAGCTGCAACTGATGAGAAAAACAATGAATATAATAAGCATAAGGACACTCTTCCATGAACTTGGCTTGTAGTCCATTCCACTCCCCACACATGTTACTAGCACCATCATATCCTTGTCCACAAAGTTTGTTGACATCTAACTGATGTTGAACCAAAACAGAAGATAGTTCATGTTTTAAAGTAGCTGAAGATGTATCCAAAACATGAACAGTATCAAGAAAACGCTCTCGAGTGAAACCATTTTTATCAACAAAACGAATAACCACAGCTATTTGCTCTCTTTTTGCTTCATCTCTTGACTCGTCAACAAGCAAGCAAAATTTAGCATCACCAATTTCTTTACGAATTTCACGTTGCACATTTGAAGCAATGATATGCAGAAGTTTTTTTGAATGGGTGGCGAGGTATACCTAGCATTCTGTGGAGCATTACCCAATACGGCAGCACTAATTTCGTCATCATAAGAAGCTAGCAATTTCACCATTTCAAGAAAATTCCCTTGATTTTTTGAGCCAGGACTTTCATCATGTCCTCGGAAGGAGCAAGACTGGAATGCTAACCACCGTAATACATCAATTGTTACTTTTAGACGCAACCTATTTCTCTTGATGTCATGTTCTGTTTGCTTCTCCACTAATTGTTCCACATGAGCTGACTTATTCTTCAAATTTTCATAACAATTGACAGCATAATTGTGAGCTGATTTACTGTCCTTTCCCATGTGAGTCAAGAATGAGCAGTCCTTTCCGTTGTTAACTTTGTTCCATTTTTTGAACCCTTCCACTGTAAACTTGTCAGAACCTTTCCTTCCTAGAGGCTTCCTATAAAATAGAAAGCATGGGAAACAATATACTGCATCTTTCGCAGGAGAGTATTCTAACCAAGGGAAGGTTTTAAACCAATGGTATTGAAACTTGCGTGGATGGTTTGCTACATCATCAAGAGGATACTCTTCTTTGTGAAATTGATATGGCCCATGCTTCATATGTGCCAAACGAGCCTTTTCTTGATCATTAGCAGGATAATCCCAAATTTGGCACCGCAGACCTGGATCCCTTTCTACTACCAAAACAGCGGAATCATCATTTCTTCTCTCAACCGAAGGTGGTCGTGGTGGTCCCGTTGGCACTCTTGCTGTTAGTGGTGTTGTTGGTATTTCTTCTTCTAAATCTACTGGTTCTTGTTCATCCAAGTTTGGGACATCAGCCAAATTGATTTGTTCTAAACCATCATTAACTCTTGTTTTCTTCCCAAAATGAGAATGCATGTTCTGAACTGGTACAATCTTTCTTTTATTTTTAGCCATGGCTATCCTGAAACACCATACACCATCAAGCATTAATCCTATTTCAGAAATAACAAGGCTAAACAAAACATATAGCAGATCTAAAAGTTTGAAAGGGGAATAGGGGATACAATCATACTACAGTCTACATGTCTGCAATTTTACCAACCAAATCATAGAGCAATCCAGATTCTAAAAACTAGTGAAAATCGAAATTGGAAACTGTAGTACTGTACCTCTCCTTTTGAGGGAACGGCAAGACAAGGGCGCTGGCTGGGATGGAACGGCAATACAAGAACAAGGGGGCAGCCGCGGTGCCGCCTGCGCCCTGCGGCCTGCCGGGCTGGGGCTTGGGAAGTGGCCGGCGCTTGCCCTGGATTGGAACTCGGACAAGAAAGGGATTGGGATTGGGATTGGGAAGTGTCCTGGTGCCCTGGTCTGCAGGTTGGTCGTCGAGTTGACCATGGAGGTTGGAGAGAAATTGGGGACATGCAAACAGAGGAAAGAGAGGAACACATGCGCTTGGCTTGGGCTGGCTCGGATGCTCGTGCGTGCGGTCTAATTTTTTTCTTACAGAATATGACCAAAGCTGAGTACAAGAAGTACCAATTCTTTGGGGTTAAATTTTTTTTGTTGGCAAGTTGGGGGGGGGGGCCTGCTGGTCCCATGCTGCCTCCGCCGTTGTCTAGCCGGCTTGAAAGGACCAACCATATCCAAACACCAAACTGCAAATGGCCAAGTAATGGGAATGGTCTTCAACTCGGAAGCAGGCATGTGGATCTTACTTGCGAATCTCTGGTAGCCGTTGCATTTTCTCACAATATCTTCAGCTTGCTTCAAGGAAGTGAGCCAAAAGAAGCCATGCCGAAAAGTCTTATTGACCAGAGCCCGAGAAGAGGCGTGATGTCCGCATTCTCCTTGATGTATCTCCACCAATATTTCTTCTCCTTCTTCTGGTTCCACACAGCGTTGCAACACGCCAGTGGGACTTCTTCTATGCAGCGCTTCCCTGAAGATGGTGTAGCCCTTGGATCTTCTTTGAATTTGCCTTGCGGTAACCTCATCAGTTGGTAGGGTGCCGTCCTTTAGAAAGGATAATATGGGCATAGCCCAACTCGGTGTCTCCCGCGTGAGAAACACTGGTTCGTCCAGTTTCATTGGAACAACCACCACTGCATCTTCTGTGTTGAGGACGAGGTCACGGGTCCCCGAGTATCCAGCAAGGACCCCCTCAATGAACGCGACTGTCCCCGAGTTAGGAGGGGAAGTCCCCGAGTAAGGAGGGACAGTCCCCGGGTTGCAGGCGCCAGTCCCCGGAATGGAGACTGCAGTCCCCGGGTTCTCTTTTGCACCCTCCCAGTCAATCTCCATGGGAACAGATTCTTCACCTGGCATAGAAGGAACGGATATAGACTCCAAGTTGGGGGATGGATTGATAGATGGCTTTCTCAAATGCTCCAAGGCGATCCCAGCTGGGATGGACTGCCGAGAACACCCCAACTTGGACAGCTCATCAGCTGCTTCATTCTCTGCCCTGTGTATGTGCTGGAACTCGCAGCCTTCAAAAAATCCTTTCATAGTTTGCACCAGGAACCGATATGCTGCCATGTTGGCATCCAGAGCATCCCAAGTACCAGAAACTTGCTGCACAACCAGATCCGAGTCTCCATAGCATATAATGCGCTGCACACCAACTTCCTTGGCTACTCGCAAGCCGTGCACCACGGCCTCATACTCTGCTACATTGTTGGATGCCTTGAAGTGGATCTACAACACATCTTGAGTTGATCTCTCTTGGGTGAGGTGAGCACCACACCAGCACCAAGGCCTTCCTTCACTTTGGAGCCATCAAAATGCATCTTCCAGTAATTGGTTTCCGGCAAGGGAGGCTCATACTGCACCTCGGCCCAATCCACCAGGAAATCTGCCAGGATCTGTGACTTGATGGCTTCTCTTCTCGCGTACGAAGCAGCATACGCGGCCAGCTCAATCTCCCACTTGGCTACTCTGCCACTTGCTTCCTTGTTGCCCATGATATTCGAGATGGGAGCAGAACTCACCACAGTGATGGGATGCTGTTGGAAATAGTGCTTCAGCTTCTTGGCGCCGAAGTACACGCCGTAAGTCATCTTCTGGTAATGCGGGTAGTTCTGCTTGGAGCTGGACAGCACTTCACTAAGATAATACACTGGCCGCTGCACAGTCTTGCCTTCCTCTTCTCGTTCCACCACAATTACCACACTGACTACCCGGTTGGTAGCAGCAATGCATAACAACATTGGCTCTTTGGGTAGCAGACTAGCCAAGATGGGAGCGCTACCCAGCATGTCCTTCAGCTCCTTGAACGCCACATCAGCTTGCGGTGTCCAGACAAACTTGTCACTTTTCTTCATCAACTGATACAAAGGCAAGGCCTTCTCGCCCATTCTGCCCAGGAACCGGCTCAGAGATGCCAAGCAACCAGTGAATTTCTGCACATCCTTCAGTGACCTCGGCAAAGACATGCTCTCAATAGCTTTTATGTTTGAAGGATTGGCCTCAATGCCCCGATTGGATACCAAGAAGCCGAGCAGCTTGCCAGCCGGGACGCCAAAGGTGCATTTACTCGGGTTCAGCTTCATTCTGTACTTGCGGAAGTTGGCAAAAGTTTCCTCAAGGTCACTAAGCAGAGTATGTATTTTATTCGTTTTGATGACAATGTCATCTACGTACACATGCACATTCTTGCCAATTTGATCATGCAAGCATTTCTGCATGCATCTCTGATAAGTAGCCCCAGCATTCCGCAACCCAAAACACATGACACGATAGCAATAAGCCCCGTACGGGGTAATGAAAGCAGTCTTTATTTGATCAGCAGGGTTGAGAGCTATCTGACGGAAACCAGAGTAGGCATCTATGAAAGACAAAAGCTCACAACCAGCAGTGGAATCGATCACCTGATCTATACGGGGTAGCGGAAAGGGACCCTTGGGGCAGGCCTTGTTCAAGTCGGTGTAGTCGACGCACATGCGCCACGCGGTGTCGGCCTTGGGGTCCTCCTTCTTCTTCTCAACCATCATCGGGTTGGCTAGCTAATCCGGATGCAAAACCTCCATAATAAAGTTTCTTATCAGCAACTTGGTGATCTGATCACCGATAGCCTTCCTCCTCTCATCTCCGAAGCGGCGCATCGCCTGCTTCACTGGTTTGGCGTCAGGGCGCACATGTAGCGAGTGCTCAACCAACTCCCTCGGGACGCCCGACAGATCCTCATTGGACCATGCAAAGACATCCCGATTCTCACGGAGGAAGTGGATGAGCTCGCTTTCCTATTTCTCTCCCAACCCGGCGCCAATGATGGCAACACGGTCCGGGAACTCGGGGTCGACCTGGACCTTCTTCGTCTCCTGGGACGCCTGGAACGCCGTCCCGTACTGGGAACTCGGCATGCCGGGCGCACCACCTTGCGCTGCTTGCGCCATAGCCACCACCTCATGTATCTTCTTCTTCTCGACAGAAATAACCATGGACTCTGCCAACTGAGAACCAGCAGAGGCACACTCCAGAGATCTCTTGTAATCACCAGCGATGGTGATGACTCCATTGGGACCAGGGATCTTCATCTTTAGGTAGGTAGCATGGGTAGAGGCCATGAACTTGCTGAGAGCAGGCCTACCGAGTAGGGCATGGTAGGGGCTATGGTGATCAACTACCTCAAACTGTAGGCTCTCTGTGCGGCAGTTCTCCCTGGTGCCGAATAGAACATCTATCCACACACGGCCAATCGGAGAACAAGAAACTCCTGGCACAATGCCGTGAAAAGTGGTCCTGCTGGGTAGCAACATGTTCTCGGCCATCCCGAGCTTCTCTAGCGTGTCTCTGTACACGATGTTGATGCTGCTGCCGTTGTCAATGAGCACCTTGCTAAACCTGACATTCTTCTGTGTACCCAAGAAGGTGGGATCCACCACCAAAGCATAGCTGCCCGGGTTGGGAATCACCCTAGGATTGTAACATCCCAAGTATGAAAACAACCCCTAGAATGTTTGCTTTCTGTTAAATTATTGTTTTGCATCATGGCATCTTAATCATTGCATTTGTTTGCATTTGTGTTGCATCTGTTTTCAATTGTTTTCTATTTCAAATACAAACCAATTTCCAAATCAAATTGTTCATACTTGTTATGTTACCTTTTCCAAATAAAAAGTTCAATTAAAAACAGCTATGTTGCTTCCATTAAAATAGAAAGCTCAACTATTAACTTGTTATTTAATAACTCACTTAACTCAAATTTCATTCAAAATTCAATTACATTTTTCAAACAGCAACCATGTTGAAACTTATGAAAATTACAAAACATTTCTAATCAATTTGTGTCCATTAAACTATAAGGTTCAAACTATTTAAATTTTGTTTTCAATATTTCACTTAATAATCAAAATTCATTCAAATTCCATCAAATTACAAACAACAATTTATTTTGAACTTTTTGGAAAACTAAACTTGGCAAGTTGTTGTTGTTACCATAATTAAGCAATACCAAATTTTCCTAAAATTTTCTAACATCAAAACCCTAGCCTTTTCTTCCTATTTCTTTTCAGCAAAAAAAAAAGAAACAAAAAAATTTAAAAAGAGAAACAGAGAGAGGGGTAGGGCAGGCGAGCCAGGCCCAGCCCACAAACTGGCCTGCTTACCTCTTTGAGGTCGTCTTCAACCTGTACGACGCTCGATGCCGCTGTCCACGTCGTCGTACGGCGAGCAGGAACGGCCAGCAGCGCTCACCTCCCTCCTATATAGCTAAACCCTAGGCCCCCTCGGTGCCCTAGCCCTAGTCCTCCCTCCTCTCTCCCTCTCACCGCCGCGGCGCCATTCTTTTTCTCTCCACCCACCGCTTCCTTTCTCTGAAATTTCCCCACCGAGCACCGCCACCTCTGAACCTCTCCGATGATCGCCGCCGTTACCGCGCGCCTCCTCGCTGGCTAGCCGGGAACGGACTCTCCGTACCTCCCTCGACCTCATCGACACCGCCACCGTGCCGGAGACCCCCTGGATCGCCGCCGCCGTCCAGCTCTTGCCGCCGGCCATCCACCCCGACCCTCTGCTTCCTCTACTGCGGAGGTGAGCATCACCTTTCCATCTCCCTCCTCTCTACATCACGTCCGCGAGCACGCACCACCTCTGCACACCAGCACGCGCACCGCACACGGCATCCCTAGCGCACAGTGAGCAGCCGCCGTGCAGCAGCCATCGCCGGCGACCACGGTTCTCTGTCAGTAAGTTCAGTGTCTGAATTTCAGGTTCAGTTAAAAACGTGCACGGGCTGAACCTTAACCTCCCCGACCCCCCTTACTGTCAACAAACTAAGCAGCTACCGCAGTGGTAGCAGTGCTGCGTGCGCGAGCCGCGGCTAGGGTTCGAGCCCCCCCGCGCGCATCTTTTTGGGAATTATTTCCCCTCGCCCCAGGCCCACCAGCCAGTGGCAGTGGCTGCCACGCGTGCTGCCACGCAGCGCCACGCTGGCCAGGGCCCGCTGGCAGTGGCCCAGGTTAGGCCACTGCGCAGTGAAAATAGTTTCTGCCCAGTTTCTTTTAAGTTTAAGTCCAATTCATTACAGATTAGTCCCTGGGTTTAAAATACAAATAACTTTTAAATTACAACTTCAAATAAAATAAATAAAACATGTGTACTGAACCAAATTTAATTCTCTACCTATTTAAGTCATTTGTTTTCCGTTTTGAACATTTCAAATGCATTCTAATTTTAAATTCAAACAATTCATTTCACATTTGGTTAATTTCATAACTAATTCAATATTAATTCAAATGCAACATATAAAATATGTTTTCAAACCAGAAAAACATAATCTTTTCAAATATGAATTTTATTTAATGTTTTGAACAAATAAAATTCAAATAATATTCATACTTGATTTAAATCCATTTCAATCTTGTTTAAACTTGTTTAATTCATAATTAAATCATTCTAATTCCTTTTTCAATAATTGAAACATGTAATCCAACTAAAATTTTGTGTTCTTTTCAAATATGAACTTTGTTATCTATTTTGAACAATTAAAATTGGTGAAAACAACAAATGCTTGTGTAACTCATTAAGAAGCCAATTTTCTCAACTTAATAAAAACAATTCAAAACTTGGTAAACAACATATCAAATTGAATCCCTTGTTATTCCCTTTTTGTTAACTTCATCCATGCATCATGCTAATCAACTTTCACCTGATGGTTAGTTGTAGATCATTAATCCCACCATTAAATTCATGGGCTTTTCATATGCAATCCAAATTGCATATGGGTCCATTTAAACATGTGATCTTGTCAACTAGTTTATTTTAATGCATCAATTAAATTGCCATGCATCATCCCATGATTGTGCATTATGCCATGTTATTGATTGTTCGTCTCTCTTCGTTGTTTGCTTGCTTCTTCTCGAATAGACGACGACGTTGAGACAGACGAGGTTTACGACACTACTTCTGAGGAGTTAGCTCAGTACCAGGCTACTGAGTTTGCAGGCAAGTATTCACTCACATGAACCATTGTGTCCTGTCCACACTGGATACCGATACTATCCGTTGTCTATTTCTGCTAGCCCTATGAATCGTTGCTTGTGTCCCGATCCTATCACATGCTATCCTAAAACCCTGATATTGCCTCACCTCCACACCTGTAACCCCTTGCTTGTTGCCTGTGTCTCACTAGCATGCTTAGGGTTGCTTTTGCTCGAGTCTGTTGTCCGTTACTTCTTTTACCATATTTATTTATGTTCTGTGGGCCTGATGTTTAAACAATCAACCTGTTAATGTTATGAATAATAATAATTTGATGATAAGGCACCGGCAGGAGGCCCGGCGTGGTTTTGAGGCCTGCTAGTGTCGACCTTAATTAGGAAAACTAGTCGTCAACCCGTGCATCTGCACGGGCTAGTATTTAGATCACATGTGTTAATGTTTTTTGTGTATATTGGTGTGCTTTTGCGTGTAAATTTATATTCTCCATTTTGCATACTATTCCTGCTCACGGACGCGAGCTAACCTTTCTCAAACATATCACATATACAACTCATTAGGCAATGAAAAACTATGAAATCTAGCCTGCATGTCAGTGATTGTACTATACTTTGAGCGAGGAAATACCTTATTCAACATTGAATAGGCCCTTTAAGGATAACTTTTAGATATATTGCTCTTTGTATCCGTTCAACATTGAATGAGCCCTTTAAGGATAACTTTTGATATCTTAGCTCTCTGGATGCATCAACGAATAAAACTTTGCTCTCAATAGTGAAATGTTACTCGACAAATGGCTGATATTTTTTTTAATCTCAGATCTGAGAATGAAAGCCTTATGAGTTCAAGAAAATCGGCTATTTCAACACTAAAATGTCTAGGGACTACTCCTTAATATCCATAATTGGTGAAAAAACTTTTGTGCGAAATACTCATATCCTAAAGTAAATTTAGGCATAAACATCTCATATTGATGTTGCTTATGTGTGTATCTTGAATTTTGTATATTTACTCAGACTACATAAGAGGTAAATATTGAATAAAAAAATAAAGAATTTAGTATTTTATTTTTACAAATAATATATCCTAGAAAAATAAGTAATTAGCAGTGTATCCCTGGCTGTCAAATTTAGGAATTTCCCTACTATTATCGTAAGTAAAGGACAACCAACAGATCGAATGATAGTTGTCGATATTGATTAAATGCAAAATATATGGAATAATTAAGTCTATTCTTGGCAGATTTTGTTGCTGAACCATTCTTTAATGAATGTAATTTTGTATTTTATTTGCATCTAACAATAGCAAATCATTCCATAGGAAGTCAACTGACATTGGATTACAAAAATATCACCAAATTTTAAAATCATGGAATGTCTTATCTTAAGAGGGAAACAAAGATCACATCAAGAGAACTGGGCAATTGCACAGTCGTCTGAGGAGGCTTATATAATCAAGAAAACCATATTCGTAGTAAAGTTAATCAACCTACAGTGTGAATTATCCCCCATGCTTTGAAAAGTAGCAATACCTTACACACATATATTTGCATGCTTCAAGTAATGGATAGACTATTGGAAAAATAACTCCAGCTAGCATAAAAAGTCAGAACCAACTAAAAACAAATTCAGCAATTTGATGAGAGACGACACAATCAGTTTTCGTCTGAAAGAAAAGATCGGTTCCTGTGCTGCACCTACTTTTATTTTCATCATATTGATCAAACTCGCCCTGAGTATACCAACTAATTTCAAGGAAATTGCATGAGGAAACAATAGCAATTTTACATGAAAAATAGAAAAACCTAATTTATAGAGCGTAACTAATCAACTTGCTCCAGCTTCTGTACAGTGCCACCCTCGAATTCTAAATACCATGGATATTTCAACTGCAAGGTAATGAGATCAAGAACACATCTTCTAATGTACCTACTATTAAATCTGTAATGAGTAACTGGGTTTGAACTTTGAAGTAGCAATATATTTGTAAAATATGCGATAATATTTTACAGAAGATAATAAAATGGACCTACTCAAATCCCCCATGTTAATTGGAATTTTTCCAGAAACCATATGGCTTATTGAATTCAGTAGTACTTGTAATTACCAATAAGAAATCCTCTTTGCAGATGACATCCCAAGTGTTGACTGCAAAAAATAGAATTCAGATGATATAATAAATCTATGGAGAAACATATATAAAATATAAACTAACAAAACTATGGGATCTGAAGAAGGATTGTCAATACATTGAGCTAATCTAACATTGAGCAACCTTATTTACTATCTTCATTTGAAGGATTTCTCTCACTAAACAAAATAACTTATGTATAACTAAACTTTAGTAAAGTTATTTGGATTAGAAACTGTGTGCACCAACATGCATAGGCTGGACAACTACCCTTTTCCATCATTGAGAAGAAAATTGTTTGGAAGAATTAGTAGAGGGTATAGCCTATCTAGGAGGCCTATAACATCCGGCCCCTTCATATAGATTAGTTTGCTGACCTAAGCGTTTCTTTGAGCACTTAGCTAACGTAACTCTATATAAATTCCTATGATAGCATGGAGAGATAATTGAAAGCTGCAAGAAAGAAACAATAGATTAGGAATCCAGCAGTAACAATGGACATGACCGTGAGACCACCAATTAAGCATGACTAATGGTCTAACACTCAGGGGAAAACCTCAACAGAGCATGAAACTTCCACATTAAACAGCCACATGGTTGTAGTAGGACCAAGAACACACTGTTTTGAACTATGTAAAAACTATAATAATAGGATTGCCTAAGAAGGGGGGTCAAGATAGACCAATTTAATACAGTTAACAATAGAATTACTTGAGATCACAAAAATAAGATGTCAGTTGCTCCAAAGGTTTGCAAAAACTCATGTTCCAATATGAATACCCACGGGTTAGTGATTGAACTATCCAGGTGAGGCAAGAAACCGGTCGAGCACCTTGGTTTTCCATATGCATGGTAAAAATTACATGGTCGTAGAACAAAAGCATTGATGCCACCCACCGTGTGCAGGCCGTGTCATGTGCTTTGCTTCCCTATATGCATCTGCTGACGAATGCCGGTGCCATAGATTAGGACGGCCAAATCGGAGAGCCTGATCTGTGGCAACCTGTGTCCACCTTATGCACTGTTAGTGATTTGTGTTTCATGGTGGCCGGCTTGTAGGATCAGCGGCCAACGGCAGCAGGGATGAATAGAGTACGTGTGCCGTATTTGCTTATTCTATGCACTGGACTATTGTACCTCCATATGTGTGATAATACAAACATGAAAAAAAAAATCTGTGGAAATTTCTGCCATCGTCTTGCATCAACAATGAAAGATCAAGAACAGAGCACTCTCCTCGTCGAGTTTGGACACAACCGCGGTCTACCTAGTCGAGAGCATGAACAACGATCGATCATGATAAATATAGTGTTCAATCTAAAGTAATCCATTGTGATCCTAAAGAACAAAATTAATAAGAACGTGCAGCAACGCCGGTGCTATGTGTGAAGCTAATCCAGCGCTCACCGCCATTGAGCTGCTGGAGCTTCACGAAGAAGATAGGTGCAGACGCCACTGCTATGTCTGGACCCCTGGAGCCGCATCGCTGTTGAGCCGCTCGAGCTGCGCGAGACAAGTAGCAAGGAGAGCAGCGGCTTGTGAGACCAGGAGGTGCGCTGGGCAATCACTAATTTTAGGCATAGATCGAGAAGATGTTGTAGCGACGTCCGCGCCATCATTGGATTTCAATCCGATCTGGCAATCAATCCACTTTGAGAGACTCAAGCGGCATGGCCATAAGAGGCGATGATGACAGACGCCGGCGCGTGGCCTTAACTGCGGCAGGAGAACACGACTGCATCACACGTGCCGTCGTTGGAGCCAATGGCACTCTCGCCGTAGTCGGAGGCACAACTGAGCGTGCACGTTATTGTGGCGACCTAGGTAGTAGGAAGACGTAAGAGTCGATAGAACTTCTTGGAGACTTTTTTTCTTAGAAAACTTCTTGTAGACTACGGACTCGTGCACTTGTAGAACTTTAAGCAACCGCAAAAGAAGCACTTAGCGACTTTTTGATCGTAACCACTTAATTTACAACGGTTATTTTAGGCAATTTACCTTGGACTAACGTGAGAGATCGTTCGGTGCTTTCAGTTAGTAGATAGTCCAAGGTAAGTTGTCGTGAATACATCGCTGCCGAATGAAGGCGCTCTGGTTGCGATCCACAAGGCCATCCATGAAGGGAGCCAATCTGTTGGCCAGGGTCCAACAGACAGCGAGGTTGCTTCATAGGCTTAAGGAGCCCAGGGTGCTGGTTAAGTTGGACATCGCGCGAGCCTTCGACTCGGTTTCATGGGGGTTGCTCTTTGAGATCCTACGAAAATTAGGATTTGGGCCGAGATTTTGCGAGTGGGTGGCTATCCTCTTATCCACCGCAAGCTCGAGGGTGTTGCTTAACGGGGAACCCGGCCCCCCGGTTTGGCATAGGAGGGGCTTACGTCAGGGGGACCCCCTTTCCCCCCAACTGTTCGTCTTGGTGATCAACTCACTAAACAAGCTCCTCGCTAAGGCTGTGGATCTGGGGATCCTTCGAAGGGTGGCACGTCAGGACCTAGTAACTACGGTTTCGCTTTATGCGGATGACGTGGTTATCTTTTGTCATCCTGACGAAGGTGAGCTGCGCAGGCTGCGAGACATCCTCGCGCTCTATGGTGGCACTTCGGGCCTCCACACCAATTTCGCCAAATGTTCTGTCTCGCCAATTGGGTGTGACGACGCACTTGCAGCGGAGGCAGCAAACGCAATGGGATGTCTGGTTGCCCCCTTTCCGGTGCAGTACCTGGGCATCCCGCTAGGCCTACGCAGGCTCCCCACTGCGGCGCTGGACCCAATTGTCGACAAGGTTGCGGATAGACTACCGACTTGGAAGGCGGCTATGATGCCTAAGGCGGGAAGTTTAGCTCTTATCAAAGCAGTGCTGGCCGCGATTCCATTACACCAGCTTATGGTCACTGCCACCAACAAGAAGACTCTCAAGAGGATTGAGAAGATTTTCAGAGGCTTCCTATGGACGGGGCGAGCGGGAGCCCAGGGGGGGCACTGTCATGTTAATTGGGCTAGGGTGTGCCGACCACTGCGGCTGGGAGGACTGGGGATTCCAGATCTAGTACGCACGTCGGTAAGCCTCAGGGTGCGGTGGTTGTGGAGGTTGCATACGGATCAATCACGCCCGTGGCGGGGACTCGACATGCAATTCTCGAAGGTGGAGCGCAGCATCTTTGAAGTCTCCACGGAGATGCGCTTGGGGGACGGGGCTAAGGCTCTATTCTGGCAAGATAAGTGGTTAGGAGGTCGCTCGCTGGGGGATATGGCGCCGGCCTTGGTGGCGATCATCCCCAAGCGTACGAGGAAGCGCAGGACCGTCCGCGAGGCGCTGACAGAGCGCCGGTGGATCGAGGACATTGCAGGGGCCTTGAGCCCGGTTGCGCTCATGCAATATGTCAGGGTGTGGACCTTGGTCCAAGGGATACAACTTTCTCCATCACCGGATACCCTTATCTGGCGATGGACGCCAGACGAAAAGTATTCCGCCAAATCCTGCTACGCTGCTCTATTCGAGGGGGCTACCATCTCGAAATCATGGAAAGTAAACTGGAAATCCTGGGCGCCACCAAGGGTGAAGTTCTTCATCTGGTTAGCTTGCATGGACCGATGTTGGACGGGAGAGAGGCTGGCCCGCCGGGGACTACCTCACCAGGACTCATGTGTGCTCTGTAACCAGGAGGAAGAATCGATGCAGCACATGCTCACCGGATGCCCCTTCTCTCGTACGATATGGTACGAGGTGCTGTCTTGGATCCGATCAACGGCTACACCACCGGTTGTGGAAGATGATTTCGTGGATTGGTGGACACAGACGCTACAGGCCACCCCCCGTCTGCTGCGCAAGGGGACCTCCTCGCTCTTGATGCTCACGGCATGGTGGATCTGGAAGCACCGGAACACGATCATCTTCGACAACGCAAGACCCTCGGTCGGCGCTCTGATGGATTGCATCAGGACTGAGGCTCGTTCATGGGTGAGCGCGGGGGCTAGCGGCCTCGCACTGCTTCTCCCTTAGCTAGTGCGTTGTGTTGTAAGCGGTGGGGTTGCCTGCCTCCAAGGCTTGTACATAAACTCTCTTTTCTATCAATGAATCGAAACGCAAAGCTTTTGCGTTTTCGCGAAAAAAAAAAGTTAGTAGATAGTAGTAGTATAAGATAAGATTCAAGAGTCTAGTTGGCAAACGTATTGCCTTTTTTAAAAGCAGTATTACAAGATAAGATTCAAGAGTCCAGTTAGCAAACGTACTGCTTTTTTTTCTTTTCCATGATCTCGGTGAACGCATAACATTTAGATGATCGTGTCAGATCATTTGTCATGTCCTACGTTACGTTTTTTTCACGATATATCCTAGCCGTAAATCAAATATCTAACAACTTTAATTAATATTGATGATGTGGATTAACGTGGTAGCTTTAATGGTGCCTCCAATTAGTAAATATATATAAGAGGGTCTTGTCTACTGATCCATGATGAGCGCACTAACCGCATGTGGGAAGCGTGTATGGGCGCCCCCCTCAATTTGACTCGATTCGCATCTCGTCTAAATCGCCGCACTTAGTTCGGGCTTTCCATTTGATGCATGCATATGCAGGTGCGAACCTGAGGCCAGGGTGGAACTTTTGTAGTTGGCATTTAGGGCGGCGTGGTCTTCCAGTGCTATGAGGGCCCCCTTTTCTTCGTGGGGCTCGATTAGCCGCGCACGCACAGCACGTGGTGCTTTGGGCTTGATGCGAAGAAGAGTTGGGTTGTGTTGAGTGTCCCGCTTGGTGGAAGGCATTCCATCTGGCGGGTTATTTTTACGTGTACGGCTACATTGGTGCATCCCTGCAGGGTTAAATCTTCTCGAGAAGCCGTGTTGTCCGCGGTTATGGATGACTTGGTGAAAGTGCTGGCTAACAAGTACTCAGAACAAATTACACCTAACTAATACTAAGTTGACTAGTAATAGGCTTATTGACACAACAACTTGAACATTATTAATCCAACTGTGTGAGTTATCCTTGGGTTGCTTCCTTAGTAGGGGGTGACATTGGATGGGTTTGTTTGGTGGTTAACAATAGTTGGTTACGATACGCTATCTTATCTTCTTTCTGTTAGCCGGAAGTTGTAGCGTGTCTCTGTAGTTGGTTACCGCAGCCCGCTGCTATACTTTTGTATCACCTATTCTTCCGTTGAACCTAAAGCATTTGTACCTGGTGTTGCCGGGTACACCTTGGTGAAGTGTGAGTCTTGCTTGCCAGTACTTGTCTGTACTGACCCCTATGGGGCTGCGTGTTCTGTAGACTACGGTTCCGAGGATCCCCATGGAGGCTACTACGTGGAGTACGACGAGGCTGTTGACGAGTAGATAGCGGACCCGGGCAGGATCCGAGACTACGTGGATGGGCTCCGTTTTCCTTTCATTGCCGGCCTCTTAGGCCTATCTGGATTTTGTCTGTACTCAGACACTTTGTTTGCTTCCGCTGCTATGTAATGATGATATGTTGGGACATGTGTCCTCTGGATGATTGTATTTGCTATTCTCTGCTCTAGTGAGAGCCATTTGCAACTTATTTCCATCTTTTGTGTCTTAGAGATCTGTTGTGCTATCATTTTGTTAAACGCCGTTGACGTACCATGTGTGTATGGTATGAAGTACGTCAATGGTAGTATCCTGATTTCTATGGGATAGTTTACATCGACGGTGGATAGTAGAGATTGGTTGTCACACATAAGTGTTGGCCTACTCGTAAGAGGATGTGGGCGCAGGTAAGCCCCGTAATCCAATCATCTACTATTCAGTTCGGCCCGGTGAGTATCCTATAGAAGTCTGGGTGCGACAAATGGTATCAGAGCATGTCTGCCTGTAGGATCCCTTTTACTGGTCGCAGTTTGAGTCTAGAAACTATTTTGTAGCTATATAGGAAAAATGAAACGTGAGAGTAGGAATTCTGTTCTTTTTCTTATTTCCCCACCCACCCTCCCTTTTTCTGGTAAGAAAGTGCAATGTTGTTTTCTCTTCTCATCTAAACTTTCAAGTTAGGATTCACGTATCCTGGTTTCTCTAGGATAGTTATATCTACTAGACCATAGGAATGGAGGTGGTTGTGACATGATTTATCATGTTGCCTACTCACGATTGAGAACGGAGGCGTGTAAGCCCCGGAAGCAGATCCTCTATTCCTTAAGCAGTAGATATTGATCCTCTAGAAGCCCGGATGGGTTCCGTAGTACCTCAGGAGTTTTGGTCTTGTGTTTCCCGAATGTTGCTTCGATATCCTGTTCTTCTCAACATCCTTATCGTCCGTTGAAACCTTGTTGTTGCTTTCCACTTCAGTTCTTCTACCGGCAGATGGATCTCAGGTTCTACCCGCAGGTGGTTCGGATGACTCGCTGTGAGAGCACCGCCGGTTATCCGGAGATGCTGAGAGACATGGTCACTTATCTGGGGTTCCGTTGGGCACCAGAGTACCAGGTCTACGAACAGCAGCGAGAGTTTGAGCAGACCTACTACCAGGCTATCGTCTACATTCTGTCAGATGATGGCATGACGTTGTCCACCGCTACGAGGCAGTAGGTTCCACAGTGGATATGGCTGTGCAGCAGGCAGCTTATGTGAGTCTCACCGTCCTTCGTGCTGACTACTGGGGATTTGATGATTCCATCTATCGCCACATCCCCCGTGGTTACATCATTTCAGAGGGAGTTCACTTCACTCTCCACGACAACTTGGACGTTTACGAGCATGATAGCTCCAGGCTGCACACCACCGCTCAGTTTGTGAGACACAGTGACGCAGTTGCCACCACACTATCTCAGGAGTTTTCTTCAGTCGGGGAGCAGCTCTACCTTGCTTTGACTCGTCTGGCGACTTACACCACAGACTTTGTTGGAGATGAGCGCTTTGCACGTTTCGATCAGCCATTTGGGCGTCGTCTGCCAGATGCTGGAGGTTACGAGCCGATCAGAGGTCCACTCCTCAACCTTGGTGCTGGTTACACTGGGATTCCCCGCTTTGGAGCACAGGGAGCCGATGCTATGTACTTCACCACACCTAGAGTCGGGCTCAGACCACGTAAGATATATGTGGATCGTCGTTCTACATACTTTCGTGGGCGTCCTCCTCACCGTACCTCTCGCCGTACTCCTAGACGCCGTCCTGCGTGATGAGCATGGGAGTACCGATGTATCCATTCTTAGCTATGTTTAGTTATCCTTTCGGATTCGAACCATGTATGGTGTGTTGGATATTCTGATGTATTGGAACATGTGATGACGAACCTTGTGGTTATCTATTCATGCGTCGGAATAATCTCTCTTTCGGTTACCAAGTATATCCTTTTTCTGTTGTTGTGCTAAAATGCATTTCCATTCAGGATGCCGCCAACAAGGAACAGCCCGCCTGAGCCACCGCCAATCGCGGAGCTGTTGACTCAGATGACCCAAGTCATGACGCAGATGGCCCAGTTCCAGACTAATCAGCACATCCACCAGACAGCTCCACGAGTCAGTATCAAGGAGTTTCTCAGTCTGGGCCCGAGAGCTTTCGTGGCAACACGTGAGCCTCTGGATGCTGATGACTGGATCCGTGAGATAGCTAAGGCTCTGGAGATTGCCCATGTAGCTGAAGAAGACAAAGTCAACTATGCCTCCTATCTGCTGAAGGGTCAGGCAGCCACTTGGTGGGAAAACTACCAGACCATGAGAGCTGGCTATCCAATCACCTGGGGTTGTTTCAAGGAAGCCTTCCTGAAGCACCACATCCCAGATGGTCTCATGGAAAGGATACGTGAAGAGTTTTGCTCTCTCAAGCAGGGTAAGCTGGACGTCATCGGCTATCAGAGTGAGTTCAATCGCCTCGCTCGATACGCTGGAGACGAGGTGTCCACTGAGGCTAAGAAGATGGCAAGGTTCCGCAGAGGTTTTAACCCGGAACTCAAGTACGCCCTCACCAATGTCAAGACCAAAGACTTCGAGGAGCTCGTTAACACCGCGCTCAATGAAGAAAATGGGCGCAAGGCGTTCGAGGAGTCTCGCAAGCACTCGCGTGAGGGTGGTTCCTCCTCCAACATGACCACCCCTCCGCAGAAGCGCCGCATCTGGGTGCCAAATGGTGCTGTCACTCGGGCTCCATACGCCCAAGCTTCTCCAGGATTCGCTCCCCGCCCACCCAACCCAGCTAAGATGCATGATCCAAGGGGTGCAATGGGGCAGCCAAGGCCATGTCCTCCTCGTGTCGTCACTTGCTTCAAGTGCAAGCAGACGGGACACTACGCCGACAAGTGCACACAGAGGCAGCTACCTCCACCACCACCTCGTCCTAACACCAACCAGGCAATGGTGCGCGCTCCCCCGCATAAAGCCTTCGACTCCAACAACAGGCCTGTCGGGAGGACCGCAAGGGTGAACCATGTCAAGATTGACAAAGCTGAGGAAGCTCCTGACGTCGTTCTCGGTACTTTTCCCGTAAACTCTAACCCAGCTAAAGTGTTGTTTGATACCGGAGCATCGCATTCTTTCGTGTCAAAGATCTTTGCGACAACAAGTAAACTCCCTTTTGTTGGATTGGGTTCCCCGCTAGTAGTAAACTCCCCTGGAGCAACTATGCAAACTTCCAAGATCAGTCACAGAAATCAAATTCTAATCGGAGGCCACATATTCCTTGCTTCTCTAATACTACTTGGAAATTCGGACATTGATGTCATTCTTGGTATGGATTGGCTGAAGGCCAATGAAGCAAAAATAGACTGTGCTCAAAAGTCAATAACTCTGTTCCACCCGTCTGGCCAGATAGTCTATTCTCCACCTGAATCAAGTTCCATTCAGCTATACACACTCGATGCAAAACCTCTACCTCTACTCGAAAATGTTCCGGTGGTTTGTGAATTCCCTGACGTCTTTCCAGAAGAATTGCCAGGAATGCCTCCGGACAGAGCAGTTGAGTTCGTGATCGAGCTTGAATCAGGTACTGCTCCAATCTCTAAGCATCCATACAAGATAGCTCTCCTGAACTGAAATTGTTAAAGGAGCAAATCGATATGTACATGGAGAAAGTTACATTCAACCTAGTTCCTCGGCTTGGGGTTGCCCAACTCTGTTCGTAGCCAAGAAGGATCAAACAAAGAGACTCGTTGTTGACTATCGTCCTCTTAACGAGAAAACCATCAAAAACAAGTATCCAATTCCTCGTATCGATGATCTTTTTGATCAACTTGCTGGAGCCTCAATATTCTCAAAGTTGGACTTGAGGATGGGTTACCATCAAATAAAGATCAGAAAGGAAGATATTCCGAAAACAACCTTCACCACTCGCTACGGTCTATATGAATACACCGTCATGTCCTTTGGTCTCACCAATGCACCGGCGACATTCTCTCGACTCAAGAATTCTGTCTTCCATGAATACCTCGACAAGTTCGTTGTGGTATATCTTGATGACATTCTTGTCTACTCAAAATCCGAGGAAGAGCATGGAGAACATCTTCGTCTCACTCTCATGAAACTTCGCGAGCATCGTCTCTATGCCAAGTTCTCCAAATGCGAGTTCTGGATTCCAGAAGTTGCTTATCTTGGTCATATCATCTCTGCCAAAGGCATAGCCATTGATCCAGAAAAGGTTAAAGCGATTGTTGATTGGAAACCTCCCAAGACGGTGAAGCAAGTAAGAAGTTTTCTTGGCTTGGCTAGCTATTGCCGTCGTTTCGTCCAAAACTTCTCCAAGATTGCCAAACCTCTCACTGACCTCACAAAGAAGGACAAGAAGTTCGTTTGGTCTCCACAATGTGATGAAAGTTTCAATCTCCTAAAGACTAAACTCACTTCTACACCAGTTCTGGTTGGCCCAGATACTACCAAACCTTTCCAGATATTCTGTGATGCATCTCTCCAAGGCCTAGGTGCAGTTATTATGCAAGAACGTCAAGCTGTGGCTTATGCTTCACGTCAGTTGAATGCACATGAGCAAAACTATCCCACACATGACCTTGAACTTGCAGCAATTGTGTTTGCCCTCAAGAAATGGAGACAATACTTGTTGGGTAACCGCACTAAAATCTTTTCCGATCATAAGAGTCTGAAATACATCTTCACTCAACCAGATCTAAACCTCAGGCAAAGGAGATGGATTGAAAAGATCAAAGACTTCGATCTTACCATTTCTTACACTCCAGGCAAGGCTAATGTTATGGCCGATGCTCTCAGTCGCAAGTCGTATTGCAATAATCTCATGATCATGGAAAGCCAACCTCCACTTCATGAAGAATTCCATAAGCTGAACCTTGGTCTTGTCCCTCAAGGCTATCTTGCAAGCTTGACAGCCAGTCCAACTCTCGAGGACAAGATTCGTTCTGAACAACTTCCTGATGCTGAAATCAAGAAGATGGTAGAGCACATCAAAGAAGGCAAGGAGAAATTTAAGTCCTTTTCAATTGATGACAAGGGAAATGTGTTCTTCGAAGGAAGCATTACAGTTCCTCAAATTCAAAGTCTCAAAGATGTCATTCTCAAGGAGGCTCATGAAACTCCTCTCTCCATCCACCCTGGAAGTACAAAGATGTACCAGGATCTCAAAACACTGTATTGGTGGCCTGGCATGAAACGTGAAATTGCTCAATACGTTTCTGAATGCGACGTTTGTCAACGTGTTAAGGCAGTTCATCAGAAAACAGCCGGTCTTCTCCAACCTCTGAAAATCCCCGAGTGGAAGTGGGACATGATTGAAATGGACTTCGTCACTGGTTTTCCAAAGTCCAAGAGGGGCAACGATGCAATCTTCGTTGTCATTGATCGTCTCACTAAAGTAGCTCACTTCTTTCCTGTCAAAGAGACAATCTCAGCTAGCCAGTTAGCAGAGCTCTACACAACAAAGATTGTTCCCCTTCACGGTGTTCCATTGGAAATAAGCTCAGACCGTGGAAGCATATTCACTTCTCATTTCTGGAAGAGTTTCCAAGATGCATTGGGCACCAAACTTCTGTTCAGCACAGCTTATCACCCTCAGTCTCAAGGGCAAGTCGAAAGAGTCAATCAGATTCTCGAGGATATGCTCAGAGCATGTGGTATCTCCTTTGGCATGAAATGGGAGGAATGTCTTCCATATGCTGAATTCTCCTACAACAACAGCTTCCAGGCAAGCCTAGGTATGGCACCATTTGAAGCACTCTATGGCCGCAGATGCAGGAGTCCAATCAATTGGTCTAGAGCTGGTGAACGTTCACTCTTAGGTCCTGACATTGTTAAGGAAGCCGAAGAGAAAGTTCGCATCATTCGTGACAATCTCAAGGTTGCTCAGTCTCGTCAGAAGAGCTACTATGACAGCAAGCACGGGGACATGGTCTATGCTCCTGGTGACAAATCATACCTCCGTGTAACTCCCCTCAGAGGCACTCATCGTTTTGGTGTGAAAGGAAAGCTTGCACCAAGATACATTGGTCCTTTCAACATTCTCTCAAGGCGTGCGGAAAATGCCTATCGTCTTGAACTTCCAGAAAAACTATCCAAGGTGCACGATGTGTTTCACGTGTCACAGCTCAAGAAGTGTTTCAAAGATCCAGATCGTGCAGTTGATCATGATTCCATTGAACTGCAAGAAGATCTCTCTTATGAGGAGCACCCTATTCGAATTCTCGATGAGACCGAGCGTAAGACTCGCAACAAGAGCACCAAGTTCTTAAAAGTGCAGTGGTCTCATCATTCCGATAAAGAGGCAACGTGGGAGACCGAAGAGGATCTTCGCAAGAAGTATCCGGACCTTTTTCTCTTCTCAGTAGGAATCTCGGGGCGCGATTCCTTCAAGGGGGGGCGTTTTGTAACATCCCAAGTATGAAAACACCCCTAGAATGTCCGTTTCTTGTTTTATTAAAGTTTTGCATCATGTCATCATACTCATTGCATTTGTTTTCCTTTTGTTTTCATCTGTTTTTATTTGTTTTCACAATGGAACAATATTCAAACCTTTGTTTCATACTTGTTATGTTACAATCTTTTTCAAATAAAAAGTTCAACTCAAAACCTCAATTGTTTCCAATTAATCCATAAGGTTCAACTATTAAAAATGGTGGCTTTTAATCAATCAATTAACTCCAATGTTATTCAAAATTCAAATCAAATCACAAACAACACCCAATTTGAAATTATGAAAATTACCAAAAAATTTCTAATCCTTTTGTTCCATTTAAACTTTAGGGTTCACCCTATTTAAATCTTGTTTCAAATTTTTCACTTAATAATAAAATTCATCCAAATTTGAATTAATTTACAAAGAGCATTTTATTTTGAATCTTTTTGAAAACAAAACTTGGCAAGTTGTTAATATTACATAATTAATCAATAGCAAATTTATTCTAAAATTTTCCAACATCAAAAACCTTTCTATTTTCTTCCATTTCCATTTCTGCAAAAAAAACAGAAGAAGAAAAAAAAAGGAAACAAAACGCAGAGGAGGGGAGCCAGCAGCACGGCCCAGCCCAGTTTTCCGGCCTGGTACCCCTTCGCTGCCCCCCTCCTCTTTCTTCTACCTGTACGGCACGCCATCCGGCACCGCCACGTCGGCGCCGTCGCGCGAGGACGGCCAGAAGCAGCCCCGCAGCCCTATAAAACCTAGCCTAGCTAGCCCTGCGCAGCCCTAGCCCCTACCTCCCTCCTCCCTCGCAGAGCGCCGTCGCCTCCCTCTCTCTCTGCCGGATTTTCGCCACCTCTCTGAACCTCACCGTCACCGTCCTCTGAATCCATGGACACCGCCGCCGCTGCAGTGCTCCTCCTCCCTGGCTGACAGCGGGGATCAAACCGCTGCAGCTTCCTCGTCGTCGTCAACACCACTGCAGCCGCGGAGATCCACCACAACGCCGCCGCCATCCTCGCCGCTGTCCGCGTCGTCCACCCCGAGCGCCACCACCACCCTCCACCGATGATCGCCGTCGTTCCCGTGCCCCACCTTCCACGCTGACCACGGGAACCAACTCGCCTCTGTACCCTCTTCATCCTCGTCCACGACACGGCACCAGGAGGTTGCTACATCGCCGCCGCCATCCCTGCTGTCGCCGTCGTCGACAGTCGCCACCGAGCCGCTGCCTCACCTGCAACGGAGGTGATCACCGTGCTCTCTCTCCCTCCTGCTCCCTCTCTGCACCGCGTTCACCACTGCACACCCGCATGCACACGAGCTAGCAGCAGCACAGCACAGCACCGCCACGAGCAGAGCTCGCCGCCGGCGTTTCCTCTCTGTCAAAGTTCTGAACTTTGTTCAGTTAAAAATTCAGTTAACGCAACTGAATGTTATCCTCACTGCGTCCTTGTTTCTGTAAAAACTGAAACTCATCGCAGTGGTAGCGCTCCACTGCGCGCTCGTCCGCGGCCTGGGTTCGAGCCCTGCGCCCGCGGAATAAAACCAACAATTTGCGCAGCGCACTGACAGCGTGGCCCCCCCTGTCAGCTGCTGTGTGGCAGTGCTGCCACGCGTGCATCCACGCTGGCCCAGGGTGTGACGCCCCGAGATCGGGCACTATGCAGATTCCAGCATTCCCGCCAAATCCGCATAATAACTGATTCCAGGTTGCCATTTATGATAACATTACAATAGTTCACGAATAATCCACAATTACAACAGAAACAGATAGATACAAGATGACTCACACGAGCCGGGGTTACAACTGATACAATACAAAGATCCAAATAACAGCGGAAGAAACAAACGTCCGTCTACGGACAAGATCCAAATTGGACTAAGAGTCCTGAAGATAACCGAAGGCGTCCAATCCCTGCCCAGGCCAAGCCGGAGGGATTCCCAAGCTAACGTCGTCAGACTTCAAACCTGTTGACTGCAATTTGGAATTTGCAGCCACGAAAGAGATTCGTGGGTCAGTACGGTTAAGTACTGGCAAGGGGGATAAAACCCATACTCACAAGGTACCGGCGTAGCCAGTCATCACAAGATACAAATACTTTGGGATCAACGGAAAGGAAGGGGTTATTGCAAATAATTGACAGCAGGCTGCACTAACCAACTACAGAGATTCTATTACTTCCAACTATCAGAAAGGGGATAAGATCGAGTAATAGTAACCAACTGAAAGATAACTTCAACCAAACCCATCCTGGATCTCGCCCCTTATCCGAAGGAGCAATCCGAGGATAACTCACACCGTGGTAGTAAAGCTGAGTCAAGTTATTGTGTGAATAACCTATTACTAGTCAAGTTATTAACCATTGGGTGAAACATGATTGATCATTATGTTGAAGTTGTCCTGAGTACTTGTTAGCCAGTACTTTCACCAAGTAATCCATAACCGCGGAAAACACGGCTTCTCGAGAAGATTATCCCTGCAGGGTTGCACCATAGTAACCGACACTCATGAATATCCCGCCAGATGGAGCGGCCACTCCACCAAGCGGGGCACTCAACACAATCCAACCATTCTTCGCATCAAGCCCAAAGCACCTTGGGCGCACGGCTACTCGGGCCCAGAAGAAAATGGACCCTCATAGCACTCTAAGACCGTGTCCCCCTATATGCCGACTACGAAAGTTCCACCCGGGATCCAAGGGCTCGCAAGATCATGCATGCAGCAAATGGAAAACCCGAACTAAATGAGGCGATTTGGACGAGATGCGAATCGGGTCAAACTGAGGGGGAGCCCATACTCCCCAAATGCGGGTAGTGCGCTCATCATGGATCAGTAGACAAGACCCTTTTCCTATTAGGGTCGACACTAGCAGGCCTCAAAACCACAAAGGGCCTCCTGCCGGTGCCTTATCATCAAATTTATTATTAATAGCAACATTAGCATGATTGATTGATTGATTAAACATCGAGCCCCAGAACATAAAGAAGTAATAGCAGAAAGTAACGGGTAACAGACTCGAGCAAAACAACCCTAAGCAAGATAGTAAGACACAGGCTCAAACAATGGTTATGGGTAGGGAGGTGAGGCAGTATCAAGGTTAAGGGATTCATGTGATGGGTTCATAACAGAAACAACTACCACTAAGGCTAGCAGAAGAGAATCAACGGAAAGAATCGGTAACAAGTGATGAAAGGCAGCCATATGGCATGCAAGTGAGTATACTTGCCTGAGATCCCGCAAGGTAGCAGAACTTGTCGTTGCTCACATCATCTCAACGTCCTATCCGGGAAGAAGCAACGAACTAAAAGAAACACCGGATGCAATAATTACTACTACGGCAAAAGATCCAGCATGAACAAGGTATGGATGCATGTCATGTTTAATAGATGCACCAAAGTAAACTAGTGGATATGATACACAAGTTTAAATGGATTCCATATGCAAAGATTGCATATGGCAAACCCATGCCTTATAGTTGAATTAATTGTTCTAACACTAAGCATCAGGTGTAAGTGAGTTAGAATGATGCATGCATGATGAAGAACAAGAAGGTAACAGTATTAGATGCAATTGGAAGGATGGTTAACCATTTTAGAAAACATTGATAAGTTTTTGGAAATTATTGGTACTTAATGGTGTTAAGCAAGTAGTGGTTGTTATCAACAAGTTAAAGTGCTCAAAGCAACCAACAAAGTTTATATTTGAAAAGGTTATCAAATTTTAGTTGGATTACATGTTTCACATTTTGAAATTGGACTTAGGATTAATTAATTATGAATTAAACAATATTAAACAATTTTTAATTGCATTAAACAAGACTTAAATGGTTTAGGCAATTTTAATTATTCAAAACAGAAAACAAAAATTATATTTGAGTAGAACATTCAAAAAGGTGTGAGAAACATATTTTATTTGCATTAATTGGAAATGATATGAATTAGTTATGAATTATTATAAATGGCATTTGAATTATTTGAATTTGAATTTAAAATGCATTTTGAAAATTCAAAACAGAACACAAATAAGTTATTTGGAAAGTTTGTTAAATTCTGAACAGAAAACATATATAACTTTTAGTTGTTGGATTAACAGATTAAAAGTTATTGAATTTCAAAGTTTATTGCTTTATTCTGTTATTTAAAAGAAAATTAAAACAGATTTCTTTTTATTCCTTTTTATACGCACTGGAAGCGTACCCACAGGCACTGCCCGGTGGGCCTGCGAGGCCAGCGTGGCGCACACGCTTGCGTGGCCACAGGGGAGGCTGACGGTGGGCCTGGCGCGCTGGAGCAAATAGACCAAAAAAAGGTGGCGCGTTGCGGGGCTCGAACCCGCAACCTGCGCAAGGTTCAGAAAGGGCGCGACCGCTGCGATGGATTTCGTTTGGTGACAGAGAGAGCGAGGCAGACAGGTTAACGTTCAGTTCGTTAACTGAACTCTGACGAACAAAACATTGATCGTCCGTCAGAACAGGAAGGGCTCGCCGGCGATCAACGGAGCGAAGCGCGGTGGTTGTGCTCGCTTCTGCACTGGACGCATGCGGGCTTGCGAACACGACAGAGAGGGAGGGAGGAGGAGCAAGGTGGAGGCTCACCAGCGACTGTCGCCGTGCAGAGGCTCGAAGACGACCACCTCGACGGCGAGCGGCAGCGACTTGGACGGCGGCGCCGTTCTGGAGGTGCTCCGTGCCCGCGTGGATGTCCAGGTGGTCGAGGATGAAGCGCCGGTCTTGTTCCCGCGCTCAGCGTGGTCGATGGTGGCCTCCTTCGTCGTCGACGAGCCAAGGTTCAGAGATCTCGCCGCGGTGGCCGGAGGCGAGGTCGAAGATGGCGGCGTCGATTCCGTGCGCCTCCGAGCGCGCACGGGTGTCCAACAGATAGATGACGAGGTGGCGGCTTCGTTTTGGTGTATAGGAGGGGAGGTGGTGCTGTGAGGCGGCGATGATCGGAGGAGATTCAGAGAGAGGTCCCTCCGGTGAGCTCGCGGTGGCAGAGAGGGAAAGGAGACAGACGGCGGCGGATTCGAGGGGGGAGGAGGAACCCTAGGTGGCTAGGGTTAGGTGCAGGGCATCTGGGGGCTTTATAGAGGCGCGGAGGCGCGGTGCGGCCGCCGGAGTCGCCGCGGGGTTGCGGTGGCTCCGCTCGATGGCTTGCCGTACCGGGTGACGAAGAAGAACAGGGGAGCGGCACGAATCTCGGCGCAGCGAAGCGGTACGGGGCCAGCTGCGCGCGCGTTAGTGGCATTAGGTGGGCTGGGCCTAGGTTAGGTGCTGCGCGCTGCGCTGCTTAGCTCGTTTTATTTATTTCTCCTGTTTTTTTTTTTTTTTTGCTGAAACAGTTTTGGAATAAAACTGTTAAGGTTTTAGTTAATAAAAATTACAGAAAAATTTGGTTAAGCTTGTTAGATAATTAGAAACCACATTCCAACTTTGGTTTTCAAAAATTAAATTTTAAAATAGTAGTTTGTGTTTGAAATCAAAATAGAGGGATTTTGGTATTAATAAAACCTTATTTCAAACAATACTTTTTAATAGGGTTATCCCTAAGTTTTAAAATGATTTTTTAAGAGGCAAAAGATAGTGGTGAACTTTAAGGTTTAAAAGGGTACTGATTTGAAAACTTGGTTTGAATTGGAAATGATTTGGAATAATTGCTTGAATTAATGGTTTGAAGTTGGAAATTTTTGAGCAAGGGTGAAAGTTTAAAGTGTTTTGAAATTTTCAGTTGTGATGCAAACATGGTGCAATGCAATGTGATGCATATGATGCAAACTAAACAAACAGGTAACACCACAGGTGTTACACAGGGGCCCTCTGTCAGTGGCAGTGGCTAGCCACTGCAGAGTAACAAATGTTTTTCAACCTTTTCTTTTTCAATTTAAATCCTTTTTCCTTACAGATTAGTCCCTGTAAATAAAATGGTAATAAATTTCATTTCCAAACTCCAAATAATGTAAACAAAATATGTTTGTTGAACCAAATTTAATTATCTATCTATCTAAAGCAATTGTATTCTGTTTTGAACATTTTAAATGCATTCAAAATTTAAGTTCAAACAAATCAATTTCAAATTGGTTAAATCCATAACTAATTCATACTTAATCCAAATAACATAAATAAAATATGTTTTCCATGCTATTTTGAACCACCATTTCAAATATAAATTTTGTTTCATGTTTTGAATAATTAAAATTGCTTAAATAATTTAAACCTTGTTTAAATCATTTAAATTTGCTAAATTCATAACTTGCTCAAATTAAATTATTCTTGAACATGTAAAATATGTTTTCAAACCAGAAAAACATAATCTTTTCAAATATGAACTTGAGTTAATGTTTTGAAAAAATAAAATTCAAATAATATTCCTATTTGAATTAAATCCATTTAATTATTGTTTAAACTTGTTTAATTCATAATTAAATCATTGTAATTCCTTTTTCAATAATTGAAACATGTAATCCACCTAAAATTTTGTACTCTTTTCAAATATTAACTTTGTTATCTGTTTTGAACAATTAAACTTGATGAAAACAACAAATGCTTGTGTAACACCATTAAGAAGCCAAAATTCTTAACTTGTTAAATAAAATTCCAAACATTGGTAAACCTTATTTCAAATTGTTTCTGTTGTTGTTTCCTTTTTTTCTCATGATGCATGCATCATGCTAAACAACTTTCACATGGTAATTAATTGTAGATCATTTGTTTCAACCTTAACTCATGGACTTTTTCATATGCAATCCAAATTGCATATGAACCCATTTAATTATGTTATCATGTCAATTAGTTACCTTTGATGCACCAATTAAATTGTCATGCATCATCCCATGATTGTGCTCTATGCCATGTATTGATTGTTTGTCTCTTTTCGATTGTTTGTTTGCTTCTTCTCGATTAGACGACGACGTTGAGACTGACGAGGTTTACGACACTACTTCTGATAAGTTAGCTCAGTACCAGGCTACTGAGTTTGCAGGCAAGTATTCACTCACATGAACCATTGTGTCCTGTCCCCACTGGATACCGATACTTTCCGTTGTCTATTTCTTCTAGCCCTATGAATCGTTGCTTGTGTCCCGATGCTATCACATGTTATCATATACCCCTGATATTGCCTCACCTCCACACCTATAACCCCTTGTTTGTTGCCTTAGTCCTACTAGCATGCTTAGGGTTGCTTTTGCTCGAGACTGTTGTCCGTTACTTCTTTTACCTTATTTATTTATGTCCTATGGGCTCGATGGTTAAGCAACAATCATGTTAATGCTATGGGTAATAATAATTTGATGATAAGGCACCGGCAGGAGGCCCGGCGTGGTTTTGACGCCTGCTAGTGTCGACCCTAATAGGAAAAGGGTCTTGTCTACTGATCCATGATGAGCGCACTACCCGCATGTGGGAAGCGTGTATGGGCGCCCCCCTCAATTTGACTCGATTCGCATCTCGTCCAAATCGCCGCACTTAGTTCGGGCTTTCCATTTGCTGCACTCATATGCAGGTACGAACCCGAGGCCAGGGTGTAACTTTTGTAGTCGGCATTTAGGGCGGCGTGGTCTTCCAGTGCTATGAGGGTCCCCTTTTCTTCGTGGGGCTTGATTAGCCGCGCACGCACAGCACGTGGTGCTTTGGGCTTGATGCGAAGAAGAGTTGAGTTGTGTAGAGTGCCTCGCTTGGTGGGTTTGATTCCCGTCTGGCGGGATATTCTTACGTGTACGGCCAAATTGGTGCACCCCTGCAGGGA
Organism: Alopecurus myosuroides; assembly: GCA_028641055.1. Taxonomy (NCBI): domain Eukaryota; kingdom Viridiplantae; phylum Streptophyta; class Magnoliopsida; order Poales; family Poaceae; genus Alopecurus; species Alopecurus myosuroides. Next base: position 249,705,433 of record CM054057.1, on the reverse strand, counting down.
TAAATCTTCTCGAGAAGCCGTGTTTTCCGCGGTTATGGTTGACTTGGTGAAAGTACTGACTAACAAGTACTCAGAACAACTTACACCTAACTAATACTAAGTTGACTAGTAATAGGATTATTGACACAATAACTTGAACCATCATTAATCCAACTGTGTGAGTTATCCTTGGGTTGCTTCCTTAGTAGGGGGTGACATTGGATGGGTTTGTTTGGTGGTTAACAATAGTTGGTTACTATACGTTATCTTATCTTCTTTCTGTTAGCCGGAAGTTGTAGTATGTTTCTGTAGTTGGTTAGAGCAGCCCGCTGCAGCATCTTTTATATCACCTATTCTTCCGTTGAACCTAAAGCATTTGTACCTGGTGTTGCCGGGTACACTTTGGTGAAGTGTGAGTCTTGCTTGACAGTATTTGTCTGTACTGACCCCTCTGGGGCTGCGTGTTCTGCAGACTACGGTTCCGAGGATCCCCATGGAGGCTACTACGTGGAGTACGACGAGGCTGTTGACGAGTAGATAGCGGACCAGGGCAGGATCCGAGACATCGTGGATTGGCTCCGTCTCCTTTTCATTTCCGGCTTCTTAAGCCTATTTGGATTTTGTCTGTACTCAGACACTTTGTTTGTTTCCGCTGCTATGTAATGATGATATGTTGGGACATGTGTCCTCTGGATGATTGTATTTGCTATTCTCTGCCCTAGTGAGGGCCAGTTGCAACTTATTTCCGTCTTTTGTGTCTTAGAGATATGTTGTGGTATCATTCCGTTTAACGCCGTTGACGTACCATGTGTGAATGGTATGAAATACGTCAATGGTAGTATCTTGATCTCTATGGGATAGTTTACATCGACGATGGAATAGTAGAGTTTGGTTGTCGCACATAAGTGCTGGCCTACTCGTAAGAGGATGCGGGAGCAGTTAGGCCCCGTAATCCCAGCATCTACTATCCAGTTCGGACCGGTGAGTATCCTCTAGAGGTCAGGGTGCTCTACGGTCTGTTCGTTGCAAAGAAGGATCAAACAAAGAGACTCGTGGTTGACTATCGTCCTCTTAACGAGAAAACCATCAAAAACAAGTATCCAATTCCTCGTATCGATGATCTTTTTGATCAACTTGCTGGAGCCTCAATTTTCTCCAAGTTGGACTTGAGAATGGGTTACCATCAAATAAAGATCAGAAAGGAAGATATTCCAAAGACAGCCTTCACCACTCGCTACGGTCTATATGAATACACCGTCATGTCCTTTGGTCTCACCAATGCACCGGCGACCTTCTCTCGACTCATGAATTCTGTCTTCCATGAATACCTCGACAAGTTCGTTGTGGTATATCTTGATGACATTCTTGTCTACTCAAAATTTGAGGAAGAGCATGAAGAACATCTTCGTCTCACTCTCATGAAACTTCGCGAGCATCGTCTCTATGCCAAATTCTCCAAATGTGAGTTCTGGATTTGAGAAGTTGCTTACCTTGGTCATGTCATCTCCGCCAAGGGCATATCCATTGATCCAGAAAAGGTTAAAGCAATTGTTGATTGGAAACCTCCTAAGACGGTGAAGCAAGTCAGAAGTTTTCTTGGCTTGGCTAGCTATTGCCGTCGTTTCGTCCAAAACTTCTCCAAGATTGCCAAACCTCTCACTGATCTCACAAAGAAGGACAAGAAGTTCGTCTGGTCTCCACAATGTGATGAAATTTTCAATCTCCTGAAGACTAAACTCACTTCTACACCAGTTCTGGTTGGCCCAGATACTACCAAACCTTTCCAGATATTCTGTGATGCTTCTCTCCAAGGTCTAGGTGCAGTTCTTATGCAAGAACGTCAAGTTGTGGCTTATGCTTCACGTCAGTTGAACGCACATGAGCTCAATTATCCCACTCATGACCTAGAACTTACAGCAGTTGTGTTTGCCCTCAAGAAATGGAGACAATACTTGTTGGGTAACCGCACTGAAATCTTTTCCGATCATAAGAGTCTGAAATACATCTTCACTCAACCAGATCTAAACCTCAGGCAAAGGAGATGGATTGAAAAGATTTTGTGCAACAAAGCCTTTAAAGGCATGTTCTCTGCAATATTTTTTAACGCATAGCTTGAAAAACAACCCCCCCCCCCCCAATTAATTTCCCATTGGCAAGAACCAATTTGCTGATTTTGATTCACTACCCAAATAATGGTTAAATTGCAATTCACTCCTAAATTACTTGGCCATTTCCACGAAGACAATTGCTTAGTTTGATTATCTTCTCCCCTAGTTCCTAGTGTTCGGTTATTCTGTTCCTATGGCGGTGCGGTGCTCATTGTTTCAGTCTCTTGATGAATGGTAGCGATGTAGAAAATTTATCTCGGACAAAATATGCAACTTTATGGTGGTAGCACCTTTATTATAAAGAGCTTGTGGAACAGTTTGCATGCCTGCAGATAATACCCTTGATATATTTTTTCTCTTACTTTCTTGTGACGGTGCATGAGTCAGTAGCCATTAAAGAGGCTGTAACAAAAAAATTGGTTGTTGGAGTAATACAGAGTAGACATGAGACACATTTAGCTATATAAGAACAAGCCTTCCTAAGGTTGCGTGAGGATGTGTAACTCGATACAGTTTTTTACGGCTTGCTAGGCTGTTCTATTGGGTACCTGAAATTACAAATGTAAACATCTTCACATTTAGAATCACATAGATTAAACTAGAATAGGGGTTGCTAGAGTAACACAACTCTTTTCCTCTTCTTCCTGTTTCAGCTCCTTTAGAGTCGAGAGTGAAGACCCGGCGAGCTCCTTCTCGGCCTCCGGCGGCTTCGCTGGCCGGCGTCGAGGTGGAAGCTACGCGCGGGATGTACAGGGTAGTTTTAGATTTTGCTTTCTAGCTGTTGTTGTTGCTTCTGCATGCGTTGACGCTATGTCGTCGCGGATGAGTTCGCCGGTGCGCCCGGGCTGCACTTGCGAATCTTTGGCGGTGGTCCCCTCTCTGCTGCTGCTCCGGTGGTCGGAGTCAACGGAGACGGATCGCTGCGACTCCTCCTTCCCTCATAAGACCGAGGGCTGGTTTCTGGTGCTGGAAACCAGAGCCTATTGCTCAGCATCGAGGTGGTGGCGTGTGGTGCCGATTCCTCTGGCCGGCCGTGGAGGCGAGGAGTGGAGGAGGTGCTGCGTGTTGTTTCTCCTTTCTTCTGGGCGGCCCAAGCTGCATATCTGCGCGATCACACGGAGGCCATGGGAGCCTGCGTGATCCTCAGCCTAAATGGCGGCCCGAGCTTCTCCTCCCAACACTACAGGAATGGGCCGATATGCCGACGGCCAAAACCTATGCCGACGGCAATTTGTCGGGGCCGTCGGCATAGCCTTGTGAGCAAATCCCAAATTGCGAAAAAAAAAAATTTGCTGTGCCGACGGCAATGCCGTCGGCCTTTTGTTTTTTTTTTTTTTTTTTTTGAGCTACGCCGACGGCTGCCGTCGGCATCGACCCTAAGAGGGAATTCAGAATTGAAAAAAAAAATTTTGAGCTATGCCGACGGCAAAGCCGTCGGCATAGCCAAGATCAAATTTTTTGTTTTTCGACTTAATCACCGTTTTGATCATAACTTTTGCGTTCCAACTCGGATTTTGACGTTCTTTAGCTCGTTTCGAAGAGGAGAAATATATCTAAATTATCATGCATATTGTTAAGGCTAAATAATTAGAAAAAAATCATAAGAAATAACGCAACTAACAGTAATGGGTTAACAGTTTCGTCTGAGAGGATTGTGGGGCGTCTGAATCGAACCAAAATCTAGGGGGACCTTAAAATCATGATGAAATAGGTATTTGTGTACCTAAAAATGATTTTTTCAAAAAATCATGAGCAAACTAGGAGGCACCTGTAGTTCAAATTTGACCCGTTTCCAGCTGAATCGGCAGAAACTTGTGTTCTTCAAAAGAGGTTGATGAAAACCTTTTCAGAGGAAAATAATTGGTTATTCGTGCATATAACATGGTCTAGTATATTCAAAAAATGCAGCTCCCAGGTTTTGCAACATATTTATGGTTGATGCTTCACAAAAAAAGCCATTTTTCACACTCGGAAGATGGAAAATGGTTTTTTTTATTGAATGAGAAGGAAAACTTTCTTCGGGAACATTGTCCGTGCTTCCAATATGCATGTTTGTGTGGAATATGGGCATATTTAAACAAACTATGCCATGGATTTGGCCATTACACCCGTCATTTGGCCCGAAACCCTAGAATGTTCGTAGGAGATAGCTCATTTATGTGAACATATTTTCAACACAACTGTCGTATTCCAAGTTTATTATTTTTGGTGGATACTAGGACATATATAATGACACCACGCGAAGGTCTTGCATCATTTTGAGGTTTTTTAAATTTTCTGGAATTTTCTAAGTCGGTTTCGGGAAAAAGTCAAGACGGCGGGCATGACCGTTCGTATCTAGGGCTTGAATATTGAGAAACTCTTGGTGTATCTCTGATGAAATAGGTATTTGCGTACCTAAAAATGATTTTTTCAAAAAATCATGAGCAAACTAGGAGGCACCTGTAGTTCAAATTTGACCCGTTTCCAGCTGAATCGGCAGAAACTTGTGTTCTTCAAAAGAGGTTGATGAAAACCTTTTCAGAGGAAAATAATTGGTTATTCGTGCATATAACATGGTCTAGTATATTCAAAAAATGCAGCTCCCAGGTTTTGCAACATATTTATGGTTGATGCTTCACAAAAAAAGCCATTTTTCACACTCGGAAGATGGAAAATGGTTTTTTTATTGAATGAGAAGGAAAACTTTCTTCGGGAACATTGTCCGTGCTTCCAATATGCATGTTTGTGTGGAATATGGGCATATTTAAACAAACTATGCCATGGATTTGGCCATTACACCCGTCATTTGGCCCGAAACCCTAGAATGTTCGTAGGAGATAGCTCATTTATGTGAACATATTTTCAACACAACTGTCGTATTCCAAGTTTATTATTTTTGGTGGATACTAGGACATATATAATGACACCACGCGAAGGTCTTGCATCATTTTGAGGTTTTTTAAATTTTCTGGAATTTTCTAAGTCGGTTTCGGGAAAAAGTCAAGACGGCGGGCATGACCGTTCGTATCTAGGGCTTGAATATTGAGAAACTCTTGGTGTATCTCTGATGAAATAGGTATTTGCGTACCTAAAAATGATTTTTTCAAAAAATCATGAGCAAACTAGGAGGCACCTGTAGTTCAAATTTGACCCGTTTCCAGCTGAATCGGCAGAAACTTGTGTTCTTCAAAAGAGGTTGATGAAAACCTTTTCAGAGGAAAATAATTGGTTATTCGTGCATATAACATGGTCTAGTATATTCAAAAAATGCAGCTCCCAGGTTTTGCAACATATTTATGGTTGATGCTTCACAAAAAAAGCCATTTTTCACACTCGGAAGATGGAAAATGGTTTTTTTTATTGAATGAGAAGGAAAACTTTCTTCGGGAACATTGTCCGTGCTTCCAATATGCATGTTTGTGTGGAATATGGGCATATTTAAACAAACTATGCCATGGATTTGGCCATTACACCCGTCATTTGGCCCGAAACCCTAGAATGTTCGTAGGAGATAGCTCATTTATGTGAACATATTTTCAACACAACTGTCGTATTCCAAGTTTATTATTTTTGGTGGATACTAGGACATATATAATGACACCACGCGAAGGTCTTGCATCATTTTGAGGTTTTTTAAATTTTCTGGAATTTTCTAAGTCGGTTTCGGGAAAAAGTCAAGACGGCGGGCATGACCGTTCGTATCTAGGGCTTGAATATTGAGAAACTCTTGGTGTATCTCTGATGAAATAGGTATTTGCGTACCTAAAAATGATTTTTTCAAAAAATCATGAGCAAACTAGGAGGCACCTGTAGTTCAAATTTGACCCGTTTCCAGCTGAATCGGCAGAAACTTGTGTTCTTCAAAAGAGGTTGATGAAAACCTTTTCAGAGGAAAATAATTGGTTATTCGTGCATATACCATGGTCTAGTATATTCAAAAAATGCAGCTCCCAGGTTTTGCAACATATTTATGGTTGATGCTTCACAAAAAAAGCCATTTTTCACACTCGGAAGATGGAAAATGGTTTTTTTTATTGAATGAGAAGGAAAACTTTCTTCGGGAACATTGTCCGTGCTTCCAATATGCATGTTTGTGTGGAATATGGGCATATTTAAACAAACTATGCCATGGATTTGGCCATTACACCCGTCATTTGGCCCGAAACCCTAGAATGTTCGTAGGAGATAGCTCATTTATGTGAACATATTTTCAACACAACTGTCGTATTCCAAGTTTATTATTTTTGGTGGATACTAGGACATATATAATGACACCACGCGAAGGTCTTGCATCATTTTGAGGTTTTTTAAATTTTCTGGAATTTTCTAAGTCGGTTTCGGGAAAAAGTCAAGACGGCGGGCATGACCGTTCGTATCTAGGGCTTGAATATTGAGAAACTCTTGGTGTATCTCTGATGAAATAGGTATTTGCGTACCTAAAAATGATTTTTTCAAAAAATCATGAGCAAACTAGGAGGCACCTGTAGTTCAAATTTGACCCGTTTCCAGCTGAATCGGCAGAAACTTGTGTTCTTCAAAAGAGGTTGATGAAAACCTTTTCAGAGGAAAATAATTGGTTATTCGTGCATATAACATGGTCTAGTATATTCAAAAAATGCAGCTCCCAGGTTTTGCAACATATTTATGGTTGATGCTTCACAAAAAAAGCCATTTTTCACACTCGGAAGATGGAAAATGGTTTTTTTTATTGAATGAGAAGGAAAACTTTCTTCGGGAACATTGTCCGTGCTTCCAATATGCATGTTTGTGTGGAATATGGGCATATTTAAACAAACTATGCCATGGATTTGGCCATTACACCCGTCATTTGGCCCGAAACCCTAGAATGTTCGTAGGAGATAGCTCATTTATGTGAACATATTTTCAACACAACTGTCGTATTCCAAGTTTATTATTTTTGGTGGATACTAGGACATATATAATGACACCACGCGAAGGTCTTGCATCATTTTGAGGTTTTTTAAATTTTCTGGAATTTTCTAAGTCGGTTTCGGGAAAAAGTCAAGACGGCGGGCATGACCGTTCGTATCTAGGGCTTGAATATTGAGAAACTCTTGGTGTATCTCTGATGAAATAGGTATTTGCGTACCTAAAAATGATTTTTTCAAAAAATCATGAGCAAACTAGGAGGCACCTGTAGTTCAAATTTGACCCGTTTCCAGCTGAATCGGCAGAAACTTGTGTTCTTCAAAAGAGGTTGATGAAAACCTTTTCAGAGGAAAATAATTGGTTATTCGTGCATATAACATGGTCTAGTATATTCAAAAAATGCAGCTCCCAGGTTTTGCAACATATTTGTGGTTGATGCTTCACAAAAAAAGGCATTTTTCACACTCGGAAGATGGAAAATGGTTTTTTTATTGAATGAAAAGGAAAACTTTCTTCGGGAACATTGTCCGTGCTTCCAATATGCATGTTTGTGTGGAATATGGGCATATTTAAACAAACTATGCCATGGATTTGGCCATTACACTCGTCATTTGGCCTGTTTCCAGCTGAATCGGCAAAAACTGTCAAAATGGCCACCATGGCTATTCATCAAAAGAGTTTAATTTTTTTCTAAACTATCGATGTTTTTATGATATGGATGTCATATTTGAATTTCTCTAATTTTTCTAATCGATTTAGACATTTTATTTGTCAAATTTCGATTTACGGATTTAAAGATATAAATTATTGTATATTAAATAATTTATTCACAAAATAAAGTAATTTCTAACATTATATTATTATTTAGTCAATAAATATAATTATATAATCATTGTTATTTGTTCAAATATATTTTAAAATTTATACAATAGAAAAGTTTAACATCATTCCCCACAGGTTAATATGATTGATATGATAGTAATATCAGTAAGTTCTCACATCTCATATGGAATCTAGTTTGGAAGGAACTCAAAGGTTAAGCGTGCTTGGGCTGGAGCAATTTCAGGATGGGTGACCGAATGGGAAGTTTGACTAAGTTAAGTATGTTGACTAGATTAATTGTGTAATTAGAGATTAGAGATTAAATATGTGGCTAAGTGAAAAATTCTGGAATAGAATGTCAAAAAAGTTCAAAAAAAAAAAAAAAAAAAAAAAAAAATTTTTTTTTTCCAAAATTCGAATTTTGGATATATTGTGCCGACGGCTTTGCCGTCGGCATAGAGCTTAGTGTGCCGACGGCTTTGCCGTCGGCATAGCCTACGCCGACGGTTTTTTATGTGCCGACGGCCATTTGGCCATGTGCCGACGTGGGGTGTGCCGACGGCAAGGTGCCGACGGCGGCCGTCGGCATAGGCTGTGCCGACGGCTTTTTAGCCTGTGCCGACGGCTTTTGGCCGTCGGCATATGCGGCGTTTCCTGTAGTGCAAGTGGAGGTCCTCCAGCCCTGTCCCGAGGCTCGGCGACTTGAGGAGGTCAAGTGGTGCGTCCCCAGTCTCTTCATGGTCGACGGCGGCAGCGGCTTAGCGCCGGTTTTGGAGAGTTTTTGAGACCTCTGCTCTCGATTCTCGGCATCTGTGCCTGGAGATCGCCGGAGAGAGGTGGTGGTGAAGACCAAGGACCTGATCACTTTTTATCTTTTAGTTCTAGGGTCTTTTTTGCATTGTGTGTTGGCCTTATCTTCAAAACTTTGGTTTCTCAGGGCGAGTGTTGTAAAACGGCCGACACTTTCTTTGTACCTGCCCCCTGTAACTTTTTAATGCAGCATCGGGGTCCTTGTGACCCCATCTCTTGTTCAAAAAAAGAGATGTATCAGGATGCTTAGAGTCAAGGTCAAGTACACAATGCGCGGATCTTATTTTTGGAAGTGTGTTTTGGTGGTTGATTTTTTTTGGGGGGGGGAGAGATCTATTAATCAAGTGTTGGTAGGATTACAATCATCCATAATGGTTCTGGAAATCTCCATGGGGAAATTGCCCAGCTATAGGTTCGTTGTAGACTCCACTCTACCAATCTTTGCTAGCTCATGACTCGCACAATTAGCTGATCTATCAATCCTAATAACCTGTATCTCTCTCTCCCTCAGAAACTCTCCGACGACTCTTACTCTCGTAGCATACACAGATGTGTTTGGCGTTTTCTCCTGTATCAGCCCACACACCTCGGTGCAGTCCGTTTCAACTATCACTGGAAGGGGCGACCAATAAAGGGCGAGAGCAAGGCCCTCCTCCAAGGCTGCCATTTATGCCTCGACTGCGTCTGCACAATTTGCCAAATGCCTTGCAGTTGTGAATATTACAGTGCCCGTATGTTCCCGCAGGATCATACCCGCCCCGCTGTTGAATCATTGGCAAAAGAGCCATCCACATTCTGTTTAACATATCCCTGCTGTGGTGGTTCCCATCTTTTTCGGACCTTCTGTCGACCATCCTGCTCTCGCTTCGGCCGCTCCATGCCAAGCTCTTGTGCCAGAGTTTCCTTTCCCTTCAAAGTGTCTGCATTCGGATGTTGTTTAATCAGAGTCAGAGAGTCCAGGTAACTTACCAAAAAGCGTCGTGAGCCTTCAATGGAGGGCACCGGTTTTTGATGTGTTATCTCATTATGAACAAACCAAATTCTCCACATTATCACGAGCACCCGCGCTCGCTGTGTTACTGAGAGGTCTTGTATCATGTGCAACAACCATTTTGTACCCGTGGAATGTCCCGGTCCTGAGCAAGTGCTCGCCAAAGGTTACGGGCATGAAGGCATCTCTTAAAGCTATGATACGTATCCTCTTCCTCCTGCCCACATATCAAACAAGTTGTTGGGGGTTTCAATACCGCGTCTTCTTTTATTTGACTGGGTGGCTAAGGCGTTCCGAGCAATCTTCCATGCCAGCGTGCGGACCTTTGGTGGTACTGGGCAATTCCAATTGGATTTCCACATTGGTCGTTCGCCTTCGGGTCTACTACTTGTAGCACCCACATGGAGCTCGACATGTGTTCTTCGAAGCCGAGGTTGTATGCACTGCTTACCGTGAACATACCGTGCTTGTCTAGTTGCCATGCTATAAAATCTGCCTCAAAGCGTCGAGAAGGCTTGATCTTCAGGATATCAACTATGTCCACCGGCAAGAAATACTACTGTAGTCGTTGTATGTTCCATGGTCCATCAATTTGCAGAAAGTCTGAAACCCATCTAAATCTGCATTTATTCTGTTTTGATATGGGTCTATATACTGTCTTTCTTGGTATCCAAGGGTCCCGCCAAGCTCTGATATTAGCTCATGTTCCAACACGCCATATGACCCCCTTCTAAAGAAGTTCAAGACCATATTCAATCGATGTCCAAGTGGACGACTTGCCTCCTGTAAAAACAATATCAATTAAAGAGCCTTAGGGATAATATTTTGCCCGCAAAACCTGGGCGCACAGAGTGTCAGGAAATTGGATTAGCCGCCACACCTGTCTTGCCAGGAGAGCTTGGTTAAAAAGTCGGAGATCCCGAAAGCCCACCCCACCCCGACACTTAGGTCTTAGCATTCTATCCCAAGAGACCCAGTGTGCTTTTCTTTGGCCACTCTCCTTGCCCCACCAGTAGTCCCTTATCATTCTGGTCAGCTCATCACAAAGGCCAAGGGGCAGCTTGAAAACACTCATGACATAAACAGGCAAGAGCCAGGGCCACTGCCTTGATTAATACTTCTTTAGCCGCTTGAGTGAGAAAGTTGTCCCCCCATTCGATCAACTTTTTAGCTAGCTTCTGTTGAAGACTTTGGAATTTCTCTTTACTCGTCCTTCCCTCTGGAGTAGGTAGGCCCAGGTATTTTGCTTCGAAGGTTTCTTGGGATACTTGGAGGATGTCTTTCACTTTGGTTTTTCTGGCTTCAGGACAAGACGCACCAAAGTAAATGGAACACTTTTGGGGGTTTATGAGTTGCCCCGTGCTCTTTGCATACTCATCAAGAATTTGTTTAACTCGGCCAGCCTGCAGGGGACAAGCTTTAAAGAATAAGAGATTGTCATCCGCAAATAATAGATGTGACACCCCCGACGCTCGACGACAGATTCGAACAGGAATTATCGTATCATTTTGTACTTCCCGCTGTATGAGAGCTGATAGACCATCGGCCACGAAGAGAAATAGGAATGGCGAAAGGGGATCACCTTGTCGTAGACCACGTGAAGGAGAAAACCAATCCAGAAGGGCTCCATTAAATTTTACCGAATATCTCACAGTGGTGACACACTCCATTATCCAGTCCACCCATTTGTGAGCAAAGCCCATTCTTTTCATCGCTTTCTTTAAAAATCCCCAGTCCACCCTGTCGTATGCCTTGGACAGGTCTAATTTGTAAGCAAAGAACTTCCTCTCTTGATTCTTGTTACCTTCCATGAAGTGTAGGCATTCAAACGTAACAAGGGGATTATCAGTGATAAGTCTCCCAGGCACAAACGCACTCTGATTGATAGAAATAAGTTCCACGAGAATCGGACGCAGCCTGTTCACCATGCTCTTTGCCGCAATCTTGTATAGAACAGTGCATAGGCTTATTGGTCTAAAATCCTTCAATGTCTCTGGTTGGTCCACTTTTGGTATGAAAACAATTGTTGTATCATTTACTTCCTCGAGCATCTTCCCTATTGCGAAGAAGAGCTTTACAACATTGATAACCTCGGGCCTTCAACGTGCACCAGTTCCTCTGATAGAACCTTGCCGGGAAGCCATCAACACCCGGAGCTTTCAAGGGCCCTATTTGGAAAAGTGCATCTCCGATCTCGTCATCTGAGAAATATTTACAGAGCATATCATTCATTTGAGGGGTAACTTTTTCTTGGAACAAGCCTACCAAGTGATCTGAATTTAGAGAAGGATCTCTAGTAAATAAGGGGAACCCTGCGAACCCTCTTATGGAAGAAGGTTGCATTTTTACTTCCATGGCTGAGTGTAAAAATGCACTTGTGACGTACTGCATCAAGGTAGAACGTGCCTTTGTAGTTGACAAGAGCGATAAAAGGCGCTACACCGTGCACTGTGTGGCTGAAGATTGTCAATGGAGGATGCACGCATCTAAAATGCGGGGCAGCACCAATGTTCAGGTAAAAGTGAACCCTTTTCCCCACACATGCGAAGAATCAACCCTTAGGAAGCAAACAATCAGCAGAGCCAAGTCAAGATGGGTGGCGGATGAAGTAAAAAGATGGGTGGCAGAAAACCATCAAGTGAGTGCAAAGCAATTGCAGAAAAACATCAAAGACAAGTACAAGATAGATTTACCATACATGAGGGTGTTCAGTGGTAAAAACAAAGCATTGGAATCTATCCATGGTAACTGGAATGAAAGTTTTCAGTTGTTGTATGCATTCAAAGCTGAAGTGGAGAGGGCAAGCCCAGGGAGTGTTGTTGAAATTGATCACCACGCCGTGGATTACACATTGAAGAAAGTGACAAGGACCAAGCAATGCTTTAGGAGGGTTTTTGTGTGCTTTGAAGCTTGCAAAATGGGTTTTTTGGTAGGCTGCAGGCCTTATTTGGCTATTGATGCTACTTTTCTCACAGGGAGGTTTAAAGGCCAGCTAGTAGCAGCTTGTGCAGTTGATGCACACAATTTTGTTTTTCCAGTTGCCTACGGTGTGCTGGAGACAGAGTCTGAGGAGAGCTGGACATGGTTTTTGCAGAATCTGCGCCGGGCTATTGGACATCCCAATGGATTGGTAATCCACACAGATGCATGCAAAGGTTTAGAAGTGGCCGTGGATAATGTGTTCCCAGGAGTAGAGCACAGGGAATGTATGCGTCACCTTGCTGCAAATTTTGTGAAGAAATTCAAAGGAAAGTTTTATACCGATCATTTATGGCCTGCATCTTTGACTTGCAGTGGCAGGAAGCACAACTACCACATGAGGCAGTTGTACACAAAAGAGAAAGTGAAGGAATACTTGGAAACACACCACTCGAAGCTATGGTCTAGAAGCCAATTCAGTGAATTGAGCAAAGTTGACTATGTGCACAATAATCTTGCAGAATCTTTCAACTCAACGATCCGGAAACATAAGGATCTTTATTTGGCTGATTTGCTTGACAAGATAAGGATAGATTACGCCGAGAAATTTCATTTCCGTCTTGAAATAGCTAATGCAAAATTCATGGGCCACATTATTATCCCGGATGTGATGAAGGAGTTGAAGCAGAAAACTTTGGGCTTGACTATGAACATGAGATTTGTCTCGGATACCAAATCAGAGGTATCATTCTTTGATAAAAGTGACAAAGAATGGAGATATCCAGTGGATTTAGAAGCGAAAACTTGCAGTTGTAGGCAATGGCAGATAACTGGTTTGCCATGCATTCATGCCTTGTTTTTCATCACTTCTCTCACAGGTCCAGCAGGGGATATACAGCAGTATGTCCATGATTACTACTCTGTAGCAATGTTCAGAGCCACATATGCACATGCCTTGCCTGCTTTGGAGGGAAAACAGCAGTGGGATAGAGTGGACCCTGGATTCAAACTTTGTGCTCCGGTTCTGAAGAGAGCTGCAGGTAGACCGAGGAAGAGTCGACACCGACGTCGCAGTGAAGGTGGAGGTGGAGCGAGGGTGCGTAAGTGCACAAGGTGTGGTGGGACCGGTCATTTCGGCAAATATTGTGATAACGCAGTCGATCCAGGGTTTGGAGAGAGTATGCCTGATGAAACTGATGGTCAGCACCCGGATGCATCATTTCAATATGATGATCAACAGCAAAATGATGATGAACAGCCGGATGAAACATTTGAAAATGATGTTCAGCAGTCAAGTGATTCAGATGATGCTCCAGATGCTCCAGCTGATTATTCATATGATGATCAAGTACATGATCCAACTGATTATTCATATGATGATCAAGTCCATGATGCTCCAGATGCTCCAGATGCTCCAGATGCTCCAGATGCTCCAGCTGATCCGCTGGATGCTCCATTGGATGATTCTGCCATGATCTCACAAGTTTCATTGGATGCTCCATTGGATGATTTTGCCATGGACACACAAGTTTCAGTAGATGGGTATGTTTTGTATTTTATTTTTCATTTTATTTTTTTTTTATTTTTTATTTATTTATCATGATCCTTTATGTTTTGTACAGATCTGGTGTAGTTTCAAAGAAGAAAGCCAAGGTACCGACTACCAAGAGGAGAAGACCAGAAGCTGTGAGCAAGATGAGCACAAGGAGCAAAGCGCCACCAAAACAGCCAAGGATCACAAAGAAGCCCCGACGCTATTTGGACTAAGTTCGTGTTGTATTTCTGTTGAATAATGTTGTATTTATGTTGACTGGTGATGTATCTAAGTTAGAACATAGTTGGATGATGTTTGAATAATGTTTGTATCTAAGTTGAGAAATGTGCTTCAAATGAGGTGCGAAGCTAGGGTAAACACCCCCGTTTGTAATTTCATGAAAAATTCTACCTTGTCAAAATTATCCAAATAAATTTGAGGAGCAACTATATCGCAAATAACAACATGGTGCGTTGGATTCATGTCATTTTGTTTTTTTTTGAATTATTTATGCTCATTTCAAACCATCGCTATATTCTCATGAGAAAAGTGCTTCAAATGAGGTGTGAAGCTAGGGTAAACACCCCCATTTGTGCTTCAACAATTTTTGGCATCTCGTCTACATCAGCCAAATTAATTTCCTACACAACTATTGTACATATATAGTGTAAATCTGAAGTTTCGTTATGTTTTCAATAATTTTTCTATTTTTTTTTAATATTTTATTTAAATAACATGGTTTAATAGAAAATTCATATATAAAACAGATAAAAATCATCGCTCTAGTAAATATGAAGTTTCATTATGTTTTGAATAAGGGTATTCTTCTATTTATTTTATTTAAATAACAAGGTTTAATACTTAACAGCAAAGAAATCATATGTAGAACATATAGAAACCATCCATCCATGTGGCCAACGGACCAACCAATCAGAGCGCAGAACGAGCGTCTCGCGGATCGCTGTGACTGCGAGCGCATCCGTCCGATGCACGATTCCTTCTAGAAGGCGTCGATCCAACAGCCCAGGTCGAATCTCTGTGTTTCCTTCTAGAAGCTTTTCGGCTGGTCAAACAGAGGGTTGACCAAGCTTGAAATGAGCATAAATAATTCAAAAAAAATCGAAAAAATATATTGGCGACGCACATAGTAGTGTTATGTCATATAGTAACGAGAAAAAAATATAAACCTGTCTTATAAAGAATGGAACGAAAAAACCTTGTGTAACATATGATATCTTGAACAGTCTAGTAGAGAGTTCAAGATAATGAGATGAGTTTCAAACCTTTTGAACTCAAATAAGGTCAAAATCTCACCAAAGCTTCATTTTGGTGTGACTAAGAAAGATCCAAAGTTATTTTTTCATTTTGATGTTTTAAACTTGTTTTATTTACGATTTTCGATTAAAACCATTATTATTCAAAAGAAAATAAATAATACGAATATTCATCCAATAAATTTTTGGGCTTCGGAATTGCATTATATAGGTCTAATACAAGTCTAGTAAAAATATAAATATGATTTATAAACATTAGAACGAAATCCATCACTAAAATGAGATTCCTCGAATACAAGACTAGAGATTTCAAAGAATAAGAGGTGGAAACACCGTGAATCTTCCGAAGAGGTGGGTTCTACCTTTTTGTTTTGTGTTCCTATGGGCCATCCTAGCACAACCAAGCAAAAAGTTCCACATTGCTACCCCCTTTCGACGCTGTTACCGCGTGTTTCCGTATAAGTCCGGTATTTCTCCAGCGGGGCTAGGGTTTCGCCGGGAGGGGGGCTACGGAGCGTATGGATCCCAACACAAGCCAGGGGGTGCCATACCATGTTAGTATAGGTGTGTTGTGTGCTTTGTATGTCCAAGATTGCTCTCTGGGGTGTGACCCGGCTTCACCGGCATCCACTTCTCTCTCGTAGGCGAGTATAGGGCTGAAACTACCGTATCGGACCAAACACCGTGAATCTTCCGAAGAGGTGGGTTCTACCTTTTTGTTTTGTGTTCCTATGGGCTATCCTAGCACAACCAAGCAAATAGTTCCACATTGCTACCCCATTTCGACGCTGTTACCGCGTGTTTCCGTATAAGTCCGGTATTTCTCCAGCGGGGCTAGGGTTTCGCCGGGAGGGGGGCTACGGAGCGTATGGATCCCAACACAAGCCAGGGGGTGCCATACCATGTTAGTATAGGTGTGTTGTGTGCTTTGTATGTCCAAGATTGCTCTCTGGGGTGTGACCCGGCTTCACCGGCATCCACTTCTCTCTCGTAGGCGAGTATAGGGCTGAAACTACCGTATCGGACCAAACACCGTGAATCTTCCGAAGAGGTGGGTTCTACCTTTTTGTTTTGTGTTCCTATGGGCTATCCTAGCACAACCAAGCAAATAGTTCCACATTGCTACCCCATTTCGACGCTGTTACCGCGTGTTTCCGTATAAGTCCGGTATTTCTCCAGCGGGGCTAGGGTTTCGCCGGGAGGGGGGCTACGGAGCGTATGGATCCCAACACAAGCCAGGGGGTGCCATACCATGTTAGTATAGGTGTGTTGTGTGCTTTGTATGTCCAAGATTGCTCTCTGGGGTGTGACCCGGCTTCACCGGCATCCACTTCTCTCTCGTAGGCGAGTATAGGGCTGAAACTACCGTATCGGACCAAACACCGTGAATCTTCCGAAGAGGTGGGTTCTACCTTTTTGTTTTGTGTTCCTATGGGCTATCCTAGCACAACCAAGCAAATAGTTCCACATTGCTACCCCATTTCGACGCTGTTACCGCGTGTTTCCGTATAAGTCCGGTATTTCTCCAGCGGGGCTAGGGTTTCGCCGGGAGGGGGGCTACGGAGCGTATGGATCCCAACACAAGCCAGGGGGTGCCATACCATGTTAGTATAGGTGTGTTGTGTGCTTTGTATGTCCAAGATTGCTCTCTGGGGTGTGACCCGGCTTCACCGGCATCCACTTCTCTCTCGTAGGCGAGTACAGGGCTGAAACTACCGTATCGGACCAAACACCGTGAATCTTCCGAAGAGGTGGGTTCTACCTTTTTGTTTTGTGTTCCTATGGGCTATCCTAGCACAACCAAGCAAATAGTTCCACATTGCTACCCCATTTCGACGCTGTTACCGCGTGTTTCCGTATAAGTCCGGTATTTCTCCAGCGGGGCTAGGGTTTCGCCGGGAGGGGGGCTACGGAGCGTATGGATCCCAACACAAGCTAGGGGGTGCCATACCATGTTAGTATAGGTGTGTTGTGTGCTTTGTATGTCCAAGATTGCTCTCTGGGGTGTGACCCGGCTTCACCGGCATCCACTTCTCTCTCGTAGGCGAGTACATGGCTGAAATTCCCGTATCGGACCAAACACCGTGAATCTTCCGAAGAGGTGGGTTCTACCTTTTTGTTTTGTGTTCCTATGGGCTATCCTAGCACAACCAAGCAAATAGTTCCACATTGCTACCCCCTTTCGACGCTGTTACCGCGTGTTTCCGTATAAGTCCGGTATTTCTCCAGCGGGGCTAGGGTTTCACCGGGAGGGGGGCTACGGAGCGTATGGATCCCAACACAAGCTAGGGGGTGCCATACCATGTTAGTATAGGTGTGTTGTGTGCTTTGTATGTCCAAGATTGCTCCCTGGGGTGTGACCCGGCTTCACCGGCATCCACTTCTCTCTCGTAGGCGAGTACAGGGCTGAAACTACCGTATCGGACCAAACACCGTGAATCTTCCGAAGAGGTGGGTTCTACCTTTTTGTTTTCTGTTCCTATGGGCTATCCTAGCACAACCAAGCAAAAAGTTCCACATTGCTACCCCCTTTCGACGCTGTTACCGCGTGTTTCCGTATAAGTCCGGTATTTCTCCAGCGGGGCTAGGGTTTCGCCGGGAGGGGGCTACGGAGCGTATGGATCCCAACACAAGCTAGGGGGTGCCATACCATGTTAGTATAGGTGTGTTGTGTGCTTTGTATGTCCAAGATTGCTCTCTGGGGTGTGACCCGGCTTCACCGGCATCCACTTCTCTCTCGTAGGCGAGTACAGGGCTGAAATTCCCGTATCGGACCAAACACCGTGAATATTCCGAAGAGGTGGGTTCTACCTTTTTGTTTTGTGTTCCTATGGGCTATCCTAGCACAACCAAGCAAATAGTTCCACATTGCTACCCCCTTTCGACGCTGTTAACGCGTGTTTCCGTATAAGTCCGGTATTTCTCCAGCGGGGCTAGGGTTTCACCGGGAGGGGGGCTACGGAGCGTATGGATCCCAACACAAGCTAGGGGGTCAACGCACTGTACCAACTATCTCTAAAAATGTCTACAAATGACATGGCCGAGTAGTGCAGACAGCACCCGTCTAGACTATTGTACATGCACTAAAAATAGAGGGAACCCGATCCTCTTACTTTGCCCACCTTATGTTCTCTGACTTTCTCCCATGACACGTGGGTCCGGTGTGTGATGGGCTCCATTTGTCAGTGACCTAAAGTCAGAGGATCGCGTCTCAGCGTCTGCAGGCCGTTGACGCCGTAGTTTGCATGCATGGACTCTATCTGCACCGTTCCTTACGATCAAACGGTCGAAAATGACGCAGGTGCATGGACGTGGTGTTTTGGCTCAATGTAACTGCATGCAACAACGGACACTGTCTACTGGGGCCCCGTTCACCAGCCCGGTGCATGCACGCCTCGTTTGTTCGGAGTAAACAACACGTGGCAGAAGAAGAAAAGATCGGGTGAACGTCGAGTCGCATTTGCAGCAGCCCTGCACGCCTCCTTTCAGAAACACAAGTCGCACTACAAAAAAAAAAAAAAAACACAAGTCGCGTCGCATTTGCAGCGACGCAGCCCTCCACGCCTAGTTTTCAGAAGATACGCATCAATGCATATGCAGCGAGGCAGGATTTGGCGTGAGACTTTGGATTTCTTCTCTACACGCATGCAACGTCAAATCATTTTGACTCCCTGAGCGCTCAGTCCTATACCTAGGCCTGTTCCACCACCGCATTGACCATGCATCGACTGTACTTTCCACACTGCATCCTACTTTCACACAGTTTGCTTCATCTACCTTCTACCCCAATAAATTCACGTCTCATCGTGACTTTAAATAGCCCGTTTCTCCTCCACCATCTTCTCATCACTCTCCATCCTTTTGCCTTCTCATCTCCTTTCAAGCCCCGAACACAATGTCTTCCTACTCTCTCCCCTCAAGCCCAGAGTCCGTCGCCGACGAGGACAACCACCCCAAGGCTCGGCCTTGGTACGAGCCCGAGTGGACGCCGGAGGAGATGGGCCTCGTGCCCGTCGAATCTCCCAAAAGGGAGAGATCGCCGTCCACCGACGTCCCCGACAGCGACGAGCCCGCCGCCGACGCCAACAACCTCTCCCCCAAGACGAAGAAGCGCCGCCTCAAGAAAGAGGAGCGGCTGGAGAAGAAGGAGATCGAGAAGGAGGAGAAGAAGGAGGAGGAGAGGGAGGAGAAGGCTCTCCGGGCCCGCATCAAGAGGGCCCGTGAGAACGACATGGATAGGTTGCGGCAGGCGAACCACCGCGCCCGGATCGACGACGAGATCAAGCTCAGGGCGGCGGACTGGAAGGGGCAGTGGAAGAAGTAGGCCAACCGCCGGCGGTTGGCCGGATGGCCGGAAGGGCGCCCGCATGCATGCAGCGGGCGGTTAGGGTTTAGGGCTAGCTAGGCCCTTTTTTTTTTTTTTTAGTAGATGTAACGGGCCCCACTAAATATATGTAAAGTGGGGCCAATATTATCCATATATATAATATCCATGTTTAATTATGTTTGCCAATTAATTTATTTTTAAATTCTATTTGCCCAAATGAAGTCAATGTTTATATTATATTTGTCCCCCCTTTTAAATTGAGTTGAGCACAGTATATTTTATATTATTAATACGAATAATTTGATGGTTTAATAAATGGATAATGCGTAGTCTGCATGTAGTGATTAATAAATATAAATTTTCTTTTTTTTGAAGAAAATTAATAAATATAAATGGATAACGTGTAGTCTACATGTTGACATTGGGCCTCATGTGACATTGGGCCGCAAGGAACGGTCAACAGGTGGGGCCAGGTGGGGCCCACATGCAGCACCAACCGTCAATAGCTGGAGCACACAAACCGCGCCAACGCTCAACTGCTGGGGCCCACAGGCCGCGCCAACTGTTCTATGTTGGGTCCCACAGGTCAGGATTCTAACGGGGGGCTGGAAGTAACGGTGGAAGCCGCCAAAGCAGTCCTTGCGCACTGACTAGGGGCAAAACTGAGGTCGATTCGGCGCTAGGGGTAAAACTGAGGTCGTGGTGCCAACTGAGGGCACCTTGTTAATTATCCCTTCTTTGAAATACGATGTAGCCATATGCTGCATGTCCGTGGGGACATCCTTCCACACACCATCCTCATCCTTCAGCTTTTTAATTTTATTCTTTCTCGCTCTCCAGACCGCTTTTTGATGGAAAAACTTGGTATTTCGATCACCTTCCTTAAGCCAGTTAATCCGCGAGCGCTGCAGCCAAATCATTTCTTCCCTGTAGAGGAGTTCATTCAGATAATCCGTGACACGTCTAATCTCGCTCTGTTCCGCATTGCCTAGCTGCAACTCTTCTAGTCTCTCCCTGGATTTTTCTATTTCTCTAGCCGTGTTACCAAATTTCTTCTTGCTCCACCCTTGCAATTTCGTCATGACTTGGCTGAGACACTTATAGATGTCACCCAAGTTTTCCTTGTGTCCTGCTGTCTCCCATGCCTGATTAATTCTTTCTGTTAGTTCTGGGGCTCTCTCCCACATGATCTCGTAGTTTCTTCTTGGTGCCTTACCCGTGGCTGTGTGTTCTGCATAACATTTATTAAAATGGGACAATGGTCAGAACATGGTGATACTAAATGATTTACTTTGGTGTCTCCGAACATATCCCGCCACCCCGGTGTCACCACCGCCCTATCAAGACTTACTTTGACATTTGCATTGCCATGTCTTCTATTATCATATGTATAAGGTACCCCTGTAAATCCAAGGTCATGTAAATCACATTCCTCCAAAACCTCACGGAGAGCCCTCATTTTTCCTTCAGCTCTAGGAGTACTAGAAATATGTTCTTCCTTCCATAATGCTTCATTAAATTCACCCATTACCAGCCAAGGCAAGTTGGATTCAGACTTTAAATTATGCAAAGTTCCCCACATGCGGTGGCGATTTTCAGCTCTTGGCTATCCATAAACACAAGTAAGGAGCCACAAAGGGGCATCTCTCGAGACACGAATATAAGCATCGATAAACCTTTCAGTAATAGTTTTAACTTCTACATCCAAATTTTCATGCCAAAAGAGAGCAAGACCACCACTAAACCCTTCACTACTAAAACCTGCAAAGCCTTTTAGACCTAATCTATGACGCAAACGGCACATCTTATTCTTGTGTTGCCTAGTTTCACAAAGGAAAAAAAACGGGGACTCCAAGACTGGGAAATATGGTTTAGTTCGCGCACTGTCGCAGTATTCCCGGCTCCACGACAGTTCAGCGCCACACAATTCATTGCTCCCGGCGAGACCACACATTTGGTCTCGCCAGTGTGCCGGAAGCCCCTTGTCCGGTCGCTGCCTTCTTCCCATCCGCCTTGTTTCCCACAGATCCATGTGTGCCTGTACGCTTCTCCTGTTTAGTCAGCCTCTCTTGCTTTCTTCCCTTTTCTGTGTCCCACCATGTTTTTTTTCTCATAATTCACGCCCAGGGATAGCTCCAACCTCTGTCCCTGGACCTCCTCTTTGTCCTCCGCAGCTCGTTTCCCTAACACTGTATCCGCCGGGGTCATTGACAAATCCGATGATACTTGGTTTGATAGACTCCTTAGCGCGGGGATCATATCATCTGTACCAGGACCTAGGGAGCCATTGTTGCTTCCTGATGCATCCAATTGTTGTGCCTACAGGGTGGACAGTACTTCCGGGTACACCTGAAACTGCACATGCTGTCCGACTTCACCTTCATACCCTGTATCTAATGTCGGTAGTCTAGGCATGGTCCGATGCACCAGAGTGCTACTGTCCAGAATGTCTCAATAGGTGACATCTTAGAATCAATCCCAACGTGCTCTGCTAGTATGGGTGCACCTACATCTAGGCTTTGCATGTGGATCAAAACTGCCACTTCTCTCCTGGCATGTACGTGCACCTGATTTCTGGCCCAGCCATAGCTGCATTTTCTCCACTGTAGTTACTAAAGTACGTTCAATCGACTCTGTGGTTCTAAATTCCTTCGCCTCAAAATCATCCTGCGCATCCACCGCTTCTGGAACTTCAACACTAAATGCATCCGGTTTCGCGCCGTTTCCAAACTTGCTGTCATTTGGCCTTCCCAGCGAAAAGCTTCCTATCGGAAGATTGAAGGCCAAGCTCTTTTTGGCTGCTGGATTAACAGACGCTGACACTAGCTTGCGTTCATATTTGCGCTTTGGCGAGCATCTAAGGGAGGCATCATAGTGCATAGACGGGATTCCTTTCCCTTCCTTTTCACATTCCTCCTTGTCATGCCCAATGAAACCGCAATGGAAACAGAAGTGTGGCACCCTCTCATAGCGCAGCGGATACACAACACCGGCCTTCCCTTTGATTGTAGTTGTGAAGCGAGTTTGCAACCTCCGATTCAATGGACCTACTATACAGACGCGCAGGTAATCACTGATTTCAAGCCCTGCACGATCAACATCCACCTCTTCCACATGCTCCAGATTTGATCCCACAAACATTCCATAGGCGCTTACGTTTGCTTGTTCCATGATACGTCGTAGAACCGTACCCAGATCTGAATTGAGTTCAACACAGTTTCAGATGGCCTGGCATTCTCAATGAACGGCGCAATCAGACATGCCACACCTTGTTTGATCCACGGGCCACCTCGTGCTACAAAACGGAAATCCCCTTCCACCGTGAAGGTGATGATGAAAATGTTGTCCTTCAATGGTGTGAAGGTCATCGTCTCCCTAATTTTCCAAACTCTCATGAAGTGCTTGTGCAACTCATAGTAATTTGCAGCTTTCATCGAGTAGTACCTCGCCAGTAAACGCCATACCTTCGGTTCAGCCTTCACCTCTGCTTCCTCCTCTGCTCATCAACGCCGATCGCCCTGCCAAGAATTTAGCAAGTTCTCTCGCCTGTTTCCCTCAGCCGGATTTCTCCGGGGACTCCGCACAGTCGCTGGGTGTGGTTCAAGCGCTGGCCGCCCCCGTTGCCATAGGGTTGGGCAGCATGGCGGTCCCGGTGCAGGCTGAGCGCAAGAGTGCCCGTGGGGCTGGTCTGACCAAGGGGTTGGTCCTCGACCGTGCCATCAACCGCGTCGCAAACGCTAACTCTCCAGGTGCGCTCTCTACCGCAAGTTACTTAGCTTTACCTGCTCTGTCGGATGAGAACCTAGCTAGGATCGCTAGGGATAGTTGTATTTGTTTCCCCCCAAGTTTGGGCCGTCCGTCGGAATCGCTCTCCATCTTCCGCGCAACTGAACTAGCCCAAGCGGAGCTTGCACTCACGCAAGACCTTATTGCTGCCAAGGAGGCAGATAGAGTAGAAGAAGAGCGTGTTGCCGCTGCGGCCAACTCTTCTTTGGAGGTCCCTCCACCCCCTCTGGTTGCTCCCGCTGCCGAAGGACCGGGGGAGGGCCCACTGGTGACTCCTTAGGCATGGTTGCGTCGGAAGAGGGTGCGCCCAGTCCTGTTAGACGTCTGCGGCGCAAGGCTGCGGGTCCGCCCCCTTCTATAACACCATACGTCAGGAAGGCTAAGCAGACCCATCCTCCCCTTGTCGCTACCTCCACCTGCCAAGCACGGGCTCTTAGGGAAGTGTCCTAATGCAGTGGATGTTCCTAAATATCCGCGGGTTCTGGGTGCCGGGGCGCCGAACCATGATTAAAGATTTTCTCCGGACGCATAGCATAGACGTAGTTTGTCTCCAGGAAACGATTAAACAAGAGTTCTCGGACGCGGAGCTTCGCAGCCTGGAAGGGGGAGATCTGTTCTTCTGGAACTGGCTCCCAGCGATAGGCCAGTCTAGGGGTATGTTGCTTGGGGTCATGGATTCCATCTTTGAGGTTGGGTCCATGGACAGAGGACGCTTCTTTCTCAGTGTGCAGGTGTCACACAGAGAATCGCGGGACAAGTTCGCGAGTTCATTAATGTTTACGGACCTGCGTACCACGCGCTCTCGACCACCTTCCTAGAGGAACTCTCGGCTGAAATCGCCAACTGTTCCCTCCCCATTGTGATGGGAGGGGACTTCAACCTGATTAGGAGTAGTGCGGACAAGAATAACGACAGAATTAACTGGTCTAGGGTAGACCTGTTCAACTCCCACATCGCCAACTGGGATATGTTCGAACCCGAGAGGGCGGGCGCGAGATACACGTGGACCAATAAAAGGATCAGTCCTGTTAGGTGTGTCCTCGACCGAGTTTTCCTTTTCGCGGCACTTCTACCGGCCGTTCCTCTGTGCGCTCTGGTGGCGGAGACCAGCCTTGGCTCTGACCACACACCTCTCATTTTGGACTCCGGGGAGAGCTCCATTTTCCACAGCAATAGGTTCTTTTTCGAATCAGGTTGGTTTGAACTCCCCAATTTCAATGAGCTGCTGCAGTCCTCGTGGGAGAGACCGAGCTCGAAAGTGGGGGGTAGAGACATAGTTGACTGGTGGAACTTTATGAGTACTGGTATCAGGCAATCGCTTCGGGGTTGGAGTAGAAACCTCGAGAAGGAGGCCAGGGAGAAAAAAGCATCCCTTCTTGAGTAGATCAAGGGAATAGACCTCCGAGTAGACACCACGGGGCTAGAGGATGATGAGTGGGCCTTTCGCTTCCACTTGGAGGATCAGCTCCTCCACATATAACATTTGGAAGAGGAGTTTTGGAGGCAGAGAGGTAGAGTGAAATGGGGGTTAGAGGGGGATGCTAATACGGCCTATTTTCATGCCGTAGGTAATGGGAAGCGCAGGAAGTGCAACATGTTCTCCCTCTCCACCCCCACGGGGGTCATCTCTGGGAAAAGGGAACTCCAAGAGCACATACATGACTTCTAGAGGGATCTTTTGGGGTCCACTTCTCCTCTCCATTGCAACTTGGCCCGGGACACTTGGGCTAGGGCCCAACTGGTCTCCGACGAGGATAACGAGGAACTGTGTCGCAGTTCTCCGAGGAGGAACTGGAGGCGGTGGTTAAGGACATGAAGGCTGACACCGCCCGGGGCCCAGATGAGTTCCCGGCTACCTTCTTCAAGAAATGCTGGTCTTATGTCAAACACGGGGTTTTGCATATCCTCAATGATTTCATGCTATGACGCATTGACATCTCCAGACTTAACTTTGGTGTTTTGTCTCTGATCCCTAAAGTGTCGGGGGCCGAAAGCATTACGCAATTTTGTCTGATCGCGCTTATTAATATGATCTTCAAAATCGTCTCCAAGGCCCTCGCCTCAAAGCTTGATACGATAGCCAACAAAATCATCAGCCAAAACCAGACAGCTTTTATCAAAGGGCAGTTCATCCTGGACGGTGCTCTTTCCCTTCACGAGATTGTTCACGAATTGAAAACCAAAAAGCAGAACGCCATTCTGCTGAAACTAGACTTCGAAAAGGCGTATGATAGGGTCAATTGGGACTTCCTCGCTGAAGTCCTGCGTAGAAAGGGTTTCGACGCAGGCTATATTCACCGTATCTCCCAGTTGGTCGCATGGGGGACAAACGGCCATCTCCATTAATGGGGAGATTGGTCCCTTCTTTAGGAACAAAAGGGGGTGCGCCAAGGGGATCCGCTCTCCCCCTCCTCTTCAACTTTGTTGCAGAAGCTCTCTCGGCCATTCTCACTAAGGCCAATGCCGCGGGTCACATCCATGGGGTGGTTCCCCACCTCATCCCGGGAGGGATTACTCACCTCCAATATGCCGACGACACAATCATAATGATCCAATTCAATGAACTAGAGATTGCTAACCTAAAATTCCTCCTCATGTGCTTTGAGGATATGTCAGGTCTTAAGATCAACTACCACAAAAGCGAAGTGTTGGTTCTTAATCAACCATCGGAGATCCAGTCCATGGTAGCTAGACGTGTTAATTGCAAACTTGGGAAGTTCCCCTTCATGTATCTAGCTAGGGCTCCCTATCTCTGACGCAAAACTCTGGAAGGAACAGTGGAACCCTGGATTGGAAGATTTCTGTCCTCGGGTGGGCGGCTTATTCTCTCCAATGCGTGCCTTGATAACATACCTATGTATGCTATGGGCTTGTTCGTGCTCCATAGGGGGGGTTCACGAGAAACTCGACTCTCTTCGCGCTAGATTCTTCTGGGAAGGCGCGGGCCCAAACCGCAAATACCACATGCTCAATTGGCCGTCGGTATGTCGCCCAAAAGATGCTCGGGGTCTTGGGCTGATCAACTCTAGAAAAATGAACGAGGCCCTCCTAGTTAAGTGGATTTGGAAACTATACCAGATGGAGGGCTCCATTTGGGCAGTGGTCCTGCGAAATAAATACACCCCGTCTGGGGACATATTCGACTCCTCCCCTAGAGGCGGTTCGCAGTTCTAGAAGAGCCTTCACAAGGGTAAGCACCTATTTAAGGCTGGGGCCAAACATAGCGTGTGCAACTGCGCCCGAACTTCCTTCTGGTTAGACTGGTGGCAGGGGAAGGCCCCTTTAGATTGAGATTCCCTCTGCTCTTTAGTATCTGCGGTGAACCGGAGGTCTCGGTGGCCCAGGTCCTCGCCGTGGGTTGTCGCGTTCGGCGGACGCTAGACCAGCCGGGGCTCCTGCAATGGGAGGACCTCGCTGGCATTATAAACACCACCTCCCTATCCGCGGAGTCGGACGTGATTTCTTGGTCGCTTGAACAATCGGGATGCTTCTCGGTGAAATCCATGTACGCCCATCTTTCGCAAGGGGCGACGGTAGTGCATGCCGCGGATATTTGGAAGGCCAAGGTTCCCCTTAAGATCAAGGTGTTTGCGTGGCAGCTCGCCATCGACAAACTACCCTCGGGCCTCAACTTAGCCATTAGAGCGGGTCCCTCGGATGGGGGTTGTGCGCTTTGTAGGGCTCCTGAATCCGCGGATCATATTTTCTTCTCGTGCTCGCTCGCTCAGTTTGCATGGGCAGTTCTCCGCCAGGTCCTTGGGAGAACCTGGTGTCGTGCCACCTTCGCGCAATTCCACGCTATCCTAGCGCTGCTCTCAGGCAAAACGCGTAGATTAACTTGGGTGTTTTTCCTCGCACAATCCTGGGCTCTTTGGCATATTCGCAACAAGTTAGCTATTGAAGCCAAATGTATTAGACATCCTGCTGACATACTGTTCAAAACTCTTCTTTTTCTTTAGCTGTGCACGCCCGCTCTGCCCCTGAGGACAGGGATGATGCTCGGAGGTTGGTGGACGAACTCAAGAAGATCCACGCCATGTGCCTTAGCCGCCGCTCCCCACCCTGATGTTTTGTGTCGCGTCGCTGGTTGTGTGCTGTTCTCGCTGCGGCGAGGTTGTGATTTGCTTTGCGCTCTGTTAGTTCGTCTGTTGCCTTCTCTAGTGACTCTAGTTCAGTTATGTGGCTAAGCTGTACGCCTCAATCATTGTAATCTCGTGTTGTGAACTCTCTGGTTTTGTTAATTCAAAGCTTGGTGTATGCATTTTATCTAAAAACACGAGAGTGCTGGATGGGGTGCAAAGACGTCTGAGGCCTGTGCCATCGTGCGTAGACTCCCGTCAGCTGCGGATATCGTGTGTGAGGCCATGTGCAATAGGGGGCGCTAGTCCTAGGTGCCATGCTGTTTTTCCGGATCCGACAGTCCGGGATTCCAATCCTAGCGTCATATGTGCTGCGTTGACGCAAAATAAAGCTGCGGGTGCTTGTCTTTTGTTTCCTATATATACAAGATGAAGAACTGGATAATTTTGGTGTTCGTAATTTAACGCCTAGCATTAAGAAACCATCGACGTTTAAGTAATTTCTGATTTGATGATATATTTTTCTGTCCATAAACGCCTGAGTAGGCGTCCAACGTTGTACATGCCCTGAGGGAGCTGGGACTGAGCATCGGTGCATTATGAGTGGAGTGGCCTAGCAGACACAGACCCAATGAAGGAAGTTCTAGTCATATTAGGTTTCGTGAGTTAAAACTTATTTTTCAGTATGAAAATGTGTCTTTTGAGATGAAAATATGATGGGAAAATTAGCCGTGTGACACCGTTCTTTTCAGGTGTTTGCCAGAACACACCACTCAATCCTGTGTTTGCCCCGTACCATTACAATTCAAGGTACCATTTGCCACAACACATTCTGCTATCAACATATCTTTTTTTTTACCACGGGACCCACTTATCAGCCAGCGTTGCTTAAGCTCCTTATCCATCTCTGTCTCCCTCCAGCCATGAGCAGCTTGATTTTACTTTACATGGGGGTCGTGAAATCCGCCTAGCCTATGCCGCCAGACTGACCTCCTGCTCGTCCTTTGCCATCTCACAATCGGACCAACCGTCCAACCAAGACCGGTGCTTCACCGTGTGCCTCCAGTAGCTCGCCGTCTCCACCACCCGCTGCTCCCCGCAGCGAGCTTTGGCCCATCTCCATCAGCACCGGTTGCGCCCATACCTGCTGCTCTCTCGGATTGACCCTTTAACTCCAATCAGTGCCCCATTGACAGCAAGACGCCGCGCTCGATTCTGTAAGATGGCTGCTTCCTCGTTGCTCGCCACGCAGAGTCAGAAAAGCATCCACAAGGTCAAGCAGTCAAGCTGCAACCAGACTGGGGTGGGACGACTGACAAAATCCAAGGCCGAGAAATTGTGTTTTTTATTGCAGAGTGTGTTATGGCAAATGGTATCCAAGATTATAATGGTACCAAGCAAAGACATAATCAAGCAGTGTGTTTCGGCAAAGACACAAACATAACGGTGTCTTGGAGCTAATTTTGCCAAATATGATCTGTATGGATAAGAAACTGGGATCCTACTTATAATTCAAAACTGGGATGTAGAGATTTTTCCGTGCAATTTCAGGTTACTGTTGATCGGTCAACAGCTGTTGAATGCTGAAGATAGTACCGGTGTCAATGGGCCCATGAGCAGAGCTTATGTGGGCGCGGCCAGCATGTTTAGCTTTCAATCTAACCTGAAGAAAACTTGCACTCTGGTTTTCTACTAGACCCTTGTACCGGTGCCCAAATTTTAAAAGGTATACACCTATACAAAATCAAGAAGAAAAACAGTGGACAACCGGTAAGTAACGAAAGATTGAGTATTCGCCATGTCAAACCAAGCCATTAGAGGGTGCACTACGGGAAAACTGGACTTTGCCGTGTCCTCGCCTCTTTGCCGTGTGTCCTATGGCGCGGAACACGGCA
This sequence comes from Alopecurus myosuroides, assembly GCA_028641055.1. NCBI lineage: Eukaryota > Viridiplantae > Streptophyta > Magnoliopsida > Poales > Poaceae > Alopecurus > Alopecurus myosuroides. The sequence continues at coordinate 249,676,037 of CM054057.1, read as the reverse complement.
AAGAATATCTTTGCCGTGTCAAAGTTGCAAAACACACGGCAAAGAAACTGGACACGGCAAAGAACGCAAAATACACACGGCAAAGAACCATACACGGCAAAAGTGATAAAATACACACGGCAAAGAAACCAACACGGCAAAATAATTATAATTGTGCGCCCTTCACGGAGCCGTTACGACGGCAATTCTTTGCCGTGTATATTAAAATTAAACCCGGTAAAGTACTAAGTTCTTTGCCGTGTGTTTTATATATACACACGGCAAAGGATGTCTTTGCCGTGTGTATTTCCAAAATACACGGCAAAGTTAGCCTTCGCCGTGTGTATTTTTGATATACACGGCAAAGAATCTATGCTAAATTATCGTTCATATATTTCTTCTCGGTCATTTCTTCCCCAACATATTTCATCTTTGTTGTTAATGTACATAGTGATTTCTCACACATAATTCATAACCCTACACCTAGCTAGTCATGTCATTTCCATGGGCTCTGTGTGTCTACCCCTTCAGGATTTTACTAAGTGATTTCAGCTCAGAGTTTCACCGCAACGGGGCTCCGAAGTGTCGGAATCCCACTAAAACCTAGGTGGTGTTATACCATATTTATACAAGTGTGGTGGAAGGTGTATAGGGCCAAGATGCTACACCGGTACGTGACCGGCTTCACCGGTCTCGCATCATCACGAATAAATTTCTGGACTTATAGCTCGAAACTCCCACTTTAGACAAATTAGAGTGAATCTTTTGACTAGCTAGAGATAGACATTGGTTTTCCATGTTCAGATGTCCTACCCTAACAAAATCAAGAAAAAAATTCCAATGGTCTACCACATTTCGACGCTCGGCCATAGGGTAGACGTTAAGTTTGACTTTTCTCAAGTTGGTTCGGGTTCCACCGAAGCGGGTCTCTGGAGCGTCGGAATCCCACCAAAACCTAGGTGGTGACATAGCATATTTATGAAATTGTTGTGGGAGGTGTAGAAGGACAAGATGTTATCCCTCGATGGGACCGGTTTCACCGGCATCACTTACTTAGTAGTATGTTTCGGGATTTATAGCTCGAAAGTCAAGCCTCGGACCAACATGAGGTAATCTTGTGAATTGTTGCGGTAGATCTTGGTTTTCTATCTTCCTTTAACCTACCCTAACACAACCAAGGAATATTTTCTACCAGTACCCCACTTTCCTTGACGTTCATGGGGGTAGATGATAAGTTTGACTCTGCCGATACCCCCCCTTCTCCAACTGGTAAAGGGTCTCACCAAAGCGGGTCTCCTGAACATCGGAATACCACCAAAAATTAGTTGGTTCTATACCATATATATAAAAGTGTGGAGGGAGGTGCAGAGGGCCAAGATGCTACCCTAAGATGTTATCGGTTCACCGCCATCACTTAATATTAAGTTTCTAGACTTATATCTTGAAACTCCCAGTTCAGACGAACATGAGAGAATCTACTGAATAGCTGGGTAAAAATTGGTTTTCCATGTTCCTATGGCCTTCACTAACACAAATAAGCAAAAAATTACACTAGTGTATGATGTCTACACACGCTTCTATTCTTGTATAAAGTGTTGTGCCTCCAAGTGCAGAGATTTGTAGAACAACAGCAAGTTTCCCTTAACTGGATTACCCAAGGTTTATCGAACTCAAAGAGGAAGAGGTCAAAGGTATCCCTCTCAAGCAACCCTCTCAAACAACCCTCTCAAACATACCATATATATATATATAATTGTCGTGGGAGGTGTAGAGGGCCCAGATGTTACTCCGAAATGTGAACAAAATCACTTACTCACTAGTAAGTTTCTACACTTACAGCTCGAAACTCTAGCTTCGGACGAACCGGAGATAATCTCGTGTATATTTGAGGTAGATTTTGCTTTCCATGTTTCTTTAACGTACCCTAAAATAACCAAGTAAAAAAATTCTACTAGTCTACCCATTTTGATGCCGGTCATACGGGTAGACGATAAGTTTTTTCTTTTCTCCAACTGGTTGGGAATTCCACAAATCTCGCCAAAACCTCGGTGGATAAATATCATATGCATACAAGTATGGTGTGAGGTGTATATGGCTAAGAAGCTACTCCGGGGTGTGACTAGCTTCACCGACATCACTTACTACTAGTAAATTTCTGGACATATACCTCGAAACTCCAGCGTCAGACGAACTTGAGTGAACCTTGTAAAATTTGGGGTATACTTTGGTTTTACATGTCCGTATGGCCTAACGTTATGCGACAAGGAAAAAAACTTCCACTAGTCTACCCCCTTTCGACAACGGTCTCGGGGCTAGACGATAAGTTCGACAATCCCGAGCAGTTTCCAGCTTCCGCTGCAACGGGTCTCCGGAGTGTCGAAATCGCATAAAAAACTAGGTCGTGCCTTACCATATGTATTCAAGTCTGGCGCGAGGAGTAGAGGGACAAGGTGCTACCTCCGGATGTGACCGTCTTCATCGGTATCACTTAATCACCAGTAAGTTTTGGAACTTATAGATCGAAATTTCCACTTCGGATGAACGAGAGAGAATATTGTGAAAAAAATGGGGTATAACTTTCTTTTCCATGTTCCTATTGACTACCCTAACACAACCAAGAAAAAAATTCCACTGGTCTACCCCTTTCGACGCCAGTCATGGGGGTGACGATAAGTCTTACTTTTCTCAAGCTGGTTCAGTGTTTCACCGAAACGGGTCTCCGAAGCGTGGAAATCCCGCCAAAACATTGGTAGTGGCATAATATATGTATACAAGTGTGGTGGGACGTGGAAGGTCCAAGATCCTAATCCATGTTGTGACCGAGTTCACACATGCGATAACACTTAGGGAAGGTTATCGACCAAGAGAGAGAATTTTGCGTGAACTAGGCCTCCAAATATGGCTTTCCATGTTTCGATGGTGTAACTTATAAGAAACAAGCATAAAAGCCTATTTGCCGACCGACGTTTTAGAAATTATAGGTGTAGATCGCCGGCCCACGCCTTATGGTATCGCCCGATGCTACGCTTCTGAGCGTAAATCCATTGACAATTTTCACGTGGAACTAGTTCTTGCTAGGTATTGAAATTAAAAGTCAATTTTTATTCTTGTGTTGGTAGAGTTATAAATAATTTTGAGAAAAATCAGTTCTTTGCTGAGTGGCTTAGGTGAACACACGGCAAAGGAGCGGATTGATGACATGGCATACACATCTTTTCCATTTTTGTTTTTTTTCTTCCATTTTATTCTCTTCTCTCTCCACCTTATCTCCACGCACGGACACATCTTTTTTTTTTTTTTTGAAACTTATAAACCCTTTATTAATCAGAATTCATAGTGTTACAATCTGCTTGCAAAGTGCTAAGCAGGAACCCAGGTGTTACATCAAAGCATATAGATGATACTATGCCGAGAGCTTCTTTGGCGCACAAATGAGCTGCAAAATTTGCAGACCGGTTCAGAAAACGAAGCTTGAAAGCCTGGAACTTGGAACTCAAAATCTTCAACTCCTTCATAATATGGATACCCTCCATCCGCACATGTCTGTCATCATACCAAAGAGAAACCAGCGAGGAACAATCAGTCTCTATAATAACTTGAGAAAGATTTCGTCGGACTGCAGCCTCCAATCCTTCTCTACATGCAAGCAATTCACTCACAAAAGGATCAACCACTGATGAATGTCTCCTGCATCCTCCTTCAATTAAAATTCCATCACTCCCACGTATAATATACCCAGAGCCAGCAATTTTATTCGCTACATCCAAGGATCCGTCAATATTAACAGCCACCCAATTAGATGGTGGCGGTGACCAGTTGACTAGCTTAGGTACCGTTACCGTGCTTACCATTGGGATTTCCAGTTTAGAAACCAATTCATCAACCAGAAGCAGAGAGCGAGTTGGCTGAAATTTCTCCTCTCCATGAACAAACCGATTTCTGCTAGTCCAAATGCACCACATAAGAGTAATACACATGGCTTTGTGATCATTTGATATAGCATCATCAACCGTAAGGTCTGAGGCCCAGCTTCGAGGATGCAAACGAGGAAGTTTCAGATTCTGTTGCTCCTCCAAAGCGACCCAGAAAAGATTAGCATGACTACAAGCAATCAAAGCATGGTACAATGTTTCTTCCGTGTGCCCACATAATTTGCAAGTAGTCTGATCCATCACATGGCGACGTCCAAGTTCACTGTAACAAGGTAATAAATCCTTAACCACTCGCCACCAGAACACTCTAATTTTAGGAACAATCTTCAGTTTCCATAATTTTTTCCACACTCCACCATTATCCATATTAGAGCAACCAGAATCGGTTCCCACCCCGGAGGTTTGAACAAGCATTCGGTAAGCAGACCGTACTGTATAAATACCTGTCTTCTCCTCATCCCACGACCATAGATCATCAAAATTTCCTCTTGGTCTGGGTATACACATAATAGCGTCAGCATCAGGAGCATAGAAATACTTATTTATTTTTGCCTCATCCCAATTACCAGATTCATTCATTATATCATTAACCACCATGGGTGTATCAGAATCATCCAACCGGCGACCTAAGGGCTTGTGTGCCGGCATATTTGGAATCCATTTGTCCTCCCAAATTGAGGTATCCAGACCATTACCAATTCTTCGGATCAGACCTTGTCTAAGAACATCTCTACCACAGATAATAGCCTTCCAAGTTTTAGATGCACTTTTAGGACAGGACGCCGATAATATATCACCAAGAGGGAAGTATCTTCCCTTAAGAACACGAGCACATAAACTATCCGGGTTCTCAAGCAATCTCCACGCTTGCTTCCCTAGCATAGCATTATTAAATAACTCAAATTCTCGGAAGCCAAAGCCTCCTGCACATTTTGGAACTGCCATCTTTTCCCAAGACAACCAGTGCATACCTCTTTTATCCAATGAACCACTCCACCAATATTTAGACATAATTGTCTTTAATTTGGAGCACAACCCCTTAGTGAGTTTGAAACAACTCATAGAGTAGGTTGGTAGAGACTGAATCACAGATTTTAAGAGAGGTTCTTTCCCACCATAGGAGACCAATTTTTCACACCATCCATTCACCCTTGACCTTGCCCTTTCCACTAAATGATCAAAGTTTCGGTCAGTTAGACGACCAGCGGCAGTTGGCAAGCCCAGGTATTTCTCTGATAGGGCCTCACGGTCAATGCCCAAAATATTTCTAATCATCACACGAACAGGGAGAAGGCAATTTGGGCTGAAAAAAGTAGAGCTTTTCTGCTTGTTAACACACTGCCCAGAACCTCGAGCATAGATGGATAAAATATCATCCAATCTCTTTGCACTTCTCACATCCGATTTAAAGAACACCAAGCTATCGTCAGCAAACAGTAAATGAGATATCCATGGAGATTTATAGCTGACTCTTAAGCCCCTGTCCACCCACCCACTGTCATAGTTCTTCAAAAGACAAGAAAAACCCTCTCCACAAATCAGAAATAAATAAGGTGAAATAGGATCACCCTGTCGAATCCCCCTGGTCGGCAAGAATTGTGGAAGGAGCTCACCATTAACTTTGACTTCCAGACTTACCGAAGTCACACATTTCATGATCAATGCAACCCAATTTTCTGGGAACCCAAGGGTTCGTAGCATACTCTCGAGGTACGGCCATTCCACACGGTCATAAGCTTTCATCATATCCAATTTGGCCGCACAAAAGGAAGCTTTCCCTTTCTTTTTCCTCATACTATGAATGCTTTCATAAGCGATGAGGACATTATCTGTTATCAGTCTACCTGGCACAAACGCTGATTGCTCCTCGGAAATAATTTCATCCAGGATAAGACGTAAACGGTTTGCAATAACTTTTGAACAAATTTTGTAAATCACATTGCAAAGCGCAATAGGCCTGAACTGTGAGATGAGCTGTGGTGCTTTTACCTTAGGAATAAGAACAATAACAGTTCTATTAATTATATCTGGCATTGATCCACCTTTCAGAAACTCCAGAACAGCTTCGGTGACAGCATCTTTAACCAAAACCCAATGACGTTGAAAAAACCCGGCTGTAAATCCATCGATTCCCGGGGCCTTTGAAGGGCCCATACCAAACAGAGCTTTTTCTACCTCAATGGCTTCCCACTCTCGGGATAATTGATCGCACATTGGGGGTGTAACCCGTGGCTGCACCCACTTGGTGATCGCCTGGACATCAAGTACTTCTTGAGCCTTGAACAAGTTCACATAAAAGTCTTGTACAATCTCATGAATTTTTCCTTTATCCTCCTGTAAATTTCCTGACTCATCAAACAGAGCCGAAATTTTATTCTGATGCCTTCTTGCCGAACATTTAGCATGAAAATATTTTGTATTTCGATCTCCTTCTTTTAGCCAATCCGTACGAGCTCTTTGCTTAGCCATAATTTCTTCTTGAAGTAATAACTCTCGGATCTGGTTAGCAAGTTCTTTCTCCCTTTGTGAGACACCTCTGAACATAGCATTCTTCCTCTCAAATTCATAGTTTTTCCGCGCTTTCCTCAGCCTTTTCCGAATGCTTCCAAACTTCTTTTTACTCCAGTCCTGAAGGCAATGCTTCATACGGTCCAACTTGTCCACTACACCTAACAGACCAGGTGCGGAACCATCATCCTTCGCACGGACACATCTCATTTCCTTCCTTCTCTCTCCTTCTTATATGCACGAAACCACCTCTCCTCATCTGTACTGTACCGGCCACACGAGAGAGCCAAGAGGCGCCGTCGTCCCCTGCGCCCAGCCGCCCAGGCCACACCGGCGTGTGTGCCGACGACCGCGCCGCCGGCCGCGTCTTTGCTGAGGCGCCTGACCTCCAGCCCGGCTACCCCCTCGAGTTGACCCGGACCCGCTCCGTCCTCCGCCCAACAGCTTGGAAGCCCACTGCCGCAGTCCTTCGTCCAGGTCGCAGCAACAGGGTTCGGACGCGCCAACGGCCAATGCGCCTAGGCCGCGCCCGCTGCCGGCTCCAGGCGTACGAGCTTATGACCGCGCCGCCTTGAGCGGCCTTGCAGGAGCTCCAGCACCTCCACGCGCTCTACCTCTGTGACGACAGCGAAGCCCGCGTCGGCCACGGGAGCCCCATCTCCGTCGCTGTCCACAACATCAACCGTCAGCCCTGCGTCGACGAATGTGATCACGGACGTGCCACGCTCTCGACGAACGGACCGGCGAGGCGAGCCAGAAGCGGGAAGCCCTGCCCCCGTGCCATCCTCCCCTAGTCAAGGATTTTTTTTTATGACATCGCCTACTTTGCCGTGTGATTCGAAATAAGACACACGGCAAACCAACATCAGCTTTACCGTGTGCACGAGTGATAGAACACTCGGCAAAGTTACCGGAAGTGGCGTTAGCTGCACCGTCATCGTCAAACTCCTTTACTTTGCCGTGTGGTTGAAAAAACACACGGTAAACATCTTTTGCTGTGCGTTCTCAGAATACACACGGCAAAGTGTTCTTTGCCGTCGCTCTATTTGCCGTGTCTATTTCGCCGTGTGTAAAGACACAGCAAAACTTTGCCGTGTTCCGTGGACCGCTTTGCCGTGTCTTTTCCATACACAGCAAAGTCTAATTTTCCCGTAGTGGTGGCACCGAATACCCTTCACACATAGTACATAAGTCGTGATAAAAAGTGAATAATGGAGTTCCCAAGAGGCGGCTAAACACAAGTTTCAATACCAAATACGTCCACAGTTCACAAGTCTGATACGATCATGTCCTCACTCTATGCAGGGAACAACGAAGCAACTACCACCCCTCCGTTCATCAGTCACCGCTGCTTCCGGCACAACAAACGCATGGCGTCAAGAACTGGACACATGCAGAAACTTTCCAAAATGTTAAGATAATATTTTCCAGGCCTGTTTATTTCAAATTTACCTATTCCAGATAAGATCATTCAGAAGAGTTAAGCCTCTCCGCGGCAGTTTCTAGCTCTTTCACATCATGGCCCATCACTAGAATAGTACTCTTCATAATCATAAGCTCATGGCCTTGGAAATCTTATTTAACCATCTTTACATATGAAAGTAAAAAAATTAAAAAGTAAAATCAGTGTTTGTCATCTGATCCATCAAGACAGAGTAATTTTTTAAAAATGTCACGAGTTGTCATTTACGAATTGCGACTTACCACGGAGTATAGAGGGAAATTGAGAACACCAAGAAACTTGGGTGGTTCTCGTCCTTTCCCCCCATAACTAAACAGAAAAGAAAAACCTGTAATCAGCAATGGGGAAATTGGGACAATCTCATTTTTTTTAAATCATAGGATCCGTAGAATCTTTTGTACAACAAAGCCTTTGAAGGTATGTTCTCCGCAATATTTTTTTACGCATAGCTTTGAAGATAATGCACATCCTAATTAATTTCCCATTGCCAAGAAGCAAATTTGCTGAGTTTGACTCACTGCCCTAATAATGGTTATATTGCAATTCACTCCTAAATTACTTGGCCATTGCCAAGAAGAAATTTCTTAGTTTGATCCCCTTTCTCCCTAGATCCTAGTGTTTGGTTCTTTTATTCCTGTTGTGGTGTCGTGCTCATTGAGTATCTCAACACTAAGCTTACAAACAACTATTATGTCTCTTGATGAATGGTAGTGATGTAGAAAATTTATATTGGACAAAATTTGCATCTTTATGGTGTTTTTTTTTTGGAAAAGGAGGCAAAGCCCCAGCCTCTGCATCGGGTAGATGCATACGGCTTTTATTAACATAAACATAAAGAGTATTACAAGGCGAGTGTCATCACTGTAACATCCGTATGGAATGAAAAAAACATGAAAAGGACCATAGTCCACTACGAAGCACAAATTCTGAGATCATGCTGCCACCCGTTGGCGGTAAGGATGACCTGGACTAAAGCCAACAACCGGTTGCATCCATCCTCCATAAACTGGCGCTGGTCCTGTGGGAGAAGAAGCGACCATGCAGAAATCCAATAAGTAGCCTTGTGTACCACCTGCAAAAAGTGAATATTATGCACCCTGTTAAATATTGCATCATTGCGACAGTTCCATACTACCCACAAGAATGCACAAGTCCCTATCCGAATACGTCGTCTATCATTTTTATGGATCCCAAGTAGCCATCCACCAAACATATGGTGCAAACTCTCAGGTGAGGGGATATTAAAAGTAAAATGGAGCAATCTCCAAATTTTTTCCACCAAAGGGCAAGAAATGAAAAGATGGTCTATAGTTTATTCATGATTACAAAAAGCACACTTTGTGCAACCATGCCAATTACGTTTTAACAGGTTATCCTTTGTCAAAATCACACGCTTGTGCAGAAACCACATGAAGATTTTGATCTTTAGGGGAATTTTCAACTTCCATAAATATTTATGTTTGAAAGGAGGATCACTATTCATGTAATCATCATACATGGACTTAACCGAGAAATCTCCGTTATTATTCAAAGACCAAGAGAACACATCTTCCTCATCAGAGAGAGAAACAGCCATGAGTTTTTGGACAAGATGCAACCATGATGTCCAATTGTTCCCTTGCAGATTACGTCTGAACTGGAGATTAATGGGTGGTGCGGTAGCTAACACATCAGCCACAAGTACATTCTTGTTTCTAGTAATGTGATATAATCCTGGGTACTGAATAGCCAAAGCTGCATCCCCTATCCACACATCCTCCCAAAAGCGAGTTTGTTGGCCATTGCCCAACACAAACCTGCCTCTCGAGAAAAAGTCCTTTCTTACCGCCAAGATACCCCGCCAAAATGGAGAATCAGTCGTTCTTGGTTTAACTTGTGCTAAAGTTTTATCCCCCAAGTATTTATTCATCAATAATTCTTTCCAAACCTCATCTTCTTTAAGAATTTTGAAGAGCCATTTGCTCAACAGACATTTATTCTTAATATCTAAGAGTTGGATTATTAACCCCCCCTGATTTTTCGGCCTACAAATAACACTCCACTTCGTCAAACGATATTTCTTCTTCTGCTGATCACTTTGCCAGAAGAATCTACTACGGAAAAAATCCAATCTCTTTCGAACTCCCACTGGAATTTCGAAGAAAGAAAATAAGAACATGGGTAAGCTAGTTAGGCAAGAATTGATGAGTATTAATTTGTCACCGTAGGATAGAAGTTTACCGGCCCAAGAAGCTAGTTTCTTCTCAAAACGATCCTCTAAAATTTTCCATTCTTTTAGGAGTAATTTTCTATAGTGAATTGGAATACCAAGGTATTTAAAGGGCATAGTCCCTACTTCACAACCGAAAATATGCCTATAATCGTCCCTATGCTCAATAGCATTGCCAAAGCAAAAAATTTCACTCTTATGAAAATTAATCTTCAGGCCAGACAACTGTTCAAAAAAAGACAAGATCAGCTTCATGTTCACAGCCTTGTCGAGATCATGTTCAAGAAACAAAATTGTTTCATCCGCATATTGCAGAATGGAAACACCACCCTCAACCAAATGAGGCACCAAGCCTCCCACCTGCCCATCCTCTTTGGCTCTATTAATAATAATGGCTAACATATCAGCCACCAGATTAAAGAGCACCGGCGAAAGGGGATCACCTTGTCTTAAACCTTTATGGGTTTGAAAATAATGACCAATATCATCATTTACCCGAACACCTACACTGCCCCGCTGAACAAAATTAGACACCCACTTGCACCACTTAGAGTGAAACCCCTTCATCCTCAAAACTTGTTGAAGAAAATAACAATTAACCTTATCGTATGCTTTTTCAAAATCAATTTTGAAAAGTACTCCATCCAACTTTTTGGACTGGAGTTCATGAACAGTTTCATGTAGAATAACCACTCCCTCCAGAATATTCCTACCCGGAAAAAACGCAGATTGGGTTGGCTGAATAACTGACTGCGCAATCGAAGTCACCCGGTTAGTCCCAACCTTCGTGAAGATTTTGAAACTCACATTGAGTAAACAAATAGGTCTATATTGTTCTATTCTACTTGCATCCTCTTTCTTTGGTAACAACGTAATCACACCAAAGTTCAAGCGATAGAGAGGCAAGTTGTGAGCATGAAACTGATGAAACATAGCCATCAAGTCATTTTTAATAACAGGCCAACAAAATTGGTAGAACTCGGCTGGGAAACCATCAGGTCCAGGTCCCGAATTCCTATTCATTTGAGAAATTGCGTCATAAACCTCTTCCTCAGAGAACGGCGCAATCAAAATATCGTTCTCCGTAGCCGAAACACGATCAATATCGTTAACATTTTCTTCATCCAATGAGAAGAAATTCGGCTCAGCAGGTCCAAAAAGTTTTTTATAGAAATCAGAAATAAAGGATTGGAGATTTAATTCCCCCACAATAGTACCCTCATCCTGTTCTAACTGAAAAATACGTTTCTTCCTATGTTTCCCATTTGCAATCAAATGGAAGTAGCGAGTATTGTCGCCTCCTTCTTGAATATGTTTGACCTTTGCTCTCTGCGCCCATTTGGCTTCTTCCTCTCGTCTCAGCCTAGCAAGACACGCATCCGCATCGTTCTTGGCTTGTCTTTCCGCTACAGATAATGGAATAGACTCCGCACGAATATCAAGCTCATTAATAAGTAAGATTAATTTCTCTTTCTGCATTTTATATTGACCACTCAAATTCTTAGCCCATCCTCGTAAGAATTGCCGTAGGTGTCTAATCTTGTTTTGCCACGACTCTAAGGGAGAAGCACCCTCTACATAAGAGGACCATTCCCTATCGATAAGGTTCAGAAACCCTTCCTTCTTAAGCCAAGCCAGTTCAAACGAGAAATTGGCTTTATTCCCAAGGTGAGCCTGTTGACCAGAATCAATAATAAGAAGGGTGTGATCGGATCCAGTACGAGCTAGTGCATGTACTGAAACCAAGGGGAATTTTTGTTCCCACTCAACACTAGCTAGGAATCTATCCAATTTTTCAAAAGTTTGGTTAACCCCTCTACTAGCCCACGTGAACTGTCTCCCTGAAAATTCTAGGTCCTTCAAGTCCAGACTTTCAATAATAGCATTAAAAATGAACGGCCAACGCGCGTTAAAATTGTCGTTGTTCTTCTCATGTTGTCGCCTAATAATGTTAAAATCCCCCCCAACTAGCAATGGTCTCCCTTCTTTTTCACAAATACGCACCAACTCTGCTAAGAAATCATTCTTAAGAGCATCTTGCGCCGCGCCATAGACCACAACAAAGGTCCATAGGAAAGCATCCGACTTATTCTTAATATGGAATTTAATACAAAAATCACCCGCCTCCACGTTCTGGACCTCAAACATATTGGGGTCAAAACCTACCAGAATGCCGTCAGAGCGGCCACGAGGGGGAAGGCAATACCATATGAATTCCCTCCCCCCACCCAGATATTTTAAAAAAAGGTACCGAAAAATTAGATCTCCCTGTTTTAGTCACAGCGACAAAATTCAGATTCTCTTCTCGAACCGATTCTCTAATTGCAAAATGTTTAGCCGTATCCCCGAACCCGTCTGTATTCCAAATCATCCCTTTCATTGTTTACCGTTTTTAATTTTCTGTAGCCTCGCACTTCGTCTCTTAACATCCAGGCCAGTGCCCGCTTTCTTTCTACGAGTAACTTTGGAAGGCAAAAACTCGGTATGTGAACCCATTTGGTCCAAGGGAGGCTCATTTTCCTCCATACCCAAGTCTTCCGATAAAATAGTGGCAGTGTTCAAAACAGAATTACCTTCCTCTCTTTCCTCTTTATTAGAGAAAGAATTAGGAACCACAGAGAAAATTCTAGTTTCTTCTACCGTTTTAAGTTTGTTTATAGACGCTTCTATTTGCAAAGAATCTTTCCCCAACGAAACCCCCAAATTACGAGCAGTAGATGCAATAACCTGGTTGGGAATATCGATAAAGGAGAGTTTTCTGTTTACTTTCGTACCTGGTGAGTAGATATCATTCCTTCGCTGAGCCAAAGCAGTGGCACGGTCCAATTGCGTGTCATCCGCGTTGGATTGCGAGCGGATTCTGTTGCTAGAGCGCATACCAGATAAAGAAGGACCCGCAATCCCGCCATAGTTCACCACATCTTGAACCTTTGGAGAGACCAAGGGAGTACCGTCACCCCGGGGACTGACAAGGCCCTCCGAACCCAACAGCTTAAGCATAGGATTGGTGCTCACTGTTACTGAAACATCTTTCACAGAGGCAAAATCATCAGTCCTAGGTACTGGTAAACAATCCGCAACAACAGAAGAAGCATTCATCAAACACTCACCAAATGGGGTCGGAACAGCAGCCAACGCTTGCTTAGAGCCCACCCCTTGGACCGTCTTGGAGCCCAGCCTGGCCATTACCACTTCTGTAGGCATACAGAACTGCTGCACATCGAGACTCGGTCGCAGCGGCAGTGGAGCAGTGCCTCCCCTCCCAGCGAGGACAGCCACATGCTGCCGTGGTTCGGAGCTCTGCCGCGGCGGCAGCAAAACCGTCTGCCGCGAGCCCAAAGGCAGCGATGAAGGCACCGAACTGGGCATTTTCTCTGCCGTCCCGGCAGGAAAAGGCAGAAAAACCTGCCGTGGTACAAAGGGGAGCTGATCTCTGTCCGTGCTGGTACTGTCTTGAGGAATAGCCTCCACAGCTGCAGTACTAATTACGTGAGGCATCATATCCTCATCCAATTGTCCACAATTACCAGTAGAAGCACAATTGCTCATCTGATAAACACAAGGCAATGAATTAGCAAGAGAAAAATTGTTACCAGGAGAGTGACCAGTGTCCAACCGAGAGTAGTTAGTTGAAATCAAAAAATCATGACATAATACCTTGGTCCCAGGCGACGGAGAGGGCAGTGAAGAACAAGCAAGCCCTTCAATAAGGTCTACTTTTTCTGCCGCAAATTGACTAGCAGCTTTGTCACAAGGAGACATCACCCTGGGGAGATCCGAAGGAGGGACAGCTTCCCCCTTGAGAACACAATGAGCCATCTTAATGGACCTAGCCACCTGAGGTGAGAAATGCAACCCCGCAACTCTTTTAGAACCAATGTTCGATGAGTTGAGGTTTGAATTCTCCGAAGTCCCCTTTCTTTCCAAAGAGGGCTGAAAAGCAGGAACCGGGATATCAGACACATCCATCTCCTTATCTAGATCATCATCACCATCATTGTCATTTCCTTTTTGAGCTGAAATCATATCGACATACACTCCTTTATCCCCCTCTTTCTCAAAAGAAAGATTATAAAATCCGTCCTTGATAAAAATAGGAAGCTTCTTAGGGATTTTTGTATGATCAACACATCCAATAAACACCCGAAGAATGCCATGTTCTCTAGTATATTTCATGTAAATCCGAATTGGTTTACCAAAAAGAGTACCAAGGATCCACATCGCCAAGAAGTCCCCTTTGTGTTGGCTAGGTATCCCATGCATTAATAACCAAAATTTAGGAACCTCAAACGCCGGTTTATCCTTTGTGTGCCAAGCATCAACAACCAACTCAATAGTGGAGTTAGGCACCCGAAAGGATCCAAAGTTTCTATGCCTATCTAGCTCAGCTTTCAAAGGAAATTGTACTTTGTAAATATTGTGGCCAACCTGAAGTAATTCCCACTGGAACGCATCAACCGGAACCACACGCTTCAGCTGACAATAATTTGAGGTATGTTCAATTGACCACCAACCACCGAGATCGACCCCATACGAGTATTATCAGATCTAGGCCTGTAGTTCTCGGATACAACCGCCTCATAGAAAGTGAGATCATCATGAGCATGACCATAAACCAAAATTTGTGGTTTCACCAACTTCAATAAGTGGCAATCATCATCCACATGCCCCGTTCCCTCGCAATAATCACATAGAAGTGTGGTGCATTCCGCAAGAACATGCCCTGAAAACCCGCAACGAAAACATCTCCCAGTTTTTTTAGCCTTGTCCGAAGTGGTACTGTCCACCAATTGTTGCACCACAGGAAGCAAATTTTCCGCAGCCGTAGACACAGCTGCCGCATCAGTACTCTTCATCCTTTGATCATCCGTGTTGTGGCTAGAGCTAGTTGCCGGTTCAGCCCGAGCTTTCGCTATCACCACCGCACGTGCAGCTCTACTGTTTGCCAAGCCCGATAACGCTCCACGACCAGCCCCATTAGGTCCCGATCTGAAGTTAGAACCTCTGTTATTAAACCGTGCTTGATTCCTCTGTTGGCCATTGCCCATAGCATTGGAACCCGACCCTACATTGAAACGACCTTGTGGAAAGCCCTGATTCTGCCCTTGATACCCCTGGTTCTGGAAGGCACCATCTTGCCCACGCTGATCAAACTCCCCTTGCCAATTGTTCTGACCAAACCCAGCTGCAGTGGGTTGATTAAAACCAGTACCTTGCCCATTAGCAAAAGCACCTGCACCATTGTTAACAAAATTGCCTTGAGCATTGTCCACATAGTTCCCTTGATTGTTACCAAAACCACCGGCCTGATCACCGGAGAAGCTCGGTCCTCCCTGGTAACACCTTTATTATAAAAGAGCTTGTGGAACAGTTTGCATGCCAGATAATACCCTTGATCTTTTTTTCTCTTGCTTTCTTGTGACGTTGCACGAGTCAGTAGCTAGTAAAAGAGGCATGTAACAAATGTTTGGCTGTTGGAGTAACAAGGAGTAGATATCACACACATCTAGCTATATAAGAACAAGCCTTCCTAAGGTTACATGAGGATTTGTAACTCAGTATAATTTTTTGCGGCTTGCTAGGTTGTTCTATTGGTTACTTGAAATTAGAAATGTAAACATCTTCACGTTTAGGTTCACATTGATTAAACTAGAAAAGGGGTTTCTAGAGTGCATGCTGCTCAGATAGGAATGAGATGTATCAGGAGTTTTTAGAATAGGAGTTGCTACTGCCCTCTATGATGTGTTTGGGATACCAGCAAGGTGCCGCTCGTGACAGTTCCACACTCGCCAGATTTACGCTCTCAGCCCTTGCATGTTTCAACGCCGTCTCTTCATGTGCCTGCTAATTTCCAAAGGTCCATACATGTCTCGAGATGACTACTCAATTGGTGACTTAGGATTAGTTTGGCATCAAAGTATTTTTGAAGTATTCAACCAATACCACGGTTTCTAAAAATGCTGTAGTATTAAATACTTTGACGTGTTTGGATGCAGTGAATACTACTATTTTAAAACCAAAGTATTGTCTAAAACTTCATTTTTCTCCTATATTGGAAACTTCAGTCCTAATTTGTTTTTTCCTAAACTGAAGTATTATGTAACTAAAGTATTCCTTTGTATGGCAACTAAATATTTTGATTTGTCAGTACTTTGGTTTTATAAAAACCGCGTTCCCAGACTAGGCCTTGGTGTTTGTGATTCTACCGAAAAAGGCTTTTCGCACCGCTTTATGAATAAAGCAACCACCAATCCGAGTTCATACAACATAGCCAACAGAAATAAGGGGAGATAAAGTAGAAAATAGCTCGCTGGGGCAACAGTACAAAGACGCGTTATGGGGGAAGGTACACCACCTCACGTGGGGTTCAGCTCGCAGAGGGGTGGAGATCCGCCTCGCAGCCGCCGCCAAACGACCCAGCTAGTCGTCCAGCTGAGCCTTGTCCCGTTGCCTACATAGCAGGTGCCGACTGCTGCAAAAAAAGCGAGACATTTGAACATCAAGTCAGCAGCACGTCGTAGGAAGATCCGCTCTATCACCATCTTATTCCTAATCGTCCATAGAGTCCATGTCATCCCAGCAAAAACGACCCAGAAGAGGCGGTGTCCCCTCCCGGTCCTATTCGCCTGGAGTTCCAGGAATTCGCCAATGTCCGAGGCTTGCCACTTGGGTCCCAGACCTTCATAAACGAAATTCCATAGGAACCGGGCCACGTGGCATGTGAACAAAATGTGAGTCCGAGTCTACGGAACCCCACAAAGTGGACACATGCCATCGCCAGGCCCTTGACGCTTCCGCACTTCCACTCGCGACGGGAGGAGGTCACGCAAAAGTTGCCACATCAATATCTTAATGTTCAAGGGGAGGGGGCTTTCCACAAGTGAGAGGACCAAGCCTTTCCCTACCCGTGAAAAAGGTTGCGGTATGCCGACTTAATAGAGAATAACCCAGACGGTGCTAACCGCCAGGTAACTCTATCCGGAGTTCCGCCTAGGGAGCCCGGTAACGTGTCTCTAAGCTCATTCCATGTGGTTGCTTCTGCTGCACCAAACGTACTTCGGAATGAGATGATCCAAATTCCATTTGGCGCAGCGTCACCAATGAGCAACAGTGGATTTGAGCATACCGCAAAAAGTCTCGTATACGCGAGCTGGAGAGGCCTATCGCCAATCCAAAAATCCATCCAGAACAGGGCGGACCTACCATTCCCGACGATAAACCGCGCATCCTTCCGGATATCATACTTGATGGATTGCATGGGTCGCCAGAACTGGGACCCCTCCCGGCGTTCACAGGACAATAGAGGGCAACCTCTTAGGTATTTCGCTTTCACAAGCTGGAGCCATAGCCCTCCATCATCCTGCAGGATACGCCAAACCCATCGGAGCATGAGAGCGGTGTTCATCTTATGGGACGCTAAAATCCCTATGCCCCCAAAGAGGCGCATACATGCGCCCATTTGACCATGTGGTATTTCTGCTGGCCATTGGACGCCGACCAGAAGAAGCACAAGAGTTCCTTATCGAATGCCTTATGGGACCCTTCCGGAAGGAGATACATCCACATCATATACATGGGAAGGCTAGAGAGCCACGAGTCAATAAGCCGATTTGCTCTCCTTAGAGGTGAACCTACCTCGCCATGGCTTAGCCTTCTTCTGAACCCACCCCATCAGAGTCTCAAGGTCCCTCATCAGGATCCTGGAGTCGCCAAGTGGAACCCCAAGATACTCAACCGGGAACGAGGACAACGTAAAGTTGAAGTTTTCCGCAATCCATTGTTGTTCATCCGAGGGAAAGCCCGGGACCACCACCTCACTCTTGTCAAAGTTTATTTTGAGGCTCGACATAGCCTTAAAGTAGAGATGGAGGAACTTGAGGTTGCGAATATCAAGATCCGACCCCTCCACCATAATCATCGTGTCATCCACATATTGGAGGTGGGCCACCTCCCGGTATAAGGATGCCACCACACCTGAGATGCGTCCGGCCTCCTTAGCCAAGTGTAGGATAGTCGCAATGGAACCCACCACAAGGTCAAAGAGAATGAGGGGATATAGGATCCTCTTGTCTCACCCTGCAGGAGGACCTAAAGTATGGGCCTATCTCCCCATTTATATTAATCGCCGTGTTGCCGCTCATAACGATCTGCACAATTCGGCAGATGACACGGTTATTAAACCCTTATCATTCGTGTACATGGTGGAGAAACACCCAATCCATACGATAATAACCATTCTAGAAATCAAGCTTCACAAACACACCCTTAAGGTGCCGACCCTTCACTTCATGCACAATCTCATGAAGCGCTAGGATACCATCATGAATATATCGTCCCTTGGTGAAGGCGAACTAATGTGGGTGAGCTAACCGTTGGACCACTGGTGCTAACCGAGTAGCGCAAACTGAGAAAATACGCTGGATGACATTGATCGTCGTGATCGGCCTAAATTGTCGGATATCTGAAGCCCCCGCTAGTTTGGGGATCAGAGTGATCACGCCAAAATTAAGGTGAGACAATGTCCCTATGTAGAATTATTGGAACGTTGGCATGATCACTGCCTGAAGACTACCCCAGAATCTCTGAAAGAAGGTAATGGGGAGTCCATCAAGGCCAGGGGCAGAATTAGTCTTCATGGCCACAATGGCCCGCATAACCTCCTCCGGCTGGAATGGGCGCGTGAGATCCGCATTCTCACTATCCAAGACCATAGCATCCAAACGCCACAGATCCTGAGCTAACGCAAGCCCGGAGTGGGATTGAAAGAGCATTCCCCATATTAAGTTTTGATGTTCGTTGACAACACAATTAGAGGCTTAATGTCTGCTAAGTGTTGTAGGAAATTATTGTGCTTAAACTCTATATATTGATATTATATGGTCTTGTGCAAAACCCCGTTGAAATCACTTTGACGAATCAAGATTATTGTGGGGTTTCTGTCAAAGGCGGTACTACCGGAAGGAGTCCGGTACTACCGGGATTTCCAATATTTGGTAATGGAATCACTGCATCTGTTTTGGCAGAATTCGGCACTACCGGCCTTGCCGGGTAGTACCGTGTGTAGAGGAAGGCCAAGTGCTATTGAAGTTGTTGTGTCGCTGAGGAGCGGTACTACCGGATAGCACAGTAGTACCGGGGTCCCGGTACTGCCGCTGCCGTGTGGTAGTACCGTATTTCCAAGTTTTGGTATTGGTATCACCAAGATTTTGAGACCTGAATTTGGCACTACCGACCCCGTGCGGTAGTACCGACTGTGGAATCCAGTCGGCGAAACCATCGTTGACCCGGTGAGGAAATGATCGGGCAGTACTACCGGACGCCGTCCGGTACTACAGGGTGAGGCAATAAATTGCCAAACGGTCACATTTCAGGGGACGGGTATAAATAGTCCATCCCCTTCCTTCCCACGAGGTAGCTCGTCCACCATTAAAGACCTCATTTATTGAGCTCACCAAAAGCTAGATTTCTCCCATTCCCTCCACCCAAACTCGTTGATCTTCGGAGGATTGAAGGAAAAGGCCCCGATCTACATCTTCACAAACCCGTTTTTCATCACCCCCCATTCACTTGAGGGAATCTAGTATAGGGTTTCCTTGTAAAAAACCTAGACCCCATTGCTACTCAATCGTTTATTTTTGGTGATTCTTGGGAGCCCCAATTTGGTTGTGGGTGTGTGCCTCAAGCATTGAAAGGATTCAATTTCCGCCTCAAAGGGAATCAATAGCGAAAGGTGAACTTGGCCTTTGTGCCGAGGTTCATCGGAGAATAGGGTGAGGCATTTGTGTCATTGAGTAGGCTTTCCTGGCAAATATCACACCCCTCCAACGAGACGTACTCCCCTCAAAAGGAGGAACTTGCGATTACATCCTTGACTCCGCGTGCTTCCGTTATCAGTTACCTCATTCCATATCCTTTATTTTGTGTTTGTATCTTGTTTATTTTTGTGCTTGTCATATAGGTAAATTAACCGTAGTTGCATATGTAGAGAATTTACCTTTGTGTCAAGCCTTCATTTGAAGATAAATTAAAATTGATCTTAGCACCTATTCACCCCCTGAAGGTGCCCATAACATCCGTTCAATTGGTATCAGAGCCTCGTCTCTTGCTTTGGGCTTAACCTCCTAAGAGTTTTAGTATGTGTAACGGAGATGAAGCCACCGAGTCCAGGTCATAGTCACTATGGATGATCTCAAGGAATTGAAATATTCCTTGACCTCATCCATGGATGACAAAATGATGGAGTTGCGAGATTTAATGTTGCAACCCTTGAAAGCCAAGGGTTCGGAAACTTCTACTTCATCTCCTTCGGTAGAAATACCGGATGAGACGGAGGATGGGGGTAAAGGTGGAGAAACTAAAAGTGGCTCCTCTAAAGGAAAAAAACTTCTAAGGGAAATGATGAGAAGGAGAAGTACCACAATGTCGAAGGACGGTACTCTCCCAATCCTCCTATCTCACATCCTCATATTAATCCTAGAGGCGAACCTCCTAAAATTGATGCACATACTTTTGATAAATGACAATATTATATGAAAAATCACTTGAAATCTTCTTCTTTTGAGCTTTGGAGGGTCACACAAGATGGATACAAGCCCCATGACCCCAAGAACTTTACAAGAAGCGAAGTGCTAAATTGCCAATTCAACTACACCTCCTTGTCGATGATTCAACAAGCCGTGTGGGTCCAAACCACATGCCTCATCTTCAACTATATTCCACCGCCAAAGAAACATGGGATTCTCTTGTCTTCATGTTTGTGGGAAATGGAAGCATGAAAAGGAATAGGTATGATACCTTGAGCAATAAGGTCAAAAGGTCCTATATGCTTGATGGTGAGAGCCATGAGGACATGTACCAAAGACTCAAGACCCTAGCTACCGCCTTTAGTTGTCTTGGTACCAAATATGTGGATGATTATTGGATCAAGAGGAAGTACATAAGTTCCCTCATTCCATTTGAGCCTATGGACTTGAAGATCCTTCAAGGAAGACACAACTTTCACCTCATGACCTCAACCAAGGTGATGCAAGAGATGGCCTCCTTCAAAGTGCAAACAAAGCTTGCTAATGACACTCATACTCGTGCTATTGGAATGCACAAAGAAGCCTCTGTTCCTTTGAAGGCCAAGGTGGTGACTAAGATGGTGGATCAACAAGAAGAGGTTTCTTTGGAAGAAAACTTATCCCCGCTCACAGATCAAGATTATGTTGCTCTTGCGGTGCAAAAGTTTTGGAAGAACCTTCCCAAGGCCAAGGAATATGTTGAGGACAAGACCAAGTCAAGCTATGGCAAAGAAGGGACTCAAAAAGTGAGGGCTTGTTTCAATTGCCAATACAAGTATCACTTTGTTGCCGAGTGCCCCTTCGAGAATAGGGAAAATCATGGAGGAAAGATATTCCTCAAGGATAAGTCAAAGCTCCCCAACAAGAAGCCTCATTTCAAGAAGAAACCCTTCAAACAGAATCCATCATAAAGATATGTTCTTGTGACTTAGGAAGAGTATGATTTCGGTGACGAAGACGAACAAACCACAAGTGAAATAGGCCGCTATTGCTATTGCATCTTCATCATCCCCTTCACTCTTTAAATCCCACAATGAGGACATTCCTCAACCCCTCCCCCCCCCCCCGCAAAATGCTACATGGCTAAGGCCACCGAGGGCTATGCTTCTGGTGGATCAAAATGGATACTTGATAGTGGGTGTACAAGTCGTATGACCGGAAGCAAGGAGCTTATGACGGAGTTGAAACCAAATATAAATTAAGCAACCATCACTTATGGAGATAAGTCAAAATCGTAGGTAAAGGGTTTTAGAAAGGTGGTTTGTTTCTCCTAATATCACCCTTGAAAATGCCATGCTTGTCGAATCCCTTGGTTTCAATTTGATTTCAGTCCGTGCTTTAGGGAAGATGGCTTTCTCCGTCTTATTTAATACTAGTTAGCAAGGTGATCATCATGTGGAGCAAGTCTCTTGATGTTTCTTACGTTGGGCATGTAGAAAATGAGTTGTATGTGGTAGAGTTTCCGGAGTCAACCAACACTCAAATGATGCGTCTCTTCGGTAAGGCCTACGTGGGGTGGTTGTGGCATCGCCGCTTATCCCATGTCAACATGATAACCAATTTTTTTTCCTTTGCCAAATATCGTGTGTGTAGGGCTTGTGTTGAAGGCAAGATGCATGATTCTTCGCATCCAAGCAAGACAATTATATCATAAAAGAGGATCTTGGAGCTTCTCCATGTTGATCTCTTTGGTGCCGTGCCCGAGGAAAGTCTTGGAGGCAAGAAGTATTTCTTGGTGATTGTGGATGACTATTCAAGATACACATGGGTCTATTTCATCAAGTTGAAGAGTGATAATAACCAAACCATCATCGAATTCTCCAACCAAGTGCAACGTCAACACAATCTTCCTATCTTAGCTATTCGGAGTGATAATGGCTCCAAGTTTAAGAACTACACCCTTAATGAGTTCCTTAGTGAAGAGGATACTCGTCACCAATATTTTGCTGCATATACCCCTCAACAAAATGGTTTAGCTGAGAGGAAGAATCAGACTCTATTGGATATGGCTAACTCCCCCAATATCTTTGGGCCAAAGCCATCTCCACCGCTTGTCACTCATCTATCTGGTTCTACATTTGCAAGGACTTAATGAAGACTCCATATGAGGTTCTCACCGACAACAAACCCAACATCTCCTACTACCGTGTCTTCGGTTGTAAGTGTTTCTATTTGATAAAAGGTGTTCATTTGTCTGGATTCCAAGCTAAAACAATTGAGGGTATGTTTGTTGGTTATGGTGCCGAATCCCACACTTACAGAGTCCTTGGCAAAGGCTCACAGATTTTCATTGAATCTAGTAGTTTGGTGTTCGAAAAAATGATGGCTCCCAAGTTAGGCGATTTTGTGTTTGCGATGTAGATGTTGAAATACCTCAAGAAGCCATAGGAAGAATGGGCATGGGATTTTTTCCGCCCCATTGAGGGACACCTTGTGGAGACTCGAGAAGAACTATGCTCTACTCAAGTGGAGCCCTCATCTACATTAGAAGATCATGCCAAGAGAGCAAGTGATGCACCAACCGAAGAACAAGTTCAAGACCCTCCTCCTATTGACCAAGTTGCTATGCAAGAACCAAGAACTCCTATCATTCAAGCTATCCAAGTTAAAGTCCAAGATCAACCTTCCTCATCTTCTTCTTCTCTTGTTGAAGCTAGTCAAGATGATGATCAAGGCCAACATTCTGGTCAAGACGGGGACCCAAATGATCAATATGATCAAGTGATTCCTCCTCGCAATAATGAGGAGATCAAAGCACGTCGTGATAGAAGGATTGCAAAAGTCTTGAAGCGTATTGATGCATCCGATGATAATGTGTTGAGTGATGTGCAAAACAACATATACACAAGAACTCAATTGGCAAGTTTTAGTGAGCATCAAGCTCACATATCTATGGTGGAACCAAAGAAAGTGTTTGAGGCTCTTGAAGATTCGGATTGGTTGGAAGCTACGCATGATGAGCTCAATAACTTTGAGTGCACTAAAGTTTGGAAGATAGTTGAGAAGCCTACATATTGTCACAATGTTATTGGAACCAAGTGGGTATACAAGAACAAGCAAGATGAGCATGGTATTTTTGTGGGGAACAAGGAAAGATTGGTGGCTCAAGGCTAGACTCAAGTGGAAGGCATTGACTTTGATGAAACTCATGTTTCCGTGGCTTGTCTTGAGTCCATCTGTATCCTTCTTGCATAGGCATCTTCGCATAACTTGAAATTACAACAAATGGATGTAAAAAGTGCTTTTCTAAATGGTCCATTGAAAGAGGAGGTATATGTTAAACAACCTCCAGGGTTCGAGAACCCAAACTTTACTAACCATATCTACAAGCTCTCTAAGCCACTCTATGGACTTAAAAATTCTCCACGTGTGTGGTATGAGCACCTTGGAGAGTTATTGCAAGACCGTGAGTTTGAAGTGGGGAAAATCAATCCCACCCTTTTCACAAAGAGGGTAAAAGGAGAGCATTTCATATGCCAACTCTACAGGGACGATATTATCTTTGGATCAACTCACAAAGCTTTCAATGATGAGTTCTCAAAGCTTATGATTGACATGTTTGAGATGTCTATGATGGGAGAGCTAAATTTCTTCCTTGGCTTTGAGATCAAGCAATTGGCTAGTGAGACTTTCATTCCTCAAGCCAAGCATACCCAAGACATGCACAAGAGGTTTAACTTCCAAGGTGCTATAGAGAAGGTGTCTCCAATGCAAGTCAAATGCCACCTCAAGAGCAATCCGGACGGTAAATATGCGGAACAAAAGTTGTATCGTTCTATGATTGGTTTTTTTATTTACCTTTGTGCACCTAGGACCGATATTGTATAGAGTGTAGGAGTGTGTGAAAGGTATCAAGTGGCTCCCAAGGAAAACCATTTGATGGTGGTCAATAGGATCTTTTGGTATTTGATTCATACCTCAAGGTTTGGTTTGTGGTACCCAAAGGGGGAACAATTTTCTCTAAAGGGGTACATGGACTCAGATTGGGCCGGTGATCAAGATGATAGTAAGTCAACTTCTGGGGCTTGCCAATTCCCTAGTAGGTCTTTGGTGAGTTGGTCTTCTAAGAAGAAAAATTATATATCTCTCTCCACCACCGAAGCTGAGTATGTAGGCGGCCGCTAGTGCTTGCACCCGATTGCTGTGGATGAGACAAACCCTCAAAGAGTATGATGCTCACATGGAAAAGTGTCAATCTTGTGTGACAATGAGAGTGGCATAAAGATCGCCTACAACCCCGTGCAACACACAAGGACGGAGCACAATGAGATTCCTCATCATTTCATTCGGGATCATGTGGCAAGAGGTGACATTGAGAAAGCTTATGTACCAACCAAGCATAATCTCGTTGGCATATTCACGAAACCTCTAGATGATTTAAGATTCATGTTTTTTAGGAATAATCTAAATGTCATCGATTCAAGGAGTTTAACTTGAAGATATTACACACACACACCTATAGTTTACTATGTTTTTGGGTTTAGGTGTAGGAATGGACATAGGGTGAGTGTTATCCTAACACATTAGGCTCTCCCTGTTGATACGTCTCCAACTTATCTATAATTTCTGATGCTCCATGATGATATTATGCCAATTGCTACATGTTTTCTCCTTTTTTTATAGTATTTTTACATGTTTTCCGGGACTAACCTATTAACAAGATGCCAAGTGCCAGTTCCCTGTTTTTTGTTGTTTTTTATTCAGAAAAGTTGTTCTGGAAATATTCTTGGAATTGGACCCCACAAAGCCGAAGTTCCTATTTTTCCCGGAAGCATCCAGAAGACCGAAGAGGAGTCGAGGACGGGCACCAGGGGGCCCACACCATGGGGTTGCGCGTCCCCCCTTGGCCGCGTCAGCTGGTGGTGTGGGGCCCCCAGGGCTCCACCGCCTTTGCCCTTTTGCCTATATATTCCCCACTAATGGAAAACCCTAGGCACCTGATCAAATGTCCCCGAAAAGTTCCGCAGCCGCTGTCGTCGTCAACCCTAGATCAGGGGGGTTCTGAAGCTGTCTCCTAGCACCCTGCCGGAGAGGAGATCATCACCGGAGGCCTCTCTATCACCATGCCTGCCTCCGGAGTGATGCGTGAGTAGTTCCTCCTTGGACTACGTGTCCAAAGCAGTAGCTAGATGGTTGTCTTCTCCTCATATGCCTCAATGTTTAGATCTCGTGAGCTGCCTAACACGATCAAGATTTTTCTTATGTAATTCTATGTGATGTGTTTGCTGGGATCCGATGGATATTGCACTTATGCCAAGTTGATTATAGACTTGATTGCATATGTTATTTGTGATTTTGCATGCTTTCCGTTGCTAGTGGTTGCTATGTCCAAGTAGTTGCTAGTGATTCCAAGAGGGAGTACTTATGCTCGATAATGGGTTCATGCCTCCTTTTAGCTGTGCTCGAGTGACAGAAACATGACGGGGGAGGATGTGCTGTTGCCACTAGGGAGAAAACAGCGGTGTGAGTGCTCGCATGTACAATCATTGCTTACTTTACACACATTGTTTAATGCAATTATCTGTTGCTTGCAACTTAATACCTAAGAGGGTTCGGATGATAACCCGAGGGTGGATTATTAGTCATAGATGCAGTTGGATTACGGTCTATGTATATTGTTGTAGTGCCCGTACTAAATATCGTAGTAGTCATCATGTCATGAATGTGTACTTTGGTGCAACCTCTATTTGTCAATTGCCCAGCTGTAATTTGTTCACCCAACATGCTATCTGTTACTAGTTGAATTCCCGTGCATTGCAACGGACAATAAATATATTGATTATCGTCTTATTTCGTAAATGTGTTTAGGTTTCACCGCTCAAAATAAAACATCTCAATAATTTTATATATAAATAATTAACCATTCAACATATTTCTAACAGTTCAAACAAAGCACACGATGCATTGAATTCCATTTCACTAACGCAGCTACCAATAATCTAAATAGCTCCATCCTATACCGAGTTATAACTCAATTTGGTCTCAGATAGGAAAAGTACAAAATATGTGATCATCTTCCAGAAACATGCAAGCCTCGTGAGCAAATTGGGTATCGTAACTGTTAGAAAGCTTGAATTTATCATAGTGTCTCATCTCCAAAGCTCAAAGATGAACCACACTCCATTTTTCAAAACTAAATTCCTACAAAGCACCTCAAATGGGCATATGAATTTTATTATCCTTCCAAAACATATATACAAAAAAATGGTAAAAAATAATAACTCTAAATAAGTCCCTAATTCTAGGGAAATTAAGTCCAAATCAGTAGTGTTAGACAAGTTCTACACATTATCAACAATGTTTGGGATCCATGGGATTCGTTGTCCCGTGCATGAATTAGCCCGAAAGCCAAAGTAAATAAAACTGGTGTCTTCTGAACATTTTATGCACCAAGACATGTTAATCAGTTCACACGCTTTAACTAAACTCTAAGAGACAATGAGCTCTTTCCTGCACAAAGCTTCATGGGTTACAGAGATTGATGTTTCCTAATCAACATATACCAGTTCGTAAAGAAGGTACTACTGCCGCACAACCAAAAACAATTGTTGCTGTAAAATGCCGAGAACTGAAACTGAACATACAAACATTTTGACCCTACCACGCTGCCCTTGCAGGCTTGCAAGCGGCAAGGTTTGACAAGATCTCTTCCACCCATGGAAATACCAGCATAAGTATGGAATGTAGAACTGCATCTATATGCTCCATAGCACTCTTCAGTTTCTTTTGCAATATTCCTAGCTAACCGGGCCAACCACTTATCACTTCTGTAGAATAGCAGCAACAAGTAGCATGACTCGGTTAGAGTGACAAATTTGAAATTTTAGTTTAAAAAAGATAGGATATTAGGATATACATTATGGTGGAATACGATATGCAAAGAAAGATGAAGGTAAAAATGTTGTGCAATAGTATAAACAAACTTACCACGACTGAGAGTTGCAGTGGCTGGCTGAACCGGCTCAGCCCCCATTGAAAATACATCAATGTTTGGTTGACGATTTGCTTGCATATAGTAGTCATGAATGATGTTTTGTGTGCATAAAATCATATTTTCCTTACTTGTAATTCCTCATAAAAGGTTTATTGTTTACAAAAACTGCATATTTTTTCTTCTTGTCAAGAAATCAATGACAGGAAATTCACACTCCATGACTACTGTTTAATCATGCATAATTTTGAGTACTTAGTACTTACCCCCAAAAGTAGACATGATGATTGGACCATTAGTTAATTAACCTCTGGTAGTATTTAGTTCCCCGTCTCATTAGTAATTAGCCTGAAACACCAAAGCATATATATAAGACAATAAAAAGGATATTTTTGTTGCGATTTCCTGCTGCCATGGGCAGCTACTGGAACATGAAAATGTCTATAGTCTACTTACTTACGTTTTAGATAAGCATGCCACTCCTGTTATTCGTGCCCTCCTAGCTTCTATAGTAGCCGCACTCCACTCTGCAGCATGCCTGCAACAACCAAGACAACTGGGGGATAGGAAAAATATTACCATGGAGATGAGCGACCTAACATGAAGAATCAGGAAGAGGACCTAATCTCTGGAGACGAACTTGTCGGGGCCCACTTGAACATGTGTTTGCTTCTCCTGCTTCGGCTCACCGCGAATGCCACCGTGATGAAACCGGGAGCCTGCATCTTAGGCATCGTCTCGCCGGAGAATTTTTCCTCCCACTCCATCGACAACTTCTGCATCGTTTCTTCCCTCCTACAGCGAGCTGCATGTTGGCGTTCAAGCACACGCAAACATCTGAGATCTGCAGCCGCTCGGCCCTGGACTGTCGCGCAAGGTGAGGAGCACGCGGGACGAAACGGAGGTCAGTGACCGTGGCGGGTGGCCCTTGGTCCACTCTGCATCGGCACGCTGGCGGTCTTCTCGTTCTAGGCGCGTACTGCACTGCAGTATGTATCCCGGCTAGCCCAGCGGCATGGTCATCCAACTTCTACATCGGCTCCCTTGTTGGAAATAGATCTAAACTTCTACATCGGCTCCCTTGTTGGAAATATATCGAGACCTGCAACTCCTTCCAAGTTCAGAAGGCATGTCGAGCGTCGGAGCCGGACGCCGTGCGAGGTGGCGAGGATGGACCCGGCAGCGGTAGAGTCGCCGGTGTTGTGGGAGGCGGCGCTGGGGAAGGATGCGCCACTCGGTGTGGGAGGAAGCGCTACGAGGAGATGTTTTCCTCGTCGAGATTGTTTCTTGATGGGTCGGGGCCAACATCTTTGGGCTTAGCGCAGGGGCGGGCGAGCGAGCAAACAGGCAGACCATCGAGGGGAGGCATACCTAGCATGCTATCTTTTATTGAGAGACACCACCAGTGAACCTATGAACCCCGGTCCATTTTATTACACTGTTAAATAAACCACTACAATTCCCTGCTTTCTTTACTTACTGAAAGCATACACCATTTTCACACTATAGGTCCAATCTTTTTTTTGACAACCTAACTGTACCGTTGGGATAAACTATTTTTGTTGTGTTGTGTGCAGGTTCCGCGTTGTTGCTGACACCGGCGAGGCGCCATCACCACCGTCAGAGGCATCAACCTTCCAAAGATCATCTTTCTCCTACTAGATTGATAACCTTGGTTCTTAACTAAGGGAAAATTCCTACCGTTGTGCTCATCACACCCTCCTCTTGGGGTCTCCCAACGAGTGCAAGATCTGCACCATCAAGGAATTTTTCTGGCGCTGTTGCCGGGGAGAAAGAAGTCTTCTGGAAAGGAGAGTTCTCACTCTCAACCTGTTTATTTTGTTTATTGTCTTGTTTTGCTTCTCTATATCGAAAACACAAAAAAAAATTAGTTTACTTCATAACAGTTATTTATTTACTTATTTTTATTTTACTAGAATGAGTATTTCTGAAGTTGAGCTTCGTTCTTTTAGACAACAGAGGGTAGAGAGTTTAAAAGATGCTTGGTATAGAATAAATGATGCTCATAATATGTGCACAAAAAAATATTCTACCTTGACACTCCTGATGAATTTTTATGTTGGTATTACTGGCTGGTATAGGCATGTGTTAGATACTCTTACGGGTGGAAATTTTCTAGGAACTCCTGCCTTGGAAGCCTGCAAATTGATTGAAAGCTTAGTAGGAGCACCCCCCACTATAACTGTTAAAACTGAGACCATTTTGGAGGATGTTATTAATAAACTAAACTCTTTGGAAATGAACTTACCAATTTTCCTTGATAATGCTAGCAAAGTTAATGAATCAATAATTAATATGGATAAAATAATCACTGCTCTAGAAGCTAGCAACACTCATGATGATCAAAATTTAGGATTGGTAAACTAGAGGAGGCTATGGGAACTTCAAGCTCCACTTTTACATCTCTTAAATTCAAAAAGGAGAAAGCCTTTGTGGGAAAGTAGCAAAGATTCATGTATGTTCCCAAGATAACTAAACCCAAATCTCAGTATGTGCTGATAATTGCTAAAAAATTTAATGAAACTAAGAGTGACCTTCATGTTGAATCTTCAGAAACATCTAGAGTGTGTATTGCTGCAAATAATGATTTAGAGGAATTTATAGATGTTGATGCTTCTTCACTTGAAAATACTTGAGTTGATTTCTATGCCTAGCTGAAAGGCTTTAAAGAAAAGCTTTACCGGGAGACAACGTGTTTTATTTCCCGGTTTTCAACCAGTTTTCCATTGTTTTATTTTGTGTGCTTTGCACATTGGTGTTTTATATTTACTTAGAAACCCCGATGTATCTTTTCTTTTGTGTTTTTGTTGAGACAAGTAAAGCCTCTAGTGGAAAGTTGAGACTATATTTCGGATTTCTGCGCAGGAAACAGATTTCTCATGTCCACTGTTAAATTCGTATAAAATCACAGAAAATTTAAAATAATCTGAGTTTGTTGTGCATAATCCTGGGCTATATATGAAACTGTTCTTATTTTACCACTTTTTGATTTGAGCAACAGAGGAGTTTCAAAAAAAAATCATCTTTAGCTGCTGTCCTGTTTTGACAGATTTCTGCCAATAATTGCATCTGCATCTTAATCTCTTTTATTTTGGTGTTATTTTGAGAAAAAGGGTTTAAAAGAAGTTGTGACAGTAGCTAATGTGTTTTTTGAGCGGTTAGGCTTGTGTTGAAACTGAACCATGTGAATTTATTTGTTCGATGGCACTAACGTTGCTAATGAAGATTGTGAGAAATTTGGTGTGAAGAACTTTTCAAGGGTCAAAAGAAGAGCATGTTAGGACGTGATCAAGAAGAGTGAAGAGCCTAAGCTTGGGGTTTCCCGGTGGTACATCCCAGGAAATGCCAAGAAGACTCAAGCGTCTAAGCTTGGGATGCCATAGGCATCCCCTTCTCATCGACAAATTCTGAGGTCACTTCTAGTGAAACTATATTTTTATTCGGTCACATCTTATGTGCATTACTTGGAGCGTCTTCTATTTTTTCTTTCAGTTTGTTTTTATTTTTGCAATAATCTTGGTTGGACCCCCAGCATTATTTTATTGGAGAGTGACACGCTCCGCTTTTTCATGGGAATACTTCGTATTCCTTAATCTTTGTCTGGCTGCTGCATTTATTTAGCTCCTGTTTTGTATGCATCTCTTATTAGAGTTGTTAGTTTTAGTAGTGTTATGTGAGTACTCTCATGTTTTTCTTGCTGTATCATAAGGAGTAATTTTGTTAAAGCATATCTTGTATGGTGCTTGTTGGGAAAAGAAACTGCTGCTTGAGGTAGAACTTTTACACATTGCACGTAGAAGCTTGTATATACTGTGGCTAAACTTTTTCATGCCATGCTAAATGTTATTTTAGTTTTAAATCTTTGGGGTTATTTAGTAGCATGAATAGCCTAAAATAGCTGAGAGTGTTTCATATGCCATTGAAAGATTCATGAGTTGTTCTTGTCATAGTAAGGCATGCATTTATGGTATTCTCTTTTGAATGTTTTATTTGGTTGACTTGGCGCATGCTCACACCATGTTTATGACTATGAACCAGTCACGAATAGCCTCCATGTCCACTTAGTTTTTGAACTTGTGATACCACTTATGCTTTAATTAATGAAGTTTATGTCCCTATGCATTCTTATGGCTCTTATGCTCTCTTGATTTGTCGCTCCCAGTCTTTTGCTAGCCTCCACCTGTACTGAGTATGAGCTCTACTCGTGCATCCAACTCCCTAAATCCAAAGTTTTCCCATTGTGTCCACCGTACCTACCTACATGTGTTATTTAACTGCCGTTCCAAATAAATTGCTCATGTGCTACCATTAAAACTTTCAAATTACTCCAGTTTTGTGTTCCTGTTTTTGCTCATGAGGACGTCAATAGAGAATCTTTATCTCACTTGTTGATTGGATTTCACACCCTGGACTAGTGGCTTCATCCGCTTATCCAAATGATAGAAGAGCTTGCAGCGGGGTGCCCAGCCCCAAACTAATGCAAACAAATTCTCTTCACTATTTTTGCCCCTGATTTATCAGTCAAAGCATAATTGTGTAAACAAAAGAGAAACAGGGATGACCTTCTACCCAGATGCGTGCTTCATATGGGAACCGCTCTTGTGAATCCAGTTGGCTTGTAACGTACTGTATTTTTTGTTTGCCATTTGTTGACATTAGCATACACCTCTCCTAAATATAGACACTCCTTCATGGTATGTGATTGTTGGCAGGAACCCGAGGATTCGGTTAGCCATGGTTTGTGAAAGATAGATGGGAGGAGTGTCAAACTTTTAATAGATCTGTTTAATAAAGTAAAAATCTCTAGCACATGAGTGATCCCAGCTTCCCTCCGCGAAGATCCTTTCTTTTACTTTTATGTTGAGTCTCCATCTTCTAACTTTATGCACAGTTGAGAGAGCATTTTTGCCATTCTGAGTTTTATGTGCATTTGTTTCATAAACATCAAGAATTTATTAATGATGTGCTATTGTTTGTTCTCGAATTATTTTCTCTAGTCTTCCTCATGAACTTTGAAGGTGTCATTGCATTTATGTTTTGTCTCACTCTTAAGGACTAGCAAAATACCACTTTGCCATGCTTTCTATATACTTGAAACAAACGTATATCTTTCTTTGCATTATTATTCATGATCCTTTATTTGAGATAATCTTCATGATGCAAAGTGATTGCTATGCTTTATTATTAAAGTGCTATTTATCATGTTTGTGTTTAAAGTTCTATGATATCAGCTTACATATGCTTTTACATTATAATGATCAAGTTTATGTTAGTAGCATGTCACCTCAGAAATTATTGTGTTTTATCGTTTACCTACTCGAGGACGAGTAGGAACTAAGATTAGGGATGCTTGATACGTCTCCAACGTATCTATATTTTCTGATGCTCCATGATGATATTATGCCAATTGCTACATGTTTTCTCCCTTCTTTATAGCATTTTTACACGTTTTATGGGACTAACGTATTAACAAGATGCCAAGTGCCAGTTCCCTATTTTCTGCTGTTTTTTTATTTCAGAAAAGTTGTTCTAGAAATATTCTCGGAATTGGACCCCACAAAGCCTGAAGTTCCTATTTTCCCCGGAAGCATCCAGAAGACCGAAGAGGAGTCGAAGACGAGCACCAAGGGGCCCACACCATGGGGTGGCGCCCCCCCTTGGCCGCGTCAGCTGGTGGTGTGGGACCCTAGGGATCCACTTCTTTTGCCCTTTCGCCTATATATAACCCTCCGATGGAAAACCCTAGGCACCTGATCAAATATCCCCGAAAAGTTCCGCAGCCCCGTCATCGTCAACCCTAGATCAGGGGGGTTCTAAAGCTGTATCTCGGCACCCTGCCGGAGAGGAGATCATCACCGGAGGCCTGTCCATCACCATGCCTACCTCTGGAGTGCTGCATGAGTAGTTCATCCTTGGACTACGGGTCCATAGCAGTAGCTAGATGGTTGTCTGCTCCTCATATGCCTCCATGTTTAGATCTCGTGAGCTTCCTAACATGATAAAGATTGTTCTTATGTAATTCTGTGTGCTCTGTTTGTTGGGATCCGATGAATATTAAACTTATGCCAAGTTGATTATAGTCTTTATTGCATATGTTATTTGTGATCTTGCATGCTTTTCATTGCTAGTGGTTGCTCTGGCCAAGTAGTTGCTAGTGACTCCAAGAGGGAGTATTTATACTCGATAGTGCGTTCATGCCTCCTTTTCGCCTGTGCTCGAGTGACAGAAACGTGACGGGGGAGGATGTGTTGTTGCCACTAGGGAGAAAAAAGCGGTGTGAGTGCCTGCGTGTACAATCATTGCTTACTTTACACACATTGTTTAATGAAATTTTCTGTTGCTTGCAACTTAATACCTAAGAGGGTTCGGATGATAACCTGAGGGTGGATTATTAGTCATAGATGTAGTCGGTTATGGTCTATGTATATTGTTGTAATGTCCGCACTAAATATCATAGTAGTCATCATATCATGAATGTGCACTACAGTGCAACCTCTATTTGTCAATTGCCTAGCTGTAATTTGTACACCCAGAATGCTATCTTTTATGGAGAGACACCACTAGTGAACCTATGAACCCCGGTCCATTTTCTTGCATTGTTAAACAAACCACTACAATTCCCTACTTTCTTTACTTACTACAAGCATACACCATTTTCCACACTATACGTCTAATCTTTGTTCTCAGCAAAACCGGTGAGATTAACAACCTCACTGTATCGTTGGGATAATGTATTTTGGTTGTGTTGTGTGCAGGTTCTGCGTTGTTGCTGACACCGGTGAGGCGCCATCACCACTATCAGAGGCATCAACCTTCCGAAGTACTCTTTCTCCTACTTGATTGATAACCTTGGTTCTTAACTAAGGGGAAATTCCTACCGCTATGCTCATCACACCCTCCTCTTGGGGTCTCCCAACAAGTGCAAGATCTGCACCATCACCTGCCCCCATTATGCCCAAAGAAAAAAAAATTATTATTATCTCTCTATTTCTAATGTTGAATTGTGAGCTAAAATGTTGAGAATTCGTAATGCACCTAAGATATATCTTCGCGGCGCCATACCATAATCTATTACATGGTGGCTTAGGACAACAACCTCTTCTTTGAAGAGTTGGTTCTTATTGGTGTTCATTTGGATCGTATTTGCCTATATTTTTTATCTTTCTCTTGCGTTAAGACTTTTATGGCAAATATGCTCCAATTTGGCCTTTTACACTTGATTCTTACAAATGAGAGCATATAGTACCATTTACCAGTTTGGAATTCCATCCTAAGCCTATCTCGTGTTAAAAACCATATTTATATTCTTGTACATGCTCAAAATTTGTCTCTAGAGGAACAGGAAGGGTGCCCCAGTACTACCGACCGGCGACCGGTACTACCTCCTGTGCAAAGTTGAAAGCAGTTTTTTTGCTGAGACTTGTACATTCGGTACTACCGGACGCGCCCGGTACTACCGTCTGTGCAGATCAAAGCATAATCTTTCTGTGGAAATCTTTACAGCCCGCAGTACCGAGCCAACACGGTACTACCGCGTGTGCAAATAGAAGCAGACGAGTTCTGCGGAAATTTGTGCCGCCGGTACTACCGGGCTAGGCAGTTTCGACTTAAATCTCCAAGTCGTGCGGTGTAGGGGTTATTCCCACCCGCACAAACTACTCCCAAAAGTTGCTGCCCCCCTCCTCTGCCCCCTCCGGTTGGCCCTTGCCCCACCGGATTCCGCCGTTCCTGGCCTATATCTTCACCGTGGGAATCTCTCCCGCACCTATCTCCTCCATGGCCTTTGGTATCTCTTCTCTCCTTTCTCCCTTTGGGTATCCATTGATGAACATTTATGAACCCTAGATGGCTTTGAGAATGGATACTTGGTAGCTCCAATTTCATCGGATAAATTTTGGATGGATTATTCTCGGTGGTTGGGAACTGCATTGTTTTAGTCTACTCTAGTTTCTATAGTTGAATGCCTATCAATTTTGTGCTTGCACGCCCGGTACTATCGGACACCGTCCGGTACTACCGCCTGTGTAAATTTGGGACAATTCAACTTGTTTTAACTTGAGTAAACTAATTTTTTTTCTTTCTCTTGAGCATGTTCCCTTATCTTGTTTCCTATCCCCATATCCTTGAATTTCACAGGTTCTCATGGTGATGGTGGTTTGGGGAAGGATCCGGTCACATATGTTCGAAGAAAACACAAGGCCCCGAGGAACAAGTCTGCTCCAGTTGAGGGAGATGATGATCAGAACATGGCTGAGTTTGAGGTTGATTCTAAGATCATGCCCTTCCTTACCACCACAAGACCTTGTGGTAGTGGTCGGGGTGGTCGTGTTGGTGGCGGTTCCACGAAGCACAAAACTGTGGTTAGGAAGCAGCCCCGCAGTCCATTTGACAAGTGGAAGCCTGGAGAGTATCAATAATTTTGGGAAGAGAACCCCCATGAGCATGAGAGGGATTATTTTTAGATTCCTCATTTCTACACCAAGGATCATGAGCATGTCTTCAGTGACATCTATGTGGGCAAAGACTACTTCGTCACCGTCTAACACACTCTCAACATTGATCACATGAGGCTCCCAAAGCACAAGGCCTATTTTGATAAAACATTGGCTGTGTGTGAATAATTTGGTATTATCCCTCTTATGAAGATAAATCAACCCTACATCAAGTATTACACCATGCAATTCTTTGCCACCGTTCAGTTTGACAAGGATGAGGTGAAGACCTTAAGGTAGATGACCATGGACATGATACCCTCGACCACCTTGAATGAGTTTGGTGATCTTTTGGGGTATGATGATAAGGTGACTCATGTGCCTAGTGGTTGGAGATGCCATTGTGGCACATACTCAAGCAACAAGAGGACCATTGCCAACATCACCATAGAAGATGGTACTCTGGGGAATACTGCTCATCTTATTCCTCCATTCAAGATTCTTCATTGCATCTATAGAGAGACCCTTGCTCCCTGCGTGGGGAATTTGGATGAAGTTCATGGCTTCGTGTTTGACTTTCTCAAGAATTCCAAGGAGAATCAAGGCACTAGTCAAAAGCTTGATGTGATGGATTGGATTCACGAGTAGTTGTGGTTGGAAGTGATTGATAAGAGGGCTCCCATTTATGGCCTTTTTCTCATGAAGCTCATAAGAAAGAAATGGTGGGAAGCCACAAAGGAAGATATCATGAAGTATGGAAGCCCCGTTGTCAAACATCCAGTGAAGGAGCCTAGAGTGAAGAAGCATTTGTCTCCCATAGAACTTAAAGCTGCTGCAGCTAAGAAGGCAGCCGCCTCCAGGATTGGTGTGAGGGATGGGGCATAGTCTGGTGAGTTTCCCACTATGGATGAGCCATCTTGGTTCAAAAAGTTTTTGATTAAGGACAAGAACGCATGTATGAGCACATGTTTACCACAAGTAGGCTGCAACTCGCCAGAAGAAGATGCTAGAGAAGATGGGTTTGCCCGTGTCTCCGGGGTTAGAGGAATCTATCACTCCTAGGGAGAAGTGGATCTCCGAGCATATCACTTGGAGAGACCCTGACATTCCTTCCTCGTCCGCTCACCAAGACGTCGAAGACGAGGGGTGACTCTTCTGGTACGTTAGTCTCTTCTCCATTTTTGGATTTTATGACAAAGGGGAGAATGAGTATATTAGGTTGAGACGGAATTTCCATGGGTGGAGTAACAAGAATTTCCAATCTTCGATGTTTCTTTGCTTGTGTCTGTGTTGAACTTTGAGTTGGAGCATGGTGTAAGACATGAATTTGTCCCATCAAGTACTTATTATCTATTGCAAGTCCTTATCCTAGCTATTATAACTCGTTATGATCTACTTTCTAGTTTATTTTGGTACACTTGTGCTCTCAAATCCCGGTAGTAGGATTTTTAATTTAAAATCTATGATGGTTTTCATGTGATCTATTCAAGTGCTATTTTCATCTATGGGGTTTTGGAGGCCCTAATTGGATCCGTGAAGAAATTGCATGGTACAAAGCACAAGATCCAGAATGGACACCACGTTCATCATGTATGGATTATTCACCATCTACTCATAGAGGTAACATGCGACTACTTACTGGTGCTAATATTACACCATTGGGTCCTATACAAGGTTTTGCAGCACATAGATCTAATGATTCCTATCATGATCGTGATTTGCGGATCTCTAAATTGAGCAAGAGCGGGAATTCTGGTCACCTTCCATGCAATCAAATTTGGGTGCCTATTGGGTCCAATCTTATCACAATTGACACCACTAGGCCCATCTCTGTTACTCATCATCCCAAATATGACTCTCCTTCCCACATGGGTAATTCCACTACGTGCAATTTATTTTCTACTAGATGTCTTGCTTCTGGTCATAATTATATTGATTGCACTAATAAAATCCGTTGTCGAGTTTTTTACAATTATTGTCACATATCTCTTAATTGCTTGATTAAGAAGAGAAAGAAAACCTACTATAAACGGAAAGATAGCAGCAAGCAATATTAAATTAACTGTGGAAGCCGAGAAGACCAAGATATCAATGCGGTACCCCCTGTTCATCGTTCATCCACCTTGCCTCTTCTCGAAAACCACGAAAACCCCAATCCCATGTTAGCTCCATCATCTACGATGGCGAACTACCAGTGCGATTTTCTCCCCCATCTCCCCACTGGTGCTGGCTTCGTACCACCCAATCCTCTACGGCCGCAGCGGGATTATGCGGTGGTCGGCGGGAACCTTCCCCACAATTGCAACAAGTGGGCTATCATCGACATCGCGCGGAACCACATCCAGCTCTGTTCAAGGGCACGACGACGCTTATCAGACACCACATCGAGCATGAACGCCACTACATCATCCAGGAGATTACTCCCTCTGGTATGGGTGCTGCACTTGTTCGATTCCAATATGTCAGTGATAGGGATCAAGCCATAGCACATAGTCCTTATTTCATTGGAGATTTTGTTCTGAGGATCATTGCCCATAATAGACGTAGGAATCACAGAGATGCTACCTTCAGCCATATTTATTGGATTATGCTTATGAAATTCCCAATTGAGTGCTGGGACTTGGACACTATTGTCAAATCTTTAGCACACTATGGCAGAGTACTTGTATGAAATAGACATAATGCCAACATGGCCAGAATCCTAGTCAAGATCAGGGTTTATGACATTGACAGAATTCCACTCAACATTGTTGTGAGTCAGAACACATCTGATAAAGGCAATGTTGGTTGATGGTCCTGCCCCACAATTATACTATCTGTTTTCATGTTAGGTGTTGTTGTAGGTGATGAGTATCCTCTGCCTCCAGATGTTGCAAATCCACACCCTGTTCCAATGGTTGTTGATGATTTTGCCATCTATCATGTTGATAGTGAAGGAGTGGTGGATTT
Source organism: Alopecurus myosuroides (assembly GCA_028641055.1). Classification (NCBI taxonomy): domain Eukaryota; kingdom Viridiplantae; phylum Streptophyta; class Magnoliopsida; order Poales; family Poaceae; genus Alopecurus; species Alopecurus myosuroides. The sequence continues at coordinate 249,637,052 of CM054057.1, read as the reverse complement.
GAATAATGTAGCACCTAATGTTGGGAATGTTGCACCTGCTCAAGGACATGCTGCACCTGCGGCTGATGAAGTAACATGTTATGGTCACTCCACCATAGAGCCCCCAACCAGAAACACCACAAAATAATGCAACAACTGTGAATGATGTGGCCATGAATGATGTGGAAAACAACCAGGAGAACATCAACCAGATGGATATTGAGCCAGCTCTTAACTTGGCAGCACCTATACCACCTGGCAATCCAACCTGATCACCCTGATATTAATGCCAATCTCAACATCATGCACATTGATGCAGATGGCACCAGCTCCTCTACTACTTCCACATCCAGAAACTTGAAGAAGAAGAAGCGTAAGGGACCTGCTTCCACTACTCAAGTCAGGAGGAGCAACAGACTGGCCATTCTACATGGTGGATACAAGGATGGTATCATACGTGAAGCTGCTAAAGAAACTAAAGAACAGATGCCCTCTGCCTCACATGTTGCACATGTACTGGATGATCAGGCCCCCCACCTCCACACCTCAGCAATGACAACATCATGGCCCTGGGGGTTGGACCTTGCCAGATGAATCCTAGGGATTTATCTGATGATGATCTTGATTATGATAGTACTGATGATAGTGTGGAATAAATGCAACACTCATTATGTAATAATTATAGCCATAATACTCTGTGATGGCTATTTATTTTGCTTGTGATTATGGATTTTATGGTCTGCTACAAGCCAATTCAGCACAAGGAATTATTCACTGAATATCTGTAATAATTTGGTACTTGATTTTGCTATGAGACTTGCTCTATTTTATTACATCATGAAGTTGATGACATGTGGAAATCTATGGAAGCATACTTCTTCACTTATTGATGATATTTATCTCTCCTATTATGATTATCATTGTGATGTTGAGATAATACACCAGGTCTATTACGTAGTACTCGAATCACATACATCTCAGTTATTTATGGATAGGAACTGGATTATTTTAGACTGGAATTTAAGAGGTATTAATTCACAAACTAGATGGGATGATATCAGGAAAAACATTGATGCTTCTAATTTCAATGTGATCCGTTTACAAGAAACTAAGAGAGACCATTTTGATTTGGCATATATCAAAAAATTCTACCCCAAGACATTTAACCAGTATTCTTTTTTTTCCATCCAATGGAAGTTCAGGAGGTATCATCACTATTTGGAATGGTAATATTTTCCATGGTAACACCATCAGTGCAAACAAATTTCATGTTACTGTGGAACTCACCTGCAAAATTAGTGCACATACATGGTAGATCACTAATATTTATGGACCTGCACATCATGAAGACAAACAAGATTTCTTTGATTGGCTTTATAGTATCGACAAAACTCCTGTGCATAACCGGATCATACTAGGTGATTTCAATCTCATCAGGGGTAACCACACTAGAAACAGAGGGGAACGAGATATTCACCATATGCTTATGTTCAACTCTATTATTGATTATTTGGATCTTGAGGAGATACCTATTAAAGGAAGAGCATTCACATGGAGTAATATGCAGTACGACCCCTTGTTAAATTAGATTGGATTTTCAAAGCTGGCAATTGGACTGCCAATTTCCCCAGCACAGTGGTCATTCCTTGATACAAATTATCTTATGATCACATCCCTATTAAGATACATATTGGCACATTCATACCTAAATGCAAACTATTCAGATTTGAAGAATAACGGATGCAATTTGATGGATTTATGGACTTGGTCACCAAGAATTGGTTTAATAATGGACTATATAAAAACCCTGCTCAGGATATTACTGTCAGATTTAAAACTTTACGCCATGGTCTCAAAAAAATACAGTAAGAACTTCTCACGGCTCAACAAGATTATTGTTTCATGCAATTATGTACTTGCTATGATTGATGGACTAGAAGACCAGAGATCTTTATCCACTCAAGAAATTAACTTCGGAATGTCACTTTTAAAACATCTCACACACATACTTGAAGCTAAAAGATTATTTTGGAGAAGTCGTGCAAAGATCGGATGGGCTCAACTTGGTGGAGAAAATACAAAAAAATTCCACACTATTTCTACTAAAAGTAATAGATGCAATTATGTTGCCTCGTTAACTATTGATGTGTATTTTATTGTATCTAACCATGATGAAAAAGCAGATTCCCTCCGGACTAGCTACAAAGAAAGGGTTGGTATATGTGATAATTGCCCTATGCTGTTCAATCTTCAGGAACTTATCACTACCAACAATAATATCGATTTTACATCCATAGATGCTCCATTTACTAACAAGCAAATTGATGATATTATTGTAATATGACATCAGACAAATCTCCAGGACGTGATGGTTTCTGGTGCATTTATGAAAAAAATGTTGGCCCATCATCAAAGAGCAGTTCTATAAGTTATGCCAGGATTTTTACTGTGGAAATTTAGATTTGAGGAGTATTAATACTGCATTCATAGCACTCATCCCTAAATGCCAAGACCAAGAAAGAGTAAATGTTTATAGGCGAATATCCTTGGTCAGTATATCACTTAAGATTATCACCAAGATTTTAGCCAACAGATTACAAGGCATCATTACCCCCATCATCCACAAAAACCAATATGGTTTCATTAGGAAGAGAACCATTCAAGAATTCCTTGCATGGGCTTTTGAATACATCCATTTATGTCATAAATCCAAGAAGGAAGCTATTATTATCAAAATTTATTTTGAAAAGGTATTTGATAAAGTAGATTATTCTGCTATCATTCATATGTTTACTCATTTGGGATTTGGCAGTAAATGGATTGGCTGGATCAATAGCATACTCAACTCTGCATCTACATCCATCCTACTCAATGGGATTCCAGGAAAGACCATCCATTGCAAGAGAAGTGTTAGACAGGGAGACCCATTATCCCCACTATTATTTGTGGCCGCCTCTGAATCACTACAATATGAAGTTAACAAAAACTTGGCAAGATGGATTTCTTTCTACACCTATGGAACCCAACTACAACATGGACTATCCCATTATACAATATTCTCATGACACCCTGATTATCATGCCAGCTGATGGCACACAAATTTTATACCTCAAAAATCTTCTTGACAAAATTTTCTCCTCCACTGGACTCAAGGTGAATTATCATAAAACATCTATAGCACCAATCAATATTACCAATGAGCAGTGTGCTATACTTGCCAACACTATTGGTTGCAAAACTGAAACTATGCCATTCACATATCTTGGACTGCCAATCGGTACTACTACACCTAGAATTGATGATTTACTTGGCATCATTGAAAGAATTGACAAAAGATTGTTTGGCATTGTTGATACTTTATCCTATGATGGAAGACGCATTGTTGTAAAATCCATTATCTCAGATATACCTAACTTTTCCCTATGTACACTGAAAATGCCTATTGGTTTCATTAAACATATTGAGAAATCATCCAGAGGCTTTTTATGGGTTGGTAAGGACATTGAAAAAAGGGGAAAATGCCTTGTTAAATGGGATAATGTTTGTAAGCCTAAAAAGAGAGGTGGACTTGGTGTTCTTGATCTTAGAACTTAGAATACTACACTTATGATGAAATATCTATACAAATTCATGAATAAGAAAGATATCCCATGGGTCAATTTGATTTGGCAAGCTCATTATCAAGAAGGAAAATTACCTTAGAATAATGGTCCTTGTGGTTCCTTTTGGTGGAAAGATTGTCTCACTCTTTTGATAAATTCCTGGATCATTTTAAATGCAAGCATGGTGTTGGGGACACTATTGGACTATGGAGAGGACTATGGGAAGATAATGCCGTTGTCGGACAATATCCACAACTCTGATCTTATGCTAAACAGGATAATATTTCACTGAAAGCAACTATTGAATACAACACTAATGGTGATATCTATGATCTATTCAATACCCCACTATCTGATATTGCCATGCAGAAATACATCAATTTCACAGAAAAGTTGTCTCTTCAATCACACAACCATGAGATGGACATGGTGTATATGCCAGGTACTACTGCTACTTACAGAAATAGGAAAACATACGAACTTCTTAGGCCATTCCCCACATCACCTAAGGCATTCCAATGGATCTGGAGATCATGTGCACTTCCAAAACATAAATTCTTCTTCTTGCTTCTGTTACAAGATAAACTGAATACTAGAGACCTTCTCAGCAGAAAGCAATTCCAAATACCAACCAAACGATGTGTACTATGTGATAATGATCAAGATGAAGACATTGATCATCTTTTCTTCGGATGCTCCTTCAGTAAGGAATTCTAGGACTTTATTGGATTTCAATGGGATGATGTAAAAGATCACATGGTGTTAATGCAATTGGGAAGAATTAAATATAAAACCATATGTTTCAAATAAATCCTCATTAATGGATCTTGATCCATTTGGAATAACAGAAACAAAATCATCTTCGATGGAATCCCAAAAGACACCACTTTATGTATTACCTTTTTCAAGGAAAATTTTACTCTAGCCACGCACAAAGCTAAACCATCTCTTAAAGATGGCATGACACAATGGCTTGATACATTATTATATTGTATGAACACTCATTGTAAATATTTCATATATTAATAGAAAAAATTGACATAGTGGGTTTTTTTCCCCATTGTAATGTGTCAAAAAAAATCCCCGCTCAACAATTGTGTTGTCATCAAACACCAAAAAGGGGGACTCTGAAAAGCATTCCCCCATATTACGTTTTGATGTTTGTTGACAACACAATTAGAGCCTTAATGTGCTAAGTTTTGCAGGAAATTATTGTGCTTAAACTCTCTATATAGATATTATATGATCTTGTGCAAAACCCCGTTGAAATCACTTTAAAGAATCAAGCTTATTGTGGGGTTTCTGTCAAATGCGGTACTACCAGAAGGAGTCCGGTACTACCGGGATTTCCAGTATTTGGTACTGGAATCGCTACATCTGTTTTGGCGGAATTCGGCACTACCGGACTTGCCCGATAGTATCGTGTGCAGATGAAGGCCAAGTGCTATTGAAGCTGTTGTGTCGCCGAGTAGAAGCACTACCGGATGGCACGGTAGTACCGGGGTCACGGTACTGCTGCTGTCGTGCGGTAGTACCGTATTTTCTTGGTAGTGGCATCACCAAGATTTCGAGAGCAAATTCGGCAGTACCGCCCCCATGCGATAGTACCGATTTTGGAATCCAGTATGCGAAAGAGTTGACCCGGTGAAGAAATGATCGTGTGGTACTACCGGATGCCGTCCGGTATTACCTGGTGAGGCAATAAATGCCCAAGCGGTCAGATTTGAGGGGACATGTATAAATAACCCACCCCCTTCCTCCCCAAGAGGTAGCTCTTCCAACATTAAAGACCTCATTTATTGAGCAGACCAAAATCTAGATTTCTCCCAATACCTCCACCCTAACTCGTTGATCTTCGGATGGTTGAAGGAGAAGACCCCGATCTACATCTTCACCAACCCGTTCTTAATTTCCCCCTCGTTCACTTGAGGGAATCTATTTTACGGTTTTCTTGTGAAAAACCTAAACCCCATTGTTACTCAATCGTTGATTGTTGGTGATTCTTCGGAGCCCCCAGTTTGGTTGTGAGTGTGTGCCTTAAGCATTGTAAATGATTCGATTTCTGCCTCAAAGGGAATCAATATTTGAAGGTGAACTAGACCTTTGTGGCAAGGTTAATCGTAGAATAGGGTGAGAACTTTGTGGCGTTGAGTAGGCCTTCGTAGCGAACTCACACCCCTCCAACGAGACGATAGGAGGACCTCAGGATTACATCCTTGTCTCCGCGTGCTTCCGTTATCGGTTATCTCGTTCCCTCTCCTTTACTTTGTGTTTGTATCTTGTTTATTGTTGTGCTTGTCATATAGGTAAATTCACCGTAGTTGCATATCTAGAGAATTTACTTTTGTGTCAAGGCTTAATTTTAAGATAAATTAAAATTGGTCGTAACACATATTGACCCCCTCTAGGTGCCCGTACGATCCATTCAGGGGTCCTGCCGAGAAAAGTCCTTATAAAAGGAGTAAACATGGGAGGATAGCTCATGTGCCTCCTCTAAGAGACGACCATCTTTCCATATGCACAGAATCGAGCACTTCCGGCGCCTCCCATTAGCAATGGCATGGAAGTACGCCGTGTTGACGTCTCCCATCAACAACCATTTCTGACGGCTCCGTTGGCTCCAAAAGATCTCTTCACCGCCATAAATTGCCATCAGGGAAGCCGCCAGGGCATATCTCTGGAGCCACTCATATGGGGACAAACCCACAGAGTCGGATGCAGAATCAAGCGTCAGAAGCGATGCCTTGCGCCTACGGATGTCCACCCCCACATTTCCCCCCATCCTCGCATAAATTGGCGGATAACCTTGGCACAGTGGTGCCATATATCCACCACATTATACACCCGAGGAGAGGAGGCCACGACCTCTGCCCATTTGAGGCCCACCGATTCCACAAAGCCTGGCTGGTCCAACCAGAAGTCCTCAAAGTGGAACCAGTTGGGCCTTGGAGGTACCCCCATCCACATGATAGTAGGAGGGGGTTTGATCGGAGCCCACCCGAGGGAGAGCCCGAAGAGAGCAGAGTTGGAATGCAACTTCCCACTCAACCAATAGTAGTACCCGATCTAGAGCGCTCCAGATTGGGTTGATTTGGTTGTTAGTCCATGTATATCGGGATCCCACCCGCTCTATCTCTCGCATTACTAGATCTGCAATGAAGTTATTAAACATCCTCAACCTAGAGAGATCCACATTATCCGAGCTCTTTTCATCAGATGAGCGTATAAGGTTAAAGTCCACCGCCACTACCACTAGTATGGGACTTAACTCCATCTTTGATGCCAGCTCAGCTAAGAACTCAGCGGACATGCTATGATCCACGGGGCCATAGACAATAATCACCTCCCAACGAAGGTTAGATCGTCTATGGGTGAGCGACATGCTCATAAAAAATTCCACGCGGTCCATATCATCTACCTTAAAGGTATCCTCCTTAGCTCCAAGGAGGATCCCTCCTGGGAGTCCTGAGGCAGGGAGTCCGTGCCACACAAACTTGTGGCGGCTCATACCATGTAACTCAGCAATAGAGAAATCTTGCCTAATTGTTTCTTGCATACCTATAATGTCTACATATTATTCCCATCACATATAATCAGAGAGTTTGAGCGGGCGGCCATTAGCCCTGAACCACCTCATGTTCCAATTACATATGGAGACACTCATTGGGAAAAATTATCGGGGCACTAGTAGGAAACCGCCTTTCTGTGGCGCACCATAGAATGGTGCGCCATAGAAATTAAATTTTGTGGCGCACGCCAAAATATGCACCATAGAAATGTTGGATTATGTGGCGCACGGGAGAAGGGTGCGCCACAGAAATTGGATGGGGCCCGCCTCAATCATTGCAGGCGAACATTTTTGTGGCGCACATAATCTGGTGCGCCACATAAATGTCGTATTCTATGGCACACGTGCATTGGTGCGCCACAGAATCCAACATTTCTGTGGCGCACGAACCACACATGCAGCCACAGAATTTTTTTTCCTCTCCACACCCCCCCCCCCCCCCCCCGGAACGCCTTTCTAGTTTTTCACGGGAGAGTTGCAGGTCTAAAAAGCATAAAAAAATATATCCCTTATAGCTGCACGGAGAGTTTAAGGTCTACTTTTTTTTTATCAAATTTTGAAATATGAATTTCGACTTTCTGAGCAAAAGTTCGTTAAAAAAAGTAAAATGAGCATAGCTTTTGCATATGATGTCGAAAAAAATGATCAAGATATCAAAAAAAACTAGAGAGAAAAATAACTTTTGCATACGATGCATGGGGGGTTGGGTGCGCCATAGAAGTTCCTATTTCTGTGGCGCACTAGGGGTGGGTGCGCCATAGCAGTTCATATTTCTGTGGCGCACTAAGGATGGGTGCGCCATAGAATTGTTTGGCGGGATTTGAATCCCGCCGAACGGCCCTCCTCTTTTCCCTCTTCTTTCTCCTTCTCTCCTTTTCTCATTTCACTTCTCCTCTTCCCTTCTTCTTCACTTCTCCACTTCTCCTCTCCCCTTCTCTCCTCTATTTCAACTCTACACCTTCTCCTCCTCCTCCTCCTCCTCCTCCTCATCATCATCATCATCAACAACCACCTCCGGCGAGCTCCTCCTCCTCCTCCACCACCACCTCCGGCGAGCTTCTTCTCCTCCTCCACCAACTCCGGCGAGCTCCTCCACAACCACCATCTCCGGCGAGCTTCTCCTCCTACACCAACACCGTTTTCGGCGAGCTCCTCTACCACCACCTTCTCCGGCGAGCTCCTCCTCCTCCTCCTCCACCTCTTCCTTCACCACCTCCTCCTCCTCCATCACCTTCTCCTCCTCCTCCACCACCTCCGGTGACCCCCATCTTCCAGCCACCACCTTTTCCTCTCCCTACCTACGAAATTCCAAATTTTCGAAATTCCGGCGGCCATATCCCTTTTTTTTAAATTAAAAAAAAGAAATCTGTGGCGCACCCCAGCCCATGCGCCATAGAATTTCCTATTCTGTGGCGCACAAATAGGATGCGCCATAGAATTTGTATTTCTGTGGCGCATGGGCTGAGGTGCGCCACATAATTCACATTTCTATGGCGCACGGGCTGGGTGCGCCACATAAATTTAATTTAGTGGCGTGGATTCGGTGGCGCACCCCTCCGGCCCCAAGGTGCGCCACAGATAGGCATTTTGGTGTGCCACAGATAGGCATTTTTCTACTAGTGGGGTAGTCGTCATAAGGGGGACCGAGGGGGCCCTACCGCCGGTCGAGGGCCGAGACATAGCCTTAGGGGGCCTCCCCCGCTTCTTCCCCAGCTGGCAGAAGGCACTGGGGGCTGCCGCACCCGTAGGCCTTGGAGAACCGTCTTTGCCAGACACCGGTGGGACCCATGCAGGTCCAGCATACGTCGAAGGGTCCAGCCGCTCACGCTCCGCTAGAGCCTGAGCTCCCACCAAGGACCCCTCGTAAATCTCCTTAGCTCTAGTAGATTCAATCTGCTCAAGTCTGGGGCCACATTCCCCTTTGAAGATCACGCCGCAATCAGCAGCAACCTGTTCCAATTGCTCCAACGGAGTCGAATCAAGAACCGAGAAACGAGAACCAGAGGTGGAGAGGAAAAAGACTGGACAAAGGAGGCAGGGCGAGACGTACCAGGTCTGACGGTGAGATAACACTGGTAGAAAAAAGGCCTTCCATACGCCCCCTTCAGTCCCCAAAATATACGCACCGTGACTTAATGGGTTTTAGTCGCGGTTCAGGAGGCGACCCGTGACTGAAGGTCATGAGTCGCGGTTTGGGAAGCGCGCGGAGGACTTTAATTCCGGTTGGCCTGGCCACCCGCGACTAATGATCCAAACTGCTGGCATCCCTGTCTTTAGTCCCGGTTGGCCTGGCCACCCGCGACTAAAGATCAAAACTGCTCGCCTCCCGCGCGGTTTTATTTCGCGAGCGAGAGGCAGAAGGCCATTTGCTACAGTGCGCGAAGCCGCTGTTCTTCTTCCTCTCTTCTCTTCTTCCTCCACCAAGCACCCATGGATTCTCCCGTTTGGAACGTTCTCCGTGTGCCCACACCATGCCGCAAGAAACTCGACGTGTCCTACACCAATATATGCGAAAGGCTCCCCGGTGCTCTTAACCGTTTGAGCAATCTCTATGAAGCCACCGATGAACACCACAAGTTCTTCGGGCTTGATCTAGAGTACACGACGAATCAACGGGATGTTGCCGTCATCCAGATTGCCCGCAAGGAGACCGTTTTGGTCTTCCAATGGGCAACGTACGCATACGTACAATCTCTCTTGTAGGATAGTGTTGCATTTTCGATTTCTTTGTTGCATTGGAAGAATACACGTGTTGCAACAATATCCAACATGTGTTCCGTTTTTGTTGTTGCAGTAGTTCAAAGCAATCTTCAGAACTTGTTGATTTTCTTGTCAACAAGGGTTACGACTTCTGTAGAGTTGACATCACTCAAGACCGGCAGAAGTTGATGCGCACGTTGGGTATTGAGATACCTGAAGATCACTACATTGATCTTCAGGACCTTATCCATTTTGATGAGCTGTACGGGTACAAGACCGGGATGGCTCAGATGGAAACTGCCTTCATCCACCCCAACTACAAAACCATGAAGACTTGTTTCCCCTCGAGGAATCACATGTATTGGGGGAAGAACCCACTTGACCGGATCAATCTCGAGTATGCAGCAATAGATGCATACGTTGCCTTCGAGTTGTTCCGCATCTACTCTTCGGAGCTCGAGTAGATGTTGTTTGTGTACCGCATCTATGTACCGCTATGTTGCATTCAATATATGTAATGGATATATTATGTAATGGATATATGTCTTTCTATTAATTCCTATATTATTTCTATATTAATTTCTAGCTATATTATTTCTATATTATGTAATGGATATATCTAGCTCACACACAATTCCAAAATAATAAAACTCGAAAGTAACAAATGCTAGTTCTATTTTTATTTGGGTTTCCAATCATGCACACACTTTCTAAGGTAGATGTTCTACAAGCAAACCACCTAATATCAAGTCCTAACACTCTATACAAGCTAGGAAACAAGATAAGATCAAACACACATTTCAAAAAAAAAACACATCAAGAAAACAAAACAGAAAACTACTGTTTCTATATCTGTTCACCAAAAATAAATCTAGAGCTCCAAAAATTAATCTAAGCCAGGAAAACATAGATCTAGTCAATACCAAACTCATCCAGTTGGATTTACTTCAAAATTCATTTTTGAACTCATTGTAAAAATCATAGAAGAGCCTACTGGTCTTTTATTAAAAAGGATGGTATTTTCATTTGGTTGCTGACCATGATGTGAGGCTAAGTGCTATGGATATATCTTTTCAATATCTATCCAGAACATTTTAATTTGTCCATTTTGGTCATGTATTTTAAAAGTTAGGTTCAAATCATTCTCACAGATAGTCATTGCCAAAATAGTTCTTGTGTCCAAAATAATAGTCCAAACTTGGATCTACAAATTTTATATGGTTTAGATTTCATATGGTTTGGTTCATGAATTTTATCAGATTTTATTTTGCATTTAGGAAAGGGGAAAATGAATTAGTTTTATTTTTCTGAATTTTTTGATATATTATTTGTATTTTTAAGATTTTAAATGAATTAGCTATATTTTTCGATTTTTTTTGATATATTATTTGTATTTTTAAGATTTTAAAATGAATTAGTTTTATTTTTCTGAATATTTTGATATATTATTTGTATTTTTAAGATTTTAAAATAAATTAGTTTTATTTTTCTAAATATTTTTTAGAAATAATATAAATTAAAAAGTTAATGTTTATTTATTTATTCAAAATTATTAATTACATCATTACTTTTGTTAATTAAAGGATTTATTTGAAATTCAGACAATAAAGAAATGTGGCATCGACCAACATGTTAATAGGATTGATATGATACTAGTATCACATACATGCGTGCGAAACACTTGGATGCGGGACATGATGGAACTCGGAAGTTAAGCGTGCTAGTGCTAGAGTAGTGGGAGGATGGGTGATCGAGCGGGAAGTTTGACCACGAGTAATTAATTTGACTAGAGATAATTGTAGTTAGACACTAAGCAAATAATAAAAATTCTGGAAAAAAAAGGGAGTGAAAAATAATTAGAAACCCAAATGAATTAAAGAAATAACGAAATAGCCTGTAGTCCCGGTTCGTGTCAAAAACCGGGACTAAAGGTCCTGCCGCATCCGGCGCACGCCAGCTGCCCACGTGTCGGGTCTTTAGTTGCGGTTCGTAAGAAGCGCGACTAAAGGGGGAGGCCTTTAGTCGCGCATATTTAGTCCCGGTTGCACTGTCGGGATTAATGGGCTTTGCGAACTGGGACTAAGGGCATCTCCAGTCGTTGCGCCCCCCAGGGCCCAAAACGCCGCCGTTTTGGGGCCGCCGCGGCGCCAAACGGCGCTAATCTGGAACCTAGGGGGGCAGGCTTCCCAGTCGCTCCCCGAGCCCAAGATTCGGCCCCAAAAAAACTAGATTTGACACTAGGCGCATTTTATTGAATTTAGGCAAAGTTCGTACAATTTCGACGCGAATTTAAACTAGAACGCAAATTTAAACTAAAACTAAAACTAGTGAAGCCCCAGGCGCTCGGTGATGGCCTGGCTGTAGTCGACATCGTCGGGGCCGTCGCCGTCGTCGTCGTCGGGGCCGTCGCCGGGGCGCTTGCTCGTACCCTGTCCGGCGTCGCCGCAGCCGGAGTTGCCCCACCTGCTCACGGCGAGGGCTCGCTGGATCTCGTCCTCGTCGTCGGAGCCAGGGTCGAGCACGACGTAGACGGGCTCCTTCGTCGGCGGCAGCCTTTGAACTGGCGCATGCACTGGCCGGGCGCCACCCATAAACGCCGGCAGCCTTTTGACCGACGCGGGAGCCGAGAAGATGATCACGGGGCGGTTCTGTTTCCGCGCTTTTTCGTCGCGTCACTGACAGAGCTGGCCCGCGCGCGCTGCCGCGCAGTTTCGCCCCACTCAGGCCAAACCCAGCAGCGGGCTGGGTTTGGCCTGGGTGCCGCGGCGCGAAATAGCGCCGAAACGGCGCTATTTGGACTTCTGGGGGGGCCGACTGGTGAGGAAACGGCGCTATTCGCCGGTTCCGACGCTAAAAAGGCCGCCTGGGGGCTCTCGGGGGCGACTGGAGATGCCCTAAAGGCCTATTTTCTACCGGTGTAATCGTGCACAGCTAACGTCGGTACCTCAGACATATTACAGGCTTTTGTTTGCACGTGACGAAGGAGCAAAATGCCTAGGCTTTGGCTGAGCAACTATCTTGAAAACTGGCCCGCAGATATTTTTCCGTGCAATTTTGGGTCATTGCATGTCAATCCGAAGCTGCTGATTGTTTTTTTTTTTTGAGGGTTCAAGCTGCTGATTGCTGATGATAGTGCCCATCGTTTTGTCTTTCCCTACCACACACAAAGGAAGGGAGAATTGTTACATATCTAATCTCCCGTGTAAGCAAATGCAATTTGGGCCCATGAGAACAGCATATGTGGGCGGGGCCAGAAAAAAAACTAGCACTCTGGTATTCTAATAGATCCTTTGTACCGGTGCCACATTAAAAGGTAGACCTAAGCAAAATCAAGGAGCAAAACAGTGGACAATACTAAGTAACGAAAGATTCAGAATTCGCCAAGTCAAACCAAGCCATTAGAGGGTGGCACTGAATACACAGATTCATCAACCTTCACACATAATAGTACATAAGTCGTGATAAAAAGCACATAAATAATGGAGTTCCCAAGAGGCGGCTAAATTAAAGTTTCAATAATACGTCCACAGCTCAGAAGCCTGATACCATCATGTCCCCACTCTACGCAGGAAACAATGAAGCAACTGGACCCCTCACACTGGTAGAAAATAGGCCTATAGTCCCGGTTCGCCAGGGCCAGTAGTCCCGGCCGCGCAACCGGGACTAGCTATGCGCGACTAAAGACCCCCCCCCCTCTATGGTCGCGCCGCTTACGGACCGGGACTAAAGGCCCGTCCAGGTGGGCGCCAGGAGTCCGTCGCGGCGGAGGACCTTTAGTCCCGGTTCTTCTGGCTAACCGGGACTAAAAACCTCCTGCGCAGGTTTAGGGTTTTAGGCCCCCTAACCCTGGTTTCTTTTTAATTTGTTTTGTTTTATTTATTTTATATTTTATTTTGTGTTTTATTTTAATTTTGATGAAGTTTCAGTACACATATATATATATATATTTTACGCTACTATATACATGCATATATATATATATATATATATATATATATATATATATATATATATATATGAAATTTCAAACAAGGAGAATTCAATAGGATCGGGTGACCATATACAATTTCGAACAAGTTTCCATATACATAATTAAGATGGATGACCATACACAACTTCGAACAAGTTTCAATCTCGGAGATGCATATAATAGTCATCGTCGGTGGACGTATGGTGTTCTCCTTTGGAATCGATGACATGCCTAAGGAAAAATCCTGCTATTTTCTCTTGAGACTCCTCCGCAAGTTATTGAGACTCCTCCGCGTGCTCTCGTCCTTCTTCCTCTCAGAGATTTCTTTCCGTATGTTCTCACAAACATAGTATCCACATAGACCGGTCCCCCGCTGGCTGCTTATCCACACCATGAACCACATTTTTAAATTCTAGCTGATGTTTGAATCCACCGACATGTTCATGTGAGAACCGTTTCCAAACTCTACATTGCAAATAAAATTAAATGAACAAGGGAGTTATTAGCTACTGCATATTAGGAAATGAACAAAAGAGACCGATCGATATAGAGCGCAAATGATTGAAAATAATTACCTTTGCATCATTTTTCTCATGTCGACCTAAAGTTTTGTATCTGAATTCATAAAGTCAATGATAAAAACTGTGGAGTTGTGAAGTTCAATTTTTAGCAGAATCCAGTGGAACCTGCGGACACGTTACATGCACAGTCATGCATAACTTATCGATTAGACATACCATGCATGGAGTAAACAAAAGAGAATGGGAACATGAGAGAAACACTCACCCAAAATGGTAAGGAAATAGAATATAACTTTTGAGTTCATGCTTTTTAAGAAAATTGTACAAGTCTTTCTCCACGTCTTTGGGGTGACGTTCTAACATAGTTCCATTAATGATTTGTGGGTCAATGAACCCAACATCATGGATGAGCCTTATTTTGCATTCCCAAATCTTCAATCTACATAATAGCGTACGCAACAATATAGTTAGGACAATATATATATATATATATATATATATATATATATATATATATATATATATGGAAAATGGTTTCTACTCCCGGGTGTAGCTACACCCACATGTGTTTAGTATGATGTATATAGTATCTATCATATCGAAGAGTATGTACAGGTAGTATGCAGTATATATTACTATTTCGGCAGTATATATACTACTTTTTACGTAGTACGTGTAATTTTTCTACATACTCCTTTTATATGTACATATATACCGGTATTTTGAATATATAGTGTAAACTACATACTCAATTTTATAATTTTCACGAAACTTGTTTTGAAGTATCTTAAATATAGTATATGAACATATTTGGACCAAAAAGTATGACACATACCTCCGTACGGCAGTATATGAGACGTGGGTGTAGCTACACCCGGGAGTAGAAACCATTTTCCCTATATATATATATATATATATATATATATATATATATATATATATATATATATATTGTAGGCAATGAAGAACGAGATGAGGTAGAAATAAATCACTTACAGAACGTAGCAACTCAGGATAGATTTGTCGAGCTCGCGCAGATTGAACAGCTGGAACAATTCACTCAGCTCAACTTGTACAGAGTACTTTTTGGTGTGATGCTCCTCTGTAACATCCACATACACAAATTCTTTGTCGGACCATGATATGAATTGTTTGTACCAACGTAGCAGAGTTTGCATTAGTGGTGGTAGATTCTTTTCCTGCGTAGGCTCGACGAGAGGCCCTTTCTTCACATATTGTAATGCTACCTCACCATTGGCGCATCGTCCAGGCCTAACGAGGCACGAAGAGACAAACCCATGTCGGACGCATTTTTCATGGCACTCTCTACAGTCATTCCAACTGTTGCCAAAGCTGCTCTGACCTCGGGGTCCTGTTCCGGACCGGCTTTCACTATGAGCGGGGGGATCGATTGTTTACTCTGCATCCCGAGCTGGTCAACTTGTTTCCCGCTTTTTTTCATTTTTTTTCTCCTCCGCCAATGCTTTTGCTTGCGTACGAAGTTCATTATCATAGTCTTTAGGCAAATTCTTCTTGGCTTGGGACGGTGTCGACAAAAAACCCGTAGCCCACTTGTCTACAATCGGAGGGTATACTTCCTTGGGCTTAGGCTCCTTTAGCGCCTTCTGATGGGCCTTCCATTTCTCAACGTCAGCCTTCACGACCAATTTGGTTTCAGCATCACTAAGTTCCCAAGGCCTTGGGGGGATAGGCTTAAGTGATGGCTCCGGTACCCGTGTGGTCTTAGGTACATAAGGCTCTGGGTTAATAGTCCAAGAGCAGGTTCCCTTGCTGTCCGCCTGCTTCTGTTTCTTCGCCGGAGGAGGAATGGGGGGCGACGTCTGCTTATCCTACGGAGGAGGAATGTGGGGCGACGACTGCTTATCCTCCGGAGGAGGAATGGGGGACGATGGCTGCTTATCCTCCGGAAGAGGAATGGGGGGCGACGGCTGCTTAACCGCCGAAGGAGGAATGGGGGCGACGACTGCTTACCCGCCGGAGATTGTGGATCGGGGGACGGCGTCGAATGGCGTGAAGGAGGCGTAGGTGAACCAGCACCACCACCACCAGCACCTGCACCATCGGATGGGGGTGGACTTGTTAGCCTTGGCGTCTCGCCTGGAAACACTATGTACTTCTTTTTCCATAGAATGAACTGGCGCTTGACATCTTCAAGTCTTCTCTCCCCTTCGGGTGTAGCTATGTCAATCTCCAGGTCCTCAAACGCTTGGACTATGTCTTCCACTGTGACACGAGCATAGCCATATGGAATGGGGTTGTTGTGATGGAGTGCTCCAGGTGTACAGGGTAAAGCACTGCCGGTAGCTACCTTCATGGAAATGTTCCCCACAGGATAATGCAGATCACATTCTTTCATCTCCTTTACATCATCCACGGGGTAGTGAGGCTCCGGTACACGACTCTCGATCATCGGTGCATTAGCACCTGCAGGCGGGGCCTCCGTGGAAGCCACGCTGCTTCTCCGCTGATGCTGGCTTCCGAGATCCGCTGCATGTTTTTCATGCGGCCCTGCAGCCTCGGTTTCTCAAGTATTCCCGCCACGGTCTTCTTCAACTCACTAACTTCCGTTGCAAGATTCGACAGTTGATCTGCAGCCCGCTCCATATTTCTCTTACGGCTTCTGTAACAGTATGGGTCACCCTCCTGGGAAAACCCTACTTTCCACGGCAATCTGCCTTTGCCTCGTATATGTCCTCCGTGTTCAGGATTCCCGAGGGCATGGGTCAGTTGGTCTCTCTCTCTGTTGAACGTGATCAAACCCTGTTGAGCTTTGGTCATTGCGTCAACAAGGTTTTTTGTTGGAGCAAACGTTTTCTACCGATGAACACACGCCCCTGTCTCCGGGTCTAGCGATCCCCAATGCCCGTACCACCACATTTTGGCTCTTTCGTCCCATCCCTCTGTACCTAGAGGGATTCCTCTTGCCCTCAGGCCGTCCTCCATCGCCTGCCACTTAGGCGCCGAAACACGGTATCCTCCTGGCCCCATAACATGATGGTACTGTTTCTTATCCGCATTAGCCTTATTTTTTTCGACATTTCCTTGAAATGCTCCGATTTCTTCTGCGTCACAAATTCTGTCCAATCATCTCTCAGTTTCTCATGTTGTCCAGTTAAAATCGGAGTCTTGCCCTTGCTGACATATTCACGGAACAATTTTTTCTTGAAGTTCCGGAATGCTTCGGCCATCTTCTGAAGAGCGAACTCTTTGACTAGCCTCCTCCTCTCACGTCCACCCGGAACCTCGTTATCGAATTCATCTTTTTTGTTGCATTCCGGAGGTAGAATGAAATGTGCCATAAGCTTTCTAAACATAATCTTTTTCGTTCTCTTGTCGACATAACTGAAACCAAGACATGCTTTCTTTGGCTCCTTCCATTCCTGGACGGTGATCGGGACGATGTCTCTAACAATGACTCCGCATTGGTTGATAAACTTTGTGGTGTGCTGTAGGGGCTTGCCGGTTTCACCGACTGATTTGATGGTATATGTTTCTCCTTCTTTCATCGCCCTGGATTTGCCACGCTTTGTCGTACTAGATCCGGCCGAGGGCTAAAATAAGAAAGAGAGTCGCACGCGTTAGTGCATATGTATTCACATTTCAGTAAGTTTGTATCACGAGAGGCTCAATGTATATATATATATATATATATATATATACCTCGCCGGAGGTGGTTGTTCTTTGCAATTCGAGATCGTCGTTTGTCGACGGTTGACCTCCGTCATCAATGTCCATTCCTTCACCTCCTTGATCATCGACAATGTCCGTTCCTTCACCTGTTTGATCATCGACAATGTGCGTTCCTTCACGTTTTTGATCATCAAGGTTCAGATAAGAAGAGATTACATCATGTTCTCCGGCTATCATTTCTAATATGTAACCTTCAGCCTCCTGTTCCGCCATCAGGTCTGTATTGTCCGCCATATGTCACTCCTGCAGACATGCATGTAGTAAAAATTAATTAAGTATATAGGAGACTTAGCAAATATTGTCGTAGAAGGAGGGAAAACAGATTGCTAGGGTTTTGGATGGAAGAACGATGACCACCGGAGGGGGAAAACCATACTTTAGAGGTGTGTCCAAGATTAGTTTCTCAAATGACTTGGAGAACCCCATAGCTAGGTTGCATTTTCTTTCCTGGTCATTTTGGTATATTACACTTAATATTCTGAATTTATTGAATTAAAACTTATTTTCATTATATTAATGAATTTAATTCAAATTGTTTTGACTTTTTTTTTGACTTAGAAAAAAAGAGTGCTGAAAAAAAACTGCCAGCAGCCCAGGAGCCCACCCCAACTGCGCCACCGCCCCTTTCTCTCTGCTAGGTGGAACCCACCGGTGACGCCAGCGTGACGTCACCCTTCCTCTGTGGGTGGTCGCCGTCGTCCTCACCGGTGCGCGATGGTCGCCGTCCTCACCGGAGAGGGTTCATTCGAGGTTCGTTCGCGTTCCTTCGTGGTCCCGTTCGAGGGCGGCGAGAGGCTCGCGGGGGAACCTACCGGAGACGGCGCCGGCGCGGGGCGGGGGCGGAGCAGGGCGGGCGCGGTGGATAGAAGGGCGCGGGAGACGGCGGCGATGGCGACGGCGACGGCGACGATGCGGTCCTCTATCAGAGTCTCTGCGCGGGCAACGGCGACGGCTACGGCGGAATCGGCGACGGCGACGGCGGAATCGGCACGAGGAAGACGAGGGTTTTGGGGCTAGGAAGACATCGCGCATATATAGGTCCAGCCTTTAGTCCCGGTTGGTGACACCAACCGGGACTAAAGGTCCCCTGGGGTACCTCCGCGAGCCTTTAATGCCGGTTGGTGTCACGAGCCGGGACTAAAGCTGCAATTTTTCGCGGCGTTTCCGTTCCCGTGCAGAACGAGCCTTTAGTCCCGGTTCGTGACACGAACCGCGACTAAAGGTGGTTATTCAAATACTTTTCCTTTTCCCAAACTTAAAAGTACAAATAATATATCAGAAAATTCCAAAAAATAAAACAGATTCTTTTTCCAATCTTAAAAATACAAATAATATATCAGAAAATTCAGAAAAATAAAACTAATTCTTTTTCCAATCTTAAAAATACAAGTAATATATCGGAAAATTCAGAAAAAAAACTAATTCTTTTTAAAATCTTAAAAATACAAATAATATATCAAAAAATTCAGAAAAATAAAACTAATTCTTTTTAAAATCTTAAAAATACAAATAATATATCAGAAAATTCAGAAAAGTAAAACCCCTTTAGTCCCGGCATGTTTTACCAACCGAGACGAAATGGTTATGGTTTTGTTCCATCCAATCATAAAGATTCACACACATCTTGAATATATATATATAGATAAAAAAGGCAGTACATAATGGGAAGAGTGGATCTAAACCTAAACGGAGAGCATAGATGCAAGATCTGATATCTGCTGCTAGTCATACTCCTGCCTAGGCCTATAGGACATCCACTCGTAGTCGTCGTAGTCGCCGCCGTCGTCGTCACTATCGTCTGACGGTGCTCTGCACTCCCTCGAAGGATCACGACTCCAGGACTGGGCCTGAGGGTAGCGCATGCGGGGGATATCGCCGGCCCTGATGTAGTCCATGACGCTCTGTAGAGTCCGGCAGGACCACCATAGCCGACGACCGGCCTCGTGAAAGTTCCCAGGAGGCAGGCCGTCCTCCTCATACCTGGCGAGCGCCCTGTCACGCCGATTGATGAAGAAGGCATCCTAAGTATGCTGGTTATCGGGATGCCAACTGGGATTCCTCCGCTGCTCCGGCGTGAGCTCGTGGTAGTAGTGGTTCGTGATGGCCGCCCGACGCGCCACACCTTGAGGAAGAGGAGGGACCGGCACTCCTCCGGCGCTCAGCATCCAACCGACGGGAACGCTGTAGCCGGGCGGGCAGGGGTAGTTCGAGGCGGAAAGTGCCTCCGCCTGGATGAATGTTAGAGTGGGTACGGTAGAAGCCATGAGAGAGTGGTGAGTTTGTATGTGTTTATGCCAATGGTGTGGCAATTCATACATATATATAGCGAGAAGAAAACATCCCTTTAGTCCCGGTTGGTGTCCCCAACCGGGACTAAATGGGTTAGGGTTTCATTGGGAAACGGATCATCCCTTTCGTCCCAGTTGGGGAAACCAACCGGGACTAAATGGGAAGACGGGTTTTGTTTGGACCAATCAGATAGAATCACACGGATCGTGTGTTTCTTTCAAGCGATTGTGAGTCGTTGGATCCGGGTGTGTTTTTTTGAGTTGTTGTGAGCCGTTCGATCAGGGCTACGGTGTGTTTCTTTCGAGCTGCGGTGAGCCGTTGGATGAGGTGTTTCTTAACCGTTGGATCAAAACCCTAGATCAACACTTTGTGAGCCAGAGGACCCTATATATAGCCCAGCTTCATACACCGGTCAGTTCATCTCCCAAATACAAAACATCCGGATTCGCCAGCATACGTCATGCCGTGCATTTGGTATGCATATATGCACTCAGTAGCCACGGCAGGGTTGTATGCTGGCGATACCGATTGTTTTGTTCTAAACCCCCTTTAAGGTTTGATACATCATATATTCAGTTCATCGAGCAAATACAAAACATCCGAATTATCCATCATACGTCATGCCGTGTATTTGGTATGCATATTGCACCCAGTAGCCACGGTGGGGCTGTATGATGGCGATACCGATTGTTTTGTTCTACACCCCCCCTTTAACACATCCATCAATGCTTGGGTTGTGTTATGGTGGCGCGTGGCACGGGAGTTGTGACGCGTGACATTTATCTCACAAGGTTTTGAGACATTTAATTAACCTTCTGTTTTCCATGTTTTCCACTCGTTTTCTCAAATATTTTGCAAAGGAGTTAGTCTTAAACAAAGTTTGGTACAATAAATTAGAGATAATATAATTCACATGATCCATTAAACATGATCCATTCAACAAAGTTTGGTACAATAAATTATTACAAATCAATTCTTCCCTTGTGTCCCCGCTTTCTTACGATTTGGACGTATCCATGGAGCATCCTCATCATTTAACATAATGCTTGGGTCAGTGTTCACTTTGAAGGGTGGAACTTCACCAAACATATTATAATCTTCTGACATGTCTGTCTTGTCCTCCACTCCCACGATGTTTCTTTTCCCTGAAAGAACAATGTGGCGCTTTGGATCATCGCATGATGTATTGATTGTTTTCTTATCTTTCCGTTTCCTCGGTTTGCTACTCATGTCCTTCAAATAGAAAACCTGAGCGACATCTTTGGCTAGGACGAATGGTTCTTCAAGGTAACCAAGATTGTTTAAATCCACCATTGTCATTCCGTATTGCTCGTCCACCTTTACCCCACCTCCTGTTAGCTTGAACCATTTGCACCGGAACAAAGGGACCTTAAAAGAGGGTCCATAGTCAAGTTCCCATATCTCCTCTATGTAACCATAATATGTGACCTTTTTCCCAATCTCGGTTGCTGCATCAAAGCGGACACCACTGTTTTGTTTGGTGCTCTTTTTATCTTGGGAGATCGTGTAAAATGTATTCCCATTAATCTCGTACCCTTGGAAAGTCGTTATAGTCGAAGATGGTGTCTTGGCCAACATGTACAACTGATCTCCAACATCATTGTCATTCATTAAATGTTTTCGCAACCAACTGCCGAAAGTCTCCATGTGGGCCTTTCTAATCCATGATTCAGGCTTCCCCGGGTTGTCCGAGCGTAAAATATTCTTGTGTTGCTCGAAGTACGGAGCCACCAAGCTCGAATTTTGCAGAACTGTGTGGTGTGCTTCAGTCATAGAATGACCGTCCATACATATCGTTGATTTCCTTCCGATCGTGCCTTTTCCACTTAGTCTCCCCTCGTGCCACGATTGAGGAATACCAATCGACTTAAGGTCAGGAACATAGTCAATACAGAACTCAATTACCTCCTCATTTCCATAGCCCTTTACGATGCTTCCTTCTGGCCTAGCACGGTTACGAACATATTTCTTTAATACTCCCATAAACCTCTCAAAGGGGAACATATTGTGTAGAAATACAGGACCGAGAATGGAAATCTCTTCGACTAGGTGGACCAGGAGGTGCGTCATAATATTGAAGAAGGTGGTGGAAACACCAACTCGAAACTGACAAGACATTGGACCACATCGTTCTGTAACCGTGGTAGATCTTCTGGACTGATTACCTTCTGAGAGATTGCATTGAGGAATGCACATAGCTTCACAATGGCTACTCGAACATTTTCCTGTAGGAGGCCCCTCAAAGCAATCGGAAGCAATTGCGTCATAATCACATGGCAGTCGTGAAACTTCAGGTTTTGGAACTTTTTGTCCGCCATGTTTATTATTCCCTTTATATTCGACGAGAAGCCAGACGGGACCTTCATACTGCTCAGGCATTCAAAAAAAATGACCTTCTCTTCTTTGGTAAGAGCGTAGCTGGCACGACCTTGAAACCATTCCGGATGTCGGTCATCTGGGTCTTTCAAAAGTTGCTGGTCCTGCCGTGCTTCCTTTGTATCATTTGTCTTCCCATACACACCCAAGAAGCTTAGCAGGTTCACGCAAACATTCATCGTAACATGCATCACGTCGATTGCAGAGCGGACATCTAGGACTTTCCAATACTGTAGCTCCCAGAATATCGATTTCTTTTTCCACATGGGTACGTGCCCGTCAACTCCCAACGGAACTGATTGTCCGCCAGGACCCTTTCCAAAGATGACTTTCAAATCCTTGACCATGTCAAATATCTCAGCTCTAGTACGTTCCGCAAGCTTCGGCAGGTGATCTGCCTTGCCGTTGAAATGCTTGCCTTTCTTTCTTACGTTATGATTTCGGGGAAGAAATCGACGATGACCCAGGTACACGTTCTTCCTACAATTATCCAAAAATACACTTTCAGTCTCATGTAAGCAGTGCGTGCATGCTTTGTATCCCTTATTTGACTGTCCCGAAAGGTTACTGAGAGCAGGCCAATCGTTGATGGTTACAAAAAGCAACGCTCGTAGGTCAAATTCCTCTTCTTTGTGCTCATCCCACACAGGTACACCAGGTCTGCCCCACAATTGTAAAAGTTCATCAACTAATGGCCTTAGGTACACATCGATGTCGTTGCCGGGTTGCTTCGGACCTTGGATGAGCACTGGCATCATAATGAACTTCCGCTTCATGCACAACCAAGGAGGAAGGTTGTAGATGCATAGAGTCACGGGCCAGGTGCTATGGCTGGAGCTCTGCTCGCCAAAAGGATTCATGCCATCAGTACTTAGACCAAATCTTATGTTCCTTGCGTCAGCTACAAATTTTTTGAACTTTTTGTCGATCTTTCTCCATGGTGTTCCATCAGCGGGGTGTCTCAACTCCCCGTCGGACTTACGGTCCTCTTTCTGCCATCGCAACAATTTGGCATGCTCTTTGTTCCTGAACAGGCGTTTCAACCGAGGTATTATAGGAGCATACCACATCACCTTGGCGGGAACCCTCTTCCTGGGTTTCTCGCCCTCAACATCGTCACCAGGGTCATCGCCTCCAATCTTATAACGCAATGAAGTGCATACAGGACATTCATTCAAATTCTCGTATGCACCGCGGTAGAGGATGCAGTCGTTAATGCATGCATATATCTTCAGAATCTCTAAACCTAGAGGGCACACAACCTTCTTTGCTTCGTACGTACTGGCGGGCAACTCGTTATTCTTCGGAAACATATTCTTCAACATTTTCAGCAAATTTTCAAATGATGAGTCAGGTACACCTTCCCGTGCCTTCCATTTCAGCAAATCCAGTGTGCAGCCCAGCTTTTTCAGACTATTGTCGCATCCTGGGTACATCGACTTCGTGTGATCCTCTAACATGCGATCCAAATTCTCCCTCTCCATGTCAGTTTTGCAGCGTCTCCGTGCATCAGCAATGGTCCGACGAAGATCATCAGCGGGCTCATCATGTGCCTCTTCTTCACCTTCACCAAACCCTTCCCCACCTTCAGCATCATCCTCCATGAAAGTATCACCGAAAGCGTCATGATAGTTGAAATCGATATCATCCTCTTCTTCATCTTCTTCCATTCTAACGTCTTTTTCCCCATGCTTGGTCCAACAATTATAGCTTGGCATGAAACCGTGCCGAAGCAGGTGCATGTGAACGACTCTTGAGGAGGAGTGACCCTTCTCATTCTTACATTCAACACATGGACAGATAATAAACCTCGCTGCTTGTTCGCATTTGCCACTACGAGGAAATCTTTTAAACCCGTAGTGAACTCGCCGGAGAGTCGGTTACCGTACATCCATTGCCGATTCATCTGCATTATTATTATATAATGTATATAATTAACCATCATGCATTTGTTAAACTAACTAGCTGGAAATAATACAAATCATGAAAGGTTCAAGTTGCTAACCGCGATCGCGGAGGTAAAATAAATGAAAACGCTCAAGTGCGGCTCGGACACTTCATATCATGTGTGTTTCATGCTATCGGGCATTTCATCGAACACCTTGTGTGCATAGTAGGAATCAAAAGCAAACCCACCACCCCTTGTGAATATTGTGAGCAGAAGTGAAACCAAATGTGGCAGAGTGCAGCGAGCTGAGTCCTATATAGGGATGGGCCTTTAGTCCCGGTTCACCTGGACAACCGCGACTAAAAGCCTTGGGGCCAGCCCGAGGACCTATTAGTCCCGGTTGGTTTGGCCAACCGGGACCAAAGCCCCTACCGTCCGCCAGCTGTGGACCGAGCGCGCTGGGCCCAGACTATTGGTCGCGGGTCTCGTCCCGAACCGCGACTAAAGACCCCTATGGTCGCGGGTCAATTATTTTGGGGACTAATGGGGGCGTATGGAAGGCCTATTTTCTACCAGTGTCAGTTACTAAGTGAAACTACTGCTGCTTCCTGCACAACAAACACATGATGTCAAGCGCTGGACACAAGTAGAAAATTGTCAAAATGTGAAGATTATCATTCCCAGGCCTGTTTTTAGTTTCATTTTGCCTATTGTAGATAAGATCATTCAGAAGAGTTAATAATGATCTAAACTTATTAAACCTCTCCCCGGAAGCTTCAAGCCCTTCCACACCACGACCTATCACTTGCATAGT
The DNA here is from genome assembly GCA_028641055.1 of Alopecurus myosuroides. Taxonomy (NCBI): domain Eukaryota; kingdom Viridiplantae; phylum Streptophyta; class Magnoliopsida; order Poales; family Poaceae; genus Alopecurus; species Alopecurus myosuroides. The sequence goes on along the minus strand of CM054057.1, from coordinate 249,611,613 downwards.
CTTCCGAATAACCTTCTGGTCTTTGTAATGTGCTTTCACCATCTTTACATATGAAGGTAAGATTTAACAAAAGTAAAATCGGTGTACGTTTGTGATCCGATTCATTTAAAATTTCATTAATTGTGGTTTGAGAACAGCAACTTACCACGCAATATATATTGAAATCCTGTACACGGAGGAACTTGGTGGGTTCTCGTCCCTTTCAAAAGTAACAAAGACAGAAAAAAATATACATCAGTAGACGAGAAAACGTTCATAATGGTACTTTTTCCACGATAATTGTATTCATGTGTATTCTCAGTACGACATGATTTCAGTTAACAGAGTGAATCAAAGGAAAATATAAGAACGGAAAAAACACTAAACTAAGTACCACCTTAGATAGCAGAATATAATGAAAGTTTAATCACTACAGGAAACGCTTCATATGCCGACGGCCATAAGCCGTCGGCACAGGCTAAAAAGCCGTCGGCACAGGCTGTGCCGACGGCCGCCGTCGGCACCTTGCCGTCGGCCTATCCGGCGTCGGCACATGGTCAAATGGCCGTCGGCACATAAAAAACCGTCGGCGTAGGCTATGCCGACGGCAAAGCCGTCGGCACACTAAGCTCTATGCCGACGGCAAAGCCGTCGGCACAATACTTCCAAAATTCGAATTTTGAATTTTTTTTTTTGAACTTTTTTGAATTTCTATTTCAGAATTTTTCACTTAGCCACATATTTAATCTCTAATCTCTAATTACACAATTAATCTAGTCAACATACTTAATCTCTAATCCTGAAATTGCTCCAGCCCAAGCACGCTTAACCTTTGAGTTCCTTCCAAACTAGATTCCATATGAGATATTAGAACTTACTCATATTACTATCATATCAATCATATTAACCTGTGGGGAATGATGTTAAACTTTTCTATTGTATAAATTTAAAACAGTATTTGAACGAATAACAATGATTTTATAATTATCTTTATTGACTAAATAACAATATAATGTTATAAATTACTTTATTTTGTGAATAAATTATTTAATATACAATAATTTATATCTTTAAATCCGTAAATCGAAATTTGACAAATAAAATGTCTAAATCGATTAGAAAAATTAGAGAAATTCAAATATGACATCCATATCATAAAAACATCGATAGTTTTAAAAAATTAATCTCTTTTGATAAATAGCCATGGTGGCCATTTTGACAGTTTCTGCCGATTAAGGTGGAAACATGCCAAATGACGGGTGTAATGGTCAAATCCATGGCATAGTTTGTTTAAATATGCCCATATTCCACACAAACATGCATATTGGAAGCACGGACAATGTTCCCGAAGAAAGTTTTGCTTTTCGTTGAATAAAAAAATCATTTTCCATCCTCCGAGTGTGAAAAATGACTTTTTTTGTGAAGCATCAACCACAAATATGTTGCAAAACCTAGGAGTTGCATTTTTTGAATATACTAGACCATGTTATATTCACAAATAACCAATTATTTTCCTCTGAAAAGGTTTTTATCCACCTCTTTTGAAGAACACAAGTTTCTGCCGATTCAGCTGGAAACGGGTCAAATTTGAACTACATGTGCCTCCTAGTTTGCTCATGATTTTTGGAAAAAATCATTTTTAGGTACACAACTACCTATTTCATCAGAGATACACCAAGAGTTTCTCAATATTCAAGCCCTAGATACGAACGGTCATGCCCGCCGTCTTGACTTTTTCCCGAAACCGACTTAGAAAATTCCAGAAAATTTAAAAAACCCCAAAATGATGCAAGACCTTCGCGTGGTGTCATTATATATGTCCTAGTATCCACCAAAAATAATAAACTTGGAATACGACGGTTGTGTTGAAAATATGTTCACATAAATGAGGTATCTCCTACGAACATTCTAGGGTTTCGGGCCAAATGACGGGTGTAATGGCCAAATCCATGGCATAGTTGTTTAAATATGCCCATATTCCACACAAACATGCATATTGGAAGCACGGACAATGTTCCCGAAGAAAGTTTTGCTTTTCGTTGAATAAAAAAACCATTTTCCATTCTCCGACTGTGAAAATGGCTTTTTTTTGTGAAGCATCAACCACAAATATGTTGCAAAACCTGGGAGATGCATTTTTTGAATATACTAGACCATGTTATATGCACAAATAACCAATTATTTTCCTCTGAAAAGATTTTTATCCACCTCTTTTGAAGAACACAAGTTTCTGCCGATTCAGCTGGAAACGGGTCAAATTTGAACTACAGGTGCCTCCTAGTTTGCTCATGATTTTTGGAAAAAATCATTTTTAGGTACACAACTACCTATTTCATCAGAGATACACCAAGAGTTTCTCAATATTCAAGCCCTAGATACGAACGGTCATGCCCGCCGTCTTGACTTTTTCCCGAAACCGACTTAGAAAATTCCAGAAAATTTAAAAAACCCCAAAGTGATGCAAGACCTTCGCGTGGCGTCATTATATATGTCCTAGTATCCACCAAAAATAATAAACTTGGAATACGACGGTTGTGTTGAAAATATGTTCACATAAATGAGCTATCTCCTACGAACATTCTAGGGTTTCGGGCCAAATGACGGGTGTAATGGCCAAATCCATGGCATAGTTTGTTTAAATATGCCCATATTCCACAAAAACATGCATATTGGAAGCACGGACAATGTTCCCGAAGAAAGTTTTTCTTTTCGTTGAATAAAAAAACCATTTTCCATTCTCCGACTATGAAAAATGGCTTTTTTGTGAAGCATCAACCACAAATATGTTGCAAAACCTGGGAGATGCATTTTTTGAATATACTAGACCATGTTATATGCACAAATAACCAATTATTTTCCTCTGAAAAGGTTTTTATCCACCTCTTTTGAAGAACACAAGTTTCTGCCGATTCAGCTGGAAACGGGGCAAATTTGAACTATAGGTGCCTCCTAGTTTGCTCATGATTTTTGGAAAAAATCATTTTAAGGTACACAACTACCTATTTCATTAGAGATACACCAAGAGTTTCTCAATACTCAAGCCCTAGATACGAACGGTCATGCCCGCCGTCTTGACTTTTTCCCGAAACCGACTTAGGAAATTCCGGAAAATTTAAAAAACCCCAAAATGATGCAAGACCTTCGCGTGGTGTCATTATATATGTCCTAGTATCCACCAAAAATAATAAACTTGGAATACGACGGTTGTGTTGAAAATATGTTCACATAAATGAGGTATCTCCTACGAACATTCTAGGGTTTCGGGCCAAATGACGGGTGTAATGGCCAAATCCATGGCATAGTTTGTTTAAATATGCCCATATTCCACACAAACATGTATATTGGAAGCACGGACAATGTTTCCGAAGAAAGTTTTGCTTTTCGTTGAATAAAAAAACCATTTTCTATTCTCCGACTGTGAAAAATGGCTTTTTTTGTGAAGCATCAACCACAAATATGTTGCAAAACCTGGGAGATGCATTTTTTGAATATACTAGACCATGTTATATTCACAAATAACCAATTATTTTCCTCTGAAAAGGTATTCATCCACCTCTTTTGAAGAACACAAGTTTCTGCCGATTCAGCTGGAAACGGGGCAAATTTGAACTACAGGTGCCTCCTAGTTTGCTCATGATTTTTGGAAAAAATCATTTTTAGGTACACAACTACCTATTTCTCATGATTTTTAGGTCCACCTAGATTTTGGTTGGATTCAGACGCCCACAACCCTCTCAGACGAAACTGTTAACCCATTATTGTTAGTTGCGTTATTTCTCATGATTTTTTTCTAATTATTTAGTTTTAACAATATGCATGATAATTTAGATATGTTTCTCCTCTTCGAAACGAGCTAAAGAACGTCAAAATCCGAGTTGGAATGCAAAAGTTATGATCAAAACGGTGATTAAGTCAAAAAAAAAAAATTGAGCTTGGCTATGCCTACGGCTTTGCCGTCGGCATAGCTCAAATTTTTTTTTTCGCAATCCAGGATTCCCTCTTAGGGTCTAGGCCGACGGCAGCCGTCGGCGTAGCTCAAAAAAAAAAAAAGGCTGACGGCATTGCCGTCGGCATAGCAATTTTTTTTTCGCAGTTTGAGATTTTCTCACTCGACCTATGCCGACGGCCCCGACAAATTGCCGTCGGCATAGAATTTGGCCGTCGGCATATAGGCCGATTCCTGTAGTGTACGTGTGACTGAAAATTTCATGCAGCAAAGGGCCATCTCCTAATTCATAAGTCCAAATGTTTGATGCAAATCAAATATATTTATCTCTAATGATTGCATTATAAAGCACGTGAGTGTGTCAAAAAATCATCTCATTGCCGTGTTGAACGCAAATGCATAAAAAAGGAAACTCAATACAGTCGAACATGCCTACTTTATTTTATTCCCGGTACGCTAGCTCTTGGTTCTTATTCCAAGTGATTCCGAACATTATATACTCCCTCCGTCTCAAATTAATTGTCACAAAGATGGACAAAAGTGGATGTATCTAACACATGTTAGATACATCCACTTTTGTCCATCTTTGTGACAATTAATTTAAGACGGAGGGAGTACATAATATAACTATTATATTTTTCATAATTTGTAAGAAATTTATAAATTATTAGCTAATTTAAAAAATCAATGCATATAATTTTAGTATGCTAAAATAAAGATTTAGGAAAAAAAAGGCATGATTCTTTGCATAAAAATAGAGAGTCATGCTATAAAATAAATTTTTAAATAAGGTTAGTCTTGATAACAAAATGACAATGTAGGTAACAACTACACTTACTGATTGATTAATTGTGGAGTTCGTTTGCCTTTTTTTGTGCTGTCTTTTTGTTGTTGAGAAACATAGTACAAACGCAAGCGCTCATATACGCGCACACACTCACCCCTATGAACGAACACACGCACACCCTACCCCTATGAGCACCTCACCTCCGAGAGACTGAGCCGACAGGTCTTGAGATTGACGAAGTCACCACATGCGCCTCGCTGTCGACGGGAACGTCGCCTCACACTGAAAGAATATTCCGTCTAAATGCAACACACATGTGTCAAACCTGGTGTTTAAAATCTGGTGGGCTGGGGGTACAACCACCCTGCTAACCATCCAACCACATATTGGTTTGCCTTTTTTTGTGTGTTGTCTTCTCTCACGAGATAGACTAATTTATATGATTTCCAGCCTATCATACAGTGACTGTGCATAATAATTTGGTGGAGAATAAACAGGGTGATTCTATACTAGCTTGGCTTGCAATGTTTTTGCTTCTTGGTTGTTCTGTATACATGCATATCCTTCTAGAAGTATTTGTCCTTTCAATCTAGGTGCCTTTGTATGTGGGTTAGGTAATGCCTTCACTGAATTGTTTGATTTTCACCATTATCTATCCTATGCTCCTATGATGACATGTATGCAAACTCTTGACTGAGCCCAGGAAAGAAGTTGCCAAGGCAGTGGTCATTGGTCGACAAAAGTGTTATGTAAAATATGTAGTATCATGCACCCACTTTGCTCGAATATTGTCTTATGTTTACGATCATGACTAAGGAAACACATACTTGAGCGAATTATCAATCCCACTTACTACGCTGTTGTCCACATTCTTCGCTTCGCACGTAGTAGAGGACACGCGGGCTTGCAACAAACTGAAAGACCTTATGAAAGACAAGAAATTCTCGATTTCACTAACAAGTAACCATCAATAATGGAGTTGCCATCCTTGTCGAATGGGGATCACCTGCCATGAATACGACTCGCAGGAGCCCTACCAACGCAGAAAGGGCCACCCCAACTGCATTGCCCTCAGGACACCGTCTTCTCGAGCTCGTACCCATGATGAAGATCCGCTTGTTAGATACATGATCGTTTGTAGTAGAGGATGTTGTGAAACTAGGTACTCAGGAGGCACATGCACTCATGGGGGAGCCATAGTGGATCTTGGGAGCCACAAATTCATTGGGGGAGAGGAAGGGGAGATTGGGGGAGAGAGGGCATAGTTACCTACAATAATTTTATTACACACACCTTTGAAGGTATGCTTCCCATACCCCAATTAATTTCCCATTGCCAAGAAGATTTTTATTTAGTTTGATTCACTCCCCCAAATAGTTGTTATATTGTAATTCACTCATACATCACTTGGCCATTGCCAAGGAGAAAATTGCTTAGTCTGATTCCTTTTCTCTCTAGGGTTTGGTTTTGTTGGTCTTTGTGGACTTGTGGTGGTGTCGTGCTGTCATTGAATGTGAACACCAAACGTACGACAAGTATGTCTCTTTATGAATGGTAACAATGTAAAATTCGGTTAAATTTGCATCCTTATGAGTAGTAGCACTTTATTGTGAATATGCATGAGTGATGAGTCGATGCTACTAAAAAGGCACCTAATAGAAATGGATGGTTGATGAAGTAATACATCTCATAGAAATTTAGCTCCAGAAGTATAAACCTTCCCAAGGCTACATAAGGATGTGGAGCTCGATACACATTTTTCCACAGCTTGTTAGATTCCTCTATTGGTTACCGAAAATTACAAATATAAACGTATTCACATTTATGTTCACTGCGATTAAACTATACCACGAGTTGCATGAGTGCATGCTGCTCACATATGAATGCGATGTATCAGGATGCTTAGAGAGAAGGCCATATACACATTGTGTGAACTTAATTTTAGGATGTGTGCTTTGGTGGTTGATAGTCCTGATGACCAACACCATTGGTCTCCGCCGAGTTCTGTAACAGCTAGTTTGTGTTGCATATGGCGCGGTGAGTTCACTTCTGGTGAATCAAAGTTGGCTGTAGCGGAAACGTCGATCCATTGTCTGGTTTAGAGAGCTGTGCCTCCCCGTAGATGAGCTCTCAGTGGTGCTTTAGAGTTTACACCATGTTGTTGTTTCGAGAAAAGGAGCACTTCTTCCAGTTTCATTTCTGAAACTGATAAGACACAGTCATAAGTTTAGTTTAGAAAACCGCGTTGGGTCACATGCATCTCCAGCACAAATGCTCTCTGTCAGCTTTAGTTGAACCTCTCTAAGGAATCTAATGTAACCAGGGAACCAAACTGCCAGCAACCTTTTAACAACTATTACAACAAGATCACAAAAAAAAAACTCGACAGCAAGTCCGCTTGAGTGCATTCTGTTCACATAGGAATGAGATGTATCAGGATGCTTTAAAGCTCATATACACATTGTACGGTTTTACTTTTAGGAAATGTGTTTTGGTGGTTGGTTGTCGATGACCAACACCACGGGTCTCCGTCCCAAATTCCCTAATGGCTATTTTTCCCATCTCGATGATGCGGTGCGTTCGCTGGTTGGCGAAACGGAGTCGGTGGCAGCGGCAACGTCTATCCGATGGGTGGTTTAGAGAGCCAGTGCCTGTCCTGTACGCGATTCCGAGGTGGTTCTCTGCATCATGTCGCTGCGCAGGGTTAGAAACCGTTCGAGGACTGACTCCTCGCGGCTAGCAAATCTCAGGTTATGCAAAGCTAGCTATGGATTTCTTCTGTGGGAACGACGGGAAGGCCTACTGTCAAGGTTGTCGTTGGGCTACTGTTCGCGAGATCGTGACAAGGTGCCGCTCCTGCCAGTTTCACTCTCACAAAATTTACTTGCATGCTTTCTCTTTCAGAAAAACTCTTGCTGCGTGAGTGTTCACCGGCCAACCAAATGCTTGGATTAAGTTGGATTCTGCTGCTTAATTTCCATAACATTCCGGAGATGGCAACCCAATTGGTATTGGCCGAGCATCTATGTCTAAACTGGGATGCAGAGACTTTCGTGTGCGTTTTGGGTTTAGACCGGTCAGCGAGCTGCTGATTGCTGGAGGGTGAGAACTCGAACAGCGACATATGTAGGCTGGGTTAGGATATATATATCTTTCAATCTTCCCTACAAAAGCTCGAACCTATTGCTTAAAATATGACACTCTGGTTTCCTAGTAGACCTTTGTACCGGTGCCAAAATAACAGGGTAGACCTCTACGAAATCAATAAGAAAAATACTGGACATCACTAAGTAACGAAGATTCAGAATTTTCCAAACAAACCAAGCCATTAGTGAGTGGCACTGAATACATTATTAATTCGTCAACTGTTCACACACAGTACAGAAAAAAGGGGTATGGCAGGAGCTACTCTGTAACAAATATTTGTTTGACAAATCTTTGTCTCAGGTGGAACCTAAACCTACAGACTCTCCCTTCTGGAAAGGGATTATGTCAGTAAAAAAGGATTTTTTCAAAAGAGGTTTTTTTAAGATAGGTAATGGCCTATCAACTCGTTTTTGGGAAGATACTTGGTTAGGGAATACCCCTTTAGCAGTGCAATATCCGGGGCTATATAATATTGTGAGAAATAAGAATGTGTTGGTATCAGATGTGTTATCACATAGTCCACTCAATATTCAATTTCGTAGAAACTTGGTTGGAGGGAGGTGAGAAACGTGGTTAAATTTAGTGCATGGTGTTATGGGAATTATTCTGAATGATGACCCTGATGCATTTGTTTGGGGTCTGTCAGTGTCTGGTTCATTCACGGTTAAGTCCATGTATCTGGATTATATGCATGGTAATACATCTAATTTACATAAAGATTTGTGGAAATTGAAAGTTCCACTAAAAATCAAGGTGTTTACACTAGTGGAAACAACCCCTCTCGTCCAGGGGGCCGGGGGGCAGCTGTCCCGGTTGCAACCAAATCCGGGACAAATGCCCTGCATTGGTCCCGGTTCGTGCGCCCGGGGCAACAGGAATCGCCTGGGCGCATTGGTCCCGGTTCGTGGGGGGCATATCGGTCCCGGCTCTTGCCACGGACCGGGACCAATGCCTAGCCACAGGCCACGTGGCACGCGCATGACCTGTTGTCCCGGTTCAGTCCACGAACCGGGACCAATGCCCCCTTCCCCTATATATACTGCCCCAGCCCCCCCTCCTTCCATCTTTTTTTTTTCCTTGGAGGTGTGAGAGAGTGTGGTGTTATAGTGTGTTTTTTTACTATGCACACGAGGTGTTCGACGAAATTCCCGAGACGCACACAAGCTCACTGAAAATGGTATCTTCGACCGAGGTTAACAAATTATCTTTTTTATCTGTAACTGATACATAAAAAAGTATTATTTGTCGATGTACTGTGGTCATCTCTGTATTAATATGTATTTTGATAAACTTAATTATATGATGCAGATGGATGCACGACAGCGATGGATGTACGGTGACCGACGCACCTCCGAGTATATGGCAGGCCTGAATGCATTTCTTGCTGTAGCTCAGGCGAACAAAGATAATGGTTTCATGTGTTGCCCATGTGTTGATTGTCGGAACGTCAGAGAACATTCTTCCGAAAGAATCCTTCACGGCCATCTACTTCGGAGAGGTTTCATGCCCAGCTATAATTGCTGGACCAAGCATGGAGAAAGAGGGGTTGTGATGGAAGACGATGAAGAAGAAGAAGAAGATCCTTTGTTCCCTGAATACGACGATACTGCAATGGAAGAGAATGCAGAAGAAGGAGGTGATCAAGAACAGGCATCAGAAGAGCCCGATGATGATCTTGGCCGAGTTATTGCTGATGCAAGGGAAGACTGTGAAAATAAATTGGAGAGGTTGAAGCTGGACAACATGTTACAGGATCACAAACAATTGTTGTACCCAAATTGCGAAGATGGTAGCACAAAGCTCGGTACCACACTGGAGTTGCTGAAATGGAAGGCACAAAACGGTGTGACTGACAAGGCATTTGAGAGTTTACTTCAACTAATGAAGCCAAAACTTCCAAAGGATAACGAATTGCCTGAGAGTACGTACGAAGCAAAGAAAGCTCTCTGCCCTCTAGGATTAGATGTGCAGAAGATACATGCATGCATTAATGACTGCATTCTCTTCCGCGGTGAGAAGTACGAGAATTTGGATGAATGTCCGATATGCACTGCACTGCGGTATAAGATCAGAGCAGATGATCCTGGTGATGTTAACGGCGAGCCCCCCCCGTAAGAGGGTTCCTGCTAAGGTGATGTGGTATGCTCCTATAATACCACGGCTGAAACGTCTGTTTAGAAACAAAGAGCATGCTAGGTTGTTGCGATGGCACAAAGAAGACCGTAAGAAAGATGGAAAGTTGAGGCACCCCGCCGATGGATCGCAGTGGAGAAAGATCGAGAGAGACTTTCCAGACTTTGCAGGAGAGGCGAGAAACTTATGGTTTGGTCTAAGTACAGATGGCTTTAATCCTTTTGGGGAGCAGAGCTCCGGTCATAGCACTTGGCCTGTAACTCTATGTATGTACAACCTTCCTCCTTGGTTGTGCATGAAGCGCAAGTTCATTATGATGTCAGTTCTCATCCAAGGCCCGAGGCAACCTGGCAACGGCATTTATGTGTATCTAAGGCCATTAGTGGAAGAACTCTTAGAACTGTGGGGCAAACCAGGTGTACGTGTGTGGGATGAGAACGAACAAAAGCCATTTGACCTACGGGCGTTGCTTTTCGTGACCATCAATGATTGGCCAGCTCTTAGTAACATTTCCGGTCATACAAACAAGGGATACAATGCATGCACACACTGTTTAGATAAGACTGACAGTGTTTTTTTTGGATAAATGTAAAAAGGTTGTATACCTGGGGCATCGTAGATTTCTTCCGATCAAGCATCCCTTAAGGAAAAAAGGAGGGAAGCATTTCAGAGGTGAGGCAGATAACCGAAAGAAGCCTGAGCTCTGTAGTGGTAATGATATATTCGATATGGTCAAGGACCTAGAAGTAATCTTTGGTAAGGCTGCTGGCAGCCAACCAGTTCCGTACGGCCCTGATAAGCGGGCACCCATGTGGAAGAAGAAATCTATATTTTGGGAGCTACCCTATTGGAAAGTTTTAGATGTCCGGTCTTCGATCGACGTGATGCACGTGACAAAGAATCTATGTGTCAATCTGCTATGCTTCCTGGGCGTGTATGGGAAGTCAAAAGATACGCCTGAAGCACGGGAGGACCAGCAACGTATGAAAGACCCAAGCAACAAGCACACAGATACAGGGCGCCATTCCTTAAGCAGCTACGCTCTTACTAAAGCAGAGAAGGAAATATTCTTTGAAGTCCTTTACAGTATCAAGGTTCCGTCTGGCTTCTCGTCGAATATAAAGGGGATAATAAACATGGCAGAGAAAAAATTCCAAAACCTGAAGTCTCATGACTGCCACGTGATTATGACGCAGTTGCTTCCGATTGCATTGAGGGGGCTTCTACCGGAAAATGTTCGAGTACCCATTGTGAAGCTATGTGCATTCATGAACGCAATATCTCAGAAGGTAATCGATCCAGAAATTCTGACAAGATTACAGAGGGATGTGGTCCAGTGTCTTGTTAGTTTTGAGTTGGTGTTCCCACCATCCTTCTTCAACATTATGACTCATCTCCTTGTTCACCTATGTGAAGAGATTCATATTCTCGGTCCGGTATTTCTACATAATATGTTCCCCTTTGAGAGGTTCATGGGAGTCTTGAAGAAATATGTTCATAACCGTGCTAGGCCAGAAGGAAGCATCTCGAAGGGCTATGGAACAGAGGAGGTCATTGGGTTCTGTGTTGACTTTATTCCTGACCTTAAGACAATTGGTATCCCTGAATCGCGGCATGAGGGGAGACTGAGGGGAAAAGGAACGCTGGGAAAGAAAACAATGATACCTAGGGACGGGCATTCTTTGACCAAAGCACACTACACAGTTCTACAAAATTCTATGTTCATGGCTACGTATGTCGAGGAACACAAGAATATTGTACGGTCTGCAAACCCGGGGAAGGATGACTCATGGATTAAACGCGAACACATGGAGACTTTCGGAAGTTGGTTGCAAACACGTCTTATAAATGACACCACTGTTGAAGATCAGCTATATATGTTGGCAGGGTCACCATCTTCGACTATTGGGAGTTTTCAAGGGTACGAGATAAATGGGAATACATTTTACACGAGCTCCCAAGATAAGAAGAGCACCAACCAAAACAGTGGTGTCCGCTTTGATACAACAAACAAGAATGGAAAAACTGACACATACTATGGTTACATAGAGGAGATATGGGAACTTGACTATGGACCTTCTTTTAAGGTCCCTTTGTTCAAGTGCAAATGGGTCAACCTGAATGGAGAAGGGGTAAAGGTAGACCCGCTTTATGGAATGACAACAGTGGATCTCAACTGTATTGGTTACAATGACGAACCATTCGTTCTAGCCAATGATGTGGCTCAGGTCTTCTATGTGAAGGACATGTCTTCCAGACCGAAGAAAAGAAAAAATAAGGGAACAATTTCATCATACGATGAGCCGAAGCGTCACATAGTTCTCTCAGGGAAAAGAAACATCGTGGGAATCGAGGACACGACAGACATGTCAGAAGATTATAATAAGTTTGTTGAAATTCCACCCTTCACAGTGAAAGCTGACCCCACCATCCCGTTAAATAATGAAGATGCTCCATGGTTACGGCCGAAGCGATCATAAGCAAGGGACACGAAGAAAATTCAGAAGACTAGATAGGGATGTTGTTGGTGATGTGTAATAATAAACGTGGAATACATGATCATAGTTCTTATAACGTAGTATGAACGAGATTTTGTTAGCCAAAATGATATTTATACATATTATGTGATTATGAATGGAGTAGGTGCAAGTTTGACCAATAATTTGTATTGATCGGTCAAAAGCTGGCAAGCATTGAGTGCTTGACAACTATGACCAGTCTGACTTCATTATTATTCCAACCAGCGGCACACACCCACCCACTTTTCTGTTTCTCTCTCCTCCGTATGTTGGTGATGTGTAATAATAAGCGTGGAATACATGATCATATAGTTCTGTTTGATCAGTATTTTGTATTGACCGGTAAAAAGCTGACAACTATGACCCATATCCGAGTATGAGATGTAGTATGTGTTGACACACGATATAGAACAAGTGATTATGGCAGGCCTCTATTGTTATTCATTGGAGTTAACCACCATAAACAACCCAAACTAGGCAGAGGAGAAGTAGAATCAGGTAGAGAAACATTAGAGCCGATGAGAAGTACAAATAGCATATGGAGAGAAACAAGGTTTAAAAGATATTGCTAGGTGCTTCCGGCCAAAAGATTATGAAATCAAAGTTTTGAAATTCTCAAATCAAACCATAAGTTCACAAAGCATACGCAAACATGGACCGTTACCAACCTGAGCCGCAAGGAGCAGTAGAGCAGAGCAGAGCAGAGCAGACTCTAGAGGATGGACAAGCAGCCAGGACTGACATCGACTCTAGAGGATGAACAAGCCACCCTACTTCTACTATGAAAATGAGGCCCTAGCTCCAAAAAGTGTATGGGTGGAAATTTCCAGAAATTTGTATGACATAGAGCCGGAGTTTGTGGATTCTAAACACTTCTGTGCAGCTGCTCAAGAAAGAGGCTACATCCATAATTTGCCAATTGAGAATAGGTCACGTCTCCTTCCTCTCTCTCCAAAGACCATATTTGAGGCATTCCCTCATTATGAGAACTGGTGGCCTTCCTGGGATCCTAGAAAGCAGCTCGATTACTTGCAAACCCGTGTGGCAAGTCCAATTCTGATAAAACAGATCGAACGTACTCTTGCAGGCTCAAGTAATCCACCACCTCTAACTGTTCAGAGGTATGTTATGGACGAGTGCAGAAGATGGAACCTTGTTTGGGTTGGAAAGAACAAGGTTGCCCCTCTAGAGCCAGATGAGATGGAATTTTTACTCGGTCTCCCAAGAAACCACACAAGGGGAGTCGCGAAGAGAGAGAGGTACAAATCTCTTGGCAATTCATTCCAAATTGATACTGTGGGTTGCCACTTGTCGGTATTGAAGAACATGTTTCCCAATGGTGTTAATGTGGTGTCCTTATTCTCCGGTATTGGAGGAGGAGAGATAGCTTTGCACAGGCTTGGCATCCACATGAAGACAGTGATTTCAGTTGAGATAGGTGAAGTTAATAGGAGGATTTTGAGGGGTTGGTGGGATCAGACACAAACTGGCACTTTAATTGAGATTGCCGGCGTGAAGTCTCTCACTAATGATAGCGTACACGGAAGTTACTATGTTATCAAGCGGGGGTCGGGATAAAGGGAAAATACGTGTGGATGCGCAGAGTAAAACTTCGAAGGAAAACTATGGTTTTTCTGTTGTAGACGAAGATCTCAAATTCACCGTGTCAATAAGGTACAACTCGCTTTGAATTAGGAAGATCACGAGAGAAATAAAAAATTGTAACATTTTTATATTCAAATTATATACAAATGAAAAAATAATTAATAGTTTCAATAGTTAGAATAATTATTTAGTTAAACGAAAAATGGATTTAAATTAGTTTTGCAAATTCTAGCATTTTTCATGTTGGAATTTTTGTCAAATTTGAAAGTATATAGAAGTTGTTAATGTGCAAACTTAACCCTTTTCAAATTTTGGCGCTAAAAATTTTTGGGCGCGCAGGGGTGCCACCGAAATTCGAAATTTGTTTTTGGTCCCGGGCCGTGGTACCAACCGGGACCAAAGGGGCTCTAGTCCCGGTTGGTGGCACGGGCCGGGACTAGAGGCCCAGGTGTATAAAAATCGCGGCACTCTCTCCATGCCGAACGAACACCCCAGGGACAGATACGAGTGGACATGGCTGGGCGAAGCCCTGCCGGCGGCGGGACGAGTAGACAGATCCCGCCGGCGGACCGCCGGCGGGTATGGGCTAGGGACACGGTAGACTAGGGGGGGCACACAACTTATATTAAAAAAAGGCCAGGGGCCTTGCTTACATAGATAGGGGCGGCGCGGCCACAGGCGGCCGGCCGTACTTGCATAAAGGGGCGGCGGCGCGGCCACAGGCGGCCGGCCGTTTTCTTGGGGGGTAGCTAGGGGCCTTGCTTACATAGAATAGGGGGCGGCGGCGCGGCCACAGGCGACCGGCCGATCTAGTTGTCCTCCTCGTCGTCGGAGATGCAATGGTAGGCGGGTGGCTGCCACAGGTGGGCAGGCGGCTGGGCCGGGGGTGCAGGCATCGGGGGCATCGGAGGCGCGTACGGCGGTGGCGGGGGCAGCGGCGGTGGCGGGGGCAGCACCTCCTGCGGCGGCGGCGGCGGAGGGGGCAGCTCCTCCTGCTCCGGCGACTCCGGCGCCCAAACGCCGCCGGTCCAGGCCCAGGACATGCCGTACTCCAGCCCGGGGGGAGCGGCTGCGGCGGCGGCTGGTCCTCGGACGCCTCATACTCGGCGTAGAGCGCGTGCCACCAGGGGGTAGGCTCGGGGGGCGGCGGCGGCGGCATGGCGGCGACGTCGGCGGCGGCGGCGGCCACGACCCGCTCCCACCGCTTGATTTCGTCCTCGACGAGTGAGCGGCGGGAGGCCTCGCAGGCATCCTCCATGGCGGCCCGGAGCACGGGGTCCTCCTCCCCGGAGAAGTCCTCCGGGATGTCCTCGAGGAGCCACAGCTCCCTCTCCCGGCCGGGCGGTGGCGGCGGGTAGTCCGCGACGTCCACCTCGTGGGGGGGCGGGGATGTAGGAGCGCCGGCGCTGCTCGTGCTCCTGCTCGAGCCAGGCGCCCCAATAGGGGGAGCTGCGCGCGTACGCGCGCTCCCTGCGGACGGGAGCCGGCAGGAGCTCGCGGCGGCGGTCGATCTCCTCGAGCAGCGCCTGGCCGGTCGGGACCGGCGGCACAGGGATCCGCTGGGGGTTCAGGTGCCAGCCGTCCGGGAGGTGGACGTCAGCATAGAACACCGGCGTGGCGTTGTTCCAGTGCCACTCGGCCTCGTCCACCCGGACGTACCGGCGGAACCTCTTGCCCTTGGGCGCGGCGCTGGGCGGCGGGCGTGCAGCCGGAGGTGGCGCGGGGACGCGCGGCGTCCCGCCGAGGCGGACACCTCCAGGGCCGTAGCCGAAGGCCTGCGCCGGCGGTGGTGGGACGCGGCCGGCGCCGCTCGAGGAGCCTTCGTTCCTGGGGCGCTTGCCGGAGCCGCTGCCGGAGCCGCTGCCGAACCAGCGGGACATGGTGGCTATGGTTGCTCTGCCTTGGGCGCGGCCGGGGTGGATGGGTTGTACGGGCGGCGGGGGGCCTTTAAAAAGGACCCGGGGTGGGCAGGCATGCCAACCGGCGGCCTGGACGTGGCGGCGGTTGCAGGCGGCCATGAATGCGGGCAGGAGCCGAGGCGTGGGCGGCGGTTGCAGCTGTGGCACGCGCGCGTGGGGAAGTGGGGGCGCGGGAAGCCGAGGCGGGGCGGGAAGACGAGGCGATAGTGGCCCTTTGACCGTCCTGTAGTCTTAATTTAAGGGACCAGGCGAGCCAGCCAACGGCCGCTGGCCAGTGGCCCCTTCGAACCGTTGACTGACCATAATAAAAGACGCTGGCCAGTGGGCCCTTCGAACCGTTGACTGACCATAATAAAAGACGCGGGCCAGTGGGCCCTTTTGACAACAAAATGTGACCAGTGGGCTTAATAAAAGACGTGGGGCTGGACGCGGTTGGGGAAGGGGAGGCCGGCTCGGGATTGGGAGACAGGAGCCCAAAAGACGTGGGCCTGGACGCGGAAACTGAACGATTATATATATTTTTTTGTCAAAAAAGTATCCATCCCGGTCCCTTGAACGAACCGGGACGAACTCCCTGGCCCAGGTTCGCCACGTGGCCTATCCTTACCATCCCGGGTCCTGGCACAACCGGGACCAATGGGACGGGCCATTTGTCCCAGCCAGCCCATCCTGGTTGCACAACCGGGACAACTGGCCCTTACGACCCGGGACAAAAGGCCCTGTTTCCACTAGTGTTATGTGGTTCTTGCAACGCAAAGTAATCTTAACTAAGGATAATTTGATTAAGAGAAAATGGGTTGGGTCTAAAAAATGTGTATTTTGTGATAGTGATGAATGAGTGGATCACTTGTTTATACATTGTGATTTTGTTAAACATATTTGGAGGTTGCTTCATTTTACTTTTAGCATAGCCCAACCAGTTAGCATTGATCATATGTTTGGAGATTGGCTTAATGGAATTGATAAAAGAACTAAAGCACGAATTCAAATTGAAGCTTGTGCTTTTCTGTGGGCACTATGGAATTGTAGCAACGATGTTGTTTTTGACAAATCAAGGGGTGCTCATTTTTTGCAGGTTACTCATCAGGCTACATACTGGATCCACATGTGGTTCTTCCTTCTACCGCTGGAGCAACGGGGTCTTATGGATTCTGGATGTACTCGCTTGATGGCGGTCGTTCAGTCTATCTACAGCCAGGGTGGTTGGCTGCACACTGAAAGGATCCAATGAGTTCTTTTAAGTTGTTGATACAATTTTTGTGGCTGATTTTGTTGTCAAACTTGGATGATGCGCCGAGTTGTAATCTCTTGGATAATACTTTATACCTTTTAATATAAAAGCAACAGCTGTGTGCATCCACGCGATGCAGAGGCTGGGGCTATATTCCCTTTTCAAAAAAAAAATACATAAAAAAGGCATAAATGGAGTTCCCAAGAGGCGACTAACCACAAGTTTCAATGCCAAATACGTGCACAGTTAACAAGTCTGATGTGGTAATGTCTTCACTCTACGCAGGGAATATGCAGTAACTGGCCCCTCCGTTTCTTAGATGAAACTACTGCTGCTGCTGCTGCCTACGTGACAAATCCGTGATGTCAAACTCTGGACACAAGCAAAAAAAAATTCGAAAATATTTAGATTATCTTTGCCAGGCCTGCTTTATATTTCAATTTTACCTATTCCAGATAAGATCTTTCAGAAGAGTTGGTATTGATCTAAACTTGTTAATCCTCTCTGCGGTAGCTTCAAGCTCTTCCACGTCACGACCCATCACTAGCATAGTCCTCTTTGTAACCTCCTGGGCTTTGAAATCTGTTTTAACTATCTTTACAAATGAATGTAAGATTTAACAAAGGCAAAATGAGTGTCTGCTCTGATTCATTAAGAAAGAGGAAAAGCTTGTATTAAAGAAAAATATAATGAGTTGTGGTTTGACTATTGAAACTTACCACAGAGCATACATTGACACTCATAGCATGGCTGAGCTTGGTGCCTTGTCCATCCTCCAAAAGCTAAACAAGTCAGAAAAAACCTATACATCAGTAGTTGGTAAAACGGGCATGATGTCACTTTTTCACAACAGTGTCAGTGGGGTTGAATATGTTTGAAATACATACCATACGATTATCAATTTGGTTGTATGGAGAATCGTATTGGTGTTTATTCACAGTAGGGCATTATTTCAGTTAACAGAGTGATCTAAACAAACAGTTTAACAGTTTCCCTTTACACAAAATCACAACAGAAAGGAAAACACTAAACTATATACCACCTTAGGGCATCTCCAGCCGTCCCCCCCAGAGCCCCCCCAGGGGGTTTTTTTCGCGGCGGAAGCGACGAAAAGCGCCGCTTCTTCACCACTCGGCCCCCCCAGGGGCCCAAATAGCGCCGTTTCGGCGCTAAATAGCGCCGCGGCACCCAGGCCAAACCCAGCCCGCTGGGTTCGGCCTGGGGGGGCGAAACTGCGCGGCTGCGCGTGCGGGCCAGCACTGTCAGTGACGCGCCGGGAAAACGCGGGAACAGAAACCCCCGCCCGTGATCGCCTTCTCGGCTACCGCGCGGTCAAAGGCTGCCGGCGTTTATGGCGTGGCGGCCGCCCAGTGCATGCGCCCGCCCAAAGGCTGCCGGCGTAATGGCGTGGCGGGCGGCAGCGAGGGACGGGCGCGCGCAGTAAATGCCCGGCTCCTCGCCGCGCTATAAAACCCCCCCGCCGCGTGCCTCGCCCCCCATTCTTCACACCGGCGAGCTCTCCCCCTCCCCTTCTTCCCCCTTCTTCCACGACAATGTCCGACGGAGCGGCAGCGAACGGGTTCCCACGCCACAACCTGCGCCGGGGCCAGGCGATGGCGCTGTACCGCGCGGGCTACCCTTGCCTGCCGGACATGCGCCTCCCTAGCTCCGCCGCGGGGGCGAGCCGCTGGGCGCTCAGCGCCGGCGGTGTCCCCGTTCCTCCCCTTCCCAACTCCGACCAAGAATTCCGTCGCGCCATCCACGAGATGCGCGCCGGAATGACGAACCCCGAGAACTATCCGCTCACCGGAGTGGATCAGTTCTGGTGGGATCGGCTGACGGCGCGCCGCAACCGGGAGCTGGCGTCCCTGAACGACAACGGCCCTGTCGAGGGCCGTTTCAACTCGCACGGGCGCCGCCAATGGTGGAGCGCCCCCGGCAGGACCCTCGACGAGGTCCAGCAGCACATCCACCACGGCAACCAGCCGCGTCTCCAGATGCCGCCGCCGGAGGCCACCCAGCCGTGGGTGGCGCGGCGGTCCGGTGCGTCCTCCTCGTCTGCGACGTCGAGCTCCTCCTCCTCCTGAAGCCGAGCAGCGCAAGGCGGCGCGCGAGCGTGAGGCCGCCGCCGCCGCGGCTCTCCTCCGCGTCCCTCCCCCACCGCCGACGAAGGAGAATGTCTACATCATTCTCGACGAGGACTCCGACGACGAGAAGGCGATGCAGCAAGCCCTCGAGGCGAGCAGGTGGGATTGCGGCGGCGGCGACGAGGGACAGGGTGGAAGCAGGCGCCCCGGCGACCCCCCCAGCGACGACGACGACGACGACGGCGGCGACTACAGCCAGGCGATCGCCGCCAGCCTCGGGCTGCAGTAGTTAGGTTTAGTTTAAATTTTTAAATTCGCGCCGAATATGTACGCAGTTTCAAAAAAATCAATAAAATTTCGTCTCTTTTGAAATTGCGTTTGTTTGGGCCGATTGTTGGGCTCGGGACGCGACTAGGAAACGCGCCCCCCAGGTTCCAGAATAGCGCCGTTTAGCGCCGCGGCGGCCCCAAAACAGCGGCGTTTTGGGCCCTGGGGGGCGCAACGGCTGGAGATGCCCTTAGCTAACAGCCAGTTATGACTTTTCAATATATCTGACTGAAAATTCCATCCAGGAAAGCACCATCTCCTATGATGACATCTATGCAAACTTTTGAGTGACTCTAGGAAAGAAGATGTCGACCCAGTGGTCATTGGTCGACAAATGTAATTTGTGACATATCATTGCTGCTTTTGCTTCTGTCCGGTTGAATTAAACCCGGATCAATCCTGTTATGATGTTAGACCATGTGTGTACTCCTAATTGTCTTATACCGAACTGTTATACTAATTTTACAATCTAGTAATTATGCTAGAAGGCTACCAAATATAACCATGTAGACCTTAACCTGGGCGACTAAATCTTGAGGCTTTGTTTTAAACTGGTATTGAGTCGGAAAAATTAAGAATTAGTGGTCAGCACAAGTAATTAACAGCATATGGGGGTTATGTCAGCAACTTTTCTACTTAACACGGAAGGCATGGAAACGGCATTTTGTAAATAGCAGGTCATGACTAAGAAAACACATACTTGGGAAAAATTTCTACTCCAAACCAAAGAGTGGATTTTAACCAGAACTTTTTTAGCAGAACATCATAGAACCAGCATTCGGTGCCGCCCACTTACCATGCCGATGTGCACATTCTCCACCGGTATCTTGGGGTATTCTTTCCTTATATCTGCAAACTCAAATGCCATCCACCAACCTATAAGGCCAAACAAACAGAATAAACAATAAGTACAGAGAAACCTCGTTCCATGCAGCTGACCACAATCCAAATTACTTGTCAATTGGATAAACATACACCCAAGCAAAGGTACCCTATGAATCACGGATTTCAGAAAAAAAAAGGATAATTAAACCTTATCATTTTTACCCGCAAAAAAAAACCTTATTTGTTTATCAAGATTCAAAGTCCAAGATTAAAGTATTATTCGTAAGTTCAACACAGAGAAAGCTAATCGAGTAGTGTCATATGGCGGGAATTCCTCAATTTAAGAGTGTCCAAATCCACGCTAAATTTCCGACAAAATAACACTATATTTGAGGCAAAGAACGCTCTCAATGGTTCACTTGCTTATACAATGATTCCAAGTTATATATTGTTTCTGCAACCAGTGCCAATTGCTTGGTCTTATTACTTGTACCACTATGTATTTCAGGATGATAGATGTCAGGCTTTAGATATTTGAAATATAGACAGAATTATGTTCCACTCCAAAAGATCGAGATTTGCAAAAATTTGTACATAAATATACATGGCAGGCTTTAGATATTTGAAATAGACACAATTATGTTCCCCTCGAAAGGATCGAGATTTGTGAAATTTTGTACATAAAAGCTCTTTAATTATTTTCAGACAAGTTGACGAGAATTCTTTCAAATTCGGGTTTGGACCCGGCTAAAATGGTAAAATGGTACTCCCACTGTCTCGAAATAAGTGTCAATGAAATTGGTTACAATGGATGTATCTAGCACTAAAATGCATCTAGATACATCCATCTCAATGACACTTATTTTGGGACAGAGGGAGTACAATATATACTTAACCTCTATCTAGGCCTAGGATGCAGGTAACTTGAATAGCCAGCAATCTCAGCCACGAGACGGAACTTACGCGGGCCGCACCAGGCATACTCGTATAGGGACCGCTCCGTGAGCTTCTCATCTGCAAAAGAGAGAACAGCAACATTAGAACATACAAGACCTTGGGACAGTCCAACAACAGCCAAAAGCTCATTAATAAAATTACCGAGAAAAGCTGGAACAAGGAGTAAGGAATGAGGCAATCAGAACCGCACCTTGGACCTTGGAGGGCTGTAAAACCATGCTGGCACCAGGTTTTGGCAGCATGGGAAAACAGAGCTCGGCGAAAGATCGGGGACTGGGTGGCGTATGCGCGGAGGAGCAGAAGAGGCTAGAGAGAGCGCGGAACGAAGGCGCCGCCGCCGCTGGGGACGGGGAGGCGGAGAAGGAATGGAGGAACAGTCGGGTGTTCGATCGTGTCGCTGCCATGCCGGCGGAGCTCATGAGACGCAGCATTCCGGGCTGGTTTTGCGCTATGGAAGGAAGGTAGGTCGAGTGGATCTGGCGAGTCACGAGGCCGTTGCCCAACCTCTTTTTGCGTCGGCCTTTTCCCTATGATCGTCGTCCTGGTGGGCACGCTGGCCGGGTTTCGGTAACAAACTCTTAGTTTCTATCTTAATCCGAAAGACATGCAACTCTCAAGCATGTGGTTGAAAAGGTCCTCATCCGTTGTTCCTATAGCTTGGGTAATGGGTAGGTCAAGCTCACGATCACCAAGAAACAGCCTTAGGCCAACGACCTCCAAATCGGACCCCACGTCAGCTTTTAGTTCGCTTAGACATGTCCCCCGACATTCTTGGGCCGGACAGTGATTTGGGGGACTCATCTCACCCCTCCTGACGTTGGGATGACTCATGGACATGTCGTATGACGCTATCCAGTCCAATGGCCAAGACCTATGCCCAAAAAGAGATACTATCCTGCGTTACTAGAAGGCCCAGCGAAATCCTACCAGCAAGACTTGCGGGTCAAAAAAGAAAACTCACGCTGACCTAAAACTAGGTTCTGTAACCCTCCTGGACACGGTTTGAGACCTAGCCACTTAATAAAGGTCAGGAGAACCACCGAGAGGGGGATCCAATCTACTTTTTACCACCACAAATTTAAGCTCGAGAACATACTATCGACTTGAGCACCCCCTTATAACCGATCTATTGATAATACAGATCGAAAGAGCAGGAGTAAGGGTTTTACCTCTACGAGGGCCCTGAACCTGGATAAATCGTGCCCCTGTTAGCCGACGATTGTCACCAGCGCCTCTACGTTCTCTTAATCGAAACCCTACCGGATCATCCGAGAGACTTGTTGAGATGACTAATCGACAATTGGCGTCGTATGTGGGAATTGCAGACGCTGGATCTACGACATCTCCGGCCTCGTCATCACCAACCTTTAGCTGGAGCCCTGGAACATCGACTCCGGAGGAACCGATCTGCTTCGCGTCGCTCATATGTGTGCCCCACTCGCCGGAATCGCGCCCCGTGTTCAGCGGATTGGAGAAAAGCGCCAGCCTGACGTTCGGGAGCTTCCACTTCCACGCCAACAAGGCGGGAATCCTGCGCTTCGCCAAGCAAATCGATCTCGGCGAATCAGACTTTGAGTCTGTCTCGAGCCCGGCGATCCTCGACTCGCAATCTGATGACGTTGGTCGCGACCTAGCGCCCAGCGGTAGCTCTATCCGTCGCAACACCCGCGACTTTCACACCATCGCGACTGAGGAACCCTCCAAATTCGGTGAAAGTTGTCGACCCACGCCTAGGACTCACGAGCCATATCTGGCCCAGGTCTGCATGGCAGGATCAACTGAACCACCCGAGGAAACAGACGCAAGTCGACAAAAGCGAGAACGCATCATAGTTACACGGGCCGCTTGGCTCAAAGCAAAGGCGGTTGTACACTCTGGCCAGCCAGTCGAGGATGCAGCTTCCCGAGATGATCTAACTGTGTACCACTACCAGCTGGTGCGAGCAGGTCGACTGATCAATGAGGCCCGTAAGAATCTGGACGCACGGAAGGAAGCGGCGGACGCATTGAGTGCGTGTCGTGCGGCGCTCCCCAGGACTCACTTGGTAAGAAACAATCCACCGAAAAAGAGATACGTCTCGAAGACCACTAGCATGGATCGCGAATCCCTCAGCGGAATCAGCAAAACACTCGAGACATCCCTCATGCATCTCGGCGACGAGGGAAACGTACACCGGACGACCCCCGCGGCGACACTCTTGGCAGACGCCACGTATTTACAGGCGAACCAGCCGCCTGAAAACGATTCCCGCGCGGAACAGCATCGACAAGTCCAGTGGGGGCTAGGCATGGCAGCCGCAAGAATCGCCGCTCAGATCCGTAGGCACGCGACAACGCCGGAAGCTGAAAAAACCCCTCGAGTAGAGAAGAAAACACCCCGCAGACGCGGGAGCACGTCACCTAGAAGGGGAGACAAGGGGACACCTCGTCGCGCCCGAGGGAAAGAAGCCCGGCGCCGCGGCGACAGCCAGTGCAGCGACGATGATAGCCCACGAGATCGCGATCGCAGCCCACGGCACCACGGAAGCCGATCGCGACGACGCAGCAGAGAGCCGCGGAAAGAGGATAATCGCGACCGGCCTGAATACGACGCGCGGGGAGACATCGCTCAAAACAAGGTCAACAGAGCCCGAGCAATCAGGAACCGCGCACGGTCGCTATCCACCTCTTCCGACGAGGAAGCCTGCGGTGCATTGTACTTCACTCGCGACAATCGCGAGGCACCGATGCCCAAGAGATTCAAGCTTACCACGGAGGACCCGAAATATGACGGTTCGCAGGAGCCCAAGCCTTGGCTATCATATTAGCTCACGGAAGTAAAATGCCAATGTGGGAACAAGACAACGGCCATGCAGTACCTAAACCTACACCTTGTAGGCGCTGCGCGTAGCTCGCTCGAAGGAAGACCACGAGCACACTACGGATCATGGGACGATCTAACCTACGACTTCCGCAAGAACTTCCAGACGACATACAAAAGACCCGCATCTATCGAGGTGCTGCGGGCTTGCAAGCAGAAGAGCAGCGAGTCTACTCGCGAGTATATTCAGCGGTGGACCACGCTCAAAAATACGGTGGGAAACATGTCAGAGGAGGTCGCAGTCGAGGCTTTCACCAAAGGGGCTGGGCTCCCTTCCTTCAGAGAGGACCTGGGACGAGTTGCGCCCAAAACCATCGGAGAATTAATGGCGATAGCCGACAAATGGGCCAATGGCGAAAAATACCCGCGCAACGAGAAAGCATCTTCACCCGCGCCCGAGGAGAATCGCAACAGTCGAAAGAAGAAGAGGAAACATTACGACCACGACGATCGAGAGGAACTGGTGGCAGCAGAGTTCACAAGAAATCGGGACAGCGGGCCTCGTGGAAACCGCAACTGGAAGCCAAAGCCAGATGATAAAACTCCCGAGGAAGACCTTGACGGTTACTGCACGCTACATCTATTCACAGATAAGCGCACAAGCAAGACCAAGGCAACACATATCCTCAAGGACTGCCGAAAGTTCCAGGACATCCACGAGGCTTACACGAAGAAAAACAGAGCCGCGGTTAACCAAGGATACCCGCAACTCCTAGGGGAATACCAACCACCGCAGCCCCTACCTCCACCAGGGCACCGAACGCGGCATTAGCCGCGCTACCAGCGCCACCCGCCGCAAACCCGGGAGCCAATGGGTACCCGAACCCATAGGGGATCCTAGGCATGATACAGTAGGTCTCCCGTCCCGAAGAGTCCAGAAGAAAAATACACGCCAAGTCAACATGGAAGTACAAGCTCCACCATCCGCACCCGAATACCTGAAGATGTCAGAGTGGTCGATAACCTTCTCCAGAGAAGATCATCCCCCTCGGGTACATCGACCATGACACGCCGCGTTTGTCATTCAGGCGCAAATAGGCAACTACGACGTCGCTCGGGTGTTCATAGACAGTGGCAGTGGAATCAACATCCTATACGCGGACACACTCCGCAAGATGAACAAGAACCTACACGGACTTGCAGAATCGTAGATATCCTTTCACGGGATAGTACCAGGGAAAGCCGTCGGACCACTCGGAACAATAAACCTGGAAGTGATACTAGGAACCCCGAAGAATTACAGGAGAGAATTTCTCGACTTTGAAGTAGTCAACTGGCCATCACAGTACCACGCCATTCTCGACCGAACAACGTTCGCGAGATTCATGGCATTACCCCACTAGGCCTACCTGAAGCTCAAACTTCCAGGGAAATACGGCACGATCACCATAAGCGGCGACTTCCAAAAGTCAGACAAGTGCGAAACTGAGTTCAACGAGATCGCGAAATCTTTCGGGATGCAGGAGGAACTGAAGGAGTTGGCAAAAACCACGGATCACTCGGTGATGCCACTCACCAAAAAGAATGGCCCGGAACTCGAGTTCAGCCCAAACAAAGACACTCGAAAGCATCAAGTGCACCCGACAGAATCCGCGAAGACGGCGATGGTGTTCACCACCCTGTCATCCGCATAGCAAGGTGCACTTGTCGAACTCCTCCGTGAGTATTGGGATATTTTTGCCTGGCAGCCTTCAGATATGCCAGGGATACCCAGGGAGTTTGCCGAGCACTCACTTGAAGTATTCAAAGATGCCAAACCAATCAAACAAACCACCTAACGATTTTCCGAGCCAAAACAGAAATCACTCGGAGAAGAGGTGAATAGACTACTAGCCGCCAAGTTTATGAGGGAAATCAAAATATCCACCTGGTTAGCAAACCCGGTGATGGTCCCGAAGAAAAACACTAACATCCTTTGCGTGTGCATCGACTACACGTCGTTGAACAAACACTGCCCCAAGGATAACTTCCCATTACCACGGATCGACCAGATCGTGGACTCCACTGCAGGCTGCCAATGACTCTCCTTCCTGGACGCCTACTCGGTCCACAATCAGATCAGGATGAAACAGGAGGATGAGGAGAAGACAACATTCATCACACCACACGGCGTATACTGCTACACGACAATGCCCTTCGGGCTAAAAACGCAGGCGCAACATTTCAGCGATGCATGCAAAAATGCCTTGCCAAGCTCATTGGCAAGAACGTACAGGTGTACGTTGACGACATCGTCATAAAAACTTGAGATGAGGATACACTCCTTGAGGACATCGGGGAGACATTCGACGCCCTCAACACGTACAAGATCAAGCTTAACCCGACAAAATGCGTCTTCGGTGTTCCTGCAGGACAACTTCTCGGATACCTGGTGTCCGCCCGAGGAATCGAAGCCAATCCAGAGAAAATTCAGGCGATCCTGACAATGAAGGAACCAACAAATCCTCGCGGCATACATCAGCGAGCAGGGCGACTGGCCGCTCTGATAAGATTCATTGCAAGATTAGGCGAGCGGGCGCTCCCTTCTATAAGCTGCTGAAGAAAATAGACAAGTTCGAGTGGACGCGAGAAGCAAAAAAAGGCGTTCATCGACCTAAAAAGAGTGCTACAGAGCAGGCGCGTATTGGCAACGCCACAGGAAAGGGAGCCCCTCTACCTTGACCTAGCCGCAACAAACCAAGTCGTCAGTACGGTAATTGTCGTCGAGCGGCCAGAGGACGGAAAAGCGTACGACGCGTTCAACGGCCAATATACTACATCAGCTGAGGTACTTTCGCCGTGCAAACATCGGTACCCTCACTACCAGAAGCTCACGTATGGAGTGGTCCTTACAGCCTGCAAGCTCAAACACTACTTCGAGGAGCATACCGTCACGGTACTAAATGACACATCACTTGGTACTGTCAAGAACAACCCCATAGCCTCTGGGAGAATCGCAAAGTGGAGCATCGAGCTAGGCTCCTGGGACATGATATACGCAGGGCGTAACGCTTTAAAATTCCAGGTCGTCGTGGAGTTCCTAAGCGAGTGGACGGAGCAACAAACCCCAGGACCTCCAGAATACACGAGCAACTCGATCATGTACTTAGACGGGTCGAAAAGAAACGAGGGAGCCGGAGCCGGAGTAATCCTCAAATCGCCCAGGGAGACAAGCTACAGTACGTCTTGCGACTAGATTTCCCTCTGGACGACCAAGCATCCAACAACGATGCAGAATACAAGGCCCTCCTGCACGGCATGAAGATGGTGATCTCCTGCGGAGCCACTCGATTGATCATATATAGGGATTCAAATCTCATCGTGCAGCAGACGATGAAGGAGTGTGACGCTATCGTGATATGTACAACCTACTCGAAGGAAGTTTCAGAGGGTGCGAGCTGAAGCACATCGTGCGATCAAGAAACTTGCAAGCAGACAAACTGGCGAACATAGGGTCAACAAACGCCCTGTCCCACGAGGAATCTACTTTGAGAGAATAATCAAACGACCAGTCAAGGTCAATAAACCATTAGGAACACCCGCAGCAGCGGAAACGGATACCAGCCCGCAAATTGCCCTCATCGAGCTCATCCACAATATCTCAAGACAAGTTTTTTTCGTCGATCCAGTCTGGACGCAGAAATACCTCAACTAATTGTCCAATAAATAGCTCCCGGTAGACATTTGCGAGGCCAGACAGATAGTACGACGCAGCAAATCTTTTTGGGTGATCAACGGAGAGCTATAGAAGCAAATCATATAAGGAGTACTCCAAAGGTGCATCGCACCCGAGGATGGCAAGAAACTGCTCCGTGACATACACCAAGGCGACCGCGGCCACCACACAAGTTGGATACTGGTCGTGGGCAAAGCTTTCAGGACAGGAATCTACTGGCTCACGGCAGCCAGAGACGCCAAAGATCTCATCGCGAGATGCAACGCCTGCCAAAAGTTTGCGCCCAAGCCACATGACCCTGCCACAGAACTCCACATGATTCCTATCGCCTGGCCCTTTGCTCAATGGGGGCTAGATATGGTGGGACCGTTGCGCAAGTTAACACACGGAGGGTACACCCACCTGCTAGTAGCAGTCGACAAATTCATGAAGTGGATAGAAGCTACGCCAATCACTTCACAGCACGCCGAGTGCGCCGTGAGATTACTCGACTCCATCATGTGCAGGTTCGGTATCCTGCACAAAATCATCACAGATAATGGGAGCAACTTCACAGCCAAAGAAACTCAGGACTTCTGCGAGAAAAAAAGATAAATCTCAGTTTCGCCTCGGTAGCTCTCCGGCAAACTAATGGTCAAGTCGAATGATCCAATGGATTAGTTTCGGTTGGCCTAAAGAAGCGGCTACTCACTCGGCTATACGCAGCAGCAGGGCACTGGACCGAAGAACAACCGTCAGTGTTATGGAGCCTGCGAACAACGCCAAATGGGTCGACAAATTACACGCCATTCTTCATGGTATATGGAGCTGAATACGTGCTACCCGAAGAGGTCAAGTTTAGTGCACCACGAGTCGTGGCATACAGCGAAGAAACCTCAAACAAGGCACTCGCAAGATCCGCAGTCTATCAGCAATCACTGCACAATTACCATAGTCGCTGCATACTCCACAGATCCTTCATGATAGGAGACCTGGTACTACGGCTCAAGCAATAGGAGGGACACAAGCTAGAGCCACCATGGAAGGACCTTTCATCATACACGAATTCATCCCAGGAGGCATATATCGCTTGAAGAACCCGAAGACCGGCGGTATCTACTCCAACCCGTGGAACGTGGCGCACCTCCGCAAGTTCTACCCCTTGGATTTAATCTTCTACTAGCGAGAAATAAGGCTGTATCAGCCACTTTGTAGCTCGAGCAAACACGTGGCTTCTCAGCCATAGCAATAAAAACATGGTTTTTCAACCATAGCTACAAGGACTATCGCCCTTTTTCTCCTCTTAACATGCTAAAACGACAGGTAAAACACCCCCAACACACGGGGGCTACACCTAACTAGTGTCACCAAACTTCTTCGAGCCACTACTAGGGAAAAGGCTACCGCAGGCGCACAAAATTAGGCTGCCGCAGGCGAATTTCGGTTCGCCTGGGACCACATCGCCAGCAGTAATGACTTACCGCAGGCGAACTTCAAAATGCGCCTGGGGTAACTTGACATACCCCAGGCGAACTGGCCCTGTGGGCCTGAGGTAAGCCTTTTACCTGAGGCGAACAAGCACTGTGCGCCTGGGGTACAGATTCGCCTGGGGTATGATTTCTTATTCGCCTGGGGTATGGTTTTGCTGTGTCAAAAAATAAAAGAAACAAAAATAACAGAATTACAGCAAATTGACAGAAATAAATATGAAAATGACAGCAAAATAACAGAAATATTCTCGATCATCAACACATAGTTTCGAACAATAGTCTCGATCATCACCAAATAGTCTCAAAGCGAATAGTTTAGTTACAAGCATAGTTCAAACAGTACTAGGAGTACAAATAGTTCAAACAAATCGATAGTTTAGTTATCTAGACAAGCAAAACAACAAGTAGCATCAACACTAGGAGTACAGGGAGTATAAGCACGACGATGGCGAAGGTGGTCATCCGGGCCCTCGTCTTCTCCGTCTTCTCTCTCGCTAGGTAAGTGGCGTATCGAGCTTCCGCCTCCACCATGGTCTTGTACCCCTTGTATCTGTTGCCGCTCAAACCGTGCACCTGTCTCCGGCATTGGTCCCAGTCGTCGTAGACTCCGGGAATCCTACCGACATACACAACATACCATGTCATCTGTGCATAGGACAAAAATACGAGTTTAGCATCGAAAGTGATAATAGACCGCAAATAACCATCAAAAAATAGAAGCATCAAGGTTTACGAATAAAACAGGACAAATAAAGGACTAAAAGTTATATGATGCAAGTGTATACTAAAATTTTGTCAATTCTATAGTCTCGGCGGGAACGGACGAACGCCTTCTAGCGTGTTGAATGTCCGGGTGTCACGTTTCTCTCGTAGGTGTGCTTCTATGTGACAGTTGCCCGGTGGTGCCTGAACGTGGAAGAACAAGCCACCCCGACTGATGACATCCGACGAGAGTATCGTGCAGATCCTCCGTTAGATGCGACGGAACTCAGCCCGCACATATTCATCGGGGGTGTTGGCCATCTTTGTGGCCAGGTCTCGGAGATGACTTGGTAGCTGGGCCTATTGGGCATCCTTTAAGTACTCCCTCATCTGAAAGATGACATACCAAGCTTCCAACTCAGATTCTTGCTCCGATTGCTTGAGGCAGGGGAAGCTTGTTACGTGGGTGCACACGTAGGCGCCTCAGACTATTTTCTCCTTTTTTAGGGGCTTGCCTAAATCGGCGGCGAAGCCGTTGAGGGCACTATTAAGAACAACTCTTATGTCGGTGTAGTCCTTCTGCACCGCCCTACCCGCATCGAGATAAGTGCATTGCTACCAATGCGGGTCCATGACGATGAGTACGCATCCTCCGTTTCTGCGCAGAACATTTCGAACAAGCCATCAATATCATCAATCGGAATACTAAGGAGATTCTAGAAAGAATGTAACGACGTGAAGCGGAGAGGACTACTTACTTGGGAAACTATGGCATGAGAATGACGTTCTTATCCTTGTTATCTATCAAAAACCCCGTTATGTAAGTCGTGATAAGAACCCGGTCCGCATGTGACCGCAAGTAGTCCTCATTCATGTAGTAGGGGTCCATAATCGCGATGTGCGGGGTATTCTCCATGACCATATCGTGCGCCATGCTGAGCGATACCAGGTGGACAATGCTTCGGTCAAGCTTTCCCAAGTGGAAGACCCTGAATATGTCTTTGTATCTGATGAAGAACACCTCTGCGGGATTTGAATCCACAAAGCCCACGGATCGGGGCACCTTGACCACGTATAGCGGGTAGGAGGGATGTTTCTCACGTAGAAGTTCATTCTCTTTGAACAAAATCCCGTCGTGGATGGTCCTCATGTCACCACCCATGACAGCGACAACCTCAGGCGGCAGCATCGGCTGACCTATCTCATGCACCTTCCTCCACGGGACGGCGGGCGGCAAACGGTCCAGGACTCGGGAGACCGCTGGCTGGCTACTAGAGGAGGCACCACCTTTCTTCTTGTTGCCCGGCCTCTTCCGATTCTTCTTCGGCCTCAAGCAGATGGGAGTGCCGCTTTGTTTTACCGCCTCTGCGGCCATAGCACGAAGTGTATTCGGGGTAACCAGCGTAGGCTGTGGAGCCGTAAAGGCCATCTGCTCCTCGGGAGTTTCTTGGGAATAGGTTAGCTTCTTCTGGATATCCGGTTTTCTGGTGGGCAACTCAGAAGAACCGCCCTCTCCGCCATCTACCTTCTTCTGGATATCAAGAGTTCTGGCGGGTAACTCCGGAGGAACCGGCTTCTCGCCATCCAACTGATTTATGAAATCGTCAATGGGAGCCAGTTCAATATCCATGTAGTCATCATGGGTCTCATGCTCGTGATGTTGCTCGTCATTGGACGTCTCATGCTTGGGAGGAGGAGGATCCACCGGAGGTGGAGAGAGGACATTGCCAGGTTGGACCTTGTCTTGTTGGCTTGCCGCGGGCGCAACCGGTGTAGTGGTGACGGTCATGGCTTGGCTTGGCGCCGACCCTGACGTCGTGTTCAGCCGAATAAGGGCTTTCGGCCATAGCAAGATTTGATTGTCCAGTTGGCCGAGATTCAGCTCGCTGTCGGCATCGGCGGGTTGATTAGGAGGATACAAGTTCTCGAATCCCAGTAGCACCAGATCGACGCGAACCCGAAGCTCGTTGGCCGGTATATCTCTGCAGTGGTACTTGCGGGATAGTGGCTGCAAGATGCTCCCCTTTGCAACATCCTTCAACTCGCTGCCCACTTTTAGCAGGAAGGTGCAGCCCGTCGCGTCAGCCTGCGATAACATGCATGGATAGGTCAGAGAGTAGGGTTATATTGAACTGGCTACAGCTTGAGACGGTCAATAATTTACCGTGAGGGAATTGAGCTCGGCTAACGTCGACGGACCACAGGTGATGGTGGGCTCGTCGAGCAACGGGGTGGTGGCCGCGCCGGACACGGCCGACGGTCCATCGGGGGCAGGCGCGTCGGGCACGGCGGGGGCGACAGGCACGGCCGACGTCGACGGACCACCGGCGGCGGCCGTGGCGGGCACGACCAACATCGACGGTATGTTGAACGTCGGTAACGGCCCCTGTGAGCTCCCGGCGATGTAGCCACATATTTTTTAAATACGTCGGGGATGAGCGCATTCATCTTTTCCCCCACCGTTTTCTCAATCTTCTTCTCCATGTTTGTTTCCAAGTCATGGACCTTCTTCTTCAGCGCCTCCGTCTCCTCGCTCTTCTTCGCCGCCCGCGACTCCTTAGTGCTGGGCTCAGCCAAGCCATAGTTGGCGTGCTTCTTATTAAGTCCGCCGCCGGTGATACGGCCTAAGTGCGGCCTTTTCAGAGGGTCCTGGCTCTTTGCCTTGTTGTACCCCCCTGATGAAAGGCTTATCCCACGCGACTTTGGCCGTCGACGTCTGCGACGAGGAAGATTCAAGTTGTTGTTCTTCTAGCTGCAGAAGCAACATATGAACGGTTTAGAAATGGTTTCGTACTAGAATGAAATCATGGACTTGATGATGATGAGTTGCATGAAATGGTAAATTTCTTACCACTAGCTTCTCAACATTCTTCACGCTATCGTCCGTGACCAAAATAACACCCTCCACCATCTTCGGGTCCGAGACAAGTTCCCCGGTCGGAGTTACTTTTCTATACCTCGACCTAATGAATTTCTGGAATTGCGGGTCATGGGCATACTTTGCGTAAGGGTTCTCAATCCCGTTTTCAATGTAGGCCTGGTCCTCTTTCGCCCAAACTGGATCCTTCCCGTCGTAGCCACGACAGCCGAGATTGTGGTGACCGATGTTCTTCGACGCTAGCTCCTTCCCCCATTCCGTTTGATTCTTAGTGAAATCAAGCGACTCGTTATTTAGGAAAGTCTTGAAGTCATCGGGCGTAATCCGCGGGAAGTGGCGATGGATCTCTTCGAATGGTTTCGAATCCCTAATCATCGCCCTCACCATAATCTTGTAATTTCTCAGGGCTTTGGTGAATCTAGTGAGGGCGAGTTTGTTCACGAGGTTGCCCTTCAGATTCTCGTTGTTGTAGGGGGGAGGGAACTCGTACCGCGCGTGCAGCCTCGAGATGAGTTGGGCGCCCGGAGTTGGCTTCTTCTTGAGAGTCGGCTCGTTGACATTGACGACGTCTCGAAGTATCGCGCCAAGTTGGAGGAAGTACCCCTTCACAAGGTCCAATGGCATCACAGGCGTGCCACTGGAAGGGTCCACCTCCGTGAATTTCTCTCGAACGGTGCCGACCTTGTTCAGAGTTCGCTTCCGACGCTTGTTTCCCGTCGTGCTGCTCGGTGAGGGACCCCCGGCGCCACTATCAGTGGTTTCCTCCTCGCAACCGGTGAGCCCGTCATCATTGTGGGACTCGACATCGGGGGGCTGGTCAGTTTGTATCCGATCGTCACCGCCATCATTGGCTCTCTCTTCCTCTTGCGACTCTCGGGCCATAAGGATGTAGTGGTCCAATAAAGCCGGATCCGTAGTAGAAGAAGACATGCGCTAGCTAGCAGTAGACAAAACGTATACGGTTAGTCACCGAAAAAATTCGGCATGACCTCGGCTATAAATGTCATGCCGGAGTGCCAGTAATTCGCCGGAACGGAAATGAATCAACGTTCCGGCAAAACATTGGCACTCAATGTACCTGCAACATAAATTGAATGCACACATGGCCACAAAAACAGTTTCTTGCATTGCTGTCATCACATGGCACAAAAACTCCCAAGAAATTCATATATCATGCTAAAAAAACTTCCATATTGGCTGCAGCAGCAGATCAAAGTAGAATACTGCACTTAATTAATAAAAAATCACAGAGTATTCTAGCAGTGGCACTACTTAATTTCTTCTTGGAGGGGTGCAGTTGTACTTAATTAGTACCAGATCACAGAGAATGAAGCAACTCAATCATAGATAGAGCACAATAACCATCATTCTTTCTAAATTTCTTATCTTATCACTATCATTTCATACCGAAAATACCAAAATATGATGATAGGTTTAGATACTTAAGTTAGTATCTGACGCTATCATGCAATGGACTGGAACAGAAACGTGATCGGGCACATTTTTTTCCTAAGACTACCATTTTATTTTCTTCTTTTATCATGCAATGCCCATGCAGGCTACTCACACTTTTATTGCTGCACTAATGTTCAATAATCCTTGTTTGTATGGTGTGTGTTCATCCTACATGGGCCGGGTGTTAATAAAAGAATCCTGTATGAAAAAAGAATTACTGACAAAATTGATCAATAATCGGGCTCTGCCATTTACCGGACAACATGATAACAGTAGGCAGCAATTGTATACGGGTGTTCGATTATGGTTAGATCGCGTGCACCTTCAACATGTATGATGGAGTAGCAGTAGTAGTATGTCAGGTAATTACGCGGTAGCAGAGCCGGTTTAGTGGTGGAAGCAGGACAATACTAGTCGATCGATGTCTATATGCAGGGGTAGTTTGCAGGGGAAAGCAACACTGCACACGGGCGTTGGAAGAGGGGGGGCTGACCTGGGTTCGTCGTGGGCGTGGGTGACGACGGCCGGCGTGGACGACGACGATGAGAGGGACGGCGCGCGGAGTGCTCCCGCTCCTCCTCCCCTGCTACTCCCGCTCCTCCTCCCCTGCTGCTCCTGCTCCTCCTCCTGCTGCTGCTCCCGCTCCTCCTCCTGCTGCTCGACAACGACGACGGCGGCGTGCGATGAGAGAGACGACGGCGGCGTGCGGTTTGGGGATCGAGAAGAAACGATCTGTTCTGCGCGCAAGATCGAGAGAGAAAGGAAGTGTGCTGGCTGGGGGTTAGCAGAGCGAGGACTTACAGGCGCATAACGAGTGATATGCGCCTGCGCTATCCTTTACCCCAGGCGAACAAAACTAAAATGCGCCTGCGCTAAAGTTCGTAGCGATTCGTTATGCGCGGGCCCACAGAGCCATACGCCAGGCGCATAACCTAGAAAATGCGCCTGCGCTAAAATGTAGAACCGGTTTGTGATACAAACCGGTTCCAATGTGGTTGGCTCGATGCCCTGTTATGCGCGGGCCCACAGAGCCATACCACAGGCGCATGACCTAGAAAATGCGCCTGCGCTAAAATTCGTAGGGTTTTGGTTTGCGCGGGCCCACATAGCCTTAGCCCAGGCGCATGTTCTGTTAAAAGCGCATGTGATAAAGTTTACCCCAGGCGCATATTCTCACAGATGCGCCTGTGCTAAGATTTTCTAAATTACACAGCCCACCCCGGCCCGGGACACATCGAGCAATACGAATGCTATTATATGGGGCTCCCACATTGTTTTTCACTTAAAAATTAGATACATATGAAAGTTAACATGTGCAAAAATATTTAGTGTCGCATCGAGCGTAAATAGATTGATTTAGCGAGATACCGCAAGTGTTTCTCTCTGAAAACACATTGTACATAGTAGCTATTAGCATGTTATATCGCACATATCGCGAGTATTTCCCTCTCTCAACCTTTCGTCACAATCTTACTCTTGCCTTTCTTGGTCGATATTGAATACGTGACCGCCATATCGTGACTTCTTCTTGTGAATGGAAGACCTGCCCTAGGTAGTGTGGTCCGGCTTCTTCTTGTGGTGTATGGTGCATCGTCTTCACATGGTTCTTCCATCATCGGGTCTCCGACTAAGCCGTCGAAGTCCTTCTCATCGGCGACTCCATCCATTCCGACGAGGGCCCTTTTTCCTCTCCTTACGACAACACGACTAGGCTTTGCCGGTTCGGTTATGAAGAAGCATTGCTCCACGTGCTTAGCCAATACCCAGGGCTCATTTTGCACGGTGGGGTTCTTGGACTTGGGTTTGTTGGCTTCAAACATCGACATAGTGGTGAAATATTCGTCTTCTTTCGTGACGTTTGTAGCCCATCTGACATGGAACATCGGCAGCTTTACCCCAACGTAGTCAAGCTCCCAGATTTGCTCGATCTTTCCGTAGTATCTTCTAATCTCTTCGCCCGTGTAAGATTCCATCGTTATAGACGAGTTTTGATAGTCGCTACTTTTGTCTCTTTCCTCCGTGTAGAATGTGTACCCATTGATGTCTTATGCTTGATAAGTCATCAGATAGGGCGCGGGGCCATATGACAAGGCCAATACAATTTTATCTTTCTGACATATCATTGGCGGGGGATCGGCATCAATCTGCTTCTTGAACCATGTCGCGAAAGAGGAGTTGTGTGCTCTAAATATCTCATCTTCCGTCATCGGCCTGCGAGCACTGTTTTTTATCGCGGTTTTGTGCTCTTCTATCCAAGGGTCGACATCGTCGATGTGTTGTAACACTAATAGGTGGGCCCTTTCAAAGTCGGCTCTCCGACCACAGGAGTCCGCGCCCATTACCCTTTTGCCAGTGTTGTGGCCTACCCCCATGAACCTGTCAAGGTGCTTGTTTGCGGGCAAACCAACAGCTGGCTTCTCATCGCCTAAAAAATTCTTGCAGAAAGAGTTGCATTCTTCGGTGAGAAATCCCTGGACGATGCTTCCATCCGGGTGTGCCCTGTTACGAACGAATAATTTGATGATCTCGTTCATTCTTTCTAACGCCATCATGTTGTGCAAGAATGCCGGCCCAAGATTGGTGATATCGTCCACGATATGGACCAAGAGATGTACCATAATATCAAAGAAGGCAGGTGGGAAGTACATCTCAAGATCGCATAGGATGGTGACGATCTCTTCCTGCAGCCTTCTGAGTTTCTTCACGCTTATCGACTTCCGAGTGATGACATCGAAAAAGTTACAGAGGCCAGTGAGCGTTTGACGGACGTGCGGTTCCATTATCCCTCTGATTGCCTCTGATTGCAACCGGAAGTATCTGCGTCCATCACGTGACAGTCATGAGACTTCATCCCGCTGAAGATTTTTTTCTCCGCGTCTAGGTATCTGCTTATCAGCCCCGCGTAACCTAAGGGAAATTTCACTCCGAGGACGCATGTGAATATTTGCGCGAGCTCGTCGGGGCTTAGAGTGAAGCAAGAGGGTTTCAGGCGGTGAGTTTGGTGTTTCTTAGCCCTTTTCCGCTTGCGGTCATCCATCTCCTCCACCTCATCCTCGTCCTCCTCCGTCTGTTCACGCGTAGAAGGCGGTAAGTAAAGCTCGCTCCTGATATTCAGGACCATCAGGTCGTATCTTGATTTTGGCCCGTCTTTGATCCTATCTGGCATGTTGAACAGGGTGCCAAGCAAGCTCTCACACACAATCTTCATGATATGCATGACATCAAGGCAGTGAGGCACTCTGAGGATTGGCCAGTACCGCAAGTCCCAAAACAAGATCCTCCTTTTCCATACCCCCAAGAGCGGTCCTTCTGGCGGAGGACACTTTTTCTCTCCTCGCTTCCGCTTCTGTACCTTTCCCGACGGAGGTCACGTATTCCAATTCTTCAATAGAGTATCGATCTCTTCTCCTCTTCTCTTGCGTGGAGGTAGATCGAGCTCATCTTTACGGTTGAACACGTCTCCGCGCTTTCTCCACGGGTCGTTCTGTGGTAGCCACATTCGATGCCTCATGTATACGGTTTTAGAAGATCCGGGATCCTTGTGTAGCTGTAGAAACGGGGTAAATTCCATGCACCTGACACAAGCCTTGTGTCCATGGCACACCTGACACGCAATATATCCGTATTCGAGATAGTCCTGCATCGTCGTGATCAGTGCGGCTCTCATACGAAAATTTTCTTCTTTGAAGGCGTCCCATGTTTCCACCCCTTCCTCCCACAACGTGTCTAGCTCCTCCTTCAATAGCTCGAGATACAGGTTGATATCGCTCCCTGGCTGGGTCGGCCCTTGAATCAGCATACTCATGTGTATGTACTTCCTCTTCAGACACAACCACGGGGGGAGGTTGTACATCCACACAAACACGGGCCAGGTGCTATGTTTGCTGCTCTGGTTGCCAAACGGATTGAGACCGTCGGTGCTCGCACCAAGCCTGATGTTCCTTGGGTCATTCCCGAATTCTTCATCGAATGCGTCTAATGCTTTCCACTGACGTGTATCTGAAGGGTGTGTTAGCACTGGTTTTTCAACACGTTCTGGATCGCTCAGCACCCCCTTCTTTCTGTCCTCGTGCCAGCGCATGAGCTTTGCTTCCTTGGGGTCCACGAAGTACCGCTGCAGACGGGGAATGAGTGGAAAGTACCACACAACTTTGCTAGGAGCTTTCTTCGTCCCCCTCTTGTAACGATCTGCACCGCACACCGGACATTTGATGTGGTCCGCGTGCTCGTTACGAAAAATTATGCAGTCACGGACGCAAGCGTGGTATTTTGTGTGTGGTAAATCGAGGGGGCACACGATTTTCTTGGCCTCATGTAGACTACTAGCACATGTGTTCCCTTCAGGTAAGTGCGTCTTCAGGTATCGCAGAAGATCGTCCATGCTTGTGTCGGTCCATCCATGTTTTGCCTTCATCTCAAGAAGATCAAGAGCTACTCTCAAGCGTGACTCCTCCGCCCCGCGACTTCGTCATACAACGGAGTTGCAGAGTCTATCTCTAGTTGCGTGATCTTAGATTTACGTCTGGCGTCGGTCGACGTGTTCTTGAGAAGAAAATCTTGAACATGAGGGTCCCGCACGACTGAATTAGCGGAGTGTTCATGTCCTCGTCTTCATGTTGTTGATCACCATGACTCCCTTCTTCTTCATTATAGTCGTCTCCGTCGACAGCCTCTTCGTCCTCTCCATTGCCATGTTCAGACTCCTCCTGATCATCTTCACATGTCGCCGCCCAATTGGTCTCGACGTGATCATCGTATTCATCATCATCTATCCACTTAGTGTGGCCCTCCATGAAACTATACCTGAGCAGGTGCTTCTCCACATTACCAGAATCTGGTTTGAACAAAGACCCCAGCTTGCATTTCCGACACGGACACTCTATCTCGGTGCGGTTGTTTCGATGCATCTCGGCCGTCGCGCGTCGCACGTACCTATGCACCACGCTTGTCCTCATCGCAATGACCATTGCTACAAAATGCAAGAGAGAGAGAGGTTTCATTAACTAGATCCGGTTTTCACGGAAAATTTCGGCATGACCTTCCTACAAAAGGTGTAACGCGGAATGCCGGAAATTTGCCGAAAAGGAAATGAATCAACATTTCGGCAAAACATTGGCAACTCATCCTCATGGCAACACAATAAAATGAAAAAGAGAACGAATTCTCATCCACCGACCAATCCCACGCACCTATTAAGATGACACACAATGCAAAATATATAGACGCGATGACGACGTCGAAGATCACCGAAGAGACGACCGATAAGAGAATGATAGATCTAGAAGTAGCTAGTGGTGCATTTGTGGTGAGATCTAGTGTCCGATTAGTAGATCTAGTGGAGAGATTTGGAAGAGGGAAAGTGGGGTAGCATACTAGCTAAAATATAATAAACATGATTGGTTAAATTAGCTAAAAATGGTGGAGGGGTGTGGGGGATTGAGCTAGGAGCACTAATGGCTCGAGTTTGGACTAGTGAGTGAGTGAGTGGGGTGGATAGGGGTGGTGGTGGGTGGCTGGCCGCACTTATTGAGGACAAATATTACCCCAGGCGAATATGGCACGAGATGCGCCTGCGCTAAGTGGTGCTACCCCAGGCATTTCTTTATCCCAGGCGAACATCGATTCGGTGCGCCTGCGCTAATGGGAGCTACCCGAGTCCACTTTTTACCCCAGGCGCTTCTATCAAAGTTCGCCTGGGGTATCTGTTATACCGCAGGCGAACAACTATGCTATTCGCCTGGGGTAAAGGAAGAGTGCCAGGGGGCGGCCGTGGTGGCCCTGCCACACTTTACCCCAGGCGCTTCTTGGTTTGGTTTGCCTGGGGTAACATACTTACCCCAGGCGCACTGCTCTCCGGTTCGCCTGCGCTAAGTAGCCCAGGCGTATCGATTTTCGTGTTCGCCTGTGGTAGAATATGTTTCTATACGCAAATCTCTAGAAGTGAGCACTTATACTTGGTAAAAATCATACAGGGTAAAACAAGGTACACACGTTATAAACACCTTAGACAGATCGAGTAAAACACAAAAGGTCACAAGGTGTACACCTTCAAACACCTTACAACAAAACATACAAGATATTCACATCTTAAAACATTTATCGACGAGCAGCCACATCTTGAAGCAGTTGATTAGTCTCCTCGGAGGTCAGTCGAACAATCTGCTCCGCTGCAGGATGTACGGCCTCATAATGAGGAACAAAATCCACCGGTGGACCTCGAGTGTCAGGGAGTCGCGCAAGAGAGTTAGAATTGACTTCAGGATGCCACAGGCGAACTAAGAAAAGCGCCACCTGAGCTACGCAGATGAGTTGTTGACGCACGCACTACTGAACTTCCACCACGTGGTGAAACATCCTCAGCAAGCCACTCAAGCTATCCGGGACAACATCCCAAAGGGTAAAATGCCCGATGGACAGAAGAAAGAGCCTCCCGACAAGACTCAACGAATATCTGTGCTTGACTGGCCCCGTACTTCAGGGTAGCCAGGATAAAACCTCGGCTCCGGTCAGACCAGAATTTGCTTGCGTGAGGTTTAGAGCTGCCCGACTCGTGTACAATGTGATTGCCCACCCAATGGCTTTCGCAGACTCCATCAGGGTCAACAACTACACGGACAACAAGGGCGTCAAAACAAAAAACAATAATCCGCAACAAGTACTCGGGGGCTCGCAAATTTACAGAGCATGCCCTTTGCAACAGCTGCCAGTTCCTATATTACAAATTGCTCACGCTCTGCCTCAGGTTTCTGCTTCGATTTGGCAACGTCAGCCACGCCTTGCAGAGCCTTCAACTTGCGATCGCCATCCGCGACACGGTCACGGAGTGATGCAAATGTATGGGCAGCGGCAACCAACGGATTAACAAGCAAAGCAGCTCCACTCGACGAACCTCCGCTGGAATCCACTATCTGGAAAAGAACAACGAATATTTAGAGATAGTACAATATCCCACTCGAGAATATACGGCCCAAACCTCGGGTGCTCGGGGGCTACTCCCATCGGGAGAATACAAAGTAAGGCGCAGATATAAAACGCTGACACTTTCGAAAACATTTTGATTGGGCAAAATAAAGTACGAGAATACATCCCAAGGTTCATTACATAAGAGGGCACACGGGAAAAATAACTATCCTACAGAACTACAAAGGTGGCTCCACTCGCAGCAGGCTATCCCTTACGCCCAGCGCGGGAGAGCACCCCAGAAAGCATCTTCGCGAGCCCTTTAGTGCGGTCGCCAAAAGGACGGAGTGCTACCTTTTTGCCCGTGGAGTCGCGCGGAACCTCCTAGTACACCTTCTCCAGGTCACCCGAGACACCATGCGCCAAGGCAAATTGGATAGCCGTCTTAGCCCCGCACTCGTTCTGCGCGAGCGAGTACTTGTGGAGGAGATCTTCATCGCCTAGCAAAACCTGCATGAGACCACCCACAGTAGGAGGAACCGCCACGTCGACAAGCAGGCGCTCATGGAACCGCGTCAACACTCGGGTAGCATCACCGACGAGGGATCAGACCATATTCGCATGCTCGTGAGGCTGAGTACACGAGTCGGTGAGGGCATCGAGTCGCTGGTGTCCGGATAGCTCCAACCCAAGTCAAAGGGCATCTAAGACAAAGAAAGAACAATTATCAGAAAAGGGAGAAAGACATGCCACAATCAAAAGGAAGATAAAACACAACTTATCGACGAGCTTCTAAGCCAGAGGACGGATGACACCGACAAGATCATTGTCGTGCTTCGCACCCGACTCCTCCAGGTTCTTAAGAGCTTCCTGGGCCTCCGCAAAACTATCGGCTGAGTGCTTGCGTGTGGACTCCAACTCCTTTCGGATGGACTCCAGCTCCGTCTCAAGGGTTTTCACCCGAGAGAAAGCCTATGCCTTTTCAGCCTTCAAGCGGTTAACTTCATCTGCGATGCAAAAGACGTGATTGGAACAACAATTACAACCAGGAAGAAACGGTGAAGACCAAAAGTGCGCGCTAGCCTACCTTGAAGGGAGCGTCTGTCCCAGACGAGCTGGTCGTGATCCACCCGAAGAGAAACGCAGTCCGCTTCAGCCGAAAAAACTCGGCGCCCGAAAGCAGCAAGGGAGTCGAGAAGGTCCTGCAAAAACTCCAAGTAAAAAACCAAAAAGGTATCACTTGAGCCTATACACGACTATACACAGTCAAGTATAGCCTCGGGGGATACTCACATCGGGAGCACTACCGTGCACCCGATAAAAAAAGAGAACAAGCGAAGCAAGACGTAAGAAAACAAATGGGCTTACCTTGCCCTAGGCGGTAGACAGAGGATCCGCCGAACTACCCGAGACTTCCCGGCTCGCTGACGCTCCAGCATCCACAGGCGGTCCACCCGCAAAGCTGGGCATCCCGTACTCCGGGGCTTCGGTTGCTCTTGCTGGGCTCGGAGATCTTTGGGTGATATCAGCGGCAGCCTCGTTCCTCTTCACAGATGGAATCAAAGAAGTGAACTGGCCCGCACTGATGGTCCAAAGACTGCTGCAGAAAGTAAAGCCAGATAAGGAGCAAAAACGGAAGAAAAGGGAAGAAGGTTCGCGAGTAGAAACAGAGTGCACATCCAGGTTCCAGGTGGTGGAGACCTTCGACTGACGAACCGCGAAGCACGCTGAGAGGATCCACCCGAAGGGTCTCAACCTCCTTGGCAGACTCATCACCCAAGGATCTGTCCTTCGAATAGACTTCGTCCTCCTCCTGCTTGTGGCGCTTGCGGTGGTCGAGTTGTTCACTATCCAACTCCTCCTCTTCATCAACATCGTCGCGTTCGGAGCTTGAGTCAACATCCGCGACGCTGGTTTCGTCGGCGGCTTCAATGTTACTCACCAAAAGATCTAAGACATCATCTGCAGAAACTGGCGGGTAGCATGTTGCCACATCCTGATTATACAGAAGAAGAAAATGAAGAAACATATCACTCGAAAGAAACCCAGGCGTGAAAGAAGGAAGGCAAAGGAGAAAATTACGAAACTCACCTTAGTCTGATGGTTCCCTGCCTCGAATGGGTCGAGAGGGCACACTGAGTAGCCCTCTCCCTTCTTCAATTTGGTGATAGCCCCGATTTTCTTGTCGAATTTGGCGTTCGAAAGGATATCATCGCATACGCGGCTCGGGTCCTTGGCGTCCGTGTACTCCCACATGGTGGTTGGACTCTCTTGAAGGGGCTGGATCCTTCGACGCAGGAACACACCCGACAGGTGTATCCCATTCAGCGGAGTCCCCAACTCCTTGTCCCGGAAGCATGCCA
Source organism: Alopecurus myosuroides (assembly GCA_028641055.1). Lineage (NCBI taxonomy): Eukaryota > Viridiplantae > Streptophyta > Magnoliopsida > Poales > Poaceae > Alopecurus > Alopecurus myosuroides. Next base: position 249,567,870 of record CM054057.1, on the reverse strand, counting down.
CCTTTGCGAGTAGAGGGGTGACAACTTTACCTTCTTTGGCGGTAAGCGAGTGCACCCAGGACTTCCGTCGCTTCACAGTGGCAAATGGCTGGAATTCTGGGGCTCCACCCGGGCTGTCATTGAAGACGTAAAACCATTTTTGGCGCCACCCCTGCGCCGAGTCGACAAAATACATCTCCATGTAGGGGATGTCTTTGCCCTCCTGGATCCCGAAACCTCCAGTCCGCAGCGGCTCCCCCACCTTCTCGCCTGGCTACACCTTCTCCCGAAAGATCCGCACTTTGAAGATGGCTTTCCAAAGCCCCCAGTTTGGATGGATCCCTAGGAAGCACGATAAAACACGATATGTGCTGAATCGCGTTTGGAGGGAGGTCGTGCAGCTGTATGCCATAGACATACAACAACCCGACAAGGAACGAGTGGAGGGAGAGAGACAGACCTCGGGAGACATGCTCCGAGAAGATGACGCGCTCGGTGGCGAGAGGATCGGAGGTCTCCTCCTTCTTGGACAGGCGCACACGCCTAGAAGCTTCCGGCGGGAGTAATCCCTCCCGCTAAATCTCGGTGATGCTCTTCTTGGTGGTGTTCGCGGCGCGCCAGTTTCCCGTACTCTTCACGGGAAGCGCCGCAGAAGCGCTCGCCACATCTTTGGAGGACGTCGCAGCAACGCCACGTTTCTTCGCTCCTGCCATTGGAGGATGCTTGGTGCTCAGAGAGAAGGAGGCATGCGCGAGGAAGGAGAAAGTGATTAAGGGCCGGGAAATTTACCCCTAAAGCTCTGTACTTATACCCAAGCCAGAAGGATCCAAGCCGTAGATCTAAAAACATGGAATCCATCGCTGCTGCCACGCGTGAAGCAGAAATGAGGCAGCGGGGGACAGTTACCCCAGCACGATATTTACAAAAAGATCGTGCGTATTTACAGCGCGCGCCAGCGGAAAAACCAGGACACAAACAATCGTTTCCGGTCAAAAAGCTGACGAGGTAGGCCCGCACGCTCTACTCCACTTCGTCACGTCCCATCGGGAGCAGCCAGAGCGAAAGAGTGTGCAGTGATGTCACTGCGCACCTCACAACACGCGAAATTTCTTTCGCATAAGCACCCTGACACGAAATCTCTTTCGTATGGGCACATAAAGATGCGAAATTTCTTTCGTATAGGCACCTTGACACGAAACCTCTTTCGTATGGGCTGATACGTCATAAACGTATCCCTAATTTCTGATGCTCCATGATGATATTATGCCAATTGCTACATGTTTCTCCCTTCTTTATGTCATTTTTATGGATTTTCCGGACTAACCTATTGACAAGATGCCACAGAGCCAGTTCCCTGTTTTCTGCTATTTTTTAGTTTCAGAAAAGTTGTTCTAGAAATATTCCCGGAATTGGAAAGTTTGAAGCCCGGAAGTCCTATTTTCCCCGGAAGCATCCAGAAGACCGAAGAGGAGACGAAGAGGGGCATCAGGGGGGCCCACACCATAGGGTAACACACCCCCCCCTTGGCCGCACCAGGGGGTGGTGTGGGGCCTCTGGACCTCCACCTCCTCTGCCCTTTCGCCTATTTAATCCCCTCGGATGGAAAACCTAGGCACATGATAAAAAATCCCCAAAAAGTTCTGCAGCCGCCGTCGTCGTCAACCCTAGATCAGGGAGGTTTTGGACATGTTTTCCGGCACCCTACCGGAGAGGAAATCATCAACGGAGGCTTCTACATCACCATGCCTGCCTCCTGAGTGATGCGTGAGTAGTTCATCCCGTGACTACGGGTCCATAGGAGTAGCTAGATGCTTGTCTCCTCCTCATATGCCTCCATGTTTAGATCTCGTGAGCTACCTATCATGATCGAGATTGATCTTATGTAATTCTTTATGCTGTGTTTGCTGGGATCCGATGAATATTGACCTTATGCCAAGTTGATTATAGTCTTTATTGCATATGTTATTTGTGATCTTGCATGCTTTCCTTTGCTAGTGGTTGCTCTGGCCAAGTAGTTGCTAGTGACTCCAAGAAGGAGTATTCATGCTTGATAGTGGGTTCATGCCTCCTTGTTGCCTTGGTCGAGTGAGAGAAACGTGAAGGGGGAGGATGTGCTGTTGCCATCAGGGAGAAAACATCGGTGAGAGTTCCCGCGTGCATAATCATTCCTTACATTACACACTTTGTTCAATGCAATTATCTGTTGCTTGCAACTTAATACCTAAGGGGGTTCAGATGATAACCCGAGGGTGGATTATTGGTCATAGATGTAGATGGATGTCGGTCTATGAATCTTGTTGTAATGCCCGCACTAAATATCATAATAATCTTCATGTTATATTGTGCACTACGGTGTAACCTCTATTTGTCAATTGCCCAGCTGTAATTTGTTCACCCAATATGTTATTTTTATGGAGAGACAACACTAGTGAACCTATGAACCCTGGTCCATTTTCCACACTGTTAAACAAACCACAACAATTTCCTGCTCTCTTTACTTACTGTAAGCATACACTGTTTTTCCACACTATACGTCTAATCTTTGCTTTCAGCAAGAGCGGTGAGATTGACAACCTCACTGTACCGTTGGGGAAAAGTATTTTGGGTGTGTTGTGTGCAGGTTCCACGTTGTTGTTGACACGGTGTAGCGCCAGCACCACCATCAGTGGCATTAACCTTCAGAAGATCCTCTTTCTCCTACTGGATTGATAACTCTGGTTTTTAACTAAGGGAAAACTCCTACCAATGTGCTCATCACACCCTCCTCTTGGGGTATCCCAACACAAGCATCAAGGATTTTTCTGGCGCCATTGCCGGGGAGAAGGAAGTCTTCTGGCAAGGGGAGTCTCTCACTCTCAACCTCTTTATTTTGTTTATTGTCTTTCTTTTATTTCTGTCTTGTTTTTATTGTCTACTAGTTGAATGCCCGTGCGTTGCTACGGGCCCTACAATTTCATTTATCGTTCGGTTATTGCGCTTCATAACAGGAAATCACCACGCTAATTCACAAGAAATGTTGGAAAAACACTGATCAAAAGATCCATTATGTGTGTGCTTCCTCAACCATTATGATCTTTCATTTCTTCCGACCACCCTTTGATGGCACCAATCATCCATTGTCCCTATGCTCCAACATTAGAGCCCTAAATTTTCTTACTTGTACAAAACCAGTCATGCTCTATTGTATTTTACTCGGAGGGAAGAGTTTTGGCTCCTAGGTGTAATCACCCTTTATTTAAAATGCTTTAGAAATAAATTTTGGTACATAAAAAAATCTGAAAACCTGCACGTACATCTTCACATCCCACGTGTTCACAATGCCGTTTCAAGAAAAACCGAATTTCTTATAGCCTCTGTAAAAAAATACAAAATCTGGTGCTAAAGTAAGGTTTTTCACGGTACATGGTTTTTTTACACATGCCACATAAATGTCGTTTTTCAAAAAAAATGTGAGATTGTTTTCATCTTTTCATGTACTCAAATATATATGAATGATACTTTATCTATGCAATCAAATACCCGGAGATCATATCAATCAGAATTAGAAGTCTAAGAAAAATAATTCGAAAAGAGCACCTCACTGGAAATATTAGAAACAAAAAAAAACTCTTCTAATAGTCAAACACAAAAGAGTTATGCCATATTAGAAGTCTTGTTTACACATAATGAAAATTGAGCACGTTGTAGATCCAATACATATATGTCTTTATATTCTTCAACGAAAACAAAGGTATCTGCTTTGTGACAACTTGAAACATGAATAAAAACAAATAAAATGTAAAGCTGAGAAAATCAAACTAAAGAAAGTACCTCATTATCTAATATTTGTAGTAAAGCACCCATGCCGAGCAATGCAAACATGAAACATTGCAATACTGATCATGAAGTCTTTCCTTTTCACGCATTCATGTGATTTTCAATATCCACTCTAGAAATGTTTGTACGCTCCTTCTACTATCTCCACTTTGGTCACCATACCACGTGATCCTACCAGAGGTGCGATTTGGATAGCTATGTTTCCTACCAGAGGTAGACCGAGGGAGGGGTGGCACGTCGAATGGCATAAACTTGTTGATGCACATGGTCTAGCTAGCGTGATTGCTCCAGATTACTACGTAATGCAACACGAAGTAAAATAAAACTATCAGATTGCATATGCCTGGAGCAGAATATATATGAAGGGTGACTAAGGCAATAGTAAGTCTGAAGTCAACATCTTTCATTCAGATGGTGCTTGACTATCTTATCTGGATGTATGACTTTGTATAAATCTTAAGAAAATGATATAACCTCTACAAGTCTTGTTTACTATGGTGAACGCAAGATCATGCATCTTTTGGATCTGATGGCATTCGACAGCTGATTCTCCATTGGGGCTCGGGAGACGTTTGAGAGCTGCAATCCACCTCGAAATTGGACTGCATCACATTCTGTTTACACCCAATTCATAATCAGGAAAATACTGGTGCGACAGATTTAATCCGGCCTGGTATTGACCTGATTTGAGTAATGCAAGATGAGCTCTTTGGTCTCGATCTGTCAAATCTTATTATGTATTCAGACAACAGTATGATTCTTCCTGAACATGAAAGCAGAGGTGGAGAACCAAACTGAAGTCGAGGAATAGTCGAACTTCAAGATAACAGTAACAAGCCATTTGCATCGTTGTTGAGATAGCTGCTCTGGAACAGAGTAAATGAATTTGATATCAAAGAAAGCATAATGTATATTAACGTCACAGATAAGATGCACTTTGCATTGCAATACCAATAAGTTCTACCTCCTAAATACTGCATCATCTCCATTTAAAATAGATCTAATTAGACTGTGTATTCCTATCAGCTACCCTGGGCATATTAACCTCTTCAAAGTAAAAGGAATGCAACTTGAAATATCACACATTTTGCAGGCTAGCATGGATATATCGAAGAAGTAGTAAGAACAATGAAAACAAAGGATTGTTCTTACGAGCGTGTTAATAGCAGATTAGAGAAATTCATAGCATCTTATTTGGTTCTATGATTATTAACAGAATATAGCACACACCAAACCACAAGTATTTTTTTTTTGATTAAGTGCACACATCACGAGCATCGATAATTCTAACTTGATTACTACAGATTTATACTTGTTGCGACTTACAAATGAGACATGGAAGTGAAGTGTATTTTAGGTTATAATGATCCAGACAACTTGTAAAATAAACTCACTGAAGTATCAACATGGTATGCGATCACAAATTATCTCAAGCCCCCTTTGAAATCCATGTAGCTAGAAAACAAATGCCACAATCATCAAGAAATTAATCAGCGGTCAAAATAATCTGATAAAGGATGGGAAACAGTACCAGGGATGGACATATTGTTGCCTAGTTACAAAATTAGAGTTTATTATACCTCTATCCACTTATCCCACTTCTACTACATTCTTTCAAGTAATATATATTCAGTTAAATAAAAAAAAGTTGATTAGCAGCACCGGATATATTAATTCAATGCAGTGACCATTAATTAGAAACCATTCATCTAGAACTGCATCATGAAATATTTGAACTTATGTCTCCTGAATCTAATAAAAAGACCTTTCCTGATTACCTTGATCAAAATAGGCGAGGGATACTTTCTTCACGGGCTTCCCGCCACTACAAAACATACCAAGTTAGCATTTTCTAGTCTCATTTGTATACAAAGAGCAATAAACCATCTCTGGTTGACTTTCGCGACAATTTTAAGAATAAGTAGTCGGTTCAGAAAGAATCCTAGCTCTTTACCATATCATGGTTGCGAATCCAAGTTCAGCAAACACATTCACATGCCTAAAGCAGTCACAAGTTGTATTTATCCTTGTACTCTCCAATATGAAAACATATAGTTTTTATTCGCTCATCAAAGCAACCATAGTAAAATTATCATGAATTAAAGTTGTTCAGAAGCTTCCTTTAATCTCCACGAGGGAGTATGTCTGCTGCCAAAAAACAAAAACAACAGTTCAACTTCAATTGAGTGTCTTACAAGATCAATGCATACCAGCAACGTTCAAAATATGGATTGCGCCTCAGAATTCCTCAACTCATTTCCAGTAGGTGCAGATAAAGCTCTTTGAAGCGCCATGGTATCTGTTAATCCTTGCAGGTGACCATGAAAAATTTCAAGGTATTTCACGACATCTACCAAAATCGAATTAAAAGAAAGAAAATTAACACGGAATTAATTCACAAAGGAGAAAAAAGATATGCGCAGTCGGCAATAATACACAGCCTGCCCTTGTGTTTCAAAAGAGACCCATCTCAATAGTTTCTAGTCGTGGGTAGGGATGCTTTGAAAAAATTGGTAACACAACGATATTAATGCCGAGTGTATTTTGTACGCCGAGTGTTTGGTTTTTCTTCTCGGCTTCGAGTCTATTTCGCCGAGTATCCCGAGATACGGCACTCGGCACAGTGCTGGATACTCGGCGGCGTTGTATTTTCCAGTAGTGAACCGGATCTTGCAGATTAGAAAGTTGATCCAACCCTGTGATGATTTGGTACTACATATGGATGGTTCAGGAGCACCAACGCGAGTCGAGGATTCGGTGGAAACGGGAGGGGGCCTTACGTGCAGTAGGACTTGGAGAAGATGAAGACGTTGTTAGCTTCGACTGTAGATTCCATGAAGGATGCCGGCCTGGACGCCGAGACAGATCCGAAGGCCACAAGGGCATGAAGGCGCCGCCGCCGGCGAGGTCAATACGCGGGGGAGCAGGAGACAAGGGACCCCGTATTCTTGTGGCGGCGACTGGAGGGAGCATGTTGTCCAGAGAAAGTAGGCGCGACCGCGGAAGGAGCCGTACGTAGGGCGGGATGACGACCGGCAGCGCACGGAATTGGGTAGGGAAAATGGCTCGCTGCGTTTGTCTGATAGGAGACTCAGGCATGCACGTTGATATCAAGTAGGACGACAGGCTAAAGTGTAAAATGACACGACGTACACCTGCGACGACACAAAACGATCTAGCGAAACGCTGTTGGCAGACCACGGAGCGGAGGACGTACCCACGCACGTCGAACTCCAATTTAACAATAGAGATAGATACAGATAAGATATTTGTTGAGTAAATTAAGGAGATGAGCACCCGATTTTTGTGGTTGTGTGGAACGTCTTTTCACAGGTTGTTATGGATGGGAGAAAATTAAGGACGGTGGCATATTCCCCGTAATAACTTAGAAGCTAGCTAGCGCGCGCTCGATAACAAACTCTCCGTCGATCGGTTTCCGACCAGCCACGCAATACCATATTAGGAAAGAGTACTGTAGCTCAGCTTGTCCTTTTTGGCTATGTAAAAACGCAGCGGGCAGGAACGTGTCGGGTGGGGCTGCAACGCGCAGGAAATTTTGTACGTTGCTTATTTAAGTTGCCTATTCCCTTTATTTGCCTGCATCTTTATGGTCAGAAAAAATATTTTTTCCTTCAAAATTAATTCCCTTTTAGGGCTAGTGAATTATTAGGGTAAGAAAAAAAAAGGGTGGGAGATATAAAAAATTCCACTTCCAACTAGTATAAATTTTTGCGCTTCCAGCTAGTGTAAAAAAAATCCCACCGTCTAGTAGAAAAAATACATTTTCCACTAGTATAAAAAAAATTCACTATGAAAAAATACACTTCCTCCGCTTCGCTGCTGCCGAAGGGGCGCATGCGAACAACATCGGCGCACGCCCCCGTGATGGCGGCGTTGGGAGATATTTTACCGGGAAAACAAAGAAAATATTTAATTTTACCGGGAAAATCAGTCGGACAAAAATTAATTCTCTTTTTGGGTTAGTGATATTTTAGGGTAAAATAAAAAGGGGTGGGAGATGTAAAAATCTCACTTCCAACTAGTGTAAAAAAATTAGGGATATTTTAACATAAATGTCTTCCACGATATTACCGATCGGGCGTGGCTATCTTAGGGCATCTCCACTCGGCGCCCCATAGACGGTTCGGATTGGTGCCGAAATGAGCGCTAAGGGGTGTTCTAGACGAAACAGCGCAAATAGGGGCCGCCCCTCCCCACTCGCCGACCACTAAAAAAAGGGGAAAAATCAAACTTGAATTTCAACCAAATTTTAGTTAAATTCTTAGGATTTTAAAAAAATTGAACAAAATTTAACTAATATTAAAATAATCTAGCGATAATGCCAGATGACGTTATAGTCCTCCTTGAAGGTGTTGCCGTCGTCGCTGCTGCATGGATTGCTCAGCCCCGCCTCGCCGTCCTTGGCATTGGTGATGAAGCCGTCGCCGTCTTCGTCGTTGTCGAGGTCGACGGCGGTCGCCCCAATGATCTCCATATCGTCCTGGAGCATCCTCGCGCACGCCTTCGGCAGAGGCACGACGTAACGTCGTTCATGGACGTCTGGTACGTGGCAGTGTCGCCTTCATGGTCGTCGGCGGAGCCGTTCCACTGTTGTGCGTTGATTAACTCTTGCATCTGTGTAGACGACGCCTCCATCTTCACCTCCACCTTCTTTGTGGGCGGCACCTGACGGGGCAGGAGGCGGCACCATCGTTGATAACGAGGGCGCCAAGGCGACTCCTCTGCGTCGTTCTTGGCTCAAACTAAGGGACATGAGAGACGACGTCGACGTCGAGCAGGAGCAGGAAGAGCGCGAGGAAGACAACGTCACGGACGAGGTCCTCCTCAGCGCCCATTGGTTCATCGTGGCGGTGCCGACGCTAAGTACTCAAGGGGTTTCGACGTGCTCGCGACCGGCGGCGATGTGGTCAATGAGAGCATGGAGCGTGCGCCCCGTCACGCTCTATAATGTGTGGCGCCCATGGACGTTGTTCTCCCTCGCCAAGGGCGCTGGTCCCGGGCCATCCCACCGGTTCATCTTCTCGGCGTGGATGCGGCGGAACTCGGCGGTGTAGTGGTCCTCATTTGTCAGGTCCACTTCCGGCTGTTGAAGCTGCTCGGTGGTGACCCCACGCGAGTATTGCTACATCATGTGAGCGCCTCGGTCTGTGTCCCGCACCCGAGGAGGGTCAGGACCAGCACGCCGTTGACGCCTAGGATAAAGCCGTGGCTGTCGTCCAGGGGGGACGGGTACCATGCACGGAACAATGCCTCCGCCTCTTCCTTCAACAGTGAGTGCAGGTTGAAGCCGTTTGCTGGTGAAACTCGCGGTAGATGCCATTTGCGGCGGCGAGTAGCGAGTGTTGGGGAGACGGCGCACACTCGCTCGAGAGAGAGAGAGGTGAGCGGCGCGGAGAGTTGGGAGGTGAGAGAGATGAGGAGCCGCTATTTACTATTGGTGGGGGTAGCCGAGCCATCGCGGGCGCTACCTCTTTGCCTCGCATCAATCCCGCTTCTCCATCTCGCCCGACGACCCGGCTCAGTCCACCGGCATCGACCTGAACAAGGAGGCCAACTTCGAGTCCTCGCCGGCGCTGCATTGGGCAGGGTTCACAAGCGGCAACCAGACGGCATCCCGGGGAGACCTCTTTGCCCAAGTAGGCGCCAACATGCAGCAGTCGGAGGTATTTCATTGCTGCCGTGCATTCAATGCGGCCGTGCATTCAATGCCGTTACAATTTATTGTGCCGATCGACCGGTTGGCCAGGTGAATTGTGTAGTGCATGCCGATCTTTGGAAGAAAATATATATAGGTTTTCAAAGGGGTGGTAATTTCCATTCATCTCCATTGATAACATTATTGGGAAAATTATATAAAGGTTTTGAAAAAGTTGGTAATATTCATTCATCACCCTTGTTAAAAATTATTGGGAATAGACTATATGCTGGTTTGTAAAAAAGGTTGGTAATTTTCATTCATATCCCTTGATAACATTGTTGGGAATAGACTATATACTGGTTTTTGAAAAAGGTTGTTAATTTTAATCCATTGCCCCTTATAAATTTCTTGGGAAATAAAAATATATATTGGTTTGTAAAAAGGGTTGGTAATTTCCATTAACTCCCTTGATAACATTCTTGGGGGAAGTTATAAAAATATATGTTTTCAAAAGGTTGGTAATTTCCATTCATCTCCATTGATTACTTTGTTTTCGAAAGAAAAAATATATATTTTTTCAAAGGGTTGGTAATTTCCATTCATCTCCGTTGATAACATTCTTGGGAAATTATATATAGGTTTTTAGAGGGTTGGTAATTTTCATTCACCACCCTTGATAACATTCGTGGGAATATAGACTATACATTGGTTTCTAAAAAAAGGTTGGTAATTTCCATTCATCTCCCTTGATAATTTCTTTGGAAATAAAAATATATATTGGTTCTTAAAAGTAGGTAATTTCCATTCATCTCCATTGATAACATTCTTGGGAAAAATTATATATAAGTTTTTCAAGGGTTGGTAATTTTCATTCATCTCCCTTGATAACATTATTGGGAATAGAGTACGTACTGGTTTTTGAAAAAGGTTGTTAATTTTAATTCATTGTCCCTTATGAATTTCTTGGGAAATAAAAATGTATATTGGTTTCTAAAAAAGGTTGGTAATTTCAATTATCTCCCTTGATAAACATTATTGGGGAAGTTATAAATATGTTTTCAAAGGGTTGGTAGTTTCCATTCATCTCCCTTGATTACTTTGTTTGGAAAGAAATATATATAGGTTTTCAAAGGGTTGGTAATTTTCATTCATCTCCGTTGATAACATTCTTGGGAAATTATATATAGGTTTTTAAAGGGTTGGTAATTTTAATTCATCACCCTTGATAACATTCTTGGGAATAGACTATACATTGGTTTCTAAAAAAAAGGTTGGTAATTTCCATTCATTGCCCTTCATAACTTTGTTTGGAAATACAAATATAAATTGGTTCTTAAAAGTTGGTAATTTCCATTCATCTCCATTGATAACATTCTTGGGGGAGTTATAAAAATATGTTTTCAAAGGGTTGGTAGTTTCCACTCATCTCCCTTGATTAATTTGTTTGGAAAGATATATATATAGATTTTTAAAGGGTTGGTAATTTCCATTCATCTCCGTTTATAACATTCTTGGGAAATTATAATAGGTTTTTAAAGGGTTGGTAATTTTCATTCATCACCCTTGATAACATTCTTGGGAATAAACTATACATAGGTCCCTAAAAAAATGGTTGGTAATTTCCATTCATTGCCCTTGATAACTTTCTTTGGATATATTAATATATATTGGTTCTTAAAAGGTTGGTAATTTCCATTCATCTCCATTGATAACATTCCTGGGGAAAATTATATATAAGTTTTTGAAGGGTTGGTAATTTTCATTCAACACCCTTGATAACATTCTTGGGAATAGACTAAACATTGGTTTCTAAAAAAAGGTTGGTAATTTGCATTCATGTCCCTTGATAACTTTCTTTGGAAATACAAATTTATAATGGTTCTTAAAAAGGTTTGTAGTTTCCATTCATATCCCTTGATAACATTCTTGGGAAAATTATATATATGTTTTCAAATGGGTTGGTAATTTGCATTCATCGCCCTTGATAACATCCTTGGGAATAGACTATATACTGGTTTTGAAAAAGGTTGTTAATTTTAATTCATCGTCCCTTATGAAAATCTTGGGAAATAAAAATATATAGTGGTTTCTAAATAAGGTTGGTAATTTCCATTATCTCCCTTGATAACATTCTTGGGGAAGTTATAAAATATGTTTTAAAAGGGTTGGTAGTTTCCATTCATCTCCCCTGATTACTTTGTTTGGAAAGAAAATATATATAGGTTTTCAAAGGGTTGGTAATTTCCATTCATCTCCCCTGATTACTTTGTTTGGAAATTATATATAGGTTTCCCCTAAATTTTCATTCACCACCCTTGATAACATTCTTGGGAATAGACTATACATTGGTTTCTAAAAAAATGTTTTTTTAATTTCCATTCATCTCCCTTGATAATTTCTTTGGAAATAAAAATATATACTGGTTCTTAAAAGTTGCTAATTTCGATTCATCTCCATTGATAACATTCTTGGGGAAAATTATATATACGTTTTTGAAGGGTTGGTAATTTTCATTCATCTCCCTTGATAACACTCTTGGGAATAGACTATATACTGGTTTTTGAAAAAGGCTGTTAATTTTAATTCATTGTCCCTTATGAATTTCTTGGGAAATAAAAATATATATTGCTTTTTAAAAAAGGTTGGTAATTTCCATTCATCTCCATTGATAACATTTTTGGGGGAGTTATAAAAAATATGTTTTCAAAAGGTTGGTAGTTTCCATTCATCTCCCTTGATTTCTTTGTTTGGAAAGAAATATATATAGGTTTTCAAAGGGTTGGTAATTTCCATTCATCTCCGTTGATAACATTCTTTGGAAATTATATATAGGTTTTTAAAAGGGTTGGTGATTTTCATTCACCACCCTTGATAACATTCTTGGGAATAGACTATACATAGGTTCCTAAAAAAAGGGTTGGTAACTTCCATTCATTGCCCTTGATAACTTTCTTTGGATATATTAATATATATTGGTTCTTAAAGGTTGGTAATTTCCATTCATCTCCATTGATAACATTCATGGGAAAAAATATATATAAGTTTTTGTAGGTTTGGTAATTTTCATTCAACACTCTTGATAACATTCTTGGGAATAGACTAAACATTGATTTCTGAAAAAAAGGTTGGTAATTTGCATTCATGACCCCTGATAACTTTCTTTGGAAATAAAAATTTATAATTGTTCTTAAAAAGGTTGGTAGTTTCCATTCATCTCCCTTGATAACATTCTTGGGAAAATTATATATATGTTTTCAAAGGGTTGGTAATTTGCATTCATCGCCCTTGATAACATCCTTGGGAATAGACTATATACTGGTTTTGAAAAAGGTTGTTAGTTTTAATTCATTGTCCCTTGTGAAATTCTTGGGAAATAAAAATATATAGTGGTTTCTAAATAAGGTTGGTAATTTCCATTATCTCCCTTGATAATATTCTTGGGGAAGTTATAAAATATGTTTTCAAATGGTTGGTAGTTTCCATTCATCTCCCCTGATTACTTTCTTTGGAACGAAAATATATATAGGTTTTCAAAGGGTTGGTAATTTCCATTCATCACGCTTGATAACATTCTTGGGAAAAAATATGTATAAGTTTCTATAATGTTGGTAATTTCCATTCATCGCCCCCTTGGTAACATTCTCAACTAGTTTGAAGAAGGGTTGGTAATTTTGATTCATCACCCGTTGGTAACATTATGAAGACTGCTTTTTAAGGTTGCTTTTCCATTTATTACGCTCGATAACATTCTTGGGGGCTAAAAAAATGTAGGATTTAAAACGGTTGGTAATTTTGATTGAACACCCTTGGGGATATTATGAACATGTTTTATGGTTCGTGATTTCCATTCGTCACACTTGATAACATTCTTGGGCAACTATACAAAATATATGATTTAAAAGGGTTGGTAATTTCCATTCATCGCCCTTGGTAACATATTTGGAAACTATATATAGGTTTTGAAAAGTTTGGTAATTTCCATTCATCTTTTTTTTTAGAGATAGTTTTGTGTCTGCTTCTTTTTTGCACGGGCTGAACGAGTCCACTCGTAATGGACAACCTGGGGCTGCCATCGTGGTCAGTTAACAGCTAATTTCAAGGAAATCTTCCATTCCTGCTTTTGCAAATTAAAAAGCACGCTTCTCATGACCATAGGATTCAGCTAACAACACTTCCAACATAGTGACATTTCAAATGGTACAGATTATCTTCTCTTGGCATGGAAGTATCAACGACATGTTACAATCTCGATTAATATAACATAGATTAGCCGGGTACAAAAATTTACAAGTCCAGGTACCATGCTCCCTAACTTTGCAACATGAAAACAAACTTGGCTACAACATCACAAAGATGGAAACACTTCTCAAATTCCACCTTGACAAGGTTTGCCAAAAAGTACCCATGCATCGGCTCACAGACAGACTAACATATCCCATCCTCATCACTACGCCAAAGGCATAAATCCCACGCATTCACTTTTTCTCCTCTGCCTCGTCTTCTTCCAACTCTGGGCAGTCGCCCATCTACAAACAAACACCACTCCTCTAATAACACATTACGCCAAATGACGACAGACCACACGTGCCCCTCTTCCGTCCTTCCGTCCTACCTGTACACCTGGAAATCACAAACGCGCAAGGGTTAACACGTTTGCACCTGCTTCGGTTGACCATACATGTTGTGTGCATCTACTCACGACACACAAAGCACAAAGCAACTGAGCAGGTAATAAAATACTTTCTAGGAACAAGAGAAATAGTCGCAGGCCAATAACCAGCAAATGAGCAGGTAATGGTACAGAATTACATATCCCAAGATTCAATTTGTAGAGTGAAAAAAGGTCCAGTTTCTACAGCAACAAAACTACATTGGAGTAAAAAAAAAAGATCCCGGTTGCACGGAGAGGCATGTATGAGACCACCGACCGGTGGTGGGCTCCAGGGCGCGTCATTGACATGAAGAACACACGCAAGCAGATGCGATCCAGAGTTTAGAGCATGCAAGAATGTAGTGTAGCTATAGGATTCCTTCACAAGGCTTTTGATGTAAACAGGTAGCTGATTTTTTTTATGATGCACTTGTAGCTGTAGGGGTTAAGCTTTCTATGTATGCTAGCCCTTGCCAATTTGTACTCATCACTGGTTAGCTAATCTTCATAGCATATATAAGAACTAAAGCATGATAATCCACTTGCTCCAGAAGCAATGGATAAAAATAAACCCAGCATAGCAAAAATACATATTCATGTCCAGAAATAAATTAGGCTAGGCTAGCAGATCATAATCACGCTTCGCAAAAGGAAAGAAGCAATGCTGCCATTGCCTCCTATATACGAACTGGTACTAGTATTTCAGCAAAAAGAAACCAAATTGTTTCAACTCAGCCAAGATAGCAAGCCAAATCAGTTTCTGAAACCGAAATGTTGAAAGAGACTCTAGCTTGTTTATCATAAGCTACCACATACCAAAATGTGCAGGTAGCTAACTAGGATCAGACCAGTAACCAGCAATCAAAGATCACACATAACTAGGTAAAGTAAAGTGTATCATTATCTTCTCGATGGCCATGGGTCACAGATTGCACACCAAGGAGAGTCGAAGCTTACCTATACCATGGAGGCGAAAACTGTTGAAGTCGCCGTTTCATTGCACGGCGGGTCGGCGGCAAAAACGTCAAAGTCAGCTAGTATCGTCGCAATTCGAAACCAGCACTAAGGAGATCGACTAGTAGTGGTAAGGATTAAATAACTTGACAAGACGCTCTCATACATCTTTGGTTATTTTGGCTTTCATCTTGGGGAAAGAGAGCTGAACGGCGGAATACCTTGATTGTGTACACAGCAGTGCAGCGGGAAGAAGATGCTGCTGCGATTTGTCCACTGCCCCGGCCACAATGGGACTTCAACCTCGAAGTGCAGGTGCGCTGCAGCACAATCAACCAAGGAAACGGAGGGAGACTTCATCCTCGAAATCCAGCAGGCACAGCAGCGGCATCTCGAGGTGCAGGTAGTACTGCCGGTAGCATGGTGACCATGCTAGGATCCAGGCCTCCATGGCACGAGCGCCGGCGGCACGGCATGGGTGGGGCGCTGGAGCGTCGGTGGTGACTGCATGGAGCACTCGGAGGTGCTGCTACACGGGCGGACGGACGGATGCGTCCTCCTTGAGCTGGTCAAGAAGAAGAATTGATTTTCGTGGTCAGTTCAGGTTGGGGAAGAAGAGGATTTGGATTTGAGGGTTGGGGGAAGAAGAGGATTTGGATTTGAGGGTTGGGGGTCGCAGCGCATACCATGAGAGATTGAGAGGTGAGCTCGGACAAGTCGCCGGCCCCGGGCCGCTAGGGCTTCGTATCCGGTGGGGTAGGGGGTGCAGGACGCCTTATGCCTCCTGTGTAACAGCATGAGGGGAACTTAGCAGGCAACGGCCAGCGCTTGGAGGAGAGCTCGCGGTCGCGGTCGCCGTCGCCGTCCCGTCCTTTGCGGGCGCATCGTGGTGGGTGGGGGAGGGGGATGGAGAAGGCACGGAGACTGGGGGATGCGGTGGTCAGGGGGGAGAGAAGGGATTCGGGGAGGAGATGGGCGGCGGGGCTGCGGTGGTAGGAGTGCTGCGGTGACGGGGGATTTGGAGAGGGCGGCGGCGATTTGGGTGGGCGGCAGAGAGAAAAGAAAGGGATCGAACGGGAAGAAGTCGGGGCTGGAGTTGTTTCGTCTCAAAGAATCCGAGGGAGAGAAAAGCCGTGCGGAAGATGAGGGAAACGGTGAAGAAATTGCGCCCCCTCCCCCCGACGCCGCCTGTGACGAGGAAAGGAGTCACCGAAGATCGTCGACGCCGGCAGGTAGAGAGAGAAGACGATGAGGTCGAGATGGGGGTGGGGGGAGAGACGGACATTCTACCAGAAAATGGCAAAAAATCCAAAAAAAGGGAATTGGCCCGCGTCGGGTGGGGACCACGGTGCAGACAAGCGCGTCCCGACCGCGCGACGTCGAAGAGTGTTTTCGAGAAGTAGGATAGTTAGTTGTGTGGTGGCATTTCCTTGTAATTTTTTAGAAGTGTGACACCGCCTCACGACCACTGTATAGCTGTTTTTTAGTTTACTTTATAGCTGTTTTTTATTTGCTTGCCTTTATATCACTAGAATAAGTATCCCCGAGGTTGAGGTTCGTTCTTTTAAGCAACAGGGGGAGATAGTTTAAAAGATGTTTGGTATAAAATAAATGATGCTCATAATAAATGTACAAAAAAATATTCTACCTTTATACTCCTGAGGAATTTTTATGTTGGTATTTCTGGTTGGTATAGGTATTTGTTAGATACTCTTACATGTGGTAATTTTCTAGGAACTCCTGCTTTAGAAGCCTGCAATTTGATTGAAAGTTTAGTAGGATCACCCCCCCATTACAACTGTTAAAACTGAGATAACTTTGGAGGATGTTATTCATAAACTAAACTCTTGGGAAATGAACTTACAATTTTCCTGGATAATGCTAGCAAAATTAATGAATCAATGACTACTATCGATAAAAGAATCACTACTTTGGCGGCTAGCAACACTCATGATAATAAAAAATTTAGGATTGGTAACTAGAAGATGCTATGGGAACCTTAAGCTCAACTTTTTCATCTCTAGATTTCAAGAAGTAGAAATCCTTTGTGGGAAAGGAGCAAAGATTCATGTATGTTCCCAAGATAACTAAACCCAAATCTCAATTTGTGCTGAAAATTGCTAAAACAATTAATGAAACTAAAAGTGACCTCCATGTTGAATATTTAGAAACATATGGAGTGCCTATTGCTGCAAATATTGGGTTAGAGGAAGTTAGTGTTGATGCTTCTTCACTTCAAAATACTTGAGTTGCCCTTTTTATGCCTAGCTGACAGGCGTTAAAGAAAAGCGCTACCGGGAGACAACCCGTTTTATTTCTCTGTTTTCATTCTGTTTTCTTTGTTTTCTATGGTGTGCTTTGCACCTGGGTGTTGTCTATTTCCTTAGCAACATCGTTATATCTTTTATTTTGTGTTTTTTGTTGAGCCAAGTAAAACCTCTAGTGGAAAGCTGACACTATATTTCGGATTTTTGCTGTCCACTATTAATTCCGTTAAAAGTCACAGAAAATTCAAAATGACCTGAGCTTTTTTGTGCTTAACCCTGAGTTATATACGCAACATTTTTAGTTGACCACTTTTTGATTTGAGAAACAGAAGATTTTCGGAAAAAAAAATCGATCTCTGCCTGCTGTTCTGTTTTGACAGATTTCTGCCAATTATTGCATTTGCATCCTAATCTCTTTCTTTTGGTATTCTTTTGAGAAAAATATGTTTAAAAGAAGTTGTGAAAGTATCTAATGTGTTTCTTGATTTCTAGTCTTGTATTTAAACTGAACCATGTGAGTTTATTATTTCGATTGCACTAACGTTGCTAATGAAGATTGTGAGAATTTTTGTGTGAAGGAAGTTTTCAAGGGTCAAGAGATGAGGATGATATGATGTGATCAACAAGAGTGGAAAGGTTAAGCTTGGGGATTCCCCGGTGGTACATCCCAGCAAATTCCAAGAAGACTCAAGCGTCTAAGCTTGGGGATGCCCAAGGCATCCCCTTCTTCATCAACAAATTATCATGTCACTTCTAGTGAAATTATATTTTTATTCGGTCGCATCTTATGTGCTTTACTTGGAGCGTCTTTTATTTTTGTTTTCAGTTTGTTTTTACTTTCATAATAAGCTTGGTTGTAACCCATCATAGTTTTATTGGAGAGTAACACGCTCCGCTTTTTCATGAGAATACGTTGTATTCTTAGTCTCTGTCTAGCTGCTGCATTTATTTAGCTCCTGTTTTGCATGTTTCTCTCATTAGAGCTGTTAGTTTCAGTAGTGTTATTTTAGTAATCTCATGTTTTCTTGTTGTATCATAAAGATTATTTTTGTTAAAGCATGCTTTGTATGGTGCTTGTTGGGAGAAAAGAAAACTGCTTCTTGAAGTAGAATTTATAACAGCATTAGTAGAAGCTTGTATAGACTGTGGCTAGAAATTTTTCATGCCATGCTAAATGTTATTTTAGTTGTAAATCCTTGTGGTTATTGAGTAACATGAATAGACTCAAATAGATGAGATTGTTTAATATGTATTGAAAGATTCATGAGTTATTCTTGTCATAGTAAAGCATAAATATATGGTATTCTCTTTCGAATAATTTATTTGGTTGACTTGGCGCATGCTCACACCATGTTTATAACTACAAACCAGTCACAAATAGCCTGTATGACCACTTAGATTTTGAACTTGTGATACTGCTTATGTTTTAATTAATGATGCTTATGTCGCTATGCATGATTATGGCTCTTATGCTCTCTTGATTTGTCGCTCCCAGTCTTTTGCTAGCCTCCACCTGTACTGAGTATGAGCTCTACTCGTGCATCCAGACTCCCTTAAACCAAAGTTTTTCCCATTGTGTACACCATACCTACCTACATGTGGTATTTAACTGCCACTCCAAAGTAAATTGCTTATGTGTTACCTTTAAAACCTTCAAAATTATTCCTACTTTGTGTTCTTGTTTTTTCTCATGAGGACGTCAATAGAGAATCTTTATCCCACTTGTTGATTGGATTTCACACCCTGGACTAGTGGCTTCATCCGCTCATCCAAATGATAGAAGGGTTCACAGCGGGGTGCCCAGCCCCAAATTAATACAAACAAAATCTCTTCACTATTTTTACCCCTCATCATATCAGTCAAAGCATAATTGTGTAAACAAAAGAGAAAGAGGGATGAACTTCTACACGAGTTGCGTCCTTCACCATGGGAGCAACTCTTGTGAATCCAGTTGGCTTGTGACGTACTGTATTGTCTGTTTACCATTCGTTGACACTAGCATACACCCCTCCTAAAATATAGACATGCCTCCACAATTGTAAAACTTTTAATACTTCTGTTTAATAAAATAAAAAGCTCTAGCACATGAGTGATCCCTGCTTCCCTCTGCGAAGGGCCTTTTTTTACTTTTATGTTGAGTCTCCATCATCTAACTTTATGCACAGTTGAGAGAGCATTTTTGCCATTCTGAGTTCTGTGTGCATTTATCCCATAAACATCAATAATTACTTCATGATGTGATATCATTTGTTCTTAAATTATTTGTTCTAGTCTTCCTCTTGAACTTTGAAAGTGTCCTGGCAATTATGTTTTGCCCCACTCTTAAGGACTATCGAAATATGACTTTGCCATGATTTCTCTATACCTGAAACAAATGTTTACCTTTCTTTGCATTATTATTCATGATCCTTTATTTGAGTTACTCTTCGTGATGCAAAGTAATTGCTATGCTTTATTATTAAAGTTCTATTTATCATGCCTCTGTTGAAAGTTTTATGATCTCAGCATACATATGCCTTTACATTAGATTGATCAAGTTTATGTTAGTAGCATGTCACCTCAGAAATTATTGTTTTATTGTTTACCTACTCGAGGACGAATATGAACTAAGCTTGGGGATGCTTGATACGTCACAAACGTATCCCTAATTTCTGATGCTCCATGATGATATTATGCCAATTGCTACATGTTTTCTCTCTTCTTTATGTCATTTTTATCGATTTTCCGGACTAACCTATTGACAAGATGCCAAAGAGCCAGTTCCATGTTTTCTGTTGTTTTTTAGTTTAAGAAAAGTTATTCTGGAAATATTCTCGGAATTGGAAAGTTCGAAGTACGGAAATCCTATTTTCCCGGAAGCATCCAGAAGACCGAAGAGGAGACGAAGAGGGGCATCAGGGGCCCCACACCATAGGGTGGCGTGGCCCCCTTGGCCGTGCCAGGGGGTGGTGTGGGTCCCCTGGACCTCCACCACCTCTACTCTTTCGCCTATTTAATCCCCCGGGATGGAAAACCCTAGGCACCTGATCAAAATTCCCGAAAAAGTTCCGCGGCCGCCGTCATCGTCAACCCTAGATCAGGGGGGTTTTGGAGCTGTTTTCCAGCACCCTGCCGGAGAGCAAATCATCACCGGAGGCTTCTACATCACCATGCCTACCTCCGGAGTGATGCGTGAGTAGTTCATCCCTGGACTACCGGTCCATAGCAGTAGCTAGATGGTTGTCTCCTCCTCATATGCCTCCATGTTTAGATCTCGTGAGCTGCCTATCTTGATCGAGATTGATCTTATGTAATTCTTTATGCTGTGTTTGCTGGGATCCAATGAATATTGACCTTATGCCAAGTTGATTATAGTCTTTATTACATATGTTATTTGTGATCTTGCATGCTTTCCGTTGC
This sequence comes from Alopecurus myosuroides, assembly GCA_028641055.1. NCBI lineage: Eukaryota > Viridiplantae > Streptophyta > Magnoliopsida > Poales > Poaceae > Alopecurus > Alopecurus myosuroides. The sequence continues at coordinate 249,547,145 of CM054057.1, read as the reverse complement.
TAGTGGTTTCTCTAGCCAAGTAGTTACTAGTGACTCCAAGAGAGAGTATTTATGCTTGATAGTGGTTTGATGCCTCCTTGTTGCCTTGCTCGAGTGATAGAATCGTGAAGGGGGAGGATGTTCTCTTGCCATTAGGGAGAAAACAACGGTGAGAGTTCCCGCGTGCATAATCATTGCTTATATTACACAATTTGTTTAATGCAATTATCTGTTGCTTGTAACTTAATACCTAAGGGGGTTCGGATGATAACCCGAGGGTGGATTATTAGTCATATATGCAGATGGATGTCGGTCTATGAATCTTGTTGTAATGCCCGCACTAAATATCATAGTAATCTTCATGTTATATTGTGCACTATGGTGCAACCTCTATTTGTCAATTGCTCAGGTGTAATTTGTTCACCCATCATGTTATTTTTGTGGAGAGACACCACTAGTGAACCTATGAACCAGGGTCCCTTTTCCACACTATTAAATAAACCACAACAATTTCCTGCTCTCTTTACTTACTGCAAGCATAGACTGTTTTTCCACACTATACGTCTAATCTTTGTTTTCAGCAAGACCGGTGAGATTGACAACGTCACTTTACCGTTGGGGCTAAGTATTTTGGTTGTGTTGTGTGCAGGTTCCACGTTGTTGCTGACACTGGTGAAGCGCCACCACCGCCGTCAGTGGCATCAACCGTCCGAAGATCCTCTTTCTCCTACTGGATTGATAACCCTAGTTATTAACTAAGGGGAAAACTCCTACCGCTGTGCTCATCACACTCTCCTCTTGGGGTATCCCAATGCAAGCATCATGGGCACATCAAGACGCGAAATTTCTTTCGCATAGGCACCCTGAAACGAAATCTCTTTCGTATGGGCACATCAAGACGAAATTTCTTTCACATAAACTTCATAACGCGAAATCTCTTTCATACAAGATCAAGAAGAAGGAAGATCTCTTCACCCAAAGAATCGCAAGAACATGATTAAGGTAAAATCGCGAGTGTGTGGCTCCCGCAACTCTACCACACGATGTATTTACACATCCTTATCCTGGATCGTTCGGCCGACTAGGCACATCCGGATGCTGTATTCTTTTGAGTACGAAGGTAAGACCCAAGGATCTCTCTTGTGAGCCTGGAATTGCACTCAACCTGTGTCCTCGGGTAAATTTTCCGTGTCAACAAAACGAAGAAAAATCCTAGTGGACGCGCCGGGTACCCCTGTAGGTTAATTTTGACTCGGTAAGACCTCCACGATCCAGTCGCAACGATCACCTCGCCAGATTTGATTCGGAGGTGTCAAATTTGTGTAGGCCAGAACCATTTTTTCCCTAGATGCAATTAATTGGCCTAGATCTTTCGGGAGAACCTAGCGACTGAGCCACATCCTTCTGCGAAAACAGCCAACACAAGGCACATTTATCACTCGATGCTCGAGTACAGAAGAGCATCGCGCACAGGGTATGCACCCTCCAAATCAGACGATTGAATGACTAGTCGAAGAAATCAAGAATGAACTATGAGTGCTTACCCGACTATTTTCAGTCGGATAAACACTCGGGGGCTCCTGACGTGGAGATGACTCCTGGAGCTGTCGGATGATGCTACCCAGTTCAAGGCCCAAGACCTAGGCCCAAATAGGGATGCCATCCCGCGTTACTAGAAGGCCCAGCGAAAGCCCACCCGCAAGACTTGCGGGTCAAGAAGGAAACTCATACCGACCTAAAACTAGGTTTTGTACCCCCCCCCCCCAAGACACGGTTTGAGACCTAGACACCTATAAAAGGATACGAGAACCACTGAGAGGGGAATCCAATCTACTTTTCACCACCACAGACTTAAGATCGAGAACATACTCTCGACTTGAGCACCCCCTTCTAACCGATCTATTGATAATACATATCGAAAGAGCAGGAGTAAGGGTTTTACTTCTACGAAGGCCCCGAACCTAGATAAATCTTACCCCCTGTTAGACGATGATTGTCACCGGCGCCTCTACGTTCTCTTAATCCAAACCCTACCGGATCATCCGAGGTACTTTTTGAGATGACTAATCGATACCTCCCCCCACTAAATGAAAAAAAAATTAATTCAGAAATCGAGTTGACCCAAATCTATACTTCTTATTAAGCAAAACCTCACTAACATGCATTAATTATTTTTCTATCTCAACATGAAAACTATTCACATCATCCGTCGTCTTAGCCAATCAATTGTCCATGTCACCTCCTCTAATATTATTAATTATTACATACAAGCTACATATCATACTTTTTTTTTAACCATCAATTTTTCAGTTTAATGATTTATGTAAGCTACATATCATACATTCCTTAAACCATCCATTTTTCAAACTAGTGGTTTATAATACGCATCGCATGTGTATAAAGTTTAGTATCTCGAGGATGATCAACCGAATTTTTCATATTTCTTTCAACTATATAATGTATTACGCTATTTTTTCCGAAAGGGAGGTTAAGACCCTTTGACATCAAAAACCACACATGCCATTTACTATAACGTATCCCCGCCGTAACGCGCGGGTTATACTTCTAGTTTACTAAATGTTGGAAGGCAGCTCATACCTATATTACAAATTACAAATTTAACGAATATTGGAAGCCAGCTCATACATCGCAAAAAAAAACTAATATTAACAGAAAAAAATATAGCTAGGATTCGCTCTGTGATTCCTTGCATCGTGGCCGTCGTGGCTGTCGCCGCCTTGCTGTTGAGGCCTTGGCCGTGCCCGTGTCACCTAGTCCTCCTCCTCTCTCATCGCGGATGACGTACGGGTGACCGCACGTAGAGATGCGCAGGTGGCTGCGCCTCGTCTACTACAACGAGTCATGGAGTGCCGCAGCTTGCTAGGGCCACATCCCCATATCGTGCTGCTCGGACGCTTCAATGCCAAGTCGTAGCTTCTCCTCGTCCTCCTCCTCGGTTTGGGGCAGCGCCGCGGGCGTGCCGTCGACCTCGCATATCCCCTCCTTCGGTGCCTCCGTTGTAGTCCGCGAGAGGCGAAAAAGGCACGATGGCGTGCATGAGGGACAGCGCTAGCAATGAACCAGTGGTCCCAGAGACTGCTTGCGAAACCAAACACGGGTCCTCGCACAGATCTACAGGAACGACCACCGCCATGCTATCTCACGGTGGCGCGCTAGGACGAAGAATGGCACGGGCGGCACGGGGACCCGGCGACCATTGAGGTGCCCATGGTACGGGAGCTTGACAATTGGCCATGGGACCATGTCCTCGTGCTGCCAGAGCCACTGGGGACCCAGCCGTCGTCGTTCGCGGCGGCAACCACTCAAAGGCCCGGTCTCGTGGTCGTTGCAGCCGGCCTTCAACGACGATGATTCCTTCTTCACTCACCGGCGAGGGTTTTCGCATCGGGCAGGCTAGGGTTTGGTAAAGTGGGGACGGGGAGTGGAAGTGGAGTGGGGATGACGATGCGGTCTCTTTTAATAGGATCCGGTCAAAGAGGTGAGGGGTCGATGGGTCACCGCCAGTTGGGGAGGGGATAGGCGAGTGGCCCGTTGGATCCTGCCACGTGGTCCAAGGAGGACACATGCGCGTCCGCGGACCGCCCCAGACGTGGACCAGTGTTGGGCCAGGTTCGGAGCAAACTGGACATGTCCTCCCCCTCGGTCTGTTTTGGGGGTGGCATTGGAATGGATTTTCCCCCAAATCGGTCCGCATAGACCAAAACAGACAATTACAATTGTCCGACTAGGGGAGGGGTGTTGGGTTTGCCGTTAGGTAGTGTCTATAACAATTCATTTCAAAATACTGCAACATTTACGGCAAGCTCATATTATGAGTAAGTCATCTCTCCCCATGTTTCGCTAATAGTTATTATCAACATGGAGATACGAAAGTAGAGAACATATTACATTCAATGTGATTTCCGCTGCCTTGCTTTGATTTCGTGCGTTTAAAGGCAGTGTTGAGCAACCAATCATAGCCAGCGAGAAAACAGATGCATTTCCCATGCCCCTATTTAGTTAGTACTTTCTAGTTAAGACTTAACAACGAGAAAATGAACTACTTAATAAGGCCCGTGCAACGGCTGTAGAGTGAAAATGCCATGAGGATGGTTACGGCTTTGAAGCTCCAAAGTGTACCATAGATAGAATGGAAGAGAGAGAGCTGCTTCTCAAACCAAGTCCGTGTGGGCTTTTAAATTCAGAAAAGGGAATTCCACTTCTGATTGTAGCCTCTCGCTCAGTTAAGAGTTCAAGATTGGAAAGTATTGTTTGTTTCCTACTCCCTCCTTATCGAAATATAAGATGTTTTAGCATTTCCTAGACAATATGTATCTAGACATGTTTTAGTGTAAGATACATATGAATCTACACACTAAAACATGTCTAAATACATTATATCTACACAATGCTAAAACATCTTATATTTTGATACGGAGGGAGTAGAATTCTAAAAGGGGTGCTTGTTTTCCTCGTCCAAACTCTCCTCTCCCCTTTCTGTCCCCACCTTCATTCATGCTTTTTCGCCAATTCACTAATTTCAATAGTTCAGATCTAGCTATGCTATATGACCTAATGAAGTAGTAGAAAATTTGAGGAAAATAGATGCAGCAATAGAGTTAATAGCATAAACTAACACTTTTGTGGCCAAATTTATTTTTTGCTACCACCTTCTTTTTGGGACAGATATCTACCACCTCACGTTGAGGTTTTCTCAAATTGCTCGGGAGGCCGAGAATGAATTAATAGTGGGCTCTACTTGTTAGTCCAATAAATAATTAAAAATCTATTAAAAAATTGTTCGGTAAGGTGGACATGGCTCCAACTTATCAGTCTCTATCTCTTTTCCCATCTTTCCCTCATGTTAACGAATGTTGTGATATATCTGTGATTTAAACATGGCCATCGCGCCGGTAACGAGTGCCACGATGCATCCAACACCCTAGCGTGCTCGTAAAACGAGTGCAATAGAAGTGACACTACTTCCCGAGACGACTAGTGGCAAAACAGACCATATGACCGCCGGAGACGACCACGCCGGCCACTAGAGCAGAGGAAGCAATTGAGCTCAAGGGCTCCGACACACGGAGCACTACATATAGGGATGGGAGATCCATCCGGACTGGAGGCTTAGTCCGGAGGCACTGGTGTGGTCGACAATGACCGGTGAATATTGGAAGCAGTGAATCGCGGCGGCGGCGCTTTAGCCGGAGTTGGATACAAAACATTTGATTTCGGCGATTCCCGGTGTTCTAGCAAACACCCATATGCAGCGACGTAGAATAGTCCAGGCGGATCTTGTAGCGGGCTCAATGGGCTTAGAGCGACGGGACATAATGGCACGTCGATGAATATTTTCGACGGCCGTGGACTCCATTGTCAAGGTGGGAACAACAGAACATCTTAGCCATCGGAGGCAGATGTAGGAGGGGACAAAGAGTGTAGTGACGAGGAAGAGCAGCAGGGCCAGCACAGCCGCCAAGCGGCATCGCTAGGACAGATCTGGAAACATGGGAGCCAGCCATGACAACCACGAAGGCAACGACCTGCTCCAACTTTTTTTGGATTTCTGGTTTCCTTAATTGGGCTGACAAATGGATCCACTGTTAATTTGGCTGTTAATGTGCTCTCAACCGCCGATTTGGGAAATTTGAAAAAACTTCGGCGTGAGCTGGTAGATTTCTGTCCCAAAAAAACAAAATGGTAAATTTGACCACAAAAGTGTTAGATTTATGCTATTAACTCAAATAATACATCAACCCAAAATTACTTTTCTACCACGAAGACAAGAGTTACATGCATAATCATTGCAACATGTCACACATTTTTTCGTAGCGGAGAATACAATATCTTGCAACAAACTGAAACACCTTGTGCAACAAAAAAAATTCTTGATTTCACTAACATGTAACCATCGATAATGGACTTTTTTCATCTTCGGAGAATGGGGACCACCTGTCATCAATACAAATTTAGGACCCCCAACAATGCTAGAAAGGGCCTTCCAGCCACATTGCCCCCGACCATCCTATTACTGAGCTCAAATTTATGATGAAGATGCGTTTGTTGGATATATGGTGGTTTGGTTGTCTCCGTGTATATTTGGAAAATTAAGGTGTCATCAAAAATTAAGATTTCTATTTTGTTTCTATTTCGCAAAGTGATTACCAAAGATAATTGTTTTAGAGGAATTAGAATATTTGCAAAAGGTGATGCTTTTGTGATCTAGTTGAGACGATTTGGGACTTATTTATAACATGCCCCTTAGCACAAATGGTTTGCTGTATCGTCTTTATTGTTTTAATATTCATCTCCAAATAATATTACTAACTTCTTCGGGAACAGTTGAGGGGTGCTTGATAAGAACGAAAAAGTGCAAATCTAGGTGGGTGTTTCCGTCATGTGGACCATATACGTAATGACTATATCTTTAACAATGCAAAATTGGCTTCCTTTATGCAGGTTATAACTATTATTACTCATTGGATCCATACGTGGACTTAACTACAACCAATGTAGAAGCGCGCGGTTTTGGATATTGGGTGCGACCGGCTAGAATTGGCTGCGCACAATTGATACAACTGCTGCAGTTGGAATTTTGATCTTAGGATAACATGATGGATTGCCACCCCATGTATATTTTCTTTGATGGTTGATACATGTATCGACATGTATGACCCACGATGTAATCTTTTGTAATAACTAAAACTTCAGTAAAGTTAAAAAAAGGTCGCATGCGTCCATTGATCCGTAGGTTGGGGCTTCCCCATTTCAAAAAATGGTGGTTTGGTGTAGGCGTGTAGGGGATGTTAGCAAAGTAGGTACTCCGAAGGTAGGATCGAGTGGATATTTATGGCCAAAATATAGTGAGCCCATTATTTAAATAAATTCAAAATTCATATTTATAAGTTTTTAGAAATCTGAAGGAAAAAAATCTTGCATGTTGTGAGTGATGTATCCCACAAACCTGCAAACTTTTAATTTGAACTACTTTATATTTTGACCTATTAAAAAATGACAATGTGTGGGTAACACTTTTAAATCTCTAAAATATATATGTTTCTTTCATTTTTTTGCGTAGCCTATAATATAAAACATATATTTCGCATCATGATTTTGCATGCTTGTAGGATGCATCATAGACTATATCCAGAATTGTTATTTCTTAGATTTTTTTGGAACTTGTAGATATAATTAATGAAATTTTCAAAATAAAGGGATCACTCACTGGTAGAAAATAGGCCTTCCATATGCCCCCATTAGTCCCCAAAATAATCGAACCGCGACCATTGGGGTCTTTAGTCGCGGTTCAGGAGGAGACCCGCGACCAACTGTCTGGGCCCAGTGCGCTCGGTCCACAGCTGGCGGACGGGAGGGGATTTAGTCGCGGGTGGCCTGGCCAACCGGGACTAAAAGGTCCTCAGGCTGGCCCGAAGGCCTTTAGTCGCGGTTGTCCAGGCCAACCGGGACTAAAAGCCCATCCCTATATAGGACTCAACTCGCTGCACTTAGCCACATTGGGTGTCACTTCTACTCAAAATATTCACAAGGGGTGGTGGGTTTGCTTTTGGTTCCTCCTATGCACACAAGGTGTTCGATGAAATTCCCGAGAGCATGAAACACACATGATATGAAGTGTCCGAGCCACACTTGAGCTTTTTCATTTATTTTTCCTCCGCGATCGCGGTTAGCAACTTGAACCTTTGTATTATTTCTAGCTAGTTAGTTTAACAAATGCATATGATGGTTAATTATATACTTTATATAATAATAATGCAGATGAATCGGCAATGGATGTACGGTAACCGACTCTTCGGCGAGTCCACTACGGGTTTGAAAGATTTCCTCGTAGTGGAAAATGCGAACAAGCACCGAGGTTTTATTATCTGTCCATGTGCTGAATGTAAGAATCAGAAGGGTTACTCCTTCTCAAGAGTCGTTCACATGGACCTGCTTCGGCACGGTTTCATGCCAAGCTATAATTGTTGGACCAAGCTTGGAGAAAGAGGGGTTAGAATGGAAGAACATGAAGAACAGGATGATATCAGTGTCAACTATCATGAGGCTTTTGGTGATACTTTCATGGAGGATGATGCTGAAGGTGGGGAAGGGTTTGGTGAAGGTGAAGAAGAGGCACATGATGAGCCCGCTGATGATCTTGGTCGGACCATTGCTGATGCACGGAGACGCAGCGAAACTGACAAGGAGAGGGAGAAACTGGATCGCATGTTAGAGGATCACACGAAGTCGCTGTACCCAGGATGCGACAATAGTCTGAAAAAGCTGGGCTGCACACTGGATTTGCTGGAATGGAAGGCACGGGAACGTGTAGCTGACTCATCATTTGAAAATTTGCTGAAAATGTTGAAGAATATGTTTCCGAAGAATAACGAGTTGCCCGCCAGTACGTACGAAGCAAAGAATGTTGTCTGCCCTCTAGGTTTAGAGGTTCTGAAGATACATGCATGCATTAACGACTACATCCTCTACCGCGGTGAATACGAGAATTTGAATGAATGCCCTGTATGCACTGCATTGCGTTATAAGATCAGAGGCGATGACCCTGGTGACGATGTTGAGGGCGAGAAACTCAGGAAGAGGGTTCCCGCCAAGGTGATGTGGTATGCTCCTATAATACCACGGTTGAAACGTCTTTTCATGAACAAAGAGCATGCCAAGATGTTGCGATGGCAAAAAGAGGACCGTAAGTCCGACGGGGAGTTGAGACACCCCGCCGATGGAACGCAATTGAGAAAGATCGACAGAGAGTTCAAAGATTTTGCAGCTGACGCAAGGAACATAAGATTTGGTCTAAGTACTGATGGCATGAATCCTTTTGCCGAGCAGAGCTCCAGCAATAGCACCTGGCCCGTGACTCTATGCATCTACAACCTTCCTCCTTGGTTGTGCATAAAGCGGAAGTTCATTATGATGCCAGTGCTCATCCAAGGTCTGAAGCAACCCGGCAACAACATCGATGTGTAACTAAGGCCATTAGTTGATGAAATTTTACAATTGTGGGGCAGACCTGGTGTACCTGTGTGGGATGAGCACAAACAAGAGGAATTTGACCTACGAGCGTTGCTTTTTGTAACCATCAACGATTGGCCTGCTCTCAGTAAACTTCCGGGACATACAAATATGGGATACAAAGCATGCACGCACTGCTTACATGAGACTGAAAGTGTATTTTTGGATAATTATAGGAAGAACATGTACCTGGGTCATCGTCGATTTCTTCCCCGAAATCATAAAGTAAGAAAGAAAGGCAAGCATTTCAACGGCAAGGCAGATCACCGGCCGAAGCCTGCGGAACGTACTGGTGCTGAGATATTTGATATGGTCAAGGATTTGAAAGTTATCTTTGGAAAGGGTCCTAGCGGACAATCATTTCCGCTGGGAGTTGACGGGCACGCACCCATGTGGAAGAAGAAATCGATATTTTGGGAGCTACAGTATTGGAAAATCCTAGATGTCCGCTCTGCAATCGACGTGATGCATGTACCGAAGAATATTTGTGTGAACCTGCTAAGCTTCTTGGGCGTGTATGAGAAGACAAATGATACAAAGGAAGCACGGCAGGACCAGCAACTTTTGAAAGACCCAGATGACCGGCATCCGGAATGGTTTCAAGGTCGTGCCAGCTACGCTCTTACCAAAGAAGAGAAGGTCATTTTTTTTGAATGCCTGAGCAGTATGAAGGTCCCGTCTGGCTTCTCGTCGAATATAAAGGGAATAATAAACATGGCGGACAAAAAGTTCCAAAACCTGAAGTCTCACGACTGCCACGTGATTATGACGCAATTGCTTCCGATTGCTTTGAGGGGGCTTCTACCGGAAAATGTTCGAGTAGCCATTGTGAAGCTATGTGCATTCCTCAATGCAATCTCTCAGAAGGTAATCAGTCCAGAAGATCTACCACGGTTACAGAACGATGTGGTCCAATGTCTTGTCAGTTTCGAGTTGGTGTTCCCACCATCCTTCTTCAATATTATGACGCACCTCCTGGTCCACCTAGTCGAAGAGATTTCCATTCTCGGTCCTGTATTTCTACACAATATGTTCCCCTTTGAGAGGTTCATGGGACCATTAAAGAAATATGTTCGTAACCGTGCTAGGCCAGAAGGAAGCATCGTCAAGGGCTATGGAAATGAGGAGCTAATTGAGTTCTGTATTGACTATGTTCCTGACCTTAATCCGATTGGTATTCCTCAATCGCGGCACGAGGGGAGACTAAGTGGAAAAGGCACGATCGGAAGGAAATCAACGATATGTATGGACGGTCATTCTATGACTGAAGCACACCACACAGTTCTGCAAAATTCGAGCTTGGTGGCTCCGTACTTCGAGCAACAAGAATATTTTACGCTCGGACAACCCGGGGATGCCTGAATCCTGGATTAGAAAGGCCCACATGGGGACTTTCGGCAGTTGGTTGCGAAAACATTTAATGAATGACAATGATGTTGGAGATCAGCTGTACATGTTGGCCAAGACACCATCTTCGACTATAACGACTTTCCAAGGGTACGAGATTAATGGGAATACATTTTACACTATCTCCCAAGATAAAAAGAGCACCAACCAAAACAGTGGTGTCCGCTTTGATGCACCAACCGAGATTGGGCAAAAGGTCACATATTATGGTTACATAGAGGAGATATGGGAACTTGACTATGGACCCTCCTTTAAGGTCCCTTTGTTCCGGTGCAAATGGTTTAAGCTAACAGGAGGTGGGGTAAAGGTGGACGAGCAATACGGAATGACAATGGTGGATTTCAACAATCTTGGTTACCTTGACGAACCATTCGTCCTAGCCAAAGATGTCGCTCGGGTTTTCTATTTGAAGGACATGAGTAGCAAACCGAGGAAACGAAAATATAAGAAAACGATCAGTACATCATGTGATGATCCAAAGCGCCACATTGTTCTTTTAGGGAAAAGAAACATCGTGGGAGTGGAGGACAAGACAGACATGTCAGAAAATTATAATATGTTTGGTGAAATTCCGCCCTTCAAAGTTAACACTGACCCACGCATTAAGTTAAATGATGAGGATGCTCCATGGATACGGCCAAATCGTAAGGAAGCGGGGACACAAGGGAAGAATTGATGTGTAATAATTTATTGTACCAAACTTTGTTGAATGGATCATGTGAATTATATTATCTCTGATGTGTTTTGGGGCAAACCTTAAAGGGGGGTGTAGAACAAAACAATCGGCATCGCCATCATACAACCCTACCGTGGCTACTGGGTGCATATATGCATACCAAATGCACGGCAGGACGTATGATGGCGAATCCGGATGTTTTGTATTTGCTCGATGAAGTAAATATATGATGTATCAAACCTTAAAGGGGGGGTGTAGAACAAAACAATCGGTATCGCCATCATACAGCCCTACCGTGGCTACTGGGTGCATATATGCATACCAAATGCACGGCAGGACGTATGATGGTGAATCCGGATGTTTTGTATTTTCTCGATGAACTGAATATATGATGTATCAAACCTTAAAGGGGGGTGTAGAACAAAACAATCGGTATCGCCATCATACAGCCCCACCGTGTCTACTGGGTGCATATATGCATACCAAATGCACGGCAGGACGTATGATGGCGAATCCGGATGTTTTGTATATATTTGCTCGATGAACTGACCGGTGTATAAAGGTGGGCTATATATAGGGTCCTCTGGCTCACAAAGTGTTGTGCTAGGGTTTTGATCCAACGTTTAAGAAACACCCTCATCCAACGGCTCACAACAGCTCGAAAGAAACAAACCGTAGCCCTGATCGAACGGCTCACAACAGCTCGAAAGAAACACACCCCGGATCCAACGACTCACAAGCGCTTGAAAGAAACACACGATCCGTGTGATTCTATCTGATTGGTCCAAACGAAACCCTAACCCATTTAGTCCCGGTTGGTGTCCCCAACCGGAACTAAAGGGATCATCCGTTTTCCAACGAAACCCGTACCATTTAGTCCCGGTTGGTAAAACAGGCCGGGACTAAAGGGATATATGTTCTCGCTATATATATGTATGCATTGCCACACCATTGGCATAAACACATACAAACTCACCACTCTCTCATGGATTCTCCCGTACCCACTCTAACATTCATCCAGGCGGAGGCACTTTCCGCCTCAAACTACCCCTGCCCGCCCGGCTACAGCGTTCCCGCCGGTTGGATGCTGAGCGCCGGAGGAGTGCCGGTACCTCCTCTTCCTCAAGGTGTGGCGCGTCGGGCGGCCATCACGAACCACTACTACCACGAGCTCACGCCGGAGCAACGGAGAAATCCCAGTTGGAATCGTGACTACCGCCCTACTTGGGACGCCTTCTTCATTAATCGGCGTGAGAGTGCGCTCGCCAGGGACGAGGAGAACGGCCCACCTCCTTCGAACTTTAACGAGGCCGGTCGTCGGCTGTGGTGGGGCGGCAAACGGACTCTTCAGAGCGTCATGAACTATATCAGGGCTGGCGATAACCCCCGCCTGCGCTACCCTCACGCCCAGTCCTGGAGTCGTGACCCTCCGAGGGAGTGCAGAGCACCGTCCGACGATAGTGATGACGACGGCGGCGACTACGACGACTACGAGTCGGAGTACTATAGGCCTAGGCAGGAGTATGACTAGCAGATATCAGATCCACAGTCTTGCCATTATGTAGATCATCTATGCTCTCCGTTTAGGTTTAGATCCACTCTTGCCATTATGTACTGCCTTTTTTATCTAGTTTAAAATGAAGTAGTTTTATTTTTCTGAATTTTCTGATATATTATTTGTATTTTTAAGATTTTAAAATGAAGTAGTTTTATTTTTCTGAATTTTCTGATATATTATTTGTATTTTTAAGATTTTAAAAAGAATTAGTTTTTTTTCTAAATTTTCTGATATATTATTTGTATTTTTAAGATTTTAAAATGAAGTAGTTTTATTTTTCTGAATTTTCTGATATATTATTTGTATTTTTAAGATTTTAAAAAGAATTAGTTTTATTTTTCTAAATTTCCTGATATATTTTTTGTATTTTTAAGATTTTAAAAAGAATTAGTTTTATTTTTCTCAATTTTTTGATATATTTTTTGTATTTTTAAGATTTTAAAATGAAAAAGTTTTATTTTTCTGAATTTTCTGATATATTAATTGTATTTTTAAGATTGTAAAAAGAAAAGTATTTGAAAAAGCACCTTTAGTCGCGGTTCGTGTCACGAACCGCGACTAAAGGCTCTTTCCGCATGGGAACGAAAACGCCGCGAAAAAACCTTTAGTCGCGGTTCGTGACACCAACCGCGACTAAAGGTACCCCTTTAGTCCCGGTTGGTGTCCCCAACCACGACTAAAGGCCCGCGGATGGTACCCGGAGGGGACCTTTAGTCGCGGTTGGTGTCCCCAATCGGGACTAAAGGCTGCCCCTATATATTCCCGCCCCCAAAAAATTTCTAAGTCCCAAACGCATCTCGTCTTCTCCGCGTCGCCCTCGTCTTCTCCGCGCCGTCCTCGCCGATTCCGTCTTCGGTAGCTGCCTGCCGCCCTCGCCGATTTCGTCTCCGGTAGCTGCCCGCCGCCCTCGCCGATTCTGTCTCCGGTAGGTGCCCGCCTGTGCGGGCTTGAGGTGTAGAGGAGATCGACGACGATGACGGAAACGACGGCGGTTAGGTGCCCGTGTGTGCGTGCTTGGCCGTGGAAACGACGATGATGACGGAAACGACGGCGCTAGATGTTGGTCCCCGGAGAACCGTGTGGTGCGTGGCCGTGCGCGGTGGTGCTCCTCGTGCTCGCGGGGGAGAGAGGGGAGAGGGCGCTAGCCCTCGCCGGAGGTGGCCATGGAGGTGTCGCGCACGCCTCTGCCATGGAGGATGACGAAACAGAGAAGGGGGCCCGCGTCACGCTGACGTCACTGCATGCGGGCGAGAAAAAAGGGCTGCTGGCAGTTGGGCTGCACTCGGATTCTCAAAAAAAAAAAGGTTGGGCTGCACTCTTTTTTTGCAAAGTTAAAAAAATCCTAAGTCAAAAAAATTCCTACTAACCCTAAGTCTACTAACCCTAAATATATATTTGTACTAATATTTGCTAAGTCTACTAACCCTAAATATTCCTAAGTCAAAAAAAAGCTAAAAAAAATTCCTAAGTCTACTAACCCTAAATATATATTTCTAAGTAAAAAAAAAAGTACGGTCATTTCACTAACCCGGAGGTGGTTATCGTTCTTCCACCCAAAACCCTAGCAATCTGTTTGAATTAAATTCATTAAAATAATGAAAATAAGTTTTAATTCAATAAATTCAGAATATTAGGTGTAATATACCAAAATGACCAGGAAAGCAAATGCAACCTAGCTATGGGGTTCTCCAAGTCATTTGAGAAACTAATCTTGGATACACCTATAAAGTATGGGTTTCCCCCTTCGGTGGTCATCGTTCTTGGTTCCAGTTTTGTCGACAAGAGAACGAAAAAGGATCTATGGAGAAAGCTTATGGTACATTTCATTCTACCTCCGGAATACAACAAAGTCGATGAATTCGGTAACGACGTTCCGGGTGGACGTGAGAGGAGGAGGCTAGTCAAAAAGTTCGCTCTTCATATGATGGCCGAAGCATTCCGGAACTTCAAGAAATATTTAACCCGTGAATATGTCAACAAGGGCAAGACTCCGATTTTCACTTGACAACATGAGAAACTGAGAGTTGATTGGCAAGAATTTGTGAAGCAAAATAAATCGGAGCATTTCAAGAAAATATCGAAAAAAATAAGACTAATGTGGATAAGAAATAGTACCATCATGTTATGGGGCCAGGAGGATACCGCGTTTCGGCGCCTAAGTGGCAGAAGATGGAGGACGGCCTGACGGCACGAGGAATCTCTCTAGGTACAGAGGGATGGGACGAAAGAGCCAAAATGTGGTGGTACGGGCATGGGGGATCGCTAGACCCGGAGACAGGGGCGTGTGTTCATTGACAGAAAACGTTTGCTCCCACAAAAGCCCTTATTGACGCAATGGCCCAAGCTCAATAGGGCTTGATCACGTTCAACAGAGAGAAAGACGCACTGACCCATGCCCTCGGGAATCCTGAACACGGAGGACATGTACGAGGCAAAGGCAGAATGCCGTGGAAAGTAGGGTTTTCACAGGACGATGACCCGTACTGTTACAGAAGCTGTAAGAGAAAGACGGACCAGGCTGCAGATCTTTTGGCGAAGGTTGCATCGGAACTTAGTGAGTTGAAGCAGACTGTGCATGGACTTGTGAAAGAAAGATCGGCGCCTGCAGGGCCGCATGAAGATCGTGAAGCGGATCTCGGAAGCCAGCATCATCGGAGAAGCAGCGTGGCTTCCACGGAGGCCCCGCCTACAGGTGCTAATGCACCGATGATCGAGATTCGTGCACCGGAGACTCACTACCCCGTGGATGATGTAAAGGAGATGAAATAATGTGATCTGCATTATCCCGTGGGGAACATTTCCACGAAGGTAGCTACCGGCAGTGTTTTGCCCTGTACACCTGGAGCACTCCACCACAACAACCCCATTCCATATGGCTATGCTCGTGTCACGGTGGAAGACTTAGTCCAAGTGTTTGAGGACCTGGAGATTGACATAGCTACACCCCGAAGGGGAGAGAAGACTTGGAGATGTCAAGCGCCAATTCATTCTATGGAAAAAGATGTACATATTGTTTCCAGGCGAGGCGCCAAGGCTAACAAGTCCAACCCCCCTCCGATGGTGCAGGTGGTGGTGGTGGTGGTGGTGCTGGTTCACCTACGCCCCCTTCACGCAATTCGACGCCGTCCCCCGATCCACAATCTCCAACGGGTAAGCAGGCGTCGCCCACCAATCCTCCTCTTGTGGGTAAGCAGCTGCCGCCCCCCAATCCTCCTCCGGCGGATAAGCAGCCGTCGCCCCCCAATCCTCCTCCGGTGGATAGGCAGCCGTCGCCCCCCCATTGCTCCTCCGGCGAAGAAACAGAGGCAGGCGGACAGCAAGGAAACCCGCTCTTGGACTATTAACCCGGAGGCTTATGTACCTAAGACCACACGGGTACCGGAGCCATCACTGAAGCCTATCCCCCCAAGGGCTTGGGAACTTAATGATGCTGAAACCAAATTGGCCACGAATGCTGAGTATGAGAAATGGAAGGCCGATAATTAAGAAGGCGCTAAGGGAGCCTAAGCCCAAGGAAGTATACCCTCCGACGGTACAAAAGTGGGTTACGAGTTTTTTATCGACACCGTCCCAAGCCGAGAAGAATTTGCCTGACGACTATGGAAGTGAACTTCGTAGGCAAGAAGAAATATTGAAGGAGGAGAAAGAAGAAAGGAAAAAAAGCGGGAAAAAAGTTGACCAACTCGGGATGCAGAGTAAACAATCGATCCCCCCGCTCATAGTGAAAGCCGGTCCGGAACAGAACCCCGAGGTCAGAGCAGCTGCGGCAGCAATTGGATTGACTGTAGCTAGTGCCATGAAAAATGCGTCCGAGATGGGTTTGACTCTTCGTGCCTCGTTAGGCCTGGACGATGTGCCAATGGGTGAGGTAGCATTACAATATGTGAAGAATGGGCATCTCGTCGAGCCTACGCAGGAAAAGAGTCTACCACCACAAATGCGAAATCTGCTACGTTGGTACAAAAATTTCATATCATGGGCCGACAAAGAATATGTTTATGTGGATGTTACAGAGGAGCATCACACCAAAAAGTACTCTGTAACAGTTGAGATGAGTGAATTGTTCCAGCTGTTCAATCTGCGCGAGCTCGACAAATCTATCCTGTTGTTGCGTACGCTATTATGCAGATTGAAGATTTGGGAATGCAAAATAATAAACATCCATGATGTTGGGTTCATTGACCCACAAATCATTAATGGACATGTGTTACAACGTCACCCCCTAGACATGGAGAAAGACTTGTACAATTTTCTTAGAAAGCATCAACTCAAAAGTCATATTCTATTTCTTTACCATTTTGGGTGAGTGTTTCTCTCTTGTGCCTATTCTCTTTTGTTTACTCCATGCATGGTATGTCCAATCGATAAGTTATGCATGACTGTGCATGTAACGTGTCCGCATGTTCCACTGGATGCTGCTAAAAATTGAACTTCACACCTCCACAGTTTTTATCATGGACTCTATGGATTCAGATCCAAAGCTTTGGGTCGACATGAGAAAAATGCTGCAAAAGTAATTATTTTCAATCATTTGCGCTCTATACCGATCGGTTTCTTTTGTTCATTTCCTAATATGCAGTAGCTAATAACTCACTTGTTAATTTAATTTTCTTTGCACTGTAGAGTTTGGAGACGGTTCTCAAAAGAAATTGTCGGTGAATTCAAACATCAGCTAGATTTTAGAAATTTAGTTCGTGTGGATAAGCAGCCACCGGGGACCAATCTATGTGGATACTATGTTTGTGAGAACATATAGAGAGAAACCTCTGAGAAGAAGAAGTCGGATAGCGCGCGGAAGAATCTCAATAACTTGCGGAGGACGCTTAGTCCAGAAGCTCGCTTCCGACCAATTCAAGAGTAAATAGCAGGATTTTTCCTTAGGCATGTCATCGATCCTAAAGGAGAACACTATGCGTCCGACGACGACCAATTCAAGAGGACTTAGCAGGATTTTTCCTTATGCATCTCCTAGATTGAAAATTGTTCGAAGTTGTGTATGATCATGCATCGTAATTGTGTATGGAAACTTGTTCGAAGTTGTATATGGTCACCCGAGATTGAATATATATTATATATTCCTATTGAATTCTTCTTGTTTGAAATTTCATATATGCATGTATATAGTAGCGTACAATATATATGTGTACTGAAACTTCATCAAAATTAAAATAAAACACAACACAAAATATAAAAGAAATAAAACAAAATAAATTAAAAAGAAACCAGGTTTAGAGGGGCTAAAACCCTAAACCTGCGGAGGAGGCCTTCAGTCCCGGTTAGCCACGAGAACCGGGACTAAAGGTCCTCCGCCCCGACGGACTCCTGGCGCCCACATGGACGGGTCTTTAGTCCCGGTCCGTAAGTGCCGCGACTAAGGGGGGGGGGGCGTCTTTAGTCGCGCATATTTAGTCCCGGTTGCGCGGCCGGGACTAATTGCCTTTGCGAACCGGGACTAAAGGCCTATTTTCTACCAGTGACTCGAACTCAAGTGCCAAAGTGATTTTTGGAGGTATAGTGGATATTGGGATCAAATGATTCAATTGGGGAGAGGGAGATAAAAAGAGGAGCTTGGAGACATATATATATAGAGAGGGCACAAGAGGAGCGAGGGGGGAACAAATTTCTTTTCCTTTATGAGACGCCATACTGTGTTTTTTTCAGTGATGTGCTAGTGGATTAGACTAGAAATTTTAGCCCAAGCAATGCGATAAGGGCCCTAACATTGCCAAGTGGCTTGTCATGAAAATATTTGGGGTATATTTCCAAATATATGGCTATGCTGTGTAGTTGTGGTTAGTTACATATTTGCCTTAGGATATGCCTTGCGTGCTGAAATCCACTGAAGTTGTAGATTTTTTTTACACAAGGCTTTGAAGTTATGTTTCCTGCAATACGCAACCCAATTAATTTGCCATTGCCAAGAAACATTTTTCTTGGTTTGATTCACTACCCAAATAATGGTTATATTGTAGTTCACTCCTAAACTACTTGACCATTGCCAACACGAAAATTTCTTAGATTGATCCCATTCTTTCTAGGGGCATTTTTGTTCTTGTGGTGGCGCCATGCCCGTCATTGAATGTGCACATCAAACTTGGGACAAGTATATCGGTTTATGAATGGTAGCAATGCAGAAAATTTATCTTGGATAAAGTTGCATCTTTATGAGTGGTAGTACCTTCATTATAAAGAGCATGTGGTCCAGTTTACATCCCTGCCGATAGTACTCCTTGATCATTTTTGACTTGCTTTGTTGTGACTGTGCGTGACTCATCTCTACTATATAAAAAGTCTTACCGTGATGATGGTTCGTTGGTACGTCTCTCTGATGTAGCATAACATGGTTCGTTGGTACGTCTCTCTGATGTAGCATAACAGAATTGTTTTTTATTTGGAACATAACAGAATTTTAACACCGATTCGTTTTTTACACGTACGGTATCAGGAAACGCCGATGTCACACGCAAGACCAACACGGATTTGGAACATAACAGAATTTTAACACCGATTCGTTTTTTACACGTACGGTATCAGGAAACGCCGATGTCACACGCAAGACCAACACCGATTCGTTTTTTATCAGGAAAAGAACAACAACACTGATTGGGAAAAAAAGAAGTCCGGACCAGGATCGAATCCAACCTGGAGACATGCTAACCAGGTCACCTGCCGATTACATATAGGAGAGAACCAGTCTAAACCGGATCGGATCTAACCTGGACATACTAACCAGGTCACCAGCCGAACAGTCTAAACCGGATCGGATCTAACCTGGACATACTAACCAGGTCACCAACCGATTACATATATGAAGCTTCAAAATAGATTAGTCCAACTCAGCAACCCGCTTCTCAATCTGCAGAAGGAACATAACGAGACATCTTCTCACGAGCTGACCCCTTCTTCCAATCTGTGGACATAATAGACATCTTCTGGCGAGCTGGTCCTCCTCTTCCAATCTGTAGACAGAATAGACAAGTATCAAGTTAGTTTGAGCTCTTCCTGAAGAATACATCTTGGTGAACTACCTAACGATTGCCAATGTATCATACTTGCACATCCTGCACAATATTTGACAAGTACACTTCAGAATTAGAGTAGAACAATCTGTGACATAAAAAAAACTAGCCAACACATACACATATAGCTTATACATAGATGAATCAACCAAACATACAAGCTGCAACAGAGCTATCTCAAAACTGCTTATGTATTGTATTACTGCATCAAATCATCTTTTTCCGCTCAAAACTGCTTATGTATTGTATTACTGCATCAAATCATCTTTTTCTGCTCAAAACTGCTTATGTATTGTATTACTGCATCAAATCATCTTTTTCTGCGTTCATTTTTCAAATATTATTCGAATAATCTGAGTATTTCATGTTTAACTTCTAATTATTGTTTTGGTTGCAGACAATGGATAACATTGAATCAACAAAAGATTTTAACATTGCACAAGACAAAAATAAAAAAAAGACTTGAACGTGATAGAGCTCGGCGAAATAGTTTGAGGGCTCAGCAAAAGGAGGAGATTAATGCACGTAGAAGAGCAGCCCGGAACAATAGCATGAAAAATATATCCATACAAGAGAGGCAGGAGGAGAACGAACGGCGACATACATCTTGGCAAGCCCAACACAATAGTTTGACAACGGAGCAAAAGAAGGAGATTAATGCACGTAGAAGAGCAACCAGGCAAAACAAAGCACTCCATGAAAGGAACACACAACAAAGAGCTAGCAGGCAAAATATATCCGCAGAACGGAGGCAGGAGAACAACGCACGACAACGCGCATCCAGGCAAAGCATAACCGGAGAGGAGAGGGCAACACTCCTAGCTCGACGCAGGGAAAATGATGCGGCCAAGAGGAACACCCTGTGCCCTGAATCCATCGCGATGGCGTGCCCAACTGCAACAAAATTTCCAACGAGCACGCTGGAGTACATCACAAGTACCGACGGTAACACATCGATATTTAAAAACTTATTTATGGCAGGGTGCATTGTACTTAACAGATCAAGAATGTTGTAGGCGACATGGAGGCCTTCCTCAATGGTATCATGGACGATAATACCATCCCCAACGACCTAACAGACGAGGAGTGCTACATGCATGACCTCGAAGGTACAAATGCCAACCTTTCAATCAACATTGTCTATTACAAGTAAATATGAACAAAATGATGTGACATCATATGCATGTAGGTTCCGACGCTGATAACATGGACCTTGATCCACGGATAGACACATCTGGCGAGGCTGCTATCGATCCTTTTGACTATGTGTACTCGAACCTCCCAGATAGCACTCACATACTAGAAGAAGTCGCTGACTGCAACCACTGCCATGCCAAGAAATTTGAGCATGAGACCCCCGGTTTCTGTTGTCGAAACGGACAGATCGAGCTAGCTGAAACAGTGCCTATCCCGGAGCTGATGAGGCTATGGTCTAGCATGGATGCGGATTGTCGACATTTTCGGGAGAGCATACGATTTTTCAATGGCCACTTCTCGTTTACAACCCTTGGCGTCAATCTCGACAATGATTGCACGAACATGAGGTCCGGAGTCTACACATTCCGAGCACAAGGCTCCTTGTACCACAAGCTGCATTCGTTCGGTCCAGGATCTCGCCCGGAACATCTACAACTCTACTTCTACGACGACGATCCCAGCCTGATCCATCGCAAGGATGCCACGAAGGAACTAGACCAAGAGGTCGTTCGTAAGGTTGTGAACATAATGAGAGCAAACCCTTACTCCCATCAGTTTAGGAGTTTGGGCGCCCATAAGGATAACCTTGAGGACTACCGTATAGAACTGAACACCGACAAAAAGCTAGACCAACGGAGATATAACACACCAGCATCGTCTGAGGTGGCTGCGATCTGGGTCGAGGGCAACAACCCAGAAAACAGGTTCAAGCGCAGCATTATACTCTATGGTAACAATAATGAGAGACAGAGTATACAAGCCACGCAAGGATGCTATGACCCGCTCTCGTATCCCCTCTTCTTTCCGAAGGGGGAACTCGGTTGGCATCCAAATATTCCTAAACGTAATAAACCTTGGAACCTTGCACAGCTACCAAGAGCAGACCGTGACAACGATCCAGGTTGGGATACTTGCAATACTTTTTTCTACTTGCGGTACTTATATCTTCTTTTCTAAACTCACTTATGTTTCATAATGTTATTCTTTTTATTGTCCTTCACGCAGAGGGAGGTGGAAATTTATGCGTCTCCGTCAGGGACTACTACTGTTATCGTCTACAAACACGTCCTTCCATATTCAACCCCATACTACATGGAGGGAGACTGTTACATCAGTGGGCAGTGGACATGTACATAAAGATCGAGGGCTGCAGGTTGAATTGGTTTAGAAAGCACCAGCCGGAGATACGCGCTGATCTATATAAAGGCATTGTCGATAGCATTACGGCTGGAGAGACTCGAGCAAGCGCTATTGGAACAAGGATTGTTCTACCCTGGAATTTCCAAGGGTGCTTCCGAGACATGAAGCGGAGGCATATGGATGCCATGGCATTGGTGCAGACATACGGCAAGCCTGACATATTCTTGACAATGACATGCAACCCAAACTGGCAGGAGATACAAGATGCCCTGCTTCCAGGGCAAACACCGCAAGACCGGCCAGATATTGTGGCCCGAGTGTTTAAGGCCAAACTCGAGAAGATGAAGGAGATGTTGACCAAGAAGAACATCCTAGGCGTTGTGAAGGCGTACGTCTATGTGGTCGAGTTCCAGAAAAGGGGCCTACCGCATGCCCATTTCCTATTGATAATGGATTCCAATTATAAGCTCGTTGTGCCAAAACAGTATGACCACCTCATATCCGCTGAGCTCCCGGACAAAGATAAATACCCAGAGCTATACGCCATGGTCGTCAAACATATGATGCACGGCCCATGCGGTGTCCTAAAGCGAGACAACGTGTGCATGCAGGATGGGTCATGCAAGTGTAGGTACCCACGTGCGTTCAACGAGACCACTATACAGGGAAAGGACTCGATCATACCCCATTTATCGGAGAAGGAAGGATGGCCGCTCGGCGAAGGTCCTCCGTGCCATGCTCGACAATAGATGGGTTGTTCCTTACAACCCTTTCCTCTTGCGGATGTTCAACTGCCACATCAATGTGGAAGTGTGCTCGAGCATAAAGGCTGTCAAGTACCTATATAAGTACATATACAAGGGAAACGATCAAACTTCATTCAATATCGACAAGCCTGACGCCGATGGTAACATTGACGAGATCAAGAGATACATTGATGCAAGGTGGATTACTCCATGCGAAGCCATGTGGAGGATATTTGGCTTCAAACTATGTGAGTGCCACCCGTCTGTACTACAGCTGCCGCTTCATCTCCCAAATATGCAAAGAGTCACGTTCAAAGAGGGAGACAACTTGAACGATGTTGCTGCCCAAGAGCACAGATCCATGCTAACCGAGTATTTCATGGCTAATCAAAAGCACGAGTGGGCTCGAGATATTCTCTATAGGGACTTTCCAGGAAGGTTCACATGGCAGCCATCAAAGTACTGGAAGGAAAGGAAAAGGGATCACCAAGTAGGCCGAATCGTGACGGCCAATCCCGCCGAGGGAGAGCGGTACTTTCTTAGAGTGCTTCTAAACCACGTACCAGGATCGACGTCCTTCGAAGACCTAAAAACCGTTGATGGTGTGATATGTGATACCTTCCGTGAAGCCGCGGAGAGGAGGGGTCTAATCGAGGCCGACAACACGCTCGACGAGTGTCTTACTGAGTCGGAGCAGTTCGCCATGCCAGCCTCACTTAGGAGGCTCTTTGCAACGATCTTGGTATTCTGTGAACCTAACGATGTGCGTGGTCTTTGGCATCGACACCTTGAGGCGATGTCAGACGACTATCGGCGAAACAACACGTGTCAAAAAGCGGTGGAGCAAATGGTGTTGCTTGATATCAGGGGCATGCTACAATCCATGGGCAAAGACATAAAATCATTCCCTCTTCCGCACATTGACGAGACGTATGATAACACTGGAGGCGAGTTTAGGGAGGTAATTGAAGAAACCAACATCAAGGTTGACGAGGAAGACGCTTCTTTGGCAGACTTATTAAACACCGAGCAGAGGCTAGCCTACAACGAGATACTAAAGGCTGTTGATGGCGAAAAAGGAGGTGTATTCTTCGTCGACGGTCCGGGAGGCACCGGGAAGACATACCTTTACCGGGCACTGCTCGCAAGGGTTCGTGGACAGGGGGATATCGCAGTGGCTACACCGACATCCGGTGTCGCAGCTTCAATCATGCCTGGAGGCAGGACAGCCCACTCAAGGTTCAAAATCCCACTAAACCTTGAAGAAGGGGCATCATGTAGCTTCACTAAGCAGAGTGGGACTGCCAAGCTACTGGAGAAAGCTAAACTCATACTATGGGACGAAGCCACCATGACGAAACGACAGGCGGTAGAGGCATTGGACAAAAGCATGTGTGACATCATGAAAAGCCCGGACAAACCTTTCAGTAGCAATATTGACAAACCTTTTGGGGGCAAGACTGTCGTGTTCGGCGGAGACTTCAGGCAGGTGCTTCCGGTAGTGAGGAAAGGGTCACGAGGTCAGATAATCGATGCGAGTCTACGGAGTTCGAAACTATGGAAGGACATGCACAAACTAAGGCTCGTAAAGAACATGAGGGCGCAAAACGACCAGTGGTTCGCGGATTACTTGTTGAGGATAGGTAACGGCACCGAGGAAACTGATGACGAAGGAAACATCCAGCTTCCAGAAGATATTTGCGTGCCATCTACAGGCGACGCGTCTGACATAGAGAAGCTGATTGACCATGTGTTTCCTGCCCTAGACCAAAACATGGAAAATCCAGATTACATGACCTCCCGAGCAATTCTCTCCATAAAGAACGACAACGTCGATGGAATAAACATGCGCATGATAGAGCGTTTTCAGGGCGACGAGGTCATCTATCATAGCTTCGATAGTGCGGAGGACGATCCGCATGGCTACTATACTCAAGAGTTTCTCAACTCGCTGACTCCTACTGGGATGCCCCCGCACGCGCTTAAACTGAAGATGAACTGCCCTATTATATTGCTGAGGAACATTGACCCAGCTAATGGGTTGTGTAACGGCACAAGCCTTGTCATCCGTGGGTTCCAGAGGAACGCAATCGATGCGGAGATCATGGTGGGACAGCATGCTGGGCAGAGGGTGTTTCTCCCTAGGATACCTCTATGTCCGTCCGACAGTGACATATTCCCGTTCAGGTTCAGGAGAAAACAGTTCCCGAAAGGAGATTCAACGAGGAGTGTTAAACATCTACTTTACAGGGGTCAGAAAGAACTACAATCACAACAAGAAAATTCATAGTCCGGTGCTCACAAAATTCTTTGTAACATCATTGCATCAGCAACAAGATGGAGTCATCGGCTTGTGCCAAAGTGCCAGCATTGATTGTCTATCTATAAAATAAAGTACTCTTGTGTCATAGCATAGTTTTTATTTTGTTAGTTCTAGCAGTTCTGTAGTATGATAAGTCACTGAATGGAGCATCTTAAACAATTGCACATGATTTCAACTGTCAAACATGATTTCACTGAATGGAGCTTAATTACGGCAACTACTGAAGTACGCAATTGCTGAATTTGGTTAAGTTCCTTGTATCATAACCCTTGCTCATGATCACCAGCTACACTACACGGAATGTTGTCCATCACCTTGCCTCTACTAACTGTACTGCTTATCAGAGTTGCAGCCACAAAGAATGCCATTGCTGGCCCTTGTTGTTATATAGTTGCATCAAGTGCCGGCATTAGAACATGATTATCACACATGCACACTTAGCATTTAAACAATGTCAAGGACACGATTATAACTCCATTAGATGAGATTAGTGCAAAATTATCTTGGAGTGTATGTGCCGATCAAGACATTCAGTAACTGAATCAGCATCCTATCCTTCAAGCCCGAATGAAGTAGATTAACTTGCAAGAGTTTTTTTTGCGGGGGACTTACAGGAGTTGTCAACAGTCTCTGAAGAACCTGCTAATATACTCAGACTTCGAACTGTTCAGTTCAGTTCAAGCTATTGTTAGCATGTCCACTCGTGTCATAGCTAGTAGCTAGTAAAGAGGCATGTAACAATGGATGGTTGGTAAAGTAGTACATATCAGACACATCTAGCTACATAAGGATAAGCATTGAGCCCTTCCCAAGACTACATAAGGATGTGTAGCTCGATATACTTTTTTTTTCACAGCTTGCTAGGTTGCTTTTTTGGTTATTGGAAATTGCAAATATAAATACCTTCAAACATAGGTTCACGGTGATTAAACTATACCAGGTTGCTAGAGTGCGTGCTGCTCAGATAGGAATGAGATGTATCAGGATGCTTTAGAGTCATGGCTATATACACATTTTGCAGATTTACTGGGGATGCAGCCAGTTTACTGGTTGACGAAACAGAGTCGGCGGCAGCGGTGCCGTCTATCCCTTGGCCGGTTTAGAGAGTCGTTGCCTGCGCTTTAGAGAGTGTATACATGTGGCGCCTGTGCAGGGTGCGGTGCCGTTTGAGGACCATGACACTGTTCGCATGTGCTGGATCGAAGGCCTGCGTTTTGGGTTGATGTAGATCGGTCAGAGGGCTGCTGATCGCTGAAGGGAGAGACAAAGCAATGGCCACTATCTTCAGCAATCAGCGGCGCACATCTTCAGCAATCAGCGGCGCACGTTGTAGGTCGAGTCAGGATATATATTTCAATCTGCCCTAAAAAGAACTCGGATCCCTTGCTTCCACTGCTACACTTTGGTTTTCTAGGAGATATTTGTACAGGTGCCAAAATAACAAAGGTAGACCTCTACAAAATCAATGAGAAAATCGCTGGACATCACTAAGTAAAGAAGATTCAGAATTTGCCAAGTCAAACCAAGCCATCAGATCCGTGGCACTGAGTACAATGATTCATCAAACCATTCACACATAATACATGATTTGTCATAAAAAACACAGGATAATGGAGTTTCAATGAGGCGGCTAAACACAAGTTTCAATGCCAAATACGTCCACAGTTCACAAGTCTGAAACGATGATGTCCTCACTCTACGCAGAGAACAACGAAGCAACTGCCCCCCTCCGTTCCTAAGTGAAACTACTGCTGCTTCCTGCACAACAAACACATGATGTCAAGCGCTTGACAGAAGCAGAACCTTTCCAAAATGTTAAGATTATCAATGCCAAGCCTGTTTTCATTTTACCTGTTCCAGATAAGATCATTCAGAATAGTCAATAATGATCTAAACTTGTTAAGCCTCTCCGCGGCAGCTTCGAGCCTTTCTACATCACGACCCATCACTAGCATAGTCCTCTTCATAACCTCCTGCCCTTTTAAATCTGCTTTAACAATCTTGACATGGGAATGAAAGATTACGCAAAGGTATAATCAGTGTGTACGTTTGTGATCCGATCAAAGTTTTAAATAGCCGGCTAGAGCCTTCAGAGGCTATATTGAGAATAGCCGCTAATAGTCCGGCTGTATGGATATAGCCCGGATATAGCCTTTTAGCCCGGCTATATCCCGTCTAGGGGAGCAAAAAATTTGGTCCAAAATTTATCACCTCCGTCAATTTCGGAGCCCAAATCAATCACCGTTGGTTGTTGAATTGCTGTTGTGAGGTGCGAGTGCGACCTATAGCGACCTAGTTTCAGAACCGTTAACTTTGTCATGAATAGTTGTTATTTAAACTCCTGATTGTCCGTTCATCTTGTATGACTATCCTGTTACGTTATGTATTTTCGAATAATAATATATAAACGATTATATGTTGTCTTAATTTTACTATTTTTTCAATATTCTAGCAAAACGGCTATATGGTTATAGCCCGGCTATAGCCTTTCGTACCTTCTTAAACCGCCGGGGCTATATGCAATAGCCCGCTATTTTAAACTATGGATCCGATTCATCAAGACAGGTAATGAATTTAAATGAAAATGTCATGAATTGTAGTTTGAGAATTGCAAACTTACCACACCAGGTATGTTGACATCCAGAACACCAAGGAACGCGTATGTAAGAACACCAAGGAACGCGTATGTAAGAACACCAAGGAACTTGGTGGGTTCTCGTCCTTTCCAAAACTAAACAAGGAAGAAAAACCTACGTCAGCAGTTTTGGCATAGTATTCCTTTCTTTCCTGAACAATATCAGTGGGGTTTTAATGTACTTAAAAAGCATACCACGCTTACCAACTTATTTGTAATGAGAATCGTATTGATGTGTATTTGCAATAGGGAATTATCTCAATTAACAGATTGAATCTAAGGGTGTAACAGTTTCCCTTTGTACATAATCAAAATGGAAAGGAAGATAGTAAACTAAATACCACCTTAACTAACAGCCAATCATGAATTTTTAATATATCTGACTGAAAAGTCCATGCAGCAAAGCACCATCTCTTAATTCATAAGTTCGTCTATCCGTCACAAATCTATCCCATCTCATGGAAATCAGCAAGATTTCACAAATCAAAACAAGATGCTTACTTCGACGGGAGATATTTATATTTCATGATTGCATCATAATGAACATGAGAGTGGAACCGTTCAGGCTACAGGCGACCATGGAGGAGACCGCTGCGCGCGAGGCGCCGCCGCCCTGATCTCCTTCCTCCAGCCGCTGCAGCATCCTGCGGGCCCAGATCCGGAATCAGGAGAGTGTCCTCTCCCCGTCCCTCCCAGAGTTCGCTCTGCCGTCTCGGGAGTCACGGCGGACGTGCTGATCCCGGGCCGGAGCCGTCCTTGTCGAGTCGGCCGCCGTGGGCCGTGGAGGTTCCTGGGCGCGCCGGTCACCGTCGCTACGGCCTGCTGCCTCGCCCTCGTCGCAGGGGAGCACCGTGCTGCCGTCCCCGAGTTGCAAAAGCCGCGCTCCAGCTCAATCGTGGCCACGGCGGGGTCCAGCCTGACCACGTCCTCGTCCTCTCCTCGAGTTTCATCCCGGTGCTGCCCCGCCTGCTGTCTACGTCATGTGAGCTGCTCAAGCTAGTCCTCTCCTCGAGTTTCAGCCCGGTGCTGCCCCGCCTGCTCATGTTTCTTCCGTCGGTGGAAGAGTTGGAGGCCGCTCGGGCCAAGCTCGTTGCGCCTGCCTCCCTGCCGGCTTCTCCGTCGCCGCTGCTCGTTGCCAACAATGATGATGCTGCCTCAAACGTCGTCCACGTTGAAGATTTTGAGGTGAAGATGGCCCCGTCCAGGACTCTCGCGCCAATTCCTTCGACAACCTCCGCCGTCGCGTTGGGTCCGGCAGCCGTGGCATCCCGCAAGGCTGACCCGACCGTCGCGGGTCATTTGGCTTGTCCCCGTAGGCCCACGGCTTCTGCAGCCGGGCCGCTCAGCGCTCCTGCCATGGTGGCTTACTCTTTGCAGCCGTCGTCCCATGCAGGTCAGAGTCTATGTGACGCGTCTGTCAAGGGCAAGGATGACTCGGTGTATGTTGGTCGGGGTCGCCACTCCTGCCGAGGCCCTCCCTCCGGACCATTGAGGGAAGGTCATGAGCGTTGCCTCGCCTTCAAGCGTTGGGCTCGAGGAAGGTGCTTTCGTTGTCTTGAGCGTGGCCACCAAGTCAGCGCATGTCGTGAGCCTTTCAAATGCATTCGGTGTCGTCGCCCTGGTCATCGGGAGAAGTTTTGTCGTGCTCGCTCTCCAGTTCCTCGTGATCACTCTCCAGTCGCCCACACTTGCTCTACGGTCACTCCCGCTCCTTGCAAGAGAAGTCGTTCTCCGTCCGCCCAGCCTTGTCCTTCGCCGACTAGGTGCCTATCTGGGGTTGTTGGCCATTCGTCACTGCGTGCGTCGGTGACACCAAGATCATCTGTTGAGTGTTGCATGGATTCCGTCTCTACTTTGGAGTCCCAG